>CAJQZP010001600.1:0-715000 GCA_907164705.1 Parnassius apollo | reverse complement strand
GCAATTCAGAAAACAGATGATAACTTAATAATTCACGCGCTAGCAAATATTTTCTTTTATCCACTCTAACGAGACCTACAATATCAAAGTGGTCGAACACCAATAGATTTGATATATCTAGATAGTGATAAAACCTTTGACAAAATGCCAATGGGGAGCCTACGACATTGTGTTTTTGGTGTTCGTGGGAAACAGGTAACTTGGATTGCGGCTTTTCTACTACAAAGAACCTTCAGAGTAAGAATTTCAGTTCTTTTAAGAGTGAAGAAAAGGAAATTTCAAGGCTTGTATCATAAGTATTTATTCTGGGACCAGTATTGTTTGAAATATTTGCCTTTGATCGCCTTAAAAGCTTGAGTTGCAAAGTAAGCCTATTCGATAATGACACAAAATATTCTCAAATCCACTCTTAGACCTTGATCACCTCCAAGCATACTTGATTAAGATATAAGATTGTTCCAAAAGTAGCTTATTAACAACCTCGACTCTAGTGGGGTCGCAGTGCTGTTCCGAAAGATTGGTGACGGTTACGGGTACTCCTTGTTCCTGACGGAACGAATTCGAAGGGCTGCCTATTTGCGGTGACAGTTTTATACCAGGATGTTTAACGCGGTGTGAGTTTGACATAACACTTTCTTGCAAGATGATAACTTGCCCCTGTGAAAAAAAGGGAGAGTCCTCAAGTTTTTATTTATTTAATGTTCTTCCTCGCACACCATACAAATGTACAGGGTTATTATTCAAAGAGTAGCCAAATTTTAAACTTAACTAGAAATAAATAAATAATGATATACCTTTATTGCAGTTTTTGCAAAAAAAAACTTTTGGTAAATCCAAATGTGAATGCCTTAAGCGCTCATGTTATGCGTCAATTTGTTTAAAGTTGCACACAAGTTTTCACACATCACCTTATTACTATTACTTCTAATTTTCCGATAATTTTATGTCAAATGGATAATAAAAGAAATAGAATCCAAACGCGCAGGACTCATAATGCTCCGTGAAAAAAATTAGAAAAAAATTCTGAATCGACAATACAAAGTACTTTTTTTTTAATCTTACTGTTATTATTATTTTTATACAAGCTATATATACATCCCACTCCTGGGCACAGGCCTCCACTCATTTCTGAGAGGGTTTTGGGGCAAGGAATTGTCCGCCGCGCTGCCCCAATGTGTGTTAGCAAACTTCACATTCACATGTTTCAAAATATTTTTTTCTTATTTCTCGACATGCAGGTTTCCTCATGATGTTTGCCTTCACCGACGAGCACGTGGTAAATCAGCACTTAAAATTGCATTTAACAATTTCATTGGTGATGGCGGGGATCGAACCAGGTTTGCTTGCGTACTGTGAAATTTACAGCGAGCAATAACCATCTGAGCTACCACGGCTCTGTTACTGTTATTTTTTGGGGTATCTATATAATTTTTTCATCTGGTTAGGTCTATAAATATATAATTGTAAATGAAAATGATAAATATACATAAATATCAATAAAATTAAGTAAATATATAAATAATTAAAGCCCAACCAGATAGAAGCCCTCTGCAGGAAAGACCAAACGGCCAAGGGTTAGGGGCAAAGGGAAAGATACCGGCGGACGATGCGGGCGGTATCGAGGACCACCGCCTTCTGCATTTGAGCCCGGAGCGGTCCGTCACGGAGTCCCGTTCGCCAGAGACGACGACTACAGGAATAATTTCGGTCGGCAGACAACCCCACGTGTTGGTTTTGTTTCCTTATCTGATTCAGCGTTCACTAGGTTCTCGTCATACGGAATGGTAATGTCGACCAAAAATATCCTTGACTGTGTCCGGTCCGTTAGCACAATATCAGCCTTATTAGCAAGAATAGTCTTGTCTTCTGCACACCTAGTTCTACTCGTCGAGGATTTCCAGTAGCAGATACTGAAGTATACCTTCAGGTCACTCCATAAAGTCCAAGACGTATAAGTATATTTATATATAAAACCTACGTACTTTTAGCGAAACACTATATTGTAATGAATATCTGTGATTATAAAAATAATAGTAATATCCTACTTTGGTCAAGTATTTATCAAATTTGGTTTTTGGAATAAGAATAAATAAAGCTCCTACTTTTATTTGAAATTTTCCCAAATTGAATGTGATTTACGGGCAACAACGTTTTTTTCTACTAATCGACACTTACAAATGTGGTGCGTACGCAGTAAAATCAGTTAACTTACCACCCATTGTGAATTTAAAACATATATTATAACATACACTATAAACGACGGAATGTTTGATTTTTTAATTATTTTTTTTTCACCATTTACCTATATTACTTATTCTGAACCTTCTCAGCGGCGCGGAATCTTGTCCAAGCGCTTATGTCGCGATAGCAAAAGCTTTAAGTGTTTCTGATGAATGTTTGTTATGCAGGTATGTCAAAAATGTTTACCCTCAAGTTCAATAAGGTAATTCATTATGCTTAAGTGTACCACGACGAATTCTTTTATTTTAAGTTGAATCGGGTCATTTGAGCGACTAAGTTCACATTTTAAATTTGTGTGTTGTGAAAAGTTTACTGTAAGGTTATTCAATTATTGTCATCTTCTGTCTTAATTCAATAACTAAAGGTGCTTTAAAACGAATAAAAATGCCATTAACACCAGCACAAGTTGCACAAGCAGTAGCATTAATTGACCAAGGGCTGACACAGCGTGAAGTTGCTATTGTGCTTAATGTACCACGGTCCTCAATGCAGTATTCACTGCATTAATCATTGATACGCTAGCGGCTCCAAATCGCAAGAGACGTTAATTTCAGGGAGTACGATGAGAAGATGAATGGAGGAAGTGAATTTAAAAGCTTGTAAACCAGCATGAGGTCCAGAACTTCTCAGACAGCACCGAGTAGCCCGACTTCAGTTCGCAAGAGAACATGTCAATTGGACCCACGAGCAATGGGCTAGAGTGTTGTTCATAGATGAATGTCGAATAGCTTTACGTGCTCCAAACGGTCGAGAACGAGTGTGGAGAAAAAGAGGAGAGGGGGTTTCTATTCATTACCACCACGCAAGTTGTGAGTTTCCATAGAGGTTCAATAATGATGTGGGGAGGTATAAGTTCCGACGCACGTACAGAGTTGATTATCGTTGATAATCGGCTTACAGCTACTCTATACATCGAGGAAGTTCTTCAGGAGCACGTAATGCCTTATTAGGTGTTCATTGGACACGACCAATTCCTCCTCATGCACGATAATGCACGCCCATACGTTTCACATTCTGTAGAGGAATATCTGGAAGAGGTTGGAATACAAAAATTACAGTGGCTAGCTCGTAGAATACTTAAATCCAATTGAGCATGTGTGGGGCATGCTCAAAAGAAAGATAAAGTCCAACTCCAAAACTCCACTAACTCTATATGAGCTCCGAAATGCAGCACTGGCCGCTTGGCACAGCATACCGCAAGTTATGCTGTGCCAAGCGGCCAAGTTATATTTCAAAGATTAACCAAATTTTAAACTTAGTTCAAATATATAAATAATGATATACCATTATTGCAGTGTTTGAAAATAGGAATAAATAAGGCTTCTAGTTTTTTTAATTTATCCCAAATTGAATGTGATTTATGGGTAATAATGTTTTCACCTATCCATCGACCCTTACGAATGTGCGCGTGTGCAGTAAAATCAGTTAAAATAATGCATTACCACACATTTCGAATTTAGATTTTTTAGATAAAAAGGGCAGAATGTTTGAGTTTCTTTTAATTAATTTTTCTTCAACATTTGCCTATATTACTGATTCTGAACATTCTCTGCAAATTTGGCCGGTTATTGCAAAATAACCTGTATATATTTATATACTAACACTAATATAATACTGCAAACCCATTAGCCATTTGATATCAAAAACATCATTCAAAGCATGCCAGATCGAATGCAGGCGGTTATAAGGGCTAGAGGAAAAAACACCCGATATTAAGACTAATAGACTATAAAGAAACAGACTTAATTTTTAACTTTGTAGTGTTTTAAAGTGACAATGGAAAGATGTTAATTTTAGTGAAAACTTATTTTATCTTAAAAAAAATTTGGTGAACATAATGATTTCTTATATTTACGCGAACATTGCACATGATTAAAACTACTTTTACGGATTTTATCGCGTTTATTTTTACTTTTTATTTTTAATTCCCGACGTTTCGGGCGCTTTCCAGCACCCATGGTCACGGGGGACTGAGATGACTGACGTCCCGATGTCATTGTTAAACCCGGAGTACCTTCAGCTTTTTTAATTATTGTTTATGGTCCGATCTATGCAAAATGAACTGACTATGTCCTGAGGTCTTGCAGTGGTATGCTTGGGTTTAGTTTTAATTTTATTGATTATAGGATCCCAAGCAGTTGGTAGTACCCAGCCTCCTTCTCTATTGAAATTAGGATGTTTTTTAATTTCAATAGCCTCACGTATCATCCTTGGTAGGAATCGGTGTTCTTTCGCGAGGATTTGTGGTCTATCAAATCTGATGTAATATTTGGGGCCGTCTAGAATATGATCGCAAACTGCAGACTTCCCGGAACGTTGATGCTTCACATCAGCTATATGTTCTTTTACGCGGGTCCTAATTGGTGAAGTTAACATTAAATTTCTCGTCCTAAAACCATTAGAGACACTTATTGAATCCATCAAATTAAGTGCAAATAATCAGCAAATACACGAGTGGCCAAGTTTCCGTGCCGGTGAGTGTATCTACACTCACCTACACAAATATGTATAAAAGGTATTGTTATAAATTTGCAACGACTCATATACAAGTCTAAGAACATCAGTAAAAGCGTGTGCGTATGTGTGGAACAGGGTATCGACCACGTGTTCTTGAGCACAGCGCGCGCGTTGGTGGCGGCGTCACTTGCGGGTGACTGTGCCATGCGCTCGTACGACGCGCCTGACGGCGGCCCCGAGCGCCTGCCCTACGGTACGCACTGCTCTGCCCGCCCGCCATCACTGCATGTGCCAGGGTGCCCCACTCCGCCACACGCATCATGTTCCATACTGCCTCACTCCGCCCCGCACTGCATGTGACATACTGCCTCACTGCGCCCCGCACTGCGTGTGCCATACTGCTTCACTCCGCCCCCCCCGCACTGCATGTGACATACTGCCTCACTCCGCCCCCGCACTGCATGTGACATACTGCGTCACTCCGCCCCCGCACTGCGTGTGCCATACTGCTTCACTCCGCCCCGCACTGCATGCGAGATACTGCCTCACTCCGCCCCGCACTGCGTGTGCCATACTGCTTCACTCCGCCCCGCACTGCATGTGACATACTGCTACACTCCGCCCCGCACTGCATGTGACATACTGCATCACTCCGCCCCGCACTGCATGTGACATACTGCTTCACTCCGCCCCAGACTGCAAGTGACATACTGCTTCACTCCGCCCCGCACTGCATGTGACATACTGCCTCACTCCCCGCCCCGCACTGCATGTGACATACTGCCTCACTCCGCCTCGCACTGCATGTGACATACTGCTTCACTCCGCCCCGCACTGCATGTGACATACTGCTTCACTCCGCCCCGCACTGCATGTGACATACTGCCTCACTCCGCCCCGCACTGCATGTGACATACTGCTTCACTCCGCCCCATACTGCACGTGACATACTGCCTCACTCCGCCTCGCACTGCATGTGACATACTGCCTCACTCCGCCCCGCACTGCATGTGACATACTGCCTCACTCCGCCTCGCACTGCATGTGACATACTGCTTCACTCCGCCCCGCACTGCATGTGACATACTGCCTCACTCCGCCCCGCACTGCATGTGACATACTGCTTCACTCCGCCCCATACTGCACGTGACATACTGCCTCACTCCGCCTCGCACTGCATGTGACATACTGCTTCACTCCGCCCCGCACTGCATGTGACATACTGCCTCACTCCGCCTCGCACTGCGTGTGCCATACTGCTTCACTCCGCCCCGCACTGCATGTGACATACTGCTTCACTCCGCCCCGTACTGCAAGTGACATACTGCCTCACTCCGCCTCGCACTGCATGTGACATACTGCCTCACTCCGCCCCGCACTGCATGTGACATACTGCTTCACTCCGCCCCGCACTGCATGTGACATACTGCCTCAATCCGCCTCGCACTGCATGTGACATACTGCTTCACTCCGCCCCGCACTGCATGTGACATACTGCAACACTCCGCCCCGCACTGTATGTAACATACTGCCTCACTCCGCCCCGCACTGCATGTGACATACTGCCTCACTCCGCCCCGCACTGCACGTGACATACTGCCTCACTCCGCCCCGCACTGCATGTGACATACTGCCTTATTCCGCCCCGCACTGCATGTGACATACTGCCTCACTCCGCCCCGCGCTGCATGTTACATACTGCCTCACTCCGCCCCGCACTGCATGTGACATACTGCCTCACTCCGCCCCGCACTGCATGTGACATACTGCTACACTCCGCCCCGCACTACATGTGACATACTGCCTCACTCCGCCCCGCACTGCATGTGACATACTGCTACACTCCGCCCCGCACTGCATGTGACATACTGCCTCACTCCGCCCCGCACTGCATGTGACATACTGCTTCACTCCGCCCCGCACTGCATGTGACATACTGCCTCACTCCCCCGCCTGTGTGACATACTGCCTCCTCCGCCCCGCACTGCATGTGACATACTGCCTTATTCCGCCCCGCACTGCATGTGACATACTGCCTCACTCCGCCCCGCACTGCACGTGACATACTGCCTCACTCCGCCCCGCACTGCATGTGGCATACTGCCTCACTCCGCCTGGCACTGCATGTGACATACTGCTTCACTCCGCCCCGCACTGCATGTGACATACCGCTACACTCCGCCCCGCACTGCATGTAACATACTGCCTCACTCCGCCCCGCACTGCAACATACTGCCTCACTCCGCCCCGCACTGCATGTGACATACTGTCTTATTCCGCCCCGCACTGCATGTGACATACTGCCTCACTCCGCCCCGCACTGCATGTGACATACTGCTACACTCCGCCCGGAACTGCATGTGACATACTGCTTCACTCCGCCCCGCACTGCATGTGACATACTACTTCACTCCGCCCCGCACTGCATGTGACATACTGCCTCACTCCGCCCCGCACTGCATGTGACATACTGCCTCACTCCGCCCCGCACTGCATGTGACATACTGTCTCACTCCGCCCCGCACTGCATGTGACATGCTGCCTTATTCCGCCCCGCACTGCATGTGACATACTGCCTCACTCCGCCCCGCACTGCACGTGACATACTGCCTCACTCCGCCCCGCACTGCATGTGACATACTGCCTCACTCCGCCCCGCACTGCATGTGACATACTGCTACACTCCGCCCCGCACTGCATGTGACATACTGCCTCACTCCGCCCCGCACTGCATGTGACATACTGCTACACTCCGCCCCGCACTGCATGTGACATACTGCCTCACTCCGCCCCGCACTGCATGTGACATACTGCTTCACTCCGCCCCGCACTGCATGTGACATACTGCCTCACTCCGCCCCGCACTGCATGTGACATACTGCCTTATTCCGCCCCCGCACTGCATGTGACATACTGCCTCACTCCGCCCCGCACTGCACGTGACATACTGCCTCACTCCGCCCCGCACTGCATGTGACATACTGCTACACCCCGCCCCGCACTGCATGTGACATGCCTCACTCCGCCCCACACTGCATGTGACATACTGCTACACTCCGCCCCGCACTGCATGTGACATACTGCCTCACTCCGCCCCGCACTGCATGTGACATACTGCTACACTCCGCCCCGCACTGCATGTGACATACTGCCTCACTCCGCCCCGCACTGCATGTGACATACTGCCTCACTCCGCCCCGCACTTCATGTGACATACTGCTTCACTCCGCCCCGCACTGCATGTGACATACTGCCTCACTCCGCCCCGCACTGCATGTGACATACTGCCTCACTCCGCCCCGCACTGCACGTGACATACTGCCTCACTCCGCCCCGCACTGCATGTGACATACTGCTACACTCCGCCCCGCACTGCATCTGACATACTGCCTCACTCCGCCCCGCACTGCATGTGACATACTGCTACACTCCGCCCCGCACTGCATGTGACATACTGCCTCACTCCGCCCCGCACTGCATGTGACATACTGCTTCACTCCGCCCCGCACTGCATGTGACATACTGCCTCACTCCGCCCCCGCACTGCGTGTGACATGCTGCCTTATTCCGCCCCGCACTGCATGTGACATACTGCCTCACTCCGCCCCGCACTGCACGTGACATACTGCCTCACTCCGCCCCCGCACTGCATGTGACATACTGCTACACCCCGCCCCGCACTGCATGTGACATACTGCCTCACTCCGCCCCACACTGCATGTGACATACTGCTACACTCCGCCCCGCACTGCATGTGACATACTGCCTCACTCCGCCCCGCACTGCATGTGACATACTGCTACACTCCGCCCCGCACTGCATGTGACATACTGCCTCACTCCGCCCCGCACTGCATGTGACATACTGCGTCACTCCTCCCCTCACTTCATGTGACATACTGCTTCACTCCGCCCCGCACTGCATGTGACATACTGCCTCACTCCGGCCCGCACTGCATGTGACATACTGCCTCACTCCGCCCCGCACAGACACTGCCTCACTCCCCCCGCACTGCATGTAACATACTGCCTCACTCCGCCCCGCACTGCATGTAACGTACTGCCTCACTCCGCCCCGCACTGCATGTAACATACTGCCTCACTCCGCCCCGCACTGCATGTGACATACTGTCTCTGGGAGACATGCCACGCTTCAAGACATCTAATCTTTTCATTCATTTGTTAAAGTTTTTTTTAGTTTTACCATACTGACTGACCGACTTTAATATATTTTTTGTATTGTCGGTTAAAATAAATTGATACCAATAACGGATTTTACCTTATGTAACAGGCACGGCGACAGAGGAGCCCGCCACGCACACTGGTGTAGTGGAGCTGGCCGGTGGCGCGCAAACCGTTTGCCACGGTGAGCCGCAGCGTGCGCTGTGCTGCTAGCTGCCACACTTGTCACTGATGCCACATGTGCCACCGGTGACACCCATGCCACTTGACCGACATACATTTCGGGCTGCTACACGCAGTCCCAAGTGTGAGCCGGCCAAGTCTTCAGAAAGCTACACCTGAACAAATACTAAGTATAGATAATATGTACCTGGTTTGTGAGATCCTTATTTACACTGACATAAAACTTAACTAGTAAGTAATTGAGACAATAATAAATTTATTTCTATAATATTAATATATAACTATATTTCAATCATTCCGTTTTTATAAATAATAATGAAATTGATTTCATTATAATTTGTGATTCATAGTTTTGAAATATTCTTCAATGAATGAATATATATACCTAGGGTTATATTTTCAAAGACTAACCAAATTTTAAACTTAAGTTCAAATATATAAATAATGATATACCATTATTGCAGTGTTTGAAAATAGCAATAAATAAGGCTTTTAGTTTTTTTAATTTATCCCAAATTGAATGTGATTTATGGGTAACAATGTTTTCACCTATCCATCGACCCTTACGAATGTGCGCGTGTGCAGTAAAATCAGTTAAAATAATGCATTACCACACATTTCTAATTTAGATTTTTTAGATAAAAAGGGCAGAATGTTTGAGTTTCTTTTAATTAATTTTTCTTCAACATTTGCCTATATTACTGATTCTGAACATTCTCTGCAAATTTGGCCGGTTATTGCAAAATAACCTGTATATATTTATATACTAACACTAATATAATACTGCAAACCCATTACGGAAAAACCGAATGAACCTAAAACATGTAAGCAACTGACTGTGAACTCTGAATCACTTATAATAATAATAATCATTTTATATTAATATCCGTTGAATACAATAAGGATATATTTCTTTATGATATTTTTCAGGCTATAAGAGTATAGTTAAATACTCGAATGACATTTAAAATTCATGATAAATCCCATTCGGTACATACGGTAAGTAATGTGCGATAGATCACACGGCTCCAGATGGTCTTATTCAATAGTGCAGGAGTCACAATTGTATATGTGTACTGTACTGTACACTGGGACTGTTAAATTATAGAGGCGTGAAAAATAATTTAGGCGTTTATAGCGTGTTCACACTCGACACTGTTGCTGTGTGACTATTTTTATTGTATTGTTCTGTTTACTTGACTTAATAATTGACTGCAATTGAACTCGTATCTTGCCCCAAAACATAGTTTATGACAAAAATAAATGTATTTTTAGGAATGTAATATAGTATAGTATTACTTTTTAGTTATAAGTTTTTAAACATATACTCCACTAAAACTTAAAAATATGAAAATGTTGTTTATAAAATATTTTTATACAGTTTAGCTTCTCGGCTAGCCAAGGTGATTATTTAAAATCGTGTACACAAAATGCGTACGCTCATAACGCATAGACACGTACATGTACGCGTGCTGTAATACAAGTTTGTGTGCAATTATAGATTTAAATTTATCTTGTCGCATGTTAATATCGGCCTACAACAAAGACTTCTCTGTATACGACTAGACGTTCTCTGCAGCCTAAATACTTAATACTAGTTTACGGCACAGAATAAATAATAGTAGGTACTACATATAAAGTTGCACTACTTTGATACTTCTTGCGGACGTCTTAACAGCCTACAAAATTATTATTAATTAGATAAATCACACTAAGATCTAGTGGCACTACTCCGGAGGCGTGGAGCAGAAATACGGTAGTCTATTTCTTCCAGAAAGGCGACAACGCTCTCTTGAAGAACTACAGACCGATTTCCCTTCTGAAACGCGTTACGTTTTCGAAAGTAATTACGCATCATCTCGCACGCAGACTCGACGACTTCCAGCCTCCCGAATAAGCCGGTTTCTGACAGGCTTCAGTACCATAGACTACATACATACCCTGCGGCAGATACAGAAAATCAAAGAGTACGATCTGCCACTTTGCCTGGCGTATGTGTACTATGAGAAAGCCTTTGATTCCGTCGAAATTTGGGCGGTGCTACAGTCCCTTCAGCGATGCCAAGTTGACTGTCGGTATATCGAAGTGCTGAAGTGTTTGTACAGTAGGGCTACGATGGCTATCCGAGTACAGATCCAAAGTACGAAACCTATCCAACTGCAGAGAGGTGTAAGGCATGGTGACATTAGATCCCCGAAACTCTTCACCGCTGCAATAGAAGATCTTTTCAAGCTACTGGATTGGAAAGGATATGGTATTAACATCAATGGCGGGTACATCACTCACCTTCGATTTGCCGACGATGTAGTCCTTATGGAATCGCTGGAGGACCTAAGTACTATGCTCAATGACCTCAATAGTGTCTCCCAACAGATAGTTCTTACGATGAACATGGACAAAACAAAGATCATGTTTAATGTACATGTCACACCTATGCCGGTATTTGTTGGGAGCATTAAGTTGGTTCGGAAAATTACGACACATCTCGTCAGATCTACCTCAAGACCTGAAAACTAGATTGTACAACCAGTGCGTGTTGTCAGTGATGACTTATGGATCTGAGACGTGGTCCCTTACTGCTGGCCGTATGAGGACGCTCAAGGTCACTCAGCGAACTATGGAGAGGGCTATGCTCGGGGTTTTTCTGCGTGATAAACTTAGAAATGAGGATAACCGCAGTAGAACCAGAATGACCGACAGAGCCCAACGGATTAGTAATCTGAAGTCGCAATGGGCCTGCCATATAGCTGGAAGAACCGAAAACCGATGGGGAAAGAGGTTGTCGAGTGGCAGCCACGTACCGGTAGGCGTAGTGTAGGGCGACCCCACACTAGATGGAGTGACGACCTGGTAGGACATGCAGGAAGTCGATGGATGGAGGTGGCTCGGGACCGTGCTTTGTGGCATTCCTTGGGGGAGGTCTATGTTCAGCAGTGGACTTGTGAGGGGCAGTAATGATGATGATGATGAGATAAATCACACGCGAAAGCTAAATTAAACCTTATCGCTGCACACGAGTGTCCGTATAGCTTTGCTTCTTTTCCCTTTTCTTATCATGGACGATATTCCGTTGTTACCAATAGCTTTTAACAAATAGTAAAAAATATTCATTATTTATTTTTTTATTTACAACTGTTTTACAGTTTTTTACCGTATCTAAAAAAATGCCCGTGCGAGCCTGCTGCAGCCACGATGCACCGCTGTGACAATGTTTTTTCTCCGATTTGCGGGACTACTAGTATACTAGATAGATACATATAGAATATATGAAGTAGAAGATAGAAGTCTTCGCCTCACAAACTTATTTCAGCGACTCAATTCATTCGATGTCCCGAGTACGTACTACTTATTATACATATAGTTCATTGCTGAAAATCGGACAGTGAAAGTGTTATCGAGTCCTAAATATGATTGTCAAAATTCATTATTTACTCTTATTCTTAACTGAAAAGCGGCGATTTTTTTAATTATATTTTTGTACTATTTTTGACATTAGAGATTGGAAAATATATATGTGAATAACTTACTAAAGACATTTTTACAATGATTAATTATACAGTGTAACTGGGAACTCAACAACTTCCTGGCAGGGCGTGATATGGGAGTCAAAAGCTATTTCTAATTTGTTTTGTGTTGTTAATTGTAAACATGATTGTAAGCTATTATTGAAAAAAAAAATAGTCCCGCTGTCCCACTTCTTGCTGGTTCTTCCCAGGACAGAGGTTTTTTTTTTTGCGAACCAGTGGTAAATGAAAAAATTGACTTTCAATAAATATTGTTTATAATCTACATTGAATAAAAAAGTTTCTGTTTGTGTTTCTGTTTCAAAATGCTACAAATTTGACCACACATATGTATTGCCGAAAATGAACAGGTCTTTCGTATTAAATTCTAAATAAAAATCAAACATTTTTTGTATGGTTTCTTTTAAATTTATTTATTTTCTTGAAGCTAACAGAATCATAAAAAGTACAAAAAGTATTCACAATAAAAAACTATGGGTCTTAATTAAAAAAAAAAAATTTTTGACCCCAGTGAATTCTCTTCTTTGAAGAACTTCGAAGGCGTATCTTAAATGCGGCAAGGTAGATTAGAACTACAATGTCTTAAAAAATAACTAAAACCGAAGTTAGGAAAAGAATCAGAACGTGTATCCGCAACCAAGGTGCTCATATTGAGCAAGATGTTTAATCTTTAAAAAAAGCTTAGTAAAAATAAATTGTTTAAGTTTAGAAATGACCCGCATTAGTTTAACTGATTATACGTTATGAATAAATATCTCCACTGGGATATTATTACTTTTTTGAATAGCTGATTAAATGAGACCTATGTTTGTCTTAAATATTTTTATGTCTCATGTCATGTCATAGTCATTTATTGAAGTATAACATTTTATGATACATAAAGTGTAAAAAACAAAAAATTATTTATTAAGACCCATTAGAGATGTGCCCCTCACTCATGAGGTGCCTCGTTTGAGGTACTTGTGATCGCAAATTGAAAGAGTTACTCGATTTTCAACATTGAACCACCGCACTCGTTCACGCGTCCTCACTTAAAAATTGACATAGACATTATTGACGCGAGTACTCGCGACCGAGTGAGTGATTGAGTGAGCTTAGTGAGCGAATGAACCGACTTAGAAATTCATAATTACAGTACAGAATATATTAGAGAATGAGTGAGGTGAGGAATCGAAATTTTGAAAACAGTAAACATTATGATTGTGTACTTAATGAAATAATGCGTGCGTGCGTGCGTGCGTGCGTGCGTGCGTGCGTGCGTGTGAGCGTGCGTGCGTGCGTGCGTGCGTGCGTGCGTGCGTGCGCTGCGTGCGTGCGTGTGAGCGTGCGTGCGTGTGCGTGCGTGTGTGTGTGTGTGATACTGATGTTTGGTTTGATATTATTTAAAGAGATACAAAAAATTGTGTGAAATGAGTTGCAAGGTAAATAAAACACACGAAGCAAATAAAAAAGCTGAGTGTCAAAGGATAAAAAGTAAAAAAACAATCGTTTGGAGTAAACAATCACATATTTGCGTGTAAAAATAAAATCATGCGCACTTTTTTACCATCTAATCGGTTGCGCCTGTCAGTAACCACATGTCCTGCTTTCGAAAAAACTCTTTCGGAAGGAGTTGAAGTAGCCGGAGTACAAAAGTGTTTTTTGACTACATCATATAGGCGTGGATATGTGTGCCTTTTCGTGTACCACCATAATACAGGGTCGTGGGATTTCCTGCTAATAAGAGGCTCATCGAAATATTTATCTACTTCTATGATTGCAGCTGCGGTCGGGTTTTGCTTTTTAACTGCATCTACAATTTTTAGATCGAATTCATCCCATATAGAAGGTTTTTGTATGTTTTTATCGCTTTGTGTAATATTTTCACTAATTGCTGATTCAGTTTCATTAATTGATGCAATAGATTTAGCCGCTATATTAGATAAATATTTTTTTTTTGCATTATCAACTACTTTTTTGTCATCAGGAAAACCATATGCCTTAAATCGTGGGTCTAGAAGCGTACTTACGGCAAATAATTTGTTATCCTCTACATTTCTAAACCGTACTGATGTGTCAGTAACGAACCGCTTCGCCATTTTCTTTACTGTTTGGGGAATGTCTTGAGTGGTGAACGCTTCGCAGTTTTTTTCAAACAAATTCGCTAAAAGTATTATTTGCGATACAGTTACATGCTTTTCTGCACTCATAATTTCAGTTACTGATTTAAAGTGTCGTAACAAATCACAACATTTCGACAAAATTTCTGTGTCGTCGGGGGTCAAATTTGGCGTGTTGGGATAATCGGTTGCAATGGTGGAAATCACACTTCTTTTTATCTCTAAAATCCTCTCGAACATATCAAATGTAGAGTTCCACCATGTTATGACGTCTTGTTTCACTTTTATCTGTTTCTCTCCTAGCTGCTTTTGCATGGCTGTTAAGCGCTCACTAGCCAAAATACTTCTTTGGAAAAGTTCCACAATGGTTTTAACTTTAATTTGAATTGCCTTAATTTCTGTTAAACCTGCTTGAACAATTAAATTTAATGTGTGAGCAAAACACGGTACTTGCTTCCATTTTAATAAAGGAATGGCAGCTTGCATGTTATTAGCATTGCCAGCAGTAACTGACACTACTTTTTCAATAACATTCCATTCGGTACAATTTTTTTTTTTTGTTAGTGTTAAGTCAGCTAAATTCTGTGCGGTATGGCGTTGTGCGTCTATAATGCATTCTAACATTACCGCTATAATTTTGCCGTTTTCAACAAAATGTGCTGTTACATTAACATACTGATGATGAGAAGCAGAAGTCCAGGCATCCGTAGTTAAGGCAACATATTTTTATTATTTTATTTATTTTATTACAATTTTGTCACATATTCTCTTACGATGTTGTAATATTTTAGTAATAACGCTTTTGACAGCGTCTTTCTTGAGGGAGCAACATACGAAGGACACAATACTTTTGTAAATGCTCTAAATGAATCGCTTTCAAAGATTGTGAAAGGCAAATAATTTTTGACAATCATTTGAAGGACCAACATATTAATAGTTTCCGTTTTCTTTAATGACAGCAGTTTTGCAAAATATTGATTGATATTATTATTTTGGTTAAAATCTAGAGGACGACGATTCGGAACGGGAGTAGCTGGTACAAATTGAGTGGAACCATCGGGGCAGGCGGAAGACGACTCGCCTTGAGACGTAGATGGAATCGCAGGTGAAAGAGGCGGCGCAACACTAGTATCATTACGATTATTATCATTAGTATTAGTACGATTTTCCTGAATCCCAGCCAGGACAAGGGGATGAGCTGATTTTAAATGTCTTGTTAAATTATAAGGGCCTGCACCCGCGACAAAATTTTCATACAAATTGTACATTTAGCCTTATATTCTCAAAAATCCTTGAAAAACTCCCAGGTTTTCAATTTTTTTACCGTTGAAGCCATAATCCTACCAAATATGTAGGAATGGTAAAGGTAAAACCCACACCAGCAGCAATCTATCTTCACCACACCACCACCAAAACCAAAACAAGCAAATAAGTACGAACACAAGCAAAACAATCCAATTTTTCGCCAACACAAAAGTCTACGTATTTTTCACAATCACAACAATATCAACGATTACTTCACCACACGTGCACCTCCAAGGTCAACATAGGTAAAGTAACATTATTAGGTACTCAAAACGAATTAATAGAGAAAATATTTTTATTTCTGATTGAAACTACTTTTACGGATTTTATCGCGTTTATTTTTACTTTTTATTTACTTTTATTTTTGATTCCCGACGTTTCGGGCGCTTTCCAGCACCCATGGTCACGGGGGACTGAGATGACTGACGTCCCGATGTCATTGTTAAACCCGGAGTACCTTCAGCTTTTTTAATTTACTCCGGGTACTTTTTTATTTAAGGTACTCCGGGTTTAACAATGACATCGGGACGTCAGTCATCTCAGTCCCCCGTGACCATGGGTGCTGGAAAGCGCCCGAAACGTCGGGAATCAAAAAATAAAAGTAAATAAAAAGTAAAAATAAACGCGATAAAATCCGTAAAAGTAGTTTCAATCATGTATAGTGTTCGCGTAAATATAAGAAATCATTATATTTTTATTTCTGCTATTAATATGAATCTCTAAACGTTAACTATGAACTCTAAAAACATAAGCATTAGATTGTTATTCAAGTGTCATTGATTCGTTTATTTTGGCGGTCTAAAATTTATGAGCGAAAGAAAATTACGTGTGTGAGGGAGACGTAAAAATCGGAATCGTAAGTACTCGTGATTCGACGCGCCCGTCCGCCCCGCTTGCCGCTGCCTCGGACAATCGGCTGAGTTCGGCTCAAGCTCGGGCTCGGCTCGTGAGATGAATTGAATACGCTGACGTACGATACCTCGCCTCAAATGAGGGGTCCCTCGTGAGGACCTCGCGAGGTAAAATGAGGTGCTCCCTCACTACCCATCACTAAGACCCATATTTTTTTTTGTTAATACTTTTTTGTACTTTTTATGATTATATTTGCTTGGTTAAAGTTTCAAGAAAATAATTAAACTTTAAAGAAACCATACAAAGGTAAGGTTTTATTTTTATTTAGAACTTAATACGAAATTCTGTTTTGAAGACGTGTTCATTTTCGCCCATATATATGGGAGTCAAATTTGTAGCATTTTGACTCCCTCGCCCACGCCCTGCCATGAAGTTGTCGAGTTCTCAGTAACTCTGTATTAGCATTACTCGCAGTAGTATAATAAGTCTATGGCATTACTACATTATGAGCTGCGGAAGTTAGCATTCAAAGTTGAGGTGAAATGTACTAATGTGTACTTCACATATGTATGTGACAATAAACTTCTGTGTAGTGTGTGTGTGTGTGTGTGTGTGTGTGTGTGTGTGTGTGTTGTACAGTTTTAAGTTAATGACTATTAATAAATCTCTTATTACACACTAGTACGCTTGGTTGTTAATAATTGCTCAGTTGTCTTGTTAGTGTCGAATATATGAAAAATGTTAAACCATCACATAATGTAAGATTATTTTAATGACAATGACACCCGTATTCACAAACGTTACTATGCAGTCTTACAGTGCGCTCGAACGCAGAGGGTACAGAAAACGTATTCATAAACAACACTTGAGGGACGAACGACACTATGCGCTCATTATAACGAACGCACAGATAAAGTAGCTCGCTAGCTATTTTACGCTACGCATAGTGCGACAAAGCAACGCAAATGTCAAATTGTTTACGGGTATATATAGGTTTTTTGATTTGTGATACGCTGATTTGTTTGATTAATTAATTGCGATGGATTACAGCAGCGAAGATGATTTTGATAATTATATCCTGGAGAGAATAAACGTGCAAAGAACGATTAGCACAAGAAAAGTGATACGTGACTTTCAAAATCCTTTTGATTATTACAGTGCCAATGAATTTAAAAGTCGCTATAGGTTTTCAAAAGATAATTTTTCCTTGCTTATCAAAAAAGTTGGCAACAAACCTGACAACTACATACCATGTTATTGTAGCAACTTCAGTTTTATATAATATATGTAGATCTCAAGGCATTGTTGAAGAGATAGATGATATTGGTTATACAACTACTCGACAAAACAGAAGTACACAATCATCCAACAGAGAAGGACTGTTATTTAGGAGATTATTTATAACACGCCATTTTTAATGTTTAGTTAAATTAAATAAAACGAATGTATTTCAATTTTCAAGTTATTTTTTTAATAGTTCTATTTCCATCTTAATTTTTTGTAATTGTAAATCATGATGTTGTTTTTCGAAGTCAATTAAATTTTCTTCTCGTTGAATTAGTATCCTCTCTCTTTTAAGCCTTAATGCATGCAATTCGGAATCCTGTTGCATATTTATAGTGCATCGCTTTATTCTTGCTTCCGTTTCACTGCAAAGTTTCTTAACACCTGTAAGACAAATAAAGTGCATATAAACAAGGTTGTTGCAATAGCAAGTGATTGATTATTTTATTACTAAACAGGAGCATCTGAGTTCAATCCCTGGCCACAGCTGCTAAACTGACAAAATAAATAGTTACCTGTGGTTGTAGTAGATATTTCCTTTCTTTTTTTTTGCTTGAGAGGGACCATTACTGCCTACTTCACTCATAAAATTAGTATCCACATTCATAACTGTAACAAAAATACATTTTTGATGTAAGTATTGTACATGAAAAAAGCTTATATTACTACTTCAACATATTATGATAATAATAAAACATACAGACCCTCAATGTACCCGGCACAGTTTTCAGATTCATCGAAGTTGGTAACAATTTTTGTAGTAACATTTTCTGTCACTACTTCAGGATTCAAAGCTGAAATATAAAATAATGATTACTGGACATAATACACACAAAATGCTTTCATGTACATATTTTGCTCAACGACTACAAATTGCTAGGAATGAAAGTCATTAGAGACAAACATAGGTATATAGATTCCTACAAATGGAGAACACCTATGTCCATCCCTTCAGGAAATACAATATGTATGTATATTGCCTTACCGTTGTTCTTATTAGTTCCTTTTTTTACATCTACTTCACTTTGTGTCAAATTATCTGAAACTAAAATAAGTAAATCATTAACAGGTCATTGATAATAATTATAAATTTTACCAGGTAAATTAGGTATTCTGACCATTTATACTAACTTTCTATAGAATTGGAGGAAATAACCCCTGGAACAGTTAAATTTATAAATGGACAAATTGCATCCACAACATTATCTGATAATAAAGCACTTTCTGGTGGTCCTCCACCTGTACGTCTCATATTAATTGATTCAAGAGAAAACTACTTCTTTCTTTGAGATTTTATATTTTCCCAACATCTTTTTAATCGTGTGTGATTCCTAGGTGTAACATAGGACTGTGCATTATAGGCAATCGTCAGTTCATCCCAGGCCTTCTTCTTTAATTCAATGTTTTGAGCGTGTGTACGCTTGTCCTCAGTAATGGGCCGCTCACGAACTAAAGCGACAATTAGTTCCCTTTCCGAAGAAGTAAATGGTAACTTCTTTGAACTGTAAGAAAACAACACGTGTTATTATTTGCACGAAATTGACAACGAAACAAACAGAAAAATAAAATGCTGAGATGAGAACTTACCATATTTTAGGTGATTTCGCATTAATTATAGGCAAGCAACACGTATTCATAATGAAAATTAAACGAAAAAGTAAACTATCTTTAGAATTCAAATGACGAAATAGGGTATGTTCCGAAATACAACGCAGTGTACTGTCCAATGCAAATGACGTCATGAATCGACGCTATACTGGTGATTCGTTCCAAAACATTGGACAGTATATGACGTCATACTTTTGCGCCATTTGGAAAAGTGTTGGCGATTATTTTGTCATTTTGTGCTACAAAAATCATTATATCCTCCTAATGGATATACCATCAATTATTCTATAATTTTTTGTATTTGGAATAAATAGAAACAAATTCTGTCATGCTTCATTCGGCAAACACACAATTAAAAATTGTTTTATTATGGCCGGATATCCGACACAATATGGCGGCGGCCCGCTAGTACAATAAAGTGTCAAATGATACGTCATTTGCATTGGACAGTACACTGCGTTGTATTTCGGAACATACCCATAATATCTTGGTTGTTGAGTGACGTTTAACTGTCATTCAACTAGGGTGAAGTCGCGTCACAACGTTAACCAATCACGGCGCCTCATTCAATGCTATGTGTCCGCACAACAAAGAGTCCACTAAGTATTGTTTATGAAATGAACGGCCTGCCATGACGAACGCAGTGAGAAATATCTTACTTAGCATAGTGTTGCTGCCATACTTATGTAGGTATCGTTTGTGAATACGGGTGTGAATGTTCTGGACTAAACAAGACTACATATGTGCCTTATGAATTGTAAGCGATTGATCCATTTAATCTAGTATAGATATTGTATTTTGCCTGACTACAATTTAGATCGAACTAATGTTCAATACTTATAAAGAAGTATTACTCGTATATAACAAAGATTATAGATTTTTTATATATTTTGTATAAAAGTAAACTTAAGATAATGCTGCATGGTGTAGATTGATAACAACCTATGTATACCAACTACGTATCGCGTTGATACACAACATGGACTGATATAAAAATACTTCTAGATAAGATTAACTAGAAGTTTATTGTGATTTGGAGACAGTTATGCCACTTAAAAGCTTAATCGCCTTTAAACCATTGTCCATTGAAGCGGAGCGGAGCGGAATGGAAACGAGGCCCAGCACTAGCACATCAAAAGTTCAGACAGTATACCAAACGTGCTATTTGTTTATGTCTCTGAACTTCGAGGCTAGCACGTTCGGTCACAAAAAGCAAGCAATTAATTCTTAACTAGTCACACACCTCGCCTCTGTTGCGGTCCGATCTGTATCAATACCGCAGGAGAAATAAAATTCGTTTCCCCCCCATAAAAGTAACTGAAGCATATTGGTTGCCTAAGAGATATCACTGTCTCCATTTTACTAAGTCAACACATTCCAGTATTCTCTTTAAGTCCGTACTACGATTATGATTTACGATAAGCCTCCAAAAGCGAGTACCATACCATTTAATGTTTTAAAAATGCGTTATGATGTATGGACATGCAGCAGTGACAGACAGTGATCTCGTATCCAGCTGCGTTACTTCACTATAAAAATTGTCACAAGTATATTTTAAGCAATATAAGTTGTATGTTATGTGATATTGAAATAAATTTTATTGTTTTCTAACTGCCTTTTCTTATAATGATTTCTTAAATTTACGCGAACACTACACATTGAATAAAACTAAATTTACGAATTTTATCGCGTTTATTTCACTAATTTTACTTATTTTTAATTCCCGACGTTTCGGGTGCTTTACAGCACCCATGGTCACGGGGGGGAACTGAGATGTTTGACGTCCCAATGTCATAGTCCGGCTACCTTCAGTTTTTGGATATTAATTTTTGGTCCGATTTACGCAAAACGAGCTTATAGTATCATGAAGTCTTGCAGTGGTATGCTTAGGTTTGGGTTTAATTTTGTTAATTATAGGATCCCAAGCAGGTGGCAGCACCCATCCATCTTCTTTATTGAAATTTGGATGTTTTTTTAATTTCAATAGCCTCGCGTATCATTCTTGGTAGGAATCGGTGTTCTTTTGCGAGAATTTGTGGTTTATCAAATCGAATGTAATGGTGGGGACGATCTTGAACATGTTCGCAGACTGCAGACTTCCCGGCGCGTCGGTGCTTCACGTCAGCTATAAGATCTTTCATGCGGGTTTTTATGGATCTTTTTGTTTGACCTATGTAAGAAAAACCACATTCACAATCTAACTTGTACACTCCTGCATCTTGTAGAGGGATATTACACTTGACGGATGGTAAAAATTGACTAATCTTCGGCGGCTTGTTATATGTTTTAATGGAAGCTCGCTTCAAGATGTAGCCAACCTTGTCTGTGACTTCTCTGACATATGCTAGTACAGCAGGTACACGCTCGACTGTGGCCGGCTTCACTCGGTCACTGTGACGTAGGCGCGGGACCCGAAGCTTGTTGTCTTGCAATACTTGCTTGACGTGCTGAAGCTCGGCGGCCAGATGTTTACTGTCACAGATGTTTTAAGCAAATAAAGAAAAGATCCCTCGTGCTCTCTGAAACAAAGATTTACCCACGGTAGCTAACTATGACGGATGGTGGTGAGAATCACCATTTAAATATCGGTTGGTATGGGTCTTTTTCCTATACACAGTGTGACCAATTGCGTTATTAGGATTTCGAATGACTAAACAAAACATCTAAGAAAGCTAAAGAATTATTTGCCTCTAACTCCATTGTGAATTGTATTTTAGAGTTTATAGAGTTAAAGTGGTTTAAAAATGCACTTACTTTGTCAGATGGTAGAATTGTGAAAGTGTCGTCTACGTACCGCTTGTAGAATCTTTGATTTACAGGAGCAGTAAGAAGGGCTTTCTCCTCGAAGTCCTCCATGAATATGTCGGCGACTATGGGAGATACAGGTGAGCCCATCGCCACACCATCTACTTGCTTGTGGAACTCTTTCTTCCACAATAGATAGCCAGATGTGAGGCAATGTTTGAGTAATACTGTATACTCAGCAGGCATGTTATTATCTTCTAGCTTCCTAGTTACAATTGAGATGCAGTCTTCAATAGGTAGGCATGTGAATAGTGACTGAACATCAAAACTGACCATAGTTTCATTGTCAGCGAGATGTAGGTGTTTTATCTCACTAACAAAATGGTATGAATCCTTTGTGTGTGCTCTGGTATGTCCTCTCAATGGTGACAGTATTTTTGCCAAGTGTTGTGCCAGCTTATAAGTTGGTGAATCGCTCTGGCTCACTATAGGACGTAGTTGAGCGTTTGGTTTGTGTATCTTCGGTAACCCATACAACCTTGGTGGTTTGGTACATAATGGTATTAGCGAGTTCACGTCGAGATTTATTTTTCGGAGTATTTCTTTATTAAATCGCTAGTTGCTTTAAGCGTGTTAGCTGTGGGGACTGTTTTGACCTTTTTATATGTACTTTCGTTTTACATGTTCAAGATCGTCCCCACCATTACATTCGATTTGATAAACCACAAATTCTCGCAAAAGAACACCGATTCCTACCAAGGATGATACGCGAGGCTATTGAAATTAAAAAAACATCCAAATTTCAATAGAGAAGATGGATGGGTGCTGCCACCTGCTTGGGATCCTATAATTAACAAAATTCAACCCAAACCTAAGCATACCACTGCAAGACTTCATGATACTATAAGCTCGTTTTGCGTAAATCGGACCAAAAATTAATATTCAAAAACTGAATGTAGCCGGGCTAACAATGACATTGGGACGTCAAACATCTCAGTCCCCCCCCCCCCGTGACCGTGAGTGCTGTAAAGCACCCGAAACGTCGGGAATTAAAAATATGTAAAAGTAGTGAAATAAACGCGATAAAATCCGTAAATTTATTTTTATTCAATGCCTTTTCTTAATTATTTATTTTTAATAGCTGCTAGGTCTCCATTTCTGGCAAGCAGTACGTCTGGTGGGCACCACACTGTTATCTATTTTCGCTTCTCTACGTGCACTGCTACATATATTGGCGTCAGCTGTGTTCCGGCCTGACGGCTAGAGACATTAATTCTTAGATCTCAAAAGTCGCTACTAGAGATGGGCCGAAAATTGATTTTACCGAATACGAATATTCGGCCGAAAGTTCGGTAAAACTTTTACCGAACCGACTATTCGGCAGGATCACCTTGATACCTAACTAATTTATGTCGCGCGGGATTAGCGCCGGACCCTGCCTCTCGCTCCCCGCCACACCTGACATGTTATTGCATCATCTAGTACTGAGCAAATTGTCGGCATGTTTTGACTATTTTTGTGAGGAAAAAAAGTATTTCGTTGTGTTAAAATATACTTTCAACAGTAAACTTAAAAGAAATGGCATTACTCAATTTTTACATTTAGTAGACACTTCGAGTACCACTTTAACGAATGTTCGGTGATTTAGCCGAATATTCGGTAAAGCTGCCGAATACCGAATATAAAACGAATATTCGGCCCATCTCTAGTCGCAACGCGCCTGAGGCCCTCTTTGTTTGAAGGCGGCTGCAGGTGTCCATCGCTTCATATTTCTTTCCATAAATGTCGCAAGAAGAAACTAAGAGCTCTGAAGATCTAGTGGCATCAAACAGATGACAGTATAACAATTTCTTCTACATGCTAGATGTGTAATAAATATTTAATACAAATACATCTTATAGGTGTAAACATCTCAAAAGTTCAAGAATATCTACTTTTTATGGTAAATCCTATAAGACTCAACTGCTTTGGAATGTTTACTACACCATTATAAACAAACTATACTTTAGTTACCTAAATCTTACAGTTTAGAGCCTGTTTCAGAACTTTTAAAATTATTGAAGAGATTCTGCTCTTCAATAACGAATCACTTTTATATACCTATTATATATCTTTAAGCGGTTTACGTATTAATGAAGATGTTTAAAAGTACTATGCATATTGCGCGTTATTAAAATCAAAATTCTTAAATATGTGCACGAAAACAGATACATAGAATAAAGTAAGACATTTTGTGATAGTAGGTATACGCCGCACCTAGGTCCTGATGGAACATCGACGTCCTACGCACTTTGGGCATTTGGAATTGTTTCCATTGCAGATTGGCTAACTTAACTATTCCTTGCTGCACGGTTATAATTCTCGTTGTTATTAAGATGTTTAAGAATCAGAAATCTAGTCGTCTCTGACACTCATCTCGTTCTACGTTGAAAGGTCTTATGGTAGCGTCAGAAGTTTTTTATAATGTTCTCCAGACATAATTTCGGTCACGGCGGCCAGTCTCAATGGAGACCAGCCATCTGCTGTGGACAATACTGTAGTGCACGAATGTCAGCCACCCTCTCAACAGCGTGCACTATCCCCTTCAATTCCTTCATGTTCTCGACACCACTACTCCAGAAACGACACACCGTCGTCGATAATACGACACTTGTTTCGTCTTCGCACGAGGCATCCCTAGGTGAAGTATACATTGCGGTGGATCACCGTTGAGCAATGGATGTATGAAGGGCTAATGATGATGATGATGAAATAAAAGAAAATATTTGCAACAAAGTATTTAATACAAGTAAAATCACACAATTTCACAACAGCGGGGAGCGACGACGCGTGCTTACAGTCGCATCAGACACATTAACTTTTTTATTTATATATTAACATCACTAATATTTCCTGTAACCACTCCCGATAAGCCTAGTGCTTGTGCGAGGAGTGGTTCACGACGGTAGTTGAATAGCAAATTCGAACTCCCCACTTTTGAGCTCGTGGCTCGCACCCTTCTATTCTATTAGGCTACTGTCGCTTTTATGTTATTATTAATTTATTATTGTCAAAGTATTAAAATAATTCCAATAAATTAAATAGAATGGCAGACAAATCGCAATTAACTAAACATAATGACTGCTATGTTATACACTACTGGACCGGCAGTTCGGAACAAAACCTGTTACAGTAAAGGCCGATTCTCATTTGCCGTTCACAGTTCGTTCTCGGTCCGAGCTCGGTCTGATTTATACTTGACTGTTACCGGATTGTATGAATGCACACATATTTTTTACTTGATAATGTTTTATCACACCGAGAACGAACTGTGAACGGCATTATAATGGGGATCGGTTCTGAACATGCCACGCAGTTGTGTACTTGTTTACGACGGTTACTGTTTCTGGGCTAATACGAAATAAAGTGACATACTTGTCAGAAATAACCTTCAAATCATGTTGACATAATGCGCACATAAATAATGGCAGTGTTTTCTTAGTCACATTTAACAAAATAAGTGTTAGATTGTCGTAAACAAAGTTACAACAATAGAACTAGTCTTCCCGTGCGCTCGCAATCGAGTAAAGAAGTTATGGAGAATTGAGCGTACTTTAATGGGCAATGTATGAGTATCGTAGTGCACGTATAGTAGTATTACGTAGAGAATTTAGATTAAATATTTACTTGTGATACACGGTGAGTCAACAATAACTGTAAATAGGAAGACTGCGTTTATCTCAATCAAACATCACTCGTAACGGCGTCTTAGATCGATTGTCCTTGGCCGCCGTCCTCGGGACGTGACCGAGAGCGGCGCGGCAGCGGGCTGCGAGCAGCGACACATACATACACAGAGTAGAGCGGGCTCGCGCTGTGCCGGCCGGCGGCGCGCCCGCAGTGCGCACGAGCTGTTACCTGCCGTTGCACACTCATTGCCGGTCGCAAACTAACTTCATACTAACTTATAATACTTTACTTGTGTAACGGGAAAAAAATCAAAACAATATAGTATATTTTACGTCGTGTGCATATCGTAATTGCGGAATTTCACCTCTAACTGAAAGTTTTATCAAAAGAAATATATACTAGTGATCCGGCCCGCCTTCGTCTAGGTGGGATTTAAATTTTTTGGGCGTCATTTAAATTTAAAATCATCAAAAAGCATTTATTTCGCTGCTTTGTAAATCCTTCATTATTGTGATATTGTTTATGGTCCATACTTATTTTTTTTTTAAAAACTAAAGAATGTGCAGAGTGCAGAACGCATGTATGCGTTTTTGTTTTAATATACCGAAAAGGGATAGGATTTTACCTTATTTAGTCAGTAATGATATTTTAAATATGTGCAATAGTGGCAAGTTAAAATATGCCCCCTTTCTACACTCTCTGCATCACGCAGTCTCCAAACTATCTGTATGATAAAATTGCCGTTCAAAAAAAAAGTTTGCTTTCAGTCAGAGAAAATAGTCATCGGCTTCCACTACCCAGGATTAGCCTCGCTGGAGCCAGAGGGGGGTTTTAATTTGCCGCTGCTAAAATTTGGAACGATTTACCACCACCAGTCCGGTCTACCCTATTTCCGTCTACCTTCCGACAAAGATGCCCCGCAAGTGGCTTATTCAAAAACACTCCCTGGCTCTGTAGCTTTGATACCCTCTCAAATTAGACAATTTTTTATTTGTATTTAGCAACTATAATTTATTAATTGTTTTATTAAGCTATTGCATAGCTTCTATCGCGGGCCTTGAGCGCGGGGACCGAATCCAGAAATTCCGTAACGAAAAAACCTCACGCTCCCCACTCCGACGGGCACGGAGGTGTGCCGTTGAAAGCCGTGCATCGTCTAACGTCGTTTCAGTTCGGCAGACTTCGGCACTCGACAGAGTTCGGCACGGTGTTTGTGTGCGTGCGACTAGACGTATGCGTGTACACTAGCTGCTCACTCAATGATAAAAATTCCTGAATAACCTACATGTATTGTAAGATATTAAAAATATTTTAAACAATATTAACTTCTCATTTATTCAATAAGAGAAAAAAAATTGCTTTCTTATCGGTCACCACGCTCAAAAAGTGTAACTTGATTTAATATCAAAGACTTAACTGCATAAATAAAATAAATAAATAATTATAATTGCATAAGTTGATAAAAAATGGTATGCAGTAGCTTTACCGCGGCAGTCACCGAGTGTCACACGTATTTTTTTTATTTTTATCTTTACTTCTTTTTTATCGTTGATACGTGTGTTTCATCAATTGCCTAAGACCATGTATGAATTATGCACAAAGGCTGTGGCAGAATAGCAGGAATAATGGTTTTTTTTTGGAAAACATCTCCAAGTATTTCTAGTAAAACATAACCTGGATCGACGCCGGCATTACTCTCTATTACAATCAGTTCAGTAATTCCGAACATTCACCCGGACAGACAGTAATACTTTATAAATGGTTATTCATGGCTTGCAAATAACTCCTTCAGCTCAATAACACACAGTTATTTTATGATTACTGACACACATTTCATTATTGGGTCCCACATATATGCAATAAATGAAACCATATACTTGTTATCGCTTTTGCTGACGATATACAAAAAATGAACGTAATCGGTCCAGTAATTAGGTCAAAAAGTAGAGTTTTAATTTTAAGCAAATTTGAACACTCTATAGAATTGGGTCACTAAGTCAATGATTCAATGAACTTGAATCCTTGAACATTAAAAAGCGACGTTGCCACGCAGTGCAAACTATTGGTATTGCGACATATCGACAGCGGTGTTTTTTGTCGGCGTGCCACCCGCGTGCAACGTTGTCACTCTTCCAAGGGGTCAAGGTACGTTGTCTAAACAGAGTGTTCACTTTTACTGAATTTATTTTAATATTTATTTTGTTTGAAAATTTCACTTTTTTTATTTTACGGGTTTTAATTTAATATTTAATTTTTCTACACTTCTACGGACTAGTATTACTTGTGGTTTCATTTACTGCATATATATATATATATATATATATATATATATATATATATATATATATATATATATATGCTACTAAAGTATTTATCTGTAAATAACACACATTAGGCTTTAGAAAGAGTCAAAAGCAGTCTTTGGAACGAAGTAATAACAATTCGGTGCCAATTTAGAACTAATGTCACTTTCGAAATAATACTAGTTTTTACGGAATTTATCGCGTATATTTTAACTTTTTAAATACCCGACGTTTACGACGACGATAAATTCCGTAAAAACTAGTATTATTTCAATGTGTAGTGTTCGCGTAAATATAAGAAATCATAATGTCACTTTCATTATTAATGACTTCAAAAATTGAATAAAAGTAGTGCGACTGTAAAAAATGTTTAGAAACAATTGACAGGAAACAATACGAAGCTTGTTATCAATAATAATATAAGTGCATAGTCTACAGGCTCGTCAGACCCTTTCTTAGACTCGATACATCATGTTGCCTTTACGATTATGCCACCGCACCATACCATAAAATAATATAATAAAATCACATTTATATAATTACTTTAAAAATTATATAATTTATAAAATTTTAAATCTTTACTATTTCATCATTTTAGTTCAAATTTATTTGACGTTTTCCCAATATTAAGATTTTGCATCATGTACACAGCCTTCAAGAGATTTAATCTAGACATGTGGACTGATCAAACTCTACAAGGTGATTATTTTAAATAACCTTAAATTATATACCTACATACAATTCAAATGGCAGTTAAATGCTTTTATATAACAACTGTAACACACACACATTATGCTAATAATAGTTATAAATAAATAAAATTCGTAAGAGTCAAGACAAAAATGCCAATATGGAAAGTTTTAAAACAGCAGATTATCATTAATTGCTGGGTTAGCCAAGTCGACTTTCTACAACCGTAAATGTTAAGTAATAGAAAAATAAAAATAAATGCGATATTATTATCTTAACGTTGTCATGTGACTGTTGTGTGATCGCAGAACGCCTTCATGGCAAGCCTGCTGCAGTACTATTCGAAGTAATTTCATTTCATTATACAAATACTTATATATAATAAGGCACTTTTAACAACACTATGTATATTCCCTATATATATTCGACACTGGCTAGATGCTAATTCAATTATTCAAATCACGCAAGAAATATTTTTATAACGGTGACAAAGAAGTACACAGTCCAGCTGATGGTAAGTGGAGGCTGTGTCCCATAAACATCTTCATTTATTCTTGATTAGGAATCAAAATGCAGATATGTTGCTGAGGACTGAGATGGAACACCCTGTTGCCAGTTATAACGGTTCGTGGTTCAACAAGCACTCATTGCTTCCACAAATTAAACCTATGGATAATGTAAAACTATTTTGGCTATCATCACCATTTCACATCAGGACTCAATATAAATAAGTACGTAACATGTTGCCAGGGAATATTCTGTCAGTGCTGTCCAGGTTACAGCTCAGCGTGCAACTCCTCTTGGCTGGTCTCGTCCACTTCTTCCGGCTCGTCCATGTCAGGCATCATCTGCTGCTGCGGCAGCCCACCGAACCCGTACGGGTCCGGGCCGTGGATCTGGAACACAGTGTACTTGAGAGAATCTAGTCGAAACTGATTAACTTCGGCTGCAGCAACAACTTACTGACACTATCTTACTGTGTAGTACGTGCTCACCTACAGCAGCTATATTATGGCTGCACACGACTAACGACTACAGAACATGACACAAGAAGACTCGACTGAAGGAAAACAAAATGCTGCTGTACTTTGTATGGCGAGCGCATTCCATCTTAGACCACAGGTGTGTATGGGCACACCATTCTCTTCACATCAGGTACACTGAGTTCTCGTTCGTCACCCTCATCATTATAATCACTACAGCCCTTCACAAGTCCACTGCTGAACATAGGCCTCCCCCAAGGAATGCCACAAAGCACGGTCCTGAGCCACCTGCATGTCTTACCAGGTCGTCTCTCCGTATAGTGGGGAGACGCCCTACACTTCTCTTACCGGTACGAGGCTGCCACGCGAGAAACTTTCTTCCCCATTGGTTGTCGGTACTTCGAGCAACATGGCCGGTACTTTGCCACTTCGGCTCTCACTAATCCGTCAGGCTATGTCGGTCACTCTGGTTCTACTGTGACTACTTCTAATCATTTTTTAATCTATCATACAGATAAATGCTGAGCACAGTCGTGTCCACAGCTCACTGAGCGATGCTGAACTACCTCAAACAGCCAGCAGTGGACGACTACGCCTCAGATCCTGACAACAAATCTCATCAGTTTCAAAATAATCTGACAATAAATAAAGAAGTCGTTTATTATGAGCAACACAACATTCACTCACCTTCACGTACTCCGCTTCCATGTCCGCAGTCCAGGTGGTGTCCTCCTCGGTGGGCAGCATCCACTCCTCGCAGTACTTGGTGTGGTTGAAGCAGATCTGAAATGCACATGCGCACACAATTAATTATGAGACAATATGAATATTTATGGAAAAATTATTCCGTGATCTCATTTATTATTATATTTTTGACTTTAGTTCATTTTAACTCTACGGTCCATTTCATGCTCCCCTTGACTCTGCCAATAAATTCATGGAGCTTGCACATTGGCTCGAATTATCGATAAAAATTACATGCGTAGAAGTACGTAAATGAATTTTTCTCATCAGTACAAAAAATCCACTGCTGCACATAGGCTTATAAAGAGCATCTACCATCGTAAGCAGGATTTGGTCAATTGCAGTGACAGATATGTTGCGCTTTTGACACTGTTGCAGGTCACGCAAGCAATACGACTTGCCAGGCGTGGCGTTGGCGTCTTAGCGAATAGCGTTATGATATGTCGGCTATCATTCGGTTTGGAGTGAATGTGTTTGGCAGCACTTTTAAGTGTAATTATGGCAAAGATGGCTGACAGAAGTTCCCTTGCCTTTGAATGAAATCAGAATGCACGTGTTCCCGAAGGAAGTCGTACTAATTTCTCACCAATTCTGACGATGTGCTCTGCATTTATTTATTTAACACACTTACAATACACATATATGACAACAGTGGCGAAGCTTCCATTAAAGCCGAAAAGCCGGGCTTGCCTTATTAAACCTGAATCAATCAATAATATCAACTAATAGAATAACTCGTAAAATGTTTCAAGCTATTTCAAATTTCCCGCGCACTCCACTGTTCGACACATGTCGACCGATGACCCCGTATTGCCTTAGCGATACTGCTGCTGTCATAAAAAATGAGTTTTAATAGAGCTAATAGTTGTCTCCCTCGCTCGCGTGGGCTTTTTACGGGGCTTTCGAGAAGACGATCGCTCTCTTTCTAACCTATGGCAAAATATTCTATAATGAAATATAACTACGATTGCATATATAGCAATTAGTATAGAGATTTAAAGCCAGGCTTTTGAGCATAAATTTGTTAAAAGCGGAAGCGCGCGGGCAATACGTTTGCAAGTTCATTTCACGTTTCAATGTTTATTTACTCTGTGTGCTTATCTTGGACGTAATTAAATCTTTCCATAAGAAAGCGAGACGATTCCACTTATCTTATCTTATCTCTTATCCATTAGAATATAAATATTTTTTTTTAATTGTGTACATAGTTTGTTTGAACTTTGTTCGTGTTTTACTTTTGTAAGTGAGATATATTCCGGAGAGGAAACCTGTCTCGGTTAGAAAAAGCAAGGCTGGCTCGGCTATCTCCAGATGATAGTGGACGGCGTTAAAATTTGAATAAGTTTTGAAAAAGTCTTCTGTCTCCAAATTATGTTGTACAAAATAAGGTTGACAGCTATTCTATTGTGTATTATAGTATTCTATGGGGTATTCGGCCACGGGCACCACGGACCGGCCGTTCGGGCCGGACTATCCATGCGACAGCAAAAGTTTCCGCGTGGCTCTACCTCTGTTGAAACTACCGACATAGCTCAACGGATCAGTAAGCAGAAGTGACAATGGGCCGGCCATATAGCTTGACGAGCCGACAGCTTACGGGGAGTAAAGGTTCTGGAGTAGAAGCTTCGTTCTATTAATAATGTCTCCAGACCGAATTTCGGTCACTTCAAGTAGTTTCAACGCAGACTAACTTGCCCGGGCTGCTACTGACAATTATTTGTCAGAAAACACCAACAACTGATTTTGTTCCGAGCCAGGATTGGAACGCAGTACCTCATGACCGCGTCACCGACCATTAGACCAACGAGGCAGTCAAGTGCTATAAGCAAAGTGTAAGGCGGCCTCTCACTAGATGCATAGACTTGACAATGGCAAGTTTCTCCACACACGCTGTTAAGTGTACCAAGTGACAATCATTTTGATATCAACAATGTTAGCAAATATGACTAGTGGTCAGACATACGGCAAGTCGATGGATGCAGGTGGTTTAGAACCGTGCTTGTTGCAGACCTCTATGTATACTACTTCACGAACAATTCAGCACAAGAACAGTATCACAGATGTGGATCCGGGCAGATATAGCTGGCACAGTAAATATGCCACGCTGTTCATGTTCATTTGCCACAGTTACTGATTTAGGGCAAATACGAAATAAAGTAAAATTTTTGTCTGAAACAAACTTGATCTCGTTGACAAAGTGTGTCACATAAATAAAGACAGAGTTTTCTTAGTCACATTTAACAAAATCAGTGTTAAGATTATCGAAAACAAAGTTCGCGGTTTACAAAACAAAGAACTCGTCTTCTCGCCGCTCGCAGTCGACGAAAGGAGTAACTGAGAATCGACCATAACAAAGTGCGTAATGTTTTAAATTCGCAGAGTCCGCATAGTATTACACGTAGAAGTCTTTGGTTTTGTGGCGTTCCTTGGGGGAGGTGTATGAATGATAAAATAATGAAATGAGCTCCTGGCAGTGCAGTGTGGGGAGATGATGATTGCGGGGAGTCTCACCGCGCGCTCAGCGTCCGGCATGACGTCATCGTGCGGCCGCGTCTTGTACAGCTGCGTGATCTCGTCCTCGTTGTCCTCGAACATGCGCTCGCACTGCGCACACAAACGTCTTTACTTACTTTACACACCATTATAAATAAAACTCATTCAAAGTCAATCTTATGTTGATTTTACCACTGGTTCGGAAAATACTTCTGTCCTGGGAAGAACCAGCAATAAACCCGGTAGGACATTTTGTTTTTGAAAAAAGAGCAGTTGAAACTGTTTAAGATGTTAGATAATAATTACCAACACAAAACGTAGTAGATACAGCTTAGTAGCGATCAGCCCATTCCATTTTTCAATCTTTGTGTAGGAAAGTTTCTAAACTTGGCGGTAGTCACATTTTGTATAGTACCCGGATGACCGAGCTTTGCTCGGTTTTTTTTTTTTTTTTTGAAATTACATTTAAAATTACATACTGATGAAACTTAAATAATATTTTTTGATCTTATTTACAGAATAGAAAAAACTGAACTGATTATTTGAATAAAAAATCATGAGTGCAATAAGTTTTATTAAAATTTTCGTATTTTTAAAAAATACTAAAAAAAGGGCTTGAAATAATAGATTTTCTCACAAAAGAAGGTAACTTGTAAAAAAAAGGAAAAAAAACCGGACCAGAGACAGGACGCGAACCACGGAACTCCGATATCACGCCCGACCGACATCCCACCTCAGCTATTACGATAAATCCTAGCTAGATCGATTTATTGCCCCCGAAACTCCCTGGACACTAAATTTTATGGAAAACGTTGGAGCCGTTTCCGATATTCCGATTTTATATATATACTGGTCTGGTCCTAGTATTTACTGACTAGATTACACTTTTTTTTAAACTATGTACTTATATTTTTGTGCACATACATACATTACATTTTCGTAAATGTTAGAGGTTTCGTTAGAGGCCAAAGTTAATACCTTTTTCTATTTATTTATTCTTTATTGTATTTTTTGAAACAAAAAAATACAAAGAGCAGACTTAATGCCTTGAGGCATTCTCTAAAATTACTCTCTCGCAAAATTGAATAAAATCAAAATAAAAATGATAATTAACTAAGTAATATACACATTTTAACAGTATATACATATTAATATATATGACCAGAGAAGGATCACGCTCTCACAGAATATCAGCATCAAATAGTAGTTTAATTCTGCTATGTTTCATATGGTGAGTGTAGAGAACCAGACACTCTTTTTACTGGAAACGAGGCATTCCAACTAAGTCCTCAAGGATGACAATGCATCTGCATTTTGATCAGGTGGACTGTGTGCTCGTTTGTCATCCTATCCTATAAAAAAACCAATATAAATGACACATGACTCATGTAAGATTATCAGATTCCTTTAATTTTGGTCTAAGAGGGTAGTTTAGGGTATTAATCGCATATTGCTCTTATGGCCCTCTTCTGAAAAGCACACCAACACTACTGCCGCATTCTATGTTGTTCTAGGTATACGACGCGCTCGACGATCATATACGTACCAGCAGGGTTAGTCTAATTAACTATATCAATTGTTGACACAAATACAAAACTGTAAAACTGAATGAGAATGACATATCTAGACATGTACACCTATTCATTTTGATAGGTTCCTGTTAGTGTTATCGTTCGACAAAGTGTTGCGGGATGATTTATTCAAAGTGCTTCACATTAGCCGGTAGAGACTGTCATCATATACAATCATCAATTTTACGTTGAACTATATTTGTTCATATTTATATATATTTAAAAAAAATAGCAGTATCTCATTAAAATTGACATTTAAAAATTTGTAGGTAAGCCCATTCTTACTGCACGTGAAAATTTGAATGTTTGTATTTGTTTCCTAGCCAAAAAGTAATTTGTCTATATCCTAGTACTATATCTGACTCGTTAGCGCAAATATTATAGTTGCATTTTAGAATATACGGCAGAACAAGGTAGAAATGCTTTATCTGTATTAGCTGGAGCTCCCTTGTTTCTGCTGCTAGGCAGAAGCGCACTAAGCCTGTTTTTCTGTCTGAATGTAAGAAACCCAATATAAATAGGCTAATGAGGCATTCCACCTTAGGTTAAGAGGTCGGAGGTGGCAATGTATTTCTTTGTCAGAAGTTGGCTACAGTAGCCTAACTCACCATCAAGTGGACTACTGGCTTGTTTGCTAACAACACTACCACAATGTATTACTCCATTAAATAATGAGGTGGTGACGCACTCACATAGTACTCGAGGCTCTTGTTGAGATCATCGTCGGTAACAAACTTGGTCTTGGAGAACTCTGGATTCATGCTGCCATCCTCAGTCACCAACAGCATGATGGCCAGCTTGCCCGTCGACTTGTAGTACACGCGCACGTAGTCATCCATCTTCTTGCCTGAAACAAATCCAACAAAAACATTTCTGTATCATTAAACAATTAACAGTGAAGTTCATTAATTTAAACATATTATGAAATAAATGATGTTTTCAATTTGTGCAGGTTACTGATGTATGCCAATATTTGTGCACACAGGACATCCTGTCAATTTAAATATTAATTTACAATGCTCTTACTTTAACTTTTCATTTAATCATCACCACAAGAAAGATTTGTCATATTTGCTATGCTTAGCAGACAAAAGGAAAATCAACCTGAGACACCAGTCTGGATATTTTATGTCCAGTGTATGCACGGGTGCTTGTACCACCATCTTTTTATTTTTTATTTATCAAAATTATTCTTACATATTTGCTTAATTTGTACCATTAAACCAATAATGGTTTGTACTGGTACTCACATTTGCGACTAACGCACTGCTTTACATAAATATTTAATTAATTTACTAAAAGTTACAAGAAAATGTATATACATATAAATATACCTACCTTCTTTATTGTGTAAGTGGTAAGTACCCATTTGCAATTCTCACATGGGACAATTCGGCGAACCGGTTCTATTAGACAGCACAAACTACTTAACTATATACAGACTGTTTCACTATTATACAAACTAAATTATAACTATGATTCTGATTGATTTTATAAGACGAAGTTCTTTATATTATCGTAATAATATTTTTTGAGTATTTGTTTATAGTTTTTTTGTGTTCAAATCTTTTTGAATATGTTTTGTGGGATGTTGTTTATAAGAGTTAGGATTAAAAATTCAATTGTTCGCCTACCATAGTAATTTGAGATCCTAGATCTACTACAAGCTGTGAGATCTTTCTGGCCTTTTCCACAAGCTTGTATACATCCCATTAAAAAATATTCCACCTATAAGAGTGGATGCAATTATTTGACAACATTTGAGATTATGATATATTCCTTAGCCTTTTTTATAAGATAGGGTGACAAACAAGCACACACCTGATGGTGAGTGGTTGCTGTGGCCCATAGACATCTACATCATCCTCAATTACAAATCAAAATGCAGATATGTTGTCACCCGTGGGGACTAAGATGGAATGCCTCGTTTCCAATAAAAAGGGTCTACCCAAAACATTAAAAATTTTTAACTTAAAAGAAATAAAAAAAATATTGCCTCATAATAGCTCCTTACATCAAAGCTTTAATGCTTCTATACACTATGTCGTAAAACCAACTTCAGTGTGTTGTTGTTTATGATCTCCAACCAAAACAAGGGTAAGGTGGTGTGTGAGCAAGTGTCTGTGGCATCACAGATGAACCGATTTTGATTAAGTTTTTTTCATTGATTAAAACTTTATGGTTATATACTATGGCTATATACTTAACGGTGTGGATTTTATGGTGTTTAATTTATTTTATTTTTAATACTCGACATTTCGGGTGCTTTCCAGCACCCATGATTACGGGGACTGAGGTGACCGACGTCCCAATGTCAGTGTTAACCCGTGGTACCTTCAGCTTTTTAATTATTGTTTTTGATCCGATCTACGCAGAATGAACTTACAGTGTCTTAAAGTATTGCAGTGGTATGCTTGGGTTTAGTTTTAATTTTATTAGTTATAGGGTCTCAACCACATGATTATCCAGCCTCTTCCCTATTGAGATTCAGACGTTTTTTAATTTCAATACTCATGTATCATCCTTGGTAGGAGTCAAAGTTCTTTCGCCAGGATTTGTGGTCTATCAAATCTGATGTAATGGTTGAGGCCATCTAGGATATGATCACAAACTGCAGAATTCCCGAAACATTGATGCTTCGAGTCAACTATATGTACTTTTATGCGGATTCCAACTATTATAATTATCTAGGTATGTTTTTGTTTGCCCCATATACAAGAGACCACAGTCACCATCAAGCTTGTACACTCCTGCAGCTTGATTAAAAAACATCCTAATTTCAATAGAGGAGGCTGGGTACTACCACCTGCTTGGGACCCTATAATTAATAAAATTAAAACTAAGCCCAAGCATACCACTGCAAGATTTCATAACACAGTAAGTTCATTCTGCATAGATTAGATCAAAAACAATAATTAAAAAGCTGAAAGTACTCCAGATTAACACTGACATCAGGACGTTGGTCACGTCAGTCCCCGTAACCATGGGTGCTGGAAATCACCCGAAACATAAAAAAAAATTAAAAGCGATAAAATCCATAAAAATAGTTTTAATCAATGTGTAGCGTTCGCATAAATAATCATTAAGTTATTTTCGTTTGAAAGGTGCCTTAATTGAGAGTGTTCTTATCTATTTTTGAATAAAATCTGTTCAGCCATTTGAAAATCATCAGCTCTTTTTGTTTCAGGGTTTTTTAATTTTGAAGTTGATTTTTTTTAGTTCATGAAAGCCAGTTTTTGCTCCTTATTAAAAGTTTTTCCTTTTATTTCAATACTTGTTATTTGCAACTAACTTACAGATGTCATCGATGACTTCAGAAATGTAGACAGCAGAGCGGTGAGCCGGCACCTTTTGTTGCATGGTGTTTCCACTCGCATCCATTCTAAAGTTGCCCACCTGCAAACATTATATAAACAGCTTAACGAGGAGAGGAGCACACTCACGTATCGGCACCGGTGTGAAGGCAGCCCACGCTGCTGGTGCACAACAAGTGCTTTGGCAACAGCAGATAGATGCTGCTATCCATTCTCTATTTAAGTTTCTGTCTGTCATTGCTTACAATACCCATGGAATAATATGGGAAGGATATATAGTAAATACAAGTCGACATGTATATTTTTTGATTAAAACTACTCTTACGGATTTTATCGCGTTTTATTTAATCAATTATACTCCCCTGGACAGAATGTTTTTCTGAACGTGATATAAAGTAAAAAATTAGTTTCGATAAGAATTACTTGTAATCTATATTGACCAAATAATTATTCTTTTAATTATTATTCTGTTCTATACATATTTTGAATTAAAATAAATATATAAGTAATAAAGATAAACATAAAACTTACATCCACTTTTTTCCACTTATCAACATTTTTGATAACTTTATTAAGTTCTTCGAAGGTCTGTCGGCAAACTGAAAATAATATTATCTTTTGATAAATGTAATTAATTCACTTTGATAAATGTAGTAATTTAAATACATAAAAATATTTATAAACCTAGGCATTTTAAATTTTGCGGGTCTATTTTCGCAGATACTAAAAAGAAACTAAGAGAAATAATCAAAATTAATAAATTTCCTTGCATTTTGGGCGTGCCAAATGCAAAGTAAGAACAAAAAAACCTTAATACTGTAATTATAAAGATAAACTGATTTGAAAATATTTGCTACGTATGTTGAAAATTTATCTTTTTCTGACAACACCACGCACCCGTTTGTGATTGGTTGGGTAAATAATACTTTTTTTTATTAATTTTTTTAGGCTTAGATGTTTGTTTTTTAAGCCATGTCTTCATTTCGTTCAATATCTTCCTTTTTTATAGAATTTTTCTTCACAATATTTGAGTATTGGTTTAATACTCAAGGTCACAATATGCTAATGCATCACATTGTGAAGTTTTTGGGAGACTTTCACGACAGCTCAACCCAGTGGACAGTCGATGACGAGAACCACTCAAGTTGATAAGGGTGCCTAAGCAATCAAAATAACTTGATGTTTATCACACACACATATATATGACAAAATCGAATCACTTGTATCGTCGTTTTCTCTAATAGTTCACATGCGCAGACCCTTAATACACAAAATCCATCACTTCTACCTTAGGCTTATGTTCAGCACTGGACTTTAATAGGCTCTAACAGATACTCACTAACTTTAACAAGTGGTAATATTAAAAAATTTGTAGAACCTACTTCAGTACGACCGAATCAATGTATTCGAAGTCAATTAAAAACGCATTATTAAGGATAACTCTAAAACTATTGGTCAGATCTTGATTTAATTTATATGGGACCACACGAAAAGTACCAGCTTTTGGATAAAAAAAGAATCATCAAAATCGGTTCACCCAGATAAAACTTATGAGGTAACACACTTAAAAAAGAACATACAGTCGAAATGAATACCTCCTCCTCGAAAGTCGGTAAAAATACCAGAGTTTGGACGGGCTGTATTTCCCCGGCTCTGGTTCGATTTCACACGCACACGCACACACACACGCACACGCACGCGCATGCGCACGCGCACTTACACGCACACGCACACGCACACGCGCACGCGCTCGCGCACGCACACGCACACGCATAATGTTTACTGTTTTCAAAATTTCGATTCCTCACTTCACTCATTCTCTAATTTATTCTGTACTGTAAATATGAATTTCTAAGTCGGTTCTTCGCTCACTAAGCTCACTCAATCACTCAGTCGGTCGCGAGTACTCGCCTCAATAATGTCTATGTCAATTTTTATGTGAGGACGCGTGAACGAGTGCGGTGGTTCAATGCTGAAAATCGAGTAATTCTTTCAATTTGCGATCACGAGTACCTCAAACGAGGCACCTCATAAGTGAGGGGCACATCTCTAATGGGTATTAATAAATAATTTTTTGTTTTTTACACTTTATGTATCATAAAATGTTATACTTCAATAAATGACTATGACATGACATGAGACATAAAAATATTTAAAAAACAAACATAGGTCTCATTTAATAAGCTATTCAAAAAAGTAATAATATCCCAGTGGAGATATTTATTCATAACGTATAATCAGTTAAACTAATGCGGGTCATTTCTAAACTTAAACAATTTATTTTTACTAAGCTTTTTTAAAGATTAAACATCTTGCTCAATATGAGCACCTTGGTTGCGGATACACGTTCTGATTCTTTTCCTAACTTCGGTTTTAGTTATTTTTTAAGATATTGTAGTTCTAATCTACCTTGCCGCATTGAAGATACGCCTTCGAAGTTCTTCAAAGAAGAGAATTCACTGGGGTCAAAAAAATATTTTTTTTTTTTTAATTAAGACCCATAGTTTTTTATTGTGAATACTTTTTGTACTTTTTATGATTTAGCTTCAAGAAAATAAAGAAACTTAAAAGAAACCATACAAAAAAATGTTTGATTTTTATTTAGAATTTAATACGAAAGACCTGTTCATTTTCGGCAATACATATGTGTGGTCAAATTTGTAGCATTTTGAAACAGAAACAGAAACTTTTTTATTCAATGTAGATTAAACAATACTTATTGAAAGTCACTTTTTTAATTTACCACTGGTTCGCAAAAAAAACCTCTATCCTGGGAAGAACCAGCAAGAAACCCAGCGGGACAATTTTTTTCCAATAATAGCTTACAATCGTGTTTACAATTAACAACACAAGACAAATTAGAAATAGCTTATAACTCCCATATCACGCCCTGCCAGGAAGTTGTTTAGTTCCCAGTTACCCTGTATAATTAATCATTGTAAAAATCTCTTTTGTAAGTTATTCACATATATATTTTCCAATCTCTAATGTCAAAAATAGTACAAAATATAATTAAAAAAATCGCCTCTATTCAGTTAAGAATATAATGAACTTTGACAATCATATTTAGGACTCGATAACACTTCCACTGTCCGATTTTCAGCAATGAACTATATGTATAATATTATGTAGTACGTACTCGGGACAGCGAATGAATTGAGTCGCTGAAATAAGTTTGTGAGGCGAAGACTTATATCTTCTACTTCATATATTCTATATGTATCTATCTAGTATACTAGTAGTCCCGCAAATCGGAGAAAAAACATTGTCACAGCGGTGCATCGTGGCTGCAGCAGGCTCGCACGCAGGCATTTTTTTAGATACGGTAAAAAACTGTAAAACAGTTGTAGATAAATAAAAAAATAAATAATGAATATTTTTTACTATTTGTTAAAAGCTATTGGTAACAACGGAATATCGTCCATGATAAGAAAACGGAAAAGAAGCAAAGCTATACGGACACTCGTGTGCAGCGATAAGGTTTAATTTAGTTTTCGCGTGTGATTTATCTCATCATCATCATCATTACTGCCCCTCACAAGTCCACTGCTGAACATAGACCTCACCCAAGGAATGCCACAAAGCACGGTCCTGAGCCACCTGCATCCATCGACTTCTGCATGTCCTACCAGGTCGTCACTCCATCTTGTGGGGGGTCGCCCTCCACTTCACCTACCGGTACGTGGCTGCCACTCGACAACCTCTTTCCCCATCGGTTTTCGGTTCTTCGAGCTATATGGCCGGCCTATTTCGACTTCAGATTACTAATCCGTTGGGCTCTGTCTGTCATTCTGGTTCTACTGCGGTTATTCTCATTTCTAAGTTTATCACGCAGAAAAACCCCGAGCATAGCCCTCTCCATAGTTCGCTGAGTGACCTTGAGCGTCCTCGTACGGCCAGCAGTAAGGGACCACGTCTCAGATCCATAAGTCATCACTGACAACACGCACTGGTTGTACAATCTAGTTTTCAGGTCTTGAGGTAGATCTGACGAGATGTGTCGTAATTTTCCGAACCAACTTAATGCTCCCAACAAATACCGGCATAGGTGTGACATGTACATTAAACATGATCTTTGTTTTGTCCATGTTCATCGTAAGAACTATCTGTTGGGAGACACTATTGAGGTCATTGAGCATAGTACTTAGGTCCTCCAGCGATTCCATAAGGACTACATCGTCGGCAAATCGAAGGTGAGTGATGTACTCGCCATTGATGTTAATACCGTATCCTTTCCAGTCCAGTAGCTTGAAAAGATCTTCCATTGCAGCGGTGAAGAGTTTCGGGGATCTAATGTCACCCTGTCTTACACCTCTCTGCAGTTGGATAGGTTTCGTACTTTGGATCTGTACTCGGATAGCCATCGTAGCCCTACTGTACAAACACTTCAGCACTTCGATATACCGACAGTCAACTTGGCACCGCTGAAGGGACTGTAGCACCGCCCAAATTTCGACGGAATCAAAGGCCTTCTCATACTACACATTCGCCAGGCAAAGTGGCAGATTGTACTCTGGTTTTCTGTATCTGCCGCAGGGTATGTATGTAGTCTATGGTACTGAAGCCTTTCAGAAACCGGCTTATTCGGGAGGCTGGTAGTCGTCGAGTCTGCGTGCGAGATGATGCGTAGTGACTTTCGAAAACAGCACGTAAACGCGTCTCAGAAGGGAAATCGGTCTGTAGTTCTTCAAGAGAGCGTTGTCGCCTTTCTTGAAGAACAAGACTACCGTACTTCTGCTCCACGCCTCCGGAGTAGTGCTACTAGATCTTAGTGTGATTTATCTAATTAATAATAATTTTGTAGGCTGTTAAGACGTCCGCAAGAAGTATCAAAGTAGTGCAACTTTATATGTAGTACCTACTATTATTTATTCGGTGCCGTAAACTAGTATTAAGTATTTAGGCTGCAGAGAACGTCTAGTCGTATACAGAGAAGTCTTTGTTGTAGGCCGAGATTAACATGCGACAAGATAAATTTTAATCTATCTAGGCGGAGTGAAACAGTATGTCAGATGCAGTGCGAGGCGGAGTGAGGCAGTATGTCACATGCAGTGCGAGGCGGAGTGAGGCAGTATGTCACATGCAGTGCGGGGTGGAGTGAGGCAGTATGTCACATGCAGTGCGAGGCGGAGTGAGCGAGTGAGGCAGTATGTCACATGCAGTGCGGGGCGGAGTGAAGCAGTATGTCACATGCAGTGCGAGGCGGAGTGAGGCAGTTTGTCATATGCAATGCGGGGCGGAGTGAAGCAGTATGTCACATGCAGTGCGAGGCGGAGTGAGGCAGTATGTCACATGCAGTGCGGGGTGGAGTGAGGCAGTATGTCACATTCAGTACGGGGCGGAGTGAGGCAGTATGTCACACGCAGTGCGAGGCGGAGTGAGGCAGTATGGCACACGCAGTGCGGGGCGCAGTGAGGCAGTATGTCACATGCAGTGCGGGGCGGAGTGAGGCAGTGTGTTACATGCAGTGCGGGGCGGAGTGAGGCAGTATGGTACACGTAGTGCGGGGCGCCAAATTTCGTGAACGCACCATGCGACAAACGTCCCGATATCATCCACACCATCTGGATACTTGGCGGTCCACCACTGTACGTTTCAAATGGAGTTTTCATCCGCGTACGACTTCTCTGTGGCATAGTCTACCACCGGCGATTTTTCCGCACCGATACGACCTGGGGACCTTAAAGAAAAGAGCTTACTCCTTTCTTAAGGGCCGGCAACGCACCTGCAATTCCCCTGGTGTTGCGGTTGATATTAGTTAGTTAGTACCAGTTCTGACTCACTGATTCAGAAGTGGTACAACATTCGTCGAGACTCACGAAAAAAAACGGTTTTGGCATGCTCTGATCACGAATCTGTGGTCCGTTTTTGCGTAGGATGCACGGTTCCGGAGATGTACAGATCAATTAACTCTTATCTAATTGATATCCGGTGAGGGCCTCCACCGTCATTAGCGCTCCATTGTTATTTATCTATTGTTCATTGAATACCGTCATTGTCTATTCGTGCGTCGGATTATCAGTGCTATTATATTATACTCCCTTGTTCCTAACTGCAACGGTAATCTGAATCATCAATAAAATACATTACCTAATTTTGTTACAATTTTTATTTACGAAATACAAAATCTTATTACTTATTATCTATAAAATAGGAGCGAAACATCTCATCCACTAAAATATCGTTGTACAATTAAGCAATATTCGCCACAAACTGAAGTCCACTCATTCTGAATCCTATCAACATTCCAGTTCCATCTTTTACAATTCCTTTTTAAAAACTCTAGATGATATCGTACAGGTGCTCGTCCGTATGAATCAAAATATTGACCGACGTCATTTGTATCGATATATCATCATCATCATCATCATTACAGCCCTTTACAAGTCCACTGCTGAACATAGGCCTCCCCCAAGGTATGCCACAAAACACGGTCCTGAGCCACCTGCATCCATCGACTTCCTGCATGTCTTACCAGGTCGTGACTCCATCTAGTGGGGGGTCGCCCTACACTTCGTCTACCGGTACGAGGCTGCCACTCGAGAACCTTTTTTCCCCAACGGTTGTCGGTTCTTCGAGCTATATGGCCGGCCCATTGCCACTTCAGCTTACTAATCCGTTGGGCTATGTCGGTCACTCTGGTTCTACTGCGGATATCCTCATTTCTAAGTTTATCACGCAGAGAAACTCCGAGCATAGCCCTCTCCATAGCTCGCTGAGCGACTTTGAGCGTCCTCATACGGCCAGCAGTGAAGGACCACGTCTCTGATCCGTAAGTCATCACTGGCAACACGCACTGGTTGTACACTTTAGTTTTCAGAGATTGAGGTATACCTGACGAGAAGATGCGTTGTAATTTCCCGAACGCTGCCCAGCCGAGTTGAATCCGTCGATTGACCTCTCGGTCGAAGTTGGAATTACCTAGCCGGACTATTTGTCCCAAGTAAACGTACTCGTCAACGACTTCGAGCTTATCGATATATAAAGCTACCCAATGTGACCCTGGTTTATCATCTGTATCCAAATTGCATATTATATACGTTAGCACGTGGGTGTACATGGGCAGTCTATTGGCAGCATAAACATTATTCTACACTGGGGTGAATCTTTTTCAAATGTTGTTGTACATCTAGTGTATCCATGATATTACTGCTATTATTTATTATGGCAAACACTGAACTCATTTGGGTTGAGCGCTGGCTTGATACAGGCATTGGAGTCTCTTTATAGGGACTCTAGTGCTTGTGTTAGGATCAACGGGGTCTACTCGGACTGGTTTGACATCCATAAAGGTGTCAGACAGGGCTGTGTGGCTTCCCCGTGGCAGTTCAACCTATTTATGGACAGTTGTTTGCAAAATTTGAAAGTTGAAGAATGCGGATTGAGAATGGGTGAGTTATCCGTCAAATGCCTTTTATACGCCGATGATCAAGTTATTCTTGCGTCGTCGGCGGCCGAGTTGCAAATGATGGTTACATTAATTAACGGATCATTAAAAGAAAGGGGTATGAAAGTGAACGCAAGTAAGACGAAGGTTATGGTTTTTGAAAGAGAAGAAAGTAAAACGATTTGAGAAATAAGAATAGAAGGGGAGTTGATCGAGCAAGTAGATGAGTTTGTATATTTGGGCTGCGTATTTAGCAGGGATGGGAGATACGATAAGGATATAGAACGACGAGGGAATGCGGGAAATAGAGTAAATGGGGCCTTGCACTCTATTGTGAAGAGTCAAAATGTGTCGAAAAAGGCACGTATGGCAATTCACAATGCTGTGTTGGTCCCTACTTTAACGTATGGTAGTGAAAGTTGGGTGTGGCAGAAGAAGCACGAGAGTAGAATAAACGCAGTAGAAATGCGGTCGTTAAGGAGTATGTTAGGGCTGAGTCTGAATGACAGGGTAAGAAATTGTGTAATAAGAGAACAGTGTGGTCTGCAAGATGATGTTGTGACCAGGATTAAGAAAGGAATGCTTCGGTGGTTTGGTCATGTGGAAAGAATGAATGAGGAAAGAGTGACAAAGAAAATTTTTGGTGCAGAAGTGAATGGCAGAGTCGGAAAGGGACGTTCTAGGCGAAAATTTATCGACCAAATTGGCGATTTATTGAAAACGGGCCAAATTAGGAGTACCCTTAACCGACGAGCATGTATGCGTAGGTGTATGGATGTGAAGGAGGCAAGAGAGGTGTGTCAGGATCGTGCCAAATGGAAGTCTGTAGTCTCTGCCTACCCCTCTGGGTGACAGGCGTGAGTGTTTATGTATTACTGCTATTAATAGATTATTACAGTACAATCTACTCTCAATGACTAACATAGGAATGATCAATTATAGTGATTTCTAAATATTAAATTGCATTATTTTGTGTTATACAAAACGTATTTGAGTCATCAATACACTGAACAAGACACGACACGAAGTAATGTTGAGATAAGCAACAAAATGTGAGATAAGCTTGTTGACGCATAAAGTTACTATCAATTCCACTGCAGAAATTCTTTAGATTAGAATTATTACTTACTGGTACTATATAAGACCAAGCAAGTGCAGTCATGGAGTTAGTGTATGATCGTTTGACCGCAGTGGATCTATCAATACTACATTTGTGTTACTTCAACGCATCAAAGGCCATAGATGTGTTTATTCTATTGACAAAGTTACTTTTCTTTCTGTTATTTCCTTACGTGTGTATGATTTAGTGTTAACAAATTATATTTAAATATTGTGTGTGTATTATATTAAACCGTGGTAGCTCAGATGGTTAGCGCAAGCTGTAAATTTCACAGTACCCGGGTTCAATCCCTGCCGGCACCAATTACATTGTTATTTGCAATTTAACAAATTATATTTAAATATTGTGTGTACCGCATCTACGAATACTAGAGTAGTTAAAAAATACTTTTTTAACAATGACAGTCATCAGTTGATCATTAGTGAATGTGATTCTGTTTACTTAAATTACAGGAAGACAAGAGCAGAAGGAAGAAATGGGATGATGGGAAGTAATGAAGCATTGTTATGTGAAGTTTGTTGGAACAAACATATTTTTAGTCACGTGTAAATACTTTTAACATTTTGGTTCAAAATGACACAAAATCTAAAAAATGTTAGATACATCATCGACATGGACGAATTTTACATTACATATCCTCATAAACATTTTCAATGTAGAGAAATGGCTATTCTAGACGTAAAACTATTTTTATTTTTTTTTTTTTCTCAGTGCACAGCTTCTTTTTTTTTTTTTGTCACTTCTATATTTCTCTACAAAAGCCTAACCATATTATTATTATTTGTTTTGGGAAGGGGGGTGAGAGGAAGAGGGGTTAAAAGAGTAATAAAAAAAATAAATTTTTAAAATGTAAATTAAAAAAAAAGTATTATATTTCACTTTTTTTACAAGTGGTTATTGCTTGAAAATAAAATTTTCAATTAATCATAAATTTTGTTTGATTTCCCAAAAACATTAGTTATAGTATACAACATATATTAATTGTTTACACCAACACTTTCATTTTTTATTTCACCCCTTAGAACTTTAGACGTGTGTAATTTTTCACTTTATACATCCGTTTACTGCTATTGTGGCAGGACCAAGTGGATGTGGGAAGTCAAATTTTGTAACAAATTTCATAAAATCAGTTACAGAAATATGTAATTGTGATTTTAGTCAGATCACATGGTACTTTGATGAAATGCAACCTTTTTTATAATTTACCAAATGTTAACTATCATCAAGGAATTCCAAATCTTAATATGTTTGATGGTGAAAACCCACATCTCGTTATTATTGATGATCTAATGAGAGAGCCCTATGTAACTTTAAACTCGAACAGTGTTTTGTATTAGATTAAATAGAAGATTTATAAAGAAATAAAAAATAATATATCGCATACAATTTGTTTTATTTAATTTTATAACGATTTACATAGTTACGTACACACAAAATGTGTAGCCAGAACTGGTACTAACTAAATACTACTAGTAGTTAGTTAGTACCAGTTCTGGCTCACTGATTCAGAAGTGGTACAACGTTCGTCGAGACTCATGATCCTAAAAAAAAGTTTTGGCATGCTCTGATCACGAATCTACGGTCCGTTTTTGCTTATGTGTAATGCATTTTGTGTGTATGTATTGATGACTCAAATACGTTTTGTATAACACAAAATAATGCAATTTAATATTTAGAAATCACTATAATTGATCATTACTATGTTAGTCATTGAGTAGATTGTACTGTAATAATCTACTAATAGCAGTAATATCATGGATACACTAGATGTACAACAACATCTGAAAAAGATTCACCCTAGTCTAGAAAATAATGTTTATGCTGCCAATAGACTGCCCATGTACACCCACGTGCCAACGTATATAATATGCAATTTGGATACAGATGATAAACCAGGGTCACATTGGGTAGCTTTATATATCGATACGAATGACGTCGGTCAATATTTTGAGTCATACGGACGAGCACCTGTACGATATCATCTAGAGTTTTTAAAAAGGAATTGTAAAAGATGGAACTGGAATATTGATAGGATTCAGAATGAGTAGACTTCAGTTTGTGGCGAATATTGCTTAATTGTACAACGATATTTTAGTGGATGAGATGTTTCGCTCCTATTTTATAGATAGTAAGTAATAAGATTTTGTATTTCGTAAATAAAAATTGTAACAAAATTAGGTAATGTATTTTATTGATGATTCGGATTACCGTTGCAGTTAGGAACAAGGGAGTAATAATATAATAACACTGATAATCCGACGCACGAATAGACAATGACGGTATTCAATGAACAATAGATAAATAACAATGGGGCGCTAATGACGGTGGAGGCCCTCACCGGATATCAATTAGATAAGAATTAATTGATCTGTACATCTCCGGAACCGTGCATCCTACGCAAAAACGGACCACAGATTCGTGATTAGAGCATGCCAAAATCTTTTTTTTTTCGTGAGTCTCGACGAACGTTGTACCACTTCTGAATCAGTGTGCCAGAACTGGTACTAACTAACTACTGTTGATCATGGGCGGCGGTAGTCACTTAACATCAGGTGAGCCGCATGCTCGTTTGCCCCCTCTTCTATAAAAAAAAACAAGAAAATCCTATTGTGATTTCAAAAAATGCCGTCGACTATGTATATAGGTCGTTTATTGTATTAATGGACACAATTGTACTTTTTTACGGGCCAGAGAATCAATGATTTTATGTAAAAACGGTTGTGTTATAAAATAAATCAAACTTGTCATACTAACGGCGTAAACGATCAAATTAGTTTGGATCAAACCAAAATCTACGTGTTTGAATCAAACCGTTAGACCATCTCGGGGCCACTGTAGCCTACGCCGCGCCGTTTAAAGGTTTTAGGTTTCTCGCAGGTTCAGCCCATCCAGTCTAAAACTACAAATAGAGTAATTTGGAGGCACAGGGATAGTGAACAGATTAACCAATATTCAGAATATTGTAATAATAAGAGTAGATTTTCCTGTAGAATTAAATAATTTCTGTAATAAGTCTGATAAATTTTGTAATAAGTCTGAACATAAATTAATCGTAAACAAACTATACGAGAATATTATAGGTATATTGCAGGATGCTGCAATTTATAGTCATAAGAATGTACATCGTAACAAAAAGCGACTGGAAGTGGGATGGAAAGGTTATGTGAGGCTGGCTCGTGCCAGAGCTCGTCTCTGTTTTCAATCATGGGTATGTATTGGAAAGCCAACGTGTGGAGCAGCACACGTGGATACGAAAGAGTCACGTAAGGCTTTTAAAAGCAAACTCAAGTGTTGCCAGGATAATGAAAAAGAAATTAAAATGGATATATACTCAGGTGAATGCGTGTTTCCTAGATTTGTCTAAAGCCTTTGACCGTGTGTCATACAGAATCCTATGGCGGAAACTAAGACGGGAAAGTAGCTTAAAACCTGAGTTGGTTTCACTGCTGGAATATTGGTACGGTAACCAGACTAACACAGTTAGATAGGGTAATGCCTTAAGTGATCCCTACAAACTAGGGTGCGGAGTGAGGCAGGGAGGGCTGACGTCACCCAGGCTGTTTAATCTTTATGTTAACAGACTAATTGAGAGGCTCAACAGAGCAGGTGTCAGTTGCTCAATAGACGATGTGTCGATCAATAATTTTAGTTACGCAGACGACATGGTTCTGTTGCCCCTCAGTGAGGCTTCGTAAACTGTTAAGAATTTGTGAAGAATATGCCAAGGAGACTGGACTCAGCTAAAACTCAAAAAAGAGTGAGTTTATTGTCTTCAGAGGTAAAACAAACCACTTGACTTCAAACCACGTATCCAGCTATGTGGGTCTGCTCTGAGACAATTGGCTTAGTTGAGGTATCTCGGACATATTGCAACTGAACAACTGGATGACGACAGCGACATTGAATGAGAACACTGAGTTCTCTCGGTCTGGGGCAATATGTTGGGTCGCAGGTTTGCACGTAGTACGACTCAAGTCAAGTTAAATTTGTTCAAGGCGTATTGGCAATCCTTTTTTCATGTGCAGTCTGTGGACTAACTATACGTAGCGTACTTATAGTGCTCTGTATGTTCAGTACAACAATATGCTGAAGGTGATGTTGAGGAGGCTTCGACACTGCAGTGCGTCGGCTATGTTTGCGGATGCTCGTGTGGACGACTTTTACGCGATCATGCACAAGCGTGCTGCGTCCATGATGAGCAGGCTATTGAGGAATCCTAATACCCTTCTCAGCACATTGGCTGTGCAGGTAGATAGCCCTCTCTGGAGGACTTGGAATGGTGCACACACCAACACTAGGAGAACTTCACCTGGGTTTCACTATGTGAGGCTGGATGTAGGTTAAATTACTAATATAGGATATATAGATAGGACCATTGTTACTAGGGTTTGGGTACTTTTTGTAATTTTAGTTGTCTCGAGTCCCGGAATTTTCAGGTCGAGACTCGAGACGAGACAAGATTGTCAAAATTGATATGTAATCATTTTTATTTTCAAATAAAAATGATTACATATCGAAGGAGCCTAGCGCCATCTGTTAGTTTATTGAATTATTACTTGGTCTACTACGTAACCTAATAATAATAATAACGATTTCTTATATTTACGCGAACACTACACATGATTAAAACACGGGGACAGTCCCCCGTGACCATGGGTGCTGGAAAGCGCCCAAAACGTCGGGAATTAAAAATAAAAGTAATTAAAAGCAAAAATAAACGCGAAAATCCGTAAAAGTAGTTTTAATCAAATAATAATAACGTTTGGATTATGATTGTGAACTCATTTTAACTAATTGAAGTTAAAAGAAAGTGAAATTTCATCATTGTGGTGGCGGAACGGTTTCTGAAGCCCAAGAATTGCGTGAAGAAAGCGTTGATTGATTTAAACATTTTAGACAAGTGGAATGAAGACAATTTTCTTCTTTGCAGTCCTTAGGCCGACAAAACGCTTAATTACTTACAGTTGAAGCAATAATTGACGTGTTGCACAAAAAAAATTCAATCAACAACGACTAATAATGATTTGGCAAAGCGGTGCTTCGAAACGTTGAAAGCTCGCCTAGAAGAGAGAAGACAGCAACGAGTTGTACGCTTGTTAAAATATTTGCACACCACACAATTTTTCTGTTTAGTAAATGTTGATTCTTACAAAAAAAATACCTTTTATAATACGTTTCACCAGAAATTAAGTCAATTAACCCTCTTTAAAAATATTTAAAAAAAAATCCTCAAAGTCTCGAAGTCTCGGGAATTCCCGGGATTTTGATTGTTGCCTGTCTCGTGTCCCGGGAATTTGAAATTGTCGGGAATTCCCAAACCCTAATTGTTACTAACATTTTAATACTAATTTCTATTTTATTTTATTCTAACGTTACGATAAGGTTTGTTTTACTAACAATCTATGACTATTTTTGGTCGAAGTAAAGGATTAATCTTATTATTATTTATAAAATAGTATCACTGTACATGAGCACAGACGAATGGGCACGAGCACTAACATGAGAAATTCAGGACTTCATAGGCGTGATTTTTACTGACAGCTGTCGCAGAGATCAAGCTAACTTTTATGAACCATAAACGCCTTGTTTGGGTGTGCTCACTACTCGGCCCAAGTATTCGGCTGTTCTCCACTCGATGTTGTTTTAGCACTTCTCAAAGGAATGCTTGTATGTGTTCATATCGGTGTTTACATACTCCTCATTATACACTTGACCCGTGAACTATAATCTTAATTTACATAGCCATTTTACCGTTATAATTTTCTCTAATAACTTTCTTTGACAAAATATATTAAAAAAATAAGTACGTGCTCGGTTCAGCTGGAATTAAAAATTTCGTAAGAAAGAAACCACTTTAATATATTCCAAATAATACTATTTATTTATACTACTGCCGTCTTTTCATCTTTTTCATTTAAATATTAGTGAAACTATACAATTAAAGTAGACATAATTTCGTAGCAACGAAATGTACGTCATACATGTTTAAAAATTTACGTTGAATGAATACAGACGAATATGTAAATGCATCTTGTCCACGAATAAGTTGGCGAGTTATTCGGCGGGTTGTTCGTCCGATAATCTAAACGTCCCATTACGTTCAAGAATGCCATTGCAAACGACAGCGTATGTGCCTTCAAATATATGAACTGTTGACCGAGAGCGCATGCGCCTTCCAAGCGACAGTAGCCTAATGGCAGAGCGCGGACCGCGAATTCAAAAAGGTCGTGGGCTCGAATCCGCCATCGGACCGCGAACTCAAAAGGTCGTGGGTTCGAATCCGCCATTCGACTACTGGCGTGAACCACTCGTAACACAAGCAATATAAGCTTACCACGAGTGGTTAAAGGGAATATTAGTAATGTTTATAGCATTATTAATATTCTTTAAAAAAATATATGAACTGTTGACCGACAGCTCAGTGCATATTACATTTTTATATTATTTTTGTTGAGTTAGTATCGAGCTATTAGTTGATATATGGACTTTCATTCATTTTCATTAACTTTCTTTGTACTGACAAGAGTAATATATTCTTCACAACATGTACATAATATGTTGATGCCTCATATTGTTACAACTCTAAGAAATATGGGAGCTGCTTAATCCTGCAGATTGAAAGTAATTCGATGACAATATCTCAATATAATAACCGAGTAAAATATAACACAAAATCAATCACTTTTAATCTACCTAATGAATATTTAAATCTACTTCAAAACATTATTTAAACAAATATAAAAGAACAGCAAATCACTTGCGGTGAATTTTCCGCCTAAACAACCGAACCACTTTGGACTATGTTACATCATCTAATGACATAAAATCAATTGACAAAAATGAAATATGCAAATATTATAAACACGGGTAAAATTGTTAATTATCAAAAAATTCAAAGCACAACCTCTTCATTTTAACCATAAATTTTGGGAGAATACCTTAAGCAGTATACACTGTTTCACTTATTTTGGCATCTTTCGTCAGCTTTCAATGAGTCATTCAGTCTTTTTTAGTGACGTCGATAACAAATTATTATTAAATAACGATTAATCAATCGCTAATCATCACACATTGATTAATCAGTGTTTAATTAATTATCCAAATAAACTAGATTCAAGGCTGGTCCAAAAACGTAAACAATATATAAGTGGATGTTCAAACTATATTAACTAATCATTCCTATTTATTGGATTAGTAAGCTGAAGTGGCAATGGGCCGGCCATGAAGCTCAAAGAACCGACAACTGATGGAGAAAAAATGTTCTCGAATGGCAGCCTCGTACCGGTAGGCGAAGTTTAGGGCGACCCCTGGTGACGGAGAATCCCTCGCTGAGCATCCACGAATTAACCAAGTTATCTTACTCTTCCTGAGCGTGGGTGCTCTGGCTGATCCACGTCCTGGGCTGACGTATTACGTCTCGAGATGTAAACACTAGCGCTCTTTAAAATAAGTATAATTCCGCCTCCAAGTCCTTCAAAAGAATCATGCCAAGGCAAGGTCTGAGCACATCGACAGAATTGGCGAGAAGCTAGTTCGCCTTCCTTCAGCATTCTGGTCTCTCACCAAGGCCAAGGGAACTTCCGTCAGTCATCTCTACCATCTCTGCACAGAGAGGACGACTCACTGGCCCATGGCGCAAAGGAGAAAGCCGATCTATTAGGCTATCTCTTTGCGTCCAACCCGACTCTCGATGAGGGGGGAACACACCGGCGACCATGCCGAGATGTGAGTGCTCCATGCCGGAGGTGCGGTTTACTCAGCGCTCGGTTCGCAAAGCACTCTTATCCCTGGACATCAGTAAGTCGAGCGGACCTGATAGAGTCCCTCCCATTGTGCTGAACACGTGTGCTCCGGAGTTGGCACCGGTTTTAACGCGTCTTTTCCGGTACTCCTACTCCCAAAGCGTAGTCCCGAATTCTTGGAAGACAGCTTTGGACAGGTCCACCCGATCCCTAAAAAAGGCGAGCACTCAGACCCGTCCAACTACAGGCCTATCGCTATCACCTTCTTGTTCTATAGTAGTAAGTAGAAGTCTATAGTAAACTGCCAGCTCATGAGGACCACCACCTGTTCAGTGACCGACAATACGGTTTCCGTTGTGGTCGATCAGCTGGTTATCTCCTGGTCTATCTTACTCATAGATGGGCGGAGGCAGTAGAGTCCAAGAGGGAAGCATTGGTCGTTAGTTTGGATATAGCGAAGGCCCTCGATCCGGTCTGGCATTAAGCGCTTCTTTCGAAGCTCCCTTCCTATGGGCTTCCCGAGAAATTATGCGATTGGAGCTTTCGTGCTAATAGGAGCATCAAGGTCGTAGTAGACGATGCATTCTCTGATTTAAAGCCTATTGACGCTGGTGTTCCACAAGGCTGCGTGCTATACCCAACACTGAGTCTTCTGCATATCAATGATATGTTGCAAACTATCATTGATATGCAGAAGACACAGTGTCATTCACTACTGTGCAGATGACAGCAATGGTGATGCCTTATACACCGGCCGTGCCAATATTTATCGGAAAATCGTCGCCGAGTACCGGGACCAACTTGTGTCTGAAATTGAGTCCTTGCTTAACAAATTCTAGGATTGGAGGGGACTAAATCTAGTCCAATTCAATCCCCAGAAGACACAAGTTTAAGTTAACCGCTAAAAAAACCCTTTGTCGTATCTCTTCAGTTTGAAGACACTCTCCTTGCAGCCTCAGCTAGCATCAGAATCCTCGGCGTCGACATATCGAATCGTTTACAGTATTGTAGTCACTTGGAGGGGAAGGCCAAATTGCCCTCTAAAAAGCTTGGCGTGCTCAGCAAAGCAAGACAGTATTTCATGCCGGCACATCGCTTGCAACTTTACAAAGCGCAAGTTCGGCCTCACATGGAATACTGCCTCACCTTTGAGCCGGGGTACCCCAGGGCCAGCTCCTTCCACTTGACTGCATCCAGCGCAGAGCGATTCGAATCGTCGACGACCGAGTGCTTTCTGATCGGCTCACTGGCGCTGCGTAGGGATGTTGCATCCCTTTGTGTTTTCTACCGAATCTACCACGGGGAGTGTTCTGGGGAATTGTTCGGATTAGTTCCAGCCGTCAAATTTCACGAACGCACATCGCGTCCGAATTCCCGATAACATCCTCACCAACTGGATGCTTGGCGGTCCACTACTGTTGGCGACGCGTCTATAAGAATATTTCAATTTATTAGTTAACCGATTACGAACAGCTTCTAAAAACAAATTATCGAGCAATAATATTCTAATAAGAAAACACTTAGTTGAATCTTAAAGAAATATCGAATTAATAATTTGAAGGTCTTGGGTTCGATTCCCAGGCCGGACTAGTTTGTCGTTTTCTTAGTAATATTTTCTTAATAAATTCATATAGGGAATTTTTAAGATATAAATTATGTTTCCGGGTTCAGTTCCCCGGTTGAAATCACCTTTCCAATAATATTGTTAATTTAAAGGAATATTAAAATAAAGTTAGAGACCAGGATTTGTTCCCCGGTCGAAATGATCACTTTCTGTATAAATAGAATTAATGGACATTAATTGCATAAGTATTATCTTATATAAGTTTGATACGTTTTGTATGAAAATAAAATGTTTATTTTCAATGTTTGATTCATAAAATATTTTGTTTATATTATCTGATAAGAAACATGATAGCTGATAAGAATCTAGTTAGAAATAATTTCCGACATTTGAGAGTCGTGTAGAATCAGTTGTTCACCTAGTATTGGTTGATAGCAGTGTGTGCTAAATTTGCCACCTTTTACCGACAATTGAGAGTCGTGTAAGAATTAGTTGTTCAAATAGCGCGAGTTCATAGCCGCGCGTTAACCTTGTACTTAGGAGGTCAAAATAAGTATAAATTTAAATATTTGCAAATTTCAGCAATTCATGTAGAATTGGCTTGTAAAATATTTCAGATTGACTGTATGAGCAAAATAGGTGAATTCTGTGTTATTTTCATGTGAAAATTCTTTTGGATTGGTGAAATATTGATAGTTTTGTGTAAGAAATTTAAAAGTGTTTTAAATAGTAAAATGTATAGGAAAAATGTAAATTAAACTATTGTATTAGTTAAGATATTTATAATTTCAAATGAAGAACATTGTTTCAACCTTATATGTTAGACATTTAAGAATTCTAACTTAGTACATACGTTGTAAAATAGGCATATTTTGTTGAATAAATAAAAGGTTTTTATTGTGATATAAAAATGTAATGTATTCATAGTATAGATATTTTTTGTGCTATCTTTATAAATAAAATGTATAAATTTAAGTCTTATACAAATAAAGATATTGGGCAAACCGTGAGAGAGTGATAGTACAAATTGATGTAATTAAGTAGCGTAATCGCACAGAGGGCGCGGCTCTCTTTCGAGTATAGCTTTGTTGATACCCCATTAGACTGGTTTTCATACAAACCAGCCACCCGGCCACCGGACGGGCGACCTCTTCCAAGAGAACTCCTCTCTATATGTGATTAGAGAGTTGAGTAACAACCCACAATGCCGCAGAAAGGCCAACCCAGACTCAATCAGATAACCACCTTTTTCCGTAGTTGGTTAACTACGGAAACAATATAACACTTAATACGGAACAAACCCGGTATGCTATCTAGCCTAATAGGCAAAAGGACTGTCCCATAGCAATGGGACATGAGGACACCCGGGCAATGGGGGTCACCCCGAGGCCCGTTACCTACACGTACGGCAGTACGTGAAGACGACAATTAACATACAAATAAGGATCTCCTAGGTGTGCGTTATCTGTAGTTAGCAGTGGCTGCAAATAACCGCCGGTTCGACAAACTCCGCCGATCGTTGAGTCCCGTGATTCCGTGAGGCGTCGAGGTCACCGGCCCCTAGGTGATTCTTGGCACTTTATGCGCTCCGTGCATCCTGTGCCTAGTCGCGTACTAAAGTGCCACCGTTGCACTTCCCCCAATCCTTTTGTTGTAAAAGGGGTATGCAGTGCCCCAAGAGTTTACGCCAACGTAGTTGCCACCTCCATCCGCGTCGCGCATTACGGCCGATCGGCTGGATATAGACAGGGCCGTTAGTAGATTACTGACTTAGGTAGGTTCACCATGTCCGATAAGGACAACGATAAGGGGGAGCCACCACCGAGATCTAGAAAACCACCGGACCGAACTAGTGTTCTGGAGCGACCGATAGCATACCGGGACATCTTCAATCCAGAAAGGACTCGAGTAGTGTCTTCCTACTCGCAGATCCCTACTAGGAAGCCCCTATCTCCAGGGAAAGGACCTGCACCGAGGACCGCGCTCTCGCCGCATCGTACCTGAAGGTACGACTGGGCTGGAACCGGTTCCCCAGCAGCAGCGGGCTAAGAAGTCTTGGAGAAGGCACACTCCGCCTGAGACTGCAGCATCAATGCAGGAGAAGAGGAAGTGCCTAGGATCCTCCAACTCCTCGGACTATTCGTCATCCGAGGAGGAGCTAATCCAAAGACCGATAAGGTAGATCGCCACCGAAGTCGCCATCGCCGACCAAGCCCACTCCCCCTAGATCAGAGGAACACCACTCCAGCATGGAAGCTGTAGATCTAGAGCAGGGAGGAGAAGGGTCGTATGGTTGGAGTGCCACAACATATGCGACCTTAGCCCCAAATACATCGGCTGGACACTCGCCGTCCACGTCGCCGAAGAAGACTACCGAAAATCCGTCCGGGCGTCCACTGGATGATGGCCAACGGCCATCTACTAGCTACGCCCATATGGTAGCGGCGCCAGCAGTGCCACGACCCAAACCGGCGGCAGCGACTTCGTGATAAGCCTGCCGACCAGGAGGAGAAGACCAGATATCCGCCCATAGTGGCGGAAAGCCTCCCGGACTGGACGAGGCATTTCAAGGAGCTTAATAGAATGTTAGGCCACCCGTTGAATGCCCGTCCGTTCGGGAAGGGGGTTCGTTTCACACCGCAAAGCGCCACCGAATTTAGGACTGTTCAACGCTACATGGTTGAACTTTCCAAGGCAACACCCAGCATTTCGTGGTACTGCTATACCCCGGATGAAGACAAGCCCACCAAAGTGGGCATCCGGGGCCTACCAATGGGAACCGACACCAGTACCATCGAAGAGGCCATAAAGGCAAAGGGCTTCCCGGTCAAATATATGAAAGCAATCCCACCGAGAAGGGGCAGACCAGGATGCGTATACTTTGCCCAATTCGACCACCTGAGCCTGGAGCAGCTCAAAAGACTCTATGAAGTTGACGAACTACTCTTCATGAGAGGAGTAGTTATTGAGGCCTGGCAAAGGAAAGCCGGACCGGCACAATGCCACCGCTGCCAGGCCTTTGGACACGCCTCAGCAAACTGCTTCAGGCCGGTGAAGTGTGTACGCTGCGCCGGGGAGCATATAGCGAGCCTCTGCCCTCGGGGTAGAGAGGAGGAACCCACATGTGCCAATTGTGGCAAAAAATCATACCGCCAATGACCGTCGCTGCCCAGTCCTGAGGAGGACTGCACGGAGACAGGGGATAACCTTACCGGGGCTACTCCCGGAGGACCCGAAAAAGGATCCCCCAGAGTCGCCCTAAAGCCATCACCATTCAAAATGACGGGTGGGCTACTGTCACGGGGAAGGGCAGACAACCAGCCCCCCCCCCCCCCGTTCCACGCACAGAAACGGTGGAACCCGAACAGGAAAGGGCAACCACCGGGGCGACTCTGCAACCTCCCGCCAATCCTGCCACAGAACGGCAGCCCTCAAAAAAGAGGAGGCGGGAGAGTAGCAGAAAGAAGTCGCAGCCTCCTCGGGCTGTTACCTCTACCCCGACACCAGGACCAACTAGCGCCTCAGGCGCAGGTTATAAAGGAGACCACCAAAAAGGGCGTGGGTAGAGTGCAGGAGAGGGCTCCACTGGAGGAGAGAGCCCGAACTACACACAGAGCGCGCTCTACTCAAAAACAAGAAGTCCAACGCCCGAGACCAGCACCAACGCCTTCAGATAGGAGACCACCGACGACCGGCCTCGAAACAGCTGATGCAATCCAACGCCTAGTTGGAATTGCCATCGAGGTCGGCACGCAAGTCCTGGCCGACATCAGAGCCGGGACTGATCCAATAACAGCGATCATGAAGGCGCTGGCAAACCTCCTGGCCAGACATTATGGAGGATAATAACCTGCGCCTAATGTACTGGAACCCGGACGGAATTCAGCAGAAGCTGCAGGAACTCCGCACTGTCGCCCAGCAACAGGACATACATATTATACTGCTGGGCGAAACAATACTGAATCCCAAAACGCGCATAAAGCTGCCAAATTTCCACATCTATAGAAGGGACGAGGTCACTTCTCGAGGGGCCGCCTACAGAGGGACGGCGGTTCTAGTGAGGAGGGACATCGTCCACCAAGAACTGGACTTACCATCCTTCCAGACAATGCGCTCAATCGGCATAAGAATGGAGGCGGCGGGCGAGGAACTAAGGATATACGCAGCATACCGCCCGCCAGGGACTCCATTCTGCTCCTCAGACATCCGGACGGTAATGGAAGGCGATGCACCTGTAATCATCGCCGGGGACCTGAACGCAAAACACCCGGCGTGGGGGTCCAGAGTGATCACCCCGCCGGGTCGTGAGCTATACGAAGACGCTGAGAAGAACCAGTACGACGTTCTAGGTCCCGAGGAGCCAACACACGTTCCTACCGACCCAAGGAGGCACCCGGATGTGTTAGAAATCGTGCTCACTAGGAACGTCAACTATCCGATAGTGGTAGAAGTGCTGTATGACCTCCCTTCACAGCACCTCCCGTTACTGATAACCCTTGGCCTAAAGGCGGTGACTACGCCGCCTAGAGCTTTTAAAACCCGTGTCGACTGGAGGCTCTACTGTCAACACCTTCAGCAGAGACCTCCAGCACACCAACCTATATGCACAGCGGACGACGTAGAGGCCGCTGCGACTAGAATCACCAATAACATCAAGGAAGCCCTCCACGCGGCTTCTACGGTCGTCCCGATTACAGCAAGGCGAGACGATCTGCCGCGTGAGATATGCGTGCAGATCAGGCGCAAAAGAGCGCTGAGAAAGCTCTGGGCGCATACTCGCTGCCCCAGGATAAAAACACAGCTGAACACCCTAACGGAGGAACTGTCGGTTTCAGTCCAGGCCTTCAGAGGTGAAGCCTGGGATCGGCGCATCCAGAAGGCGGAAGAGAAAGATGTGTCGCTTTATAGACTAAACCGACAGTTGACCAAATCTAAACCTCCCGTTTGCCCGCTGACTAATAATACGGGCAAACGATGCTATGATGCCAAGGGCAGAGCGGATATCCTAGTCGAGCACTTCGAGGAGCAATTTATGCCGAACACAGCAAGTGCGGAGTTCATGGAGCTTCATGCCCGGAAGGAAAGTCGCGTACAGGAGTTCCTGTCGTCGCCCGCGCCACCTCTTGCAGGAGATTGGTTCATCTCCCCCCGCAGAATTGCGGAGGACAGTAACCTGCCTGCAACCGAGGAAGGCGCCGGGGCACGACGGGATTACCAACGCTGCACTCCGACAGTTGCCCAATAGAGTCATAGTAGAGCTTGGTCGACTCTACAATGGGATATTGCGGACATCCCACTTCCCGGAGGACTGGAAAAAAGGCAAAATCATCGTCTTGCCGAAACCCGGGAAGGACAGGCGTAGAGCTGCCAACTACAGGCCGATCACGCTATTACCACATATAGCTAAACTGTTCGAAAGATTGCTGCTAAGACGTCTCCGTCCGTGCATCCAACTTCGGGCGGAGCAGCACGGATTCAGGAGGGGTCACTCCACAGTCACACAACTGACTAGAGTGCTGCACCTGCTTGCGGCAGAGTACAATCGTGGCCGCATATCGTTGGGCGTCTTTCTCGATATCGAGAAGGCGTTCGACCGGGTGTGGCACGCAGGATTATTATATAAGCTGGAACAACAGACCAGTGTCCCCCCTGCTATATTGCGGCTAATAGCGTCTTTCCTGGAAGATAGGAAGTTCTACGTCTGCGTAGAGGACGCCGAATCCGCAACAAGATCTATCAAAGCCGGCGTTCCACAGGGCAGCTGTTTGTCTCCAGTCCTGTACGCGGCTTACACCAACGACATACCTACACTGGCAGGTAGGCTTCAAGAGTGGGAGGACGACGTTGAGCTGGCGCTATTTGCGGATGATAGCGCCTATTTCACCTCGTCCAGAAGAGCCCACATAGCCACTGCCAAGATGCAGCGTCTGCTGGACCTGCTGCCACCATGGCTGGATGAGTGGAGGATGGTCGTCAACGTTGGTAAGACGACCGCTCTGCTCACTCGCCGTCTCAGGAACTTACCACCTCCGCTGACCCTCAACGGCCAGGAGATTGCGTACCAGAAGGCTGTAACCTACCTTGGGTGCAGGATCGACAGGACGCTGCGCATGACCGCGCACGTCGATTCGTCGTCCGCCAGGCCCGTTGTGCGCGGGCGACGCTCTTGCCGGTCCTGGCATCCAAGCTGCCTATAAGAACCAAGCTCCGGATATACAAGATGTATATCCGGACTATCATCACCTACGCTGCACCGGCCTGGTACGCACTACTGAGTGACCCTCTGAGGCGGCGACTACAGGCCCAGCAGAATCTGACATTAAGGACGATCGTCGGAGCAGGTCGCTACGTCCGGAACGACGTGATAGCGGCGGACTTGAAGATCGAGAACATCATCGACTTCGTGGCCCGGTTAGCGCGCGGTGTGACCGTGCCGATAACGGGCCACATGAACATCTCAACGGCTTTGCGCCGTTGCATACCCGGCCACCGGACGGGCGACCTCTTCCAAGAGAACTCCTCTCTATATGTGATTAGAGAGTTGAGTAACAACCCTCAATGCCGCTGAAAGGCCAACCTAGACTCAATCAGATAACGACCTTTTTCCGTAGTTGGTTAACTACGGAAATAATATAATACTTATACGGAAAAAACCGTTACGCTATCTAGCCTAGAATAGGCAACAAGGACTGTCCCATAATAATGGGACATGAGGACACCCGGGCAATGGGGGTCACCCCGAGGCCCGATACCTGCACGTACGTCAGTGCGTGAAGACGACAATCAACATACAAATCGTTGAGTCTCGTCCGGACCGCGCTAGTGAGCGGTCACGTCCGCCGGTCGTCGACTCCCGCCCGGGTGGGAGAAGTACAGCGCGTCGCTTCGCAGTGGGTGCGCGTGCTGTGGGGCCAACTCAGCTTGCGTCGAGCCTTGAGGACGCCCCTGACCCCACCCGGGATGAAGATCACCCAACGCTGCGTTTAACCTACACGCTGGGAAGCGAACTCCAAAGGCCCGGCGCGCCCAGGTGCGCGCGCCTGTTGGTGGTTTCGGCTCCGCGTCGAGATGCATCTCCTCGAAACTGAAGGTTGCTGACCCTTCGGCAGATTCCCTTCCTAGAGGCGCGAGACACGCCAACTTTTTTCCTAGGAATACCAGGCCTTCAACTAGAGCCAGGAAGGAGCACTGGAGGCCCGGAGCAGCTGCTGTTGGAGCGCCCTCCTGTCGGCAAGATTGGCCCTGCGTCGACTTTCAACCTCAGGACTCCGCGGGACTTCGAGACGGCCGACCCTCCGGTAGCATCGACCTGGTGGCGCGCAATAGGCCAACCAAGATTACTAACAATGTTGTACTTGTACGGCTCCCAAGACCGGCTCATTGATATGAGCTGTGAGGATTACCCGGGTAATGGGGAACTCCCCGAGGCCCGATACCTGCATGGGATAAACAAAGGTAGTCCCATAGCAGACGACAATCAACATACAAATCGTTCGGGACCATCTACCAGTATATAATATAATCAAGAAAGAAAAATATATAGGGAAGTGATAGGGAAAGTAATTACTCTCTAACGGAACGGTTTGAAGATAATTACTGTTTTATTTCCAAGGGATCCTTCACCTTTAAAATAAGTACAGTTCATTGGTGTCGCTAGCGCGGCACATATTGAAGAATTAAGGCGTTGGGACCGGGACGACCTCGGAAGACCCGTAATCCCCGCCTGAACCTATTTGAAGAAAAAGAAGAGGTCGACGCCCTTGTGTGTTACTCCGTTGCGGGGTTCACATACTTAAACGTTCAACGTAGGTGTCATAAGAGGTTAGGGAGTCCGCTGCTGAACGAGCCGTGAAAAAGGGTCTTTTTCACGGCTCCCTCATTCCTGTCCTTTTTCAATTGGTCCTTCGAGCCGGATCTAAGGAACCAGCTGTGAACTGCTGGATACCATTCAAGAGGATCTTCGGAGCCGAGTGAAGAACGACCAAAGGACAGCGACCGAAGGAAGCCGGAGGGTTGAGCTGAAGCAACAGGACCAAAGGCAAGAAGACAGGAGAGTAGGATTTGACGCTTAGGCAGGAACGGACCTGGAATACTGGTAGCTACCGGTAGAAAGAAAACCGGGATTGCGGCTTGGGGCGTGTGCTCGCATGGGGCACGTATCACAGCCAAGCGCAGGTGCCTTTTGAAGGCGCTCATCGTGGCCAAGCAGCGCTTGGCATTTTTTCCTGTCGGGCAAAGCGTGCTCGGCATTTTTCACTGGACGGCCATAGTTGGCATTTCCTGTCGGACGACCGTGTATGGCATTTCCTGTCGGGTCATCAGGCTCGGCATTTCCTCTACGGGATTGTGTTTTCATTTACTGTAGCGCTCAAAGGCGTTTGGTGTTTGCTGTTACCAACGCGGGAGCGCTCACAGTTGCCAGGCAAGGGTGCAAGCAAGAAGAGGATGCACTCACTGTTGCCAGGCAAGGGTGCAAGAAAGAAGAAGAAGCATCCACCGCTGCTGCTGCCAGGCGAGGGTGCTCGTGTGGGCACCTGACTGCATCGCGGTCGGAGGAGAGTGCCTGAACGAGGCGTCACCGGCGACTGGGCGGCGAGCACAGCATACATCCCGACCCCCTAACGGTGCCAAACCGGTCGTGCTCTGGCACAACACCTTCGGGTGGAGCAGTTCTCTTGGGCGAGACTGCGCTTGCACTACTGGCTCGACTGTTTCGCCATATTCCTTGGCGGGACAGTTCCTAAACCTTTCCTCCATTCCATTCCTGCACGACTCCATCCCTGTACGGCTCACCACAGTAGGCCCCCATCCAGGATTGATAGGGCTGATAGGGCTGTTAGGGTAGTAGTAGGGTTGTAGGGTTGGGAGATAAAGGGGGGGAGGGTAGTGGGGTTAGGTTGCGGTGTAGAAGGGTTATAGGTAAGGGGTTGTAGGGACCGTAGGGACAGTTAGGGACCGTAGGCCAACAATCACCTTCCTGCAAGATGAAGAAGGCACAAGACCAGACAGAGAGGAGCGAGGGAACCAGGACAAGAACAGGGCTCTCAAGAAAGGCTAAAGAGGCGGAATCATCTGGAGCGACCACAGCTACTGCTTCGAGTGGGGCAACTCCTTCAAGTGGAGCCACCACCGATACGTCCACATGCACGTGGGACTCAGGGGCGTCCGTGGCAACGACAAGCAACAGTACGGACACCAGTGGTACGCAGATCAGCGCCGCACAGAAATCCGTTATATCCAGGAGTGAAACGATAGTCGAAAAAGTAGGTCAAGGGACCGAAGAAGCGGCATCGTTAAGAACAGTAATCGGGCACACTAGTGACAAAGGGTCACAGACAGGTAGTAGGTCATCGCGATCGGCGAGGCTGAAAGCCGAATTAGAGGCGCGGATTAAATTCGAACGCTCAGAGCTCGAACGAGCACAGGCAGCTGCTGCCTTAGCCAAGTCTCAATTGGAGTTGGCACGTCTCAACCGAGAAGAGGAGATCGACTCGAGTGAGGATAATGAAGAGCGGAATACTCAGGTGGAACCTTTCGTAAGGAGTTGGGTTCAACAGACCATAATGAGCGCGCCGGTTAGAGTAACGCAACCCGACATTACTGATAAGGGAGCGTGTAAGGGATCACGCCGCAAAGGGACGGAGGTCGAGTGCAACCTAGGAAATGCACAGAAAGCACACGCGTGTGAGGTGTCAGAATTGACCGAAGCGATTGTGAGTGCAATAAAGATAGCGGGTAAAGATAAGACTTCCCAGCTTCATTTCCTCCAGGAATTACCGGTCTTCGATGGAGACCTGGGTGAATGGATAATTTTCAAAACGGTGTTTGAAGACACAAGAAGCCAATTTTCAGGGGTGCAGAATGTCGCACGCCTTAGAAGGGCATTAAAGGGCACCGCTAAGGAAGCGGTTAAGTCATTGTTGTTTACTTTGTGTGAACCTGAAAAAATAATGAACGCTCTCGAAAGAAGATTCTGAAGGGTTGAGATGCTCATTCTAGCCGAAATCGAGAATGTAAAGCGTATGCCAAGATTGGCGGAAGATTGCCGAAATATAGGTTCTTTTGCAAGTCGCATTACGAACGTGGTTGCTGCAATACAAGTGGAAAAACTCGGAACTATGATTAAATTTAAATGGTTCGAATATCGAGCTCAGCATCCTTTGGAGCCAGAGTTACAGAAGATGGCCAAATTTTTGAATTCATTGAGTGAACAATTTGGAACGTCCTTAAGCAATGAAAATGTGCCTGAAAAACGGAAACGTCCTGAATTCAGGAAGCAAACTGTACACACTGCAAAGGGGTCTGTACGCAACCATTTTAAGAGCGAGCGTTATGAACGCCGAAATAATGAAGGGCACAACCGACAAGTGGTTATGATAACCCAGGATAAGCCTGTAGGTCGGGTAACACATAAGTGTGTTATATGTAACAAGGAACACTCTATAGTGAGTTGTTACAAATTTAAGGATATGAATAATCGCGAAAAATGAGAAGCGGTTAAAAAGGCGAAAGTATGTTTCCAATGTTTGTCACCTAACCATAGGAGGTTAGAGTGCAGAGCGAAAAAATGTGGTGTAGAGGGATATAGAATAGCACATCATCGAATGCTACATCGATACCCAAATAAAAATACCTCGCCGCAAGGGGATGAGGGGGGTAAAGAGGCTCAAAATGTTAGTACAGTGAATGCACTGGCATGTGCATATTTAAAAACTATACCGGTCGAGTTATATGAATCTAGAGGAAAGGTCAAGACCACAGCTCTTCTGGATGAAGGATCAACCATGACACTCATAGAGGAGTGGATGGCTCAGAAGTTAGCATCTCGCGGACGCAAAGAAGAATTACGTATTGAAGCCGTAGGAGGTAAGCGAATTAACGACGACAGTTCGTATCGCTTAAACGTTAAAATAAAAGAAAAGTCTCGAAAGACTTAGAGGAGATAAGTGTACAAACAATTAAGTCACTTAACCTTTCTCCGCTGTCAGTAGGCCGAGAATTATTGCAACGGTGTTCTCATTTGACACCGATTAAGGACGAGTTGATTTATGAGAGGTCCAGACCTACCATATTAATCGGCCAGGACAATTGGCATCTCATAGTTACTCGTGAATTAATTTCAGGAGGTAAGAACCTACCTGTAGCATCGCTCACCAGACTTGGATGGGTTTTACATGGTCACATTTCGGGTGGCATTAAACCAATCAAGATTGTTAACCACATTTCCACCAAGAAGGAGGAGGACATGGAGAAGTTAATCAAGGATTATTTTGGAATCTCTGGGAGTGTCTGCGCGAAAGCCCGCGAACGACCCAGAAGTACGAGCTTTAAATATTTTGAACAAAACGGTACGTCGTATACCTAATAATAGGTACGAGACTGCTTTGTTATGGCGCACAGATAATGAGTGCATGCCGTCGAATAGAGCGCAGGTTGAAAGTCGCCTGTTTAATATCGAAAAGAAGCTCGATAAAAATAGAGAGTTGAAAAAAGAATATGAGAAGCAAATTGAAAATCTCATCGTTAACGGTTACGCAGAGAAAGCGAACCATATTTCCATTTCCCCACGCACGTGGTATCTTCCTCACTTCGCAGTGACTCATCCACATAAAAGGAAAATAAGAATAGTTTTCGACGCCGCCGCAAGGACGGGCGGACGTTGTCTCAATGATGCTTTGTTAACCGGACCGGACTTATTGAAGTCGTTATTTGGCGTTCTGCTACGATTCAGAGAAGGAAGCGTAGCATTGATGGCAGACATTAAAGAAATGTTCCTGCAAGTGAAAATTCGGGAAGAAGACAGGGACAGCCTTCGATTGTTATGGCGGCACAATCGTGACGCGCCACCGGAAGAGTATAGAATGACGTCACTCATATTTGGAGCGACATCATCACCATGCATCGCTATATATGTGAAGAATAGAAATGCGCAGGATAACGCACATATTATCTATCCAGAAGCAGCTTCTGCGACGGAAAGCAATTTTTATATGGATGACTATCTACAGGAATTTCCCGACGTGACGACGGCCGAAAGGATAGTAAACGATATGTATGAATTACATAAACGTGCTTCTTTCCAACTAAGGGGATGGGCTAGCAACCGACCCGAGGTTTTGTGTAAAATGGAGAATAAATATAAGAGCGACAGTGCTTCACTGGGAGATAAGGAGCACACAGAACGCACTTTAGGTTTGATCTGGAATATCAAACGAGATATAATAAGTTTCTCCATAAGTTAATTGATAGAATCAGGCGTTACTATGCAGAAATCCATAATAATAAAAAATAAAAATATAAATTTCTTCGCAACCTTCCGCTAAACAAATACAATGTGTCTTACCTGGATTGAAGAGCACCTCCCGCCCTCCCTCAATTGCATGCACTAACTCCGTCACCACTAGTCCCAACACCACTACTCCCAACACCACTATTCCAGGCAAGACACACCATCGACGATAATACGACACGTGTTTCGCCTCTACACGAGGCATCTTCAGGTAATGTAGGCTCTACAGCGGCTGACCGCTAAGATTATCTTAGCGGTCAGCCGCCGTAGAGAACCACAACTTGATTAACGTAGTACGAAGTGTGTCACATCACTGTCAGTGGTGTAGGACATACAGGTCAAAGCCGCAGAACGTGCCACAGGGAAATCTTCCTCTGGAGAGAATAGCTCATCATGAACCACCTTTTACATGCTCAGCCGTAGATTATTTCGGACCTATGGGTGTGACTATAGGAAGGCGACACGAAAAACGTTGGGGTGTTTTATTAACGTGTCTGACCACCAGAGCAGTACATCTGGAATTAGCAGCCTCATTGACACCAGCATCAATGATAATGGCGTTGAGGCGATTTATCGCCAGAAGAGGAAAACCAGCCGTTATATACAGCGATAACGGGACGAATTTCAAAGCTGCAAATAAAGAATTATTGCAAGCATGCGAAGAGTGCTATGAGGGCATGAAAAACGAGTCGTTTAGAAAATATATTAAATGGAAATTTATACCTCCGGGAGCACCGCACATGGGTGGCGCTTGGGAGAGGTTAGTAAGATCGATTAAAATTGTGTTGACCGCTACGCTCAAAGAAAGGAGCCCGCGAGAGGAGGTTCTGCATACATTGCTTTTAGAAGCAGAGCATACTGTAAATTCCAGACCTCTGGTAACATTCAGTATGGATAGTCCTAAAGAGGGTTTGACACCCAATCATTTTCTTCTCGGACGCTCATGTGGTAATCGACCACCTGGATTATTTTTAGAGCAACATCTGACGGGTCAACTCAATTGGAAATCCGCCCAGAGGTTAGCCGACCATTTTTGGACGAGATAGCTGAAAGAGTACATGCCTACTTTAATACCTCGAACGGGTAATAACGGAAGGTTCATGGAATGTCTTGATAATAGATCATTCGTTGCCACGAAATACGTGGCCGAAAAGCAAGATTAATAGGACGCTACCGGGACCAGACGGTCACACCAGAGTGGTTGACGTCATTACTGGCACAGGTATCTTGAGGAGACCTACTTCCAGAATTATAGTCCTGGTACCTGCGACGCCTCTCAAATGATGGTGCTGATGCACGGGGGGGAGGTTGTTGGTGACGCGTCTATAAGAATATTTCAATTTATTAGTTAACCGACTACGAACAGCTTCTAAAAACAAATTATCGAGCAATAATATTCTAATAAGAAAACACTGTTGAATCTTAAAGACATATCGAATTAATAATTTGAAGGTGTTGGCCTCGATTCCCAGGCCGGACTAGTTTGTCGTTTTCTTAGTAATATTTTCTTAATAAATTCATATAGGGAATTTTTAAGATATAAATTATGTTTCCGGGTTCAGTTCCCCGGTTGAAATCACCTTTCCAATAATATTGTTAATTTAAAGGAATATTAAAATAAAGTTAGAGACCAGTATTTGTTCCCCAGTCGAAATGATCACTTTGTGTATAAATAGAATTAATGGAAGTTAATTGCATAAGTATTATCTTATATAAGTTTGATACGTTTTGTATGAAAATAAAATGTTTATTTTCAATGTTATGTATGTAACATAACATAAACATATAAATTTATTTTCAATGTTTGATTCATAAAATATTTTTATGTTATCTGATAAGAAACATGATAGCTGATAAGAATCTAGTTAGAAATAATTTCCGACATTTGAGAGTCGTGTAGAATCAGTTGTTCACCTAGTATTGGTTGATAGCAGTGTGTGCTAAATTTGCCACCTTTTACCGACAATTGAGAGTCGTGTAAGAATTAGTTGTTCAAATAGCGCGAGTTCATAGCCGCGCGTTAACCTTGTACTTAGGAGGTCAAAATAAGTAGAAATTTAAATATTTGCAAATTTAAGCAATTAATGTAAAATTGACTTGACTTGAAGAAATTTAAAAGTGTTTTAAATAGTAAAATCTATAGGAAAAATGTAAATTAAACTATTGTATTAGTTAAGATATTTATAATTTCAAATGAAGAACATTGTTTTGTTAGACATTTAAGAATTCTAACTTAGTACATACGTTGTAAAATAGGCATATTTTATTGAATAAATAAAAGGTTTTTTTTGTGATATAAAAATGTAATGTATATCATAGTATAGATATTTTTTGTGCTATCTTTATAAATAAAATGTATAAATTTATGTCTTATACAAATAAAGATATTGGGCAAACCGTGAGAGAGTGATAGTACAAATTGATGTAATTAAGTAGCGTAATCGCACAGAGGGCGCGGCTCTCTTTCGAGTATAGCTTTGTTGATACCCCATTAGACTGGTTTTCATACAAATCGTTGAGTCTCGTCCGGACCGCGCTAGTGAGCGGTCACGTCCGCCGGTCGTCGACTCCCGCCCGGGTGGGAGAAGTACAGCGCGTCGCTTCGCAGTAGGTGCGCGTGCTGTGGGGCCAACTCGGCTTGCGTCAAGCCTTGAGGACGCCCCTGACCCCACCCGGGATGAAGATCACCCAACGCTGCATTTCACCTACACGCTGGGAAGCGAACTCCGAAGGCCCGGCGCGCAAAGGTGCGCGCGCCTGTTGGTGACTTCGGCTCCGCGTCGAGATGCATCTCCGCGAAACCTGAAGGTTGCTGACCCTTCGGCAGATTCCCTTCCCAGAGGCGCGAGACACGCCAACTTTTTGCCTAGGAATACCAGGCCTTCAACTAGAGCCAGGAAGGAGCACTGGAGGCCCGGAGCAGCTGCTGTTGGAGCGCCCTCCTGTCGGCAAGATTGGCCCTGCGTCGACTCCCATCCTCAGGACTCCGCGGGGCTTCGAGACGGCCGACCCTCCGGTAGCATCGACCTGGTGGCGCGCAATACGCCAACCAAGATAACCAACAATGTCGTCTTGTACGGCTCCCAAGACCGGCTCATTGTTATGAGCTGTGAGGATTACCCGGGTAATGGGGGACTCCCCGAGGCCCGAACCTGCATGGGATAAAGAAAAGTAGTCCCATAGCAGACGACAATCAATCAATCATACAAATCGTTGTCTCGTCCGTACCGCGCTAGTGAGCGGTCTCGTCCGCCGGTCGTCGACTCCCGCCCGGGTAGGAAAAGTACAGCGCGTCGCTTCGAAGTGGGTGCGCGTGCTGTGGGGCTAACTCGGCTTGCGTGGAGCCTTGATGACGCCCCCGACCCCACCCGGGATGAAGTTCACCCAACGCTGCATTTCACCTACACGCTGGGAAGCGAACTCCGAAGGCCCGGCGCGCCCAGGTGCCTGCCCCTTTGGTGACTTCGGCTCCGCGTCCAGATGCATCTCCGCGAAACTGAAGGTTGCTGAACCTTCGGCAGATTCCCTTCCCAGAGGCGCGAGACACGCCAACTTTTTGCCTAGGAATACCAGGCCTTCAACTAGAGCCAGGAAGGAGCACTGGAGGCCCGGAGCGGCTGCTGTTGGAGCGCCCTCCTGTCGGCAAGATTGGCCCTGCGTCGGCTCCCATCCTCAGGACTCCGCGAGGCTTCGAGACGGCCGACCCTCCGGTAGCATCGACCTGGTGGCGCGCAATACGCCAACCAAGATTACCAACAATGTCGTACTTGTAAGTGATACTTGAAAGTGATAGGGAAAGTAATTACTCTCTCACGGAACGGTTTGAACATAATTACTGTTTTATTCCCAAGGGATGAGGGTAGGTGAGGTGAAGACCTTTAAAATAAGTACAGTTCATTGGTGTCGCTAGCGCGGCACATATTGAAGAATTAAGGTGTTGGGACCGGGACGACCTCAGAAGACCCGCAATCCCCGCCTGAACCTATTTGAAGAAATAGAAGAGGTCGACGCCCTTGTGTGTTACTCCGTTGCGGGGTTCATATACGTTGTTCCCGATCCCAACGTAGGTGTCATAGGAGGTTAGGGAATCCGCTGCTGAACGAGCCGTGAGAAAGACCTTTCCCTCGTTCCTGTCCTTTGGTCCAGTCCAGGGTAGGTATGTCATTAGTGTACGCCGCGTACAGGGCTGGAGACAGGCAGCTGCCCTGTGGCACACCAGCTGTAATGGGTTTTATTGCGGGCTCGGCGTCCTCTACACAGACGTAGAACTTTCTGTCTACGAGGAAGGACGCCACTAGCCGCAATATAGCAGGAGGGATACTTTTTTGTTCGTCTAATTTAAAGAGTAATCCAGTGTGCCACACCCGGTCGAATGCCTTCTCGATATCGAGAAAGACGCCCAACGATATGCGTCCGCGATTGTGCTCGGCCGCAAGCAGGTGCAGCACTCTGGGCAGCTGTGTTACTGTAGAGTGATCCCTCCTGAATCCATGTTGCTCCGCCCGAAGTTGGATGCACGGGCGGAGACGTCTTAACAGTAATCTTTCGCACAGTTTAGCTATATGCGGTAGCAGCGTGATCGACCTGTAATTGGCAGCTCTACGCCTGTCCTTCCCGGGTTTCGGCAAGACGATAACTTTGCCTTTCTTCCAGTCCTCCGGGAAGTGGGATGTCCGCAATATGCCATTGTAGAGCCGACCTATCTCTACAAGGACTCTATTGGGCAGCTGTCGTAGTGCAGCGTTGGTAATCCCGTCGTACCCCGGCGCCTTCCTCGGTTGCAGGCGGGTTACTGTCCTCCGCAATTCAGCGGGGGAGATGAACCACTCTCCTGCAAGCGGTGGCGCGGGTGACGACAGGAGCTCCTGCACACGGCTCTCTTTCCAGGTATGGATTTCCAGGAACTCCGCACTTGCAGGGTTCGGCATAAACTGCTCCTCGAAGTGCTTAGCTAGGATATCCGCTCTGCGCTTGGCATCGTAACGTTGAATGCCCGCGTTGTTGGTCAGCGGGCAAACAGATGGTCGACTTTTCGTTAACTGCCGGTTCAATTTGTAGAGCGACGCATGTTGTTCATCAGCCTTCCATATGCGCCGCTCCCAGGCCTCTCCTCTGTGGGCCTGTATTGCAACCGACAGTTCGTCTGACAAGGTGTTTAATTTTCTTTTTACTCTAGGGCAGCGAGTGCGCGCCCAGAGCTTTCTCAGCGCTCTTTTGTGGTTTAGCTGCACGCGTAGTCTTAGCGGCAGCTCCTCTTTTCTCCCCGAGAGAGGGACGATCGTAGAGGCCGCGTTGAGGGCCTCCTGGATGCTCGAGATTATATAGTTGCAGCGGCCTCTACGTCGTCCGCTGAGTTGATCGGTGTACAGACTGGAGGTCTCTGCTGCAGGTGTTGGTAGTAGAGCCTCCAGTCGATCTTGGTCTTGACTGCTCTGGGCGGAGTCACTGCCTTAGTGCCAAGGGTTATCAGAATCGGGAGGTGCTGTGTATTCAGGTCGTACAGCACTTCTACCACTACTGGATAGTTGACGTTCCTAGTGAGCACGATGTCTAATACATCCGGACGCTTCCTAGGGTCAGTAGGGATGTGCGTCGGTTCCTCGGGACCTAGAACGTCATAATTATGGCTTTCTGCGTCATCGTAAAGTTCTCGACCCGGCGGGGTGATCACTCTGGACCCCCACGCCGGGTGTTTGGCGTTCAGGTCCCCGGCGATGATGGTAGGTGCCGTACCTTCCATTACCGTCCGGATGTCTGAGGAGTGAAATGGAGTCCCTGGCGGGCGGTATGCTGCAAAGATCCTTAGTTCCTCGCCCGCCGCCTCCATTTTTATGCCGATTGAACGCATTGTCTGGAAGTCCGGCAGGTCCAGCTCCTGGTGGACGATGTCTCTCCTCACCAGAATCGCTGTCCCTCTACAAGCGATCCCTTGAGGATCGACCTCGTCCCTCCTGTAGATGGTATAATTTGGCAGTTTAAGTGCGTTGTTGGTCGTAATTTGGTTTCACCCAGCAAGATCACCTGGATGTCTTGTTGCTGGGTAACCGTGCGGAGTTCATGGATCCTTTGTCGAATCCCGTCCCGGTTCCAGTAAAGCAGACGCAGGTTACTATCCTCCGTAATGCCTTGCCAGTAGCGATGCCAGCGCCTTCATGACGGCGGTAACGAGATCTGTCCCGGCCCTTATGTCGGCCAGGACTTGTGTACCGACTTCGATGACTATGCCTACCAATCTGTGGATGGCATCAGCCGTCTCGAAGCCGGACGTTGGTGGTCTACGTTCATTACTACGTTGAGAAGGCACTGGTCTCGGGGCATTTGTGATGGTCTTCCTTTGGGTAGAGCGCGCTCTATATGTAGAGCCGGCTCTACTTTCTGGTAGAGCCCTTTCCGGTGCTCTACCTGTCGTAGTTGTTGCTGGTGTTCTTGCAGTAACCTGCGCCTGCGAGGCTATCGGTCCTGTTGTTGTAGGGATAGAGGTACTCACAGCCTGAGGAGGAGGCTGTTCCGTTTTCTTACTCCTGTTCCTCCGCCTTTTCCTTTGAGAGGGTTGCCTCTCAGTGGGGTCATTGGCAGGAGGTCGGAGAGTCGCCCCGGTGGTTGCCCTTTGCTCTATGGGTTCCACCGTTTCCATTGGTGCTGTAGGAGGGGGTGGGGGGGGCTGGTTCCCTACCCTTTCCTCTAGTGATTGTGGCCCACCCATCCTCCTGTATGGTAACAGCCTTTGGGCGACTCGGGGGGATCCTTTTAGGGTTCTCCGGGAGTAGCCCAGGTAGAACGACCCCTGCTTCCTGGCAATCCTCCTCAGGACTGGGCAGCGGCGATCGTTGGCCGTGTGGCTTTTAGCGCAATTTGCGCACTTTGGCTCTTCCTCTCTACCCCTTGGGCAAAGGCTGGCAATATTCTCTCCAGTACAGCGAACACATTTCACTGGCCTGAAGCGGTTTGCAGAGGCATGTCGGAAAGCCTGGCAGCGGTGACATTGTGCTGGTCCCGTCTTTCTCTGCCAGGCTTCGATGACTACTCCTTTCATGTAGAGGAGTTCGTCAATCTGGTATAGTTCTTGGAGCCGCTCCAGGCTCAGGTGCTCAGCTGTGCGTAGTAAAGGCAGCCCGATCTGCCTCTACGTGGTGGTATGGCCTTTACATAGGTGATCGGGAAGCCTTTTGCCCGGATAGCCTCCTCGATCATCTTGGTGTCGGTGCCCACTGGCAGACCCCGGATGCCCACTTTAGTGGGCTTCTCCTCTGCCGGGGTGTAGCAGTACCATGACATAGTTTTGTCTTTCTCGGAGAGCTCGACCATGTATCTCTGGATGGTGCGGAACTCCTCCGGGCTCTGAGGTGAAAATCTTACTCCCTTCCCGAACGGACGGGCATTGGGAGGGTGGCCCAATTTCTTATGGAGGACCTCGGAGTGCCTGGTCCAGTCCGGGAGGCATTCTGCGACAATCGGTGGGTATCTGGATTTCTCCTTCTCCTTCTCAGCTTTCTGAGGCTCCTCCGCCGATTGTGGTCGTGGTACTGCAGGGGCCGCTGCCATGTGGGCATAGCTCGTTGACGGCCGCTGTCCATTGTCAAGAGCTAACCCGGACGGATTGGTAGCTTTCACCGGGGATGATCTCCCGGCTGATGCAGCTAGGGTTGCATACGTTGTTGAGCCCCAGCTGTAGGACTCCTCACCTCCTTGTTCGTACTGGGCCGAGTCGTGGCTACGTCAGTCCGGTGACATGGATGGTGGTTGTTGTGGCGGTGATGGCGACTTAGGAGGTGAGGTATGAACCTTCTTCCTGGTCGCTGCTTGGGGCTCTTCATCATCTGATGATGTTGATTGATCAGATGAGTCACCGATGCGCTGCCTCTTCTCGTAGAGGGAGGCTTCGGTCTCTGGTGGCGTGTGCCTTCGTGGCGTCTTCATTGGTTGCTGTTTTTGGGAGGGCAGCGGTTCATGCAAAGTCGTACACTCAGGTACGATGGGCGAGAGTGCAACCCTCGGTGCGGACTCCTTACCCGGCGACGAAGGCTTCCGAGTCGGTATTTGGGAGTATGATGAGACAACTCTCACCCTCTCCGGATTAAAAATATCACGGTAGGCGATTGGCCTCTCCAATACGCCTGGCCGGTCCGGTGGTTTCCTCGATTTAGGAGGAGGTTCCCCCTTATCTTTGCCTGACATGTCCCTAACCTAGCAGTCAGTGGTAATCTACTATAGGCCCTATCTATTTTCCAGCCGATCGGCAGCAGATGTTGGTGCGCGACGCGGATGGTAGTGATGTTATGAGAGTGACTATCCTCACTGTGGGCACTGCCTACCCCTTTTATACCAAAAGGGTTGGGGGAAGTGCGACGGTGGCACTTTATAACGCGACTGGGCACAGGATGCACGGAGCGCATAATGCGAAGAATCACCTAGGGGCCGGTGACCTCGACGCCTCACGGAATCACGGGACTCAACGATCGGCGGAGAATGTCGAACCGGCGGTTATTTGTAGCCACTGCTAACTACGATTAACGCACACCTAGGAGATCCTTTTGAATTGTATTGTTGATTGTCGTCTTCATGCCCCAATGTTCGGGCCTCGGGGTATGCCCCCATTACCCGTGCTATCCTCGCGGTTCACCACTATGGACCAGTCCTGGGAGCCTTCTATTGGCGTTGTTAGTTAGTTTTTCCCGTAGTTAACCGACTACGGGAAAAAAGAGAGGTTGTCTAATATAAAATCGGAGTTGGCCTTTCAGAGGCATTGAGGGTTGTTACTCGACTCTCTAATCGATATAGAGAGGAGTATCGATATAGTGGTTATTGCGCGCCGTGGATGTGTAATCTTCAGGTTGGCCGCTATGACGTCATTCCGGACGTAGCGACCCGCACCGACGATGGTTCTTAACGCCATATTTTGCTGGGCCTGCAGTTGCCGCCTCAGAGGCTCGCTCAGAAGCGCGAACCGGGCCGGCGCAGCATACGTAATGATGGCTCTGATGTATGTTTTGTAAACTCGCACTTTAGTATTAAGTGGTAACTTGGATGCCAGGACCGGACGTAGCATCGCCCGCGCACATCGTGCTCTGCGGACGACGAGGTCGACGTGCGCAGTCAAGCGCAGCGCCCGGTCGATCCGGCACCCAAGGTAGGTCACGGCCTTCTCGTACGCGATCTGCTGGCCATTGAGGGTTAATGCTGAGGTGGTAGGTTCCTGAGGCGGCGAGTGAGCAGAGCGGTCGTCTTACCAACGTTGACGACCATCCTCCACTCATCTAGCCATGGTGGGTTCTATAAATATATAATTATAAATGTAAATGAAAAGATAAATATACAAAAATATCAATAAAATTAAATAAATATAAAAATACATAAATAAATAAAAGACCAACCAGATGGAGGCCCTCGGCAGGGGAGACCAAACGGCCGAGGGTTAGGGGGAAAGGAAAAGAAACCGGCGGACGATGCGGGCGGTATCGAGGAGCACCGCCTTCTGCATTTGAGCCTGGAGCGGTCCGCCGCGTAGTCCCAGCCGCCTCAGATGACCCGAGAGGCTGACTGGGATTAGCCCGTTTGCAAAGACGACTACAGGAGTAATTTCGGTCGGCAGACCACCCCACATGTCGGTCACCTCGTGAGCCAGCTCCAGATATTTTGTTCGTTTATCTGTTTCGGCTTTCACGAGTTTCTCGTCATACGGAATGGTAATGTCGACCAAAAATATCCTTGACTGTGCCCGGTCCATCAGCACAATATCAGGCTTATTCGCAAGAATAGTCCTGTCTGTGATGATGGCCCGGTCCCAATTTATTATTATTATTTCTATTTTTATTATTTTTCCTCAGCTATGAGCTGGTAAATAAATAGCGATTACGGGTTGAAACCAAGTAACCGTCATTGTAATAGGGGATAAGCTACATTACTGTCATACATACATACATACATAAACACTCACACAGTGGTGACAGGCACCCAGAGCGGTAGGCAGAGACTACAGACTTCCATTTGGCACGATCCTGACACACCTTTCTCGCCTCCTTCACATTCATAAACCTACGCATACATGCTCGTCGGTTAAGGGTACTCATAATTTGGCCCGTTTTCAATAAATCGCCAATTTGGTCGATAAATTTTCGCCTAGAACGTCCCTTTCCGACTCTGCCATTCACTTCTGCAATATAAATTTTCTTTGTCACTCTTCCTCATTCATTCTTTCCACATGACCAAACCACCGAAGCATTCCTTTCTTAATCCTGGTCACAACATCATCTTGCAAACCACACTCTTCTCTTATTACACAATTTCTTACCCTGTCGTTCAGATTCAGCCCTAACATACTAGTATATTAGGGCATTACTGTCATCCTGCATGAATTTTCGAACGATTCGACATGTATTTATGATTGCTGCTTTTTGTATATTAATGTAAAGTACTATGGGTATTATAAAAACTTTTCATTTCTTCCACATTTTTGTTATTTCTTCTTTCAGTTCTGTGTATTTATTTATTTTTTCGGTTATAGTTTTAATTAAATTATGCGTATTAGCGTATTATATCAATGATATATACTGTTTTATTTATTTTATCTAATGGGTAATGGATGGTTTTGACTGTCAGAATAGCACGGTCGTAGTATATTTTAAAATTTTTATTTTCAAGTACGGCCGTTGGTGTGTATTTGTAATATGGCTTATGTGTGTCTGGGATTAGTTTGTGTTTGATTGCTAATTTTTGTGTCTGTGTGTGTAATCTGTCTGCGTGAGTGTTGGGCAAGTTCCTGTAATATGCTGAATGGTCTCGGGCTGTTTATGACATTTTCGACATTTATCATCTGCTATTGTAGGATCTTTAATTATATATTTTTGATAATTTTTCGTATTAATGACTTGATCCTGTATTGCTATCATGAATCCTTCGGTTTCAGGGAATAAGTAACCACTTACAAGCCACCTATTCGATTCTTTTTAATTCTTCATGTAGTTTTTTAATTACTTCTTCTTCTATAGTTTCTTGTTCCAATGTTGTAAGATCTGTTTCTAAAATTATATCGTATACCATATCTACTTGCGTAGTTGTATTTGATGTTTGTGTGGAAGAATGGGTGGTGAGTGTTTTCGGCTCTGTAGTGAATGAATAAGAGTTTGATCTCATGAATGAGGTTCAGGTAAATCATTTGTTGCAAGAGCTTATAAGTCTGTTGACTTAGAACAAGGAAGAATGTTGAGGCTGTTGTAATATAGGAAAGGTGTCAATGAAGGAGACGTGTGGTTGGTACTAAAACTTTAATTAGACTGCCTCATTTTTCTACCTTAACACTAAAGTATATTAACGTGGGAGCACTACACTACACCTCCCACCGACAAAAGAATAAAAAATATGCTATCTATATTTTTTTTTATCAATTCTTAAAATAGATCCTTAAGATTATTCTAAAAAAGGTTAATATCATTATGAAAACTATAAACTAAGACATATCTAGCACTCAAAAATGCATAGTCACAGTATTATAATTGACATAATCAGGCATAATTATGTATAACATAAAATTATGTTTTGATTTTCACGAAAATTTACAATATTGTTTGTTCGTATCCGTTATCTATTCGTATCCTGTAGCTATTCATTACACAGCACCCGGTTGACCGAGCTTTGCTCGGTTTTCTTTTTTTTTAATTCGTGTGTTTTGGAAATTATATTTAGATACAAATTACATACTGATGAAATACGAATAATATTTTTTGATCGCAGCGACATAATAGAAAAAGCTGAACTGGTTATTTGAATAAAAAATCGTGTGTGCAATTAGTTTAATTTAAATTTTCATGTTTTAAAAAATACTAAAAAAAGGGCACGAAAAAATAGATTTTCTCAAAAAAGAAAAGAACTTGAAAAAAAAATTAAAAAAAGTCGGTCTGTCGGTCTGGGCTCGAACCATGGTATTACGATTTTGTGACCGCCCAATATACAAATTAAGCTATTTATAATCATTAATAAACTGTCAAAATTTATATATTGTAGCAGTTTTTCATTGCCTAAAAACACGGACAAAAAGACATTTTCTAAAAATAAATCCTAGCTAGATCGATTTATTGCCCCCCAAAACTCCCTGCACACAAAATTTTATAATGATTTCTTATATTTACGCGAACATTGCACATGATTAAAACTACTTTTACGGATTTTATCGCGTTTATTTTTACTTTTTATTTTTAATTCCCGACGTTTCGGGCGCTTTCCAGCACCCATGGTCACGGGGGACTGAGATGACTGACGTCCCGATGTCATTGTTAAACCCGGAGTACCTTCAGCTTTTTTAATTATTGTTTATGGTCCGATCTATGCAAAATGAACTGACTATGTCCTGAGGTCTTGCAGTGGTATGCTTGGGTTTAGTTTAAATTTTATTGATTATAGGATCCCAAGCAGGTGGTAGTACCCAGCCTCCTTCTCTATTGAAATTAGGATGTTTTTTAATTTCAATAGCCTCACGTATCATCCTTGGTAGGAATCGGTGTTCTTTCGCGAGGATTTGTGGTCTATCAAATCTGATGTAATGGTTGGGGCCGTCTAAGATATGATCACAAACTGCAGACTTCCCGGAACGTTGATGCTTCACATCAGCTATATGTTCTTTTACGCGGGTCCTAATTGATCTTTTGGTTTGTCCTATATAAGAGAGACCACATTCACAATCAAGCTTGTACACTCCTGCATCTTGTAGAGGAATATGACACTTGACGACAAAATTTGACAAAATTTTATGAAAATCATTGGAGCCGTTTCCCAGATTCCGATTATACAATATGTAACGTAATTAACGCACACCATCAGCATTGAGCTATTATGTACTACGTACTAGAGGAGACACTGCATTCAGCTACTCTGTCCCACTCAACTGCGGTGCGTGCACCGCACTTTAATCAGTCACTCGCTAGGCGCTTGTAGAGTTGTCACGTGTTGTGTTGATTTTAAAAAAATCAACACAAATGATTGATAAAAATATACCGTCTTGTGTACTTAGATATTGCACAAATAATTCAAGAAATGTAATTAAAAACCAAGGAATTACTTTTCATCGGTTAATAAGATACTTAATCAGTAAAAAAGTATTATAAATTAATAATAAAACAAATTATTCCTAAGACGCCATCTCGTATCATGGAATATAGATTTTGAAATTAATATGTTCAGATGCGACATTTCTGTGGGTACTTAAGCATAGGACGAATATATAATTAGGCTAAATTTTTCATGTTTAAATCTGCTTATTATTCTTTTATTTTATTTTTAGGTTTCCACTTCAAAGTCAAAGTGGAATAAATTCGTCCATTCTTAACTGTCGAGTGCCCAGCATTTATGAACGATTATTTACAGCATTTATGATTCTAATTTAAATAAATATATTTCTAATTTAAATTTTATGTTAATAAGTTTTGTTAAACATACATTTAGTATGTTTTTTATATTTGACATAGATACCTTTTAAAATATTCAGATAAAAATATCATTAAAATGTAATTGTGATATAATATTATGTAATATGATATTAAATAAACAAATATAATATACAAAATAAATGACAAAATTTAAATATTGTTCTCAATATAATTTAGCTATTTAACAATACAATCTACTATTACCTACGGATCATTCTACCTATGTTTATTCTATGATAAAATGACCGAACGCGCGAACACAGAGTAGCGCACATTTTTTGTTTGAGATAGCTGTTCTAGTACGTAAGTACATATTACTTCAATGACCCTCAGACACCCCAATTAGTATATTATGTTATAATCATAATACATACACTGAATTTTTAGTTAAGCCTTTTTATGCACTGATAATTTATCAAATTAGTTATACTAACTCCGGAAGAATGTTGTGGTCACAGTACAAATCCACGAACGCGAAGATTTTAACGTGCTTGAAATAAAGTTCATTTTTCTTTATTTTTATTGAATGACAGAATTAGTAATAATACAAATAAGTTACGGTCCATTTCAGTTTGTTTTGACTGTACAGATTTAGTGTGACTGTAATTTACGTAGTTTTAATTATTTTTGGGATAAAAAATTACCTATATTAAAAATGATAGGAATCGATTCAGTAAACGATTCTGAACAAACTACTTTCTCAAAGTGCGTTAATTATGTTACATGTTGTATATATATACAAGAATTGCTCGTTTAAAGGTATAGGATGATGTCATTCCTTTCACGTACACGGCTCGCGTATATACATGATCAAGAAAATTACCAATATCATTTAATTCACTTCTTTACATTTCAGCTCATGTACTCGTAATTCATTATTTAATTGTACCTTAACTTTAACGTACACGGCTCGCGTACATACATGATCAAGATAGTGGACAATATTCCTATACAATTCATAATAAATTATCATTTCCTCATTAAAATACATTAAAACATATTCCGCATTTAATCGTGTCCGAACAACCTTAAAAATTAATCGGCTATTAGGTTTTCCAAACTCTCAGCTGTTCAGGCTGATTGTATGTGGATATACCATTGAAGTAATATATACTTACGTACTAGAACAGCTATTTCAAACAAAACATGTGCGCTACTCTGTGTTCGCGTGGTTGGTTTTTTTATCATAGAATAAACATAGGTAGAATGATCAGTAGGTAATAATAGATTGTATTGTTAAATAGGTAAATTATATCGAGAACAATTTTTAAATTTTGTCAAATATAATATTACATAATATTATATCACAATAACATTTTAATGATATTTTAAAAGGTATCTATGTCAAATATAAAAAAACATACTAAACGTATGTTTAACAAAACTAATCAATATAAAATTTAAATTACAAATATATTTATTTAAATTAGAATAAGAGTCGTTCATAAATGCTGGGCACGCGAGAGTTAAAAATAGACGAATTTATTCCACTTTGAATTTAATACCTTGGTTTTTACTGACATTTCTTGAATTATTTGTGCAATATCTAAGTACACATGACGGCATATTTTTATCAAGAGATTTTTTTAAATTAACACAACACGTGACAACCCTAAGCGCCTAGCGAGTGACTGATTAAAGTGCGGTGTATGCGCCGTAGTTAAAGTTGTTTAAAACGACTATAAATCAGTAGCACGCTACTGACTATAAACTATAAATTTCTAGCGCGCTATTAAATACGCTATGTTATAGCGCGCTATTTATAAGAAAGCGTGTAGGAGGCCGGCAAGCGCGTTAAGTTTAGCAGCACGTTATATCTCGTAGCATTACATGTAATAAGTTGCAGTTTAGACTAAAATAAAATAAACCGGTAAAGAAAAACTAATGAACACTCTTTCATACTTTTCAGGTTTTCCATTTTTCAACAATCCTAAAAATATTTTTAAGGCATGTTAATTTAAAAAAAATTAAATTAATTATTTTTTTATTTTAACCTTAATATGAATTATAAATCAATTAAAGGTGTATTTAAAAGTTTATTAATTGTATATTATACAAAATCAACTATTTACATTTACTAATATATACACTTTTGTATCTATATTTTATTTACATTTAAAACATTAGTTAGGCTTCTTTTGTAGCAGACAACTGTGTCCTTCGATCACTTATAAATATACAGTATACACTAACTAAATAACGTCTAACACTAAATTAGTTTGCGCGCGATGAATAGTGTGCTGCTAGATTAAATTTGCGTCACACGTCTACTCCCAACAGCTCTGCTCAAAGAGTATAATAAGTATACACAAGAAGGAAGTATTTACTGCTGCTAGAACTATATATTGCCGCTTGATATGAATAGCGCCAAAGCGTCATAGCGTCATAGCGCCATGGCGACCACTTACATAGCACGCGCTATGCGTTATGAAGAGATAGCGCGCTATAATATGGCGCTATGCGCTATATTAACCACCATTAACCGCAGTTGAGTGGAACCAAGTGGAACAGAGTAGCTGAATGCAGTGTCGCCTCTAGTACGTAGTACATAATAGCTCAATGGGATATACTAACCTCCGATAATTTTCTTTATCCTACTCTCGCAACTATACATTATCAATATTTTCATTTATAATTATGTATTCCGTAACTTAACCATACATTTAATCACATCTTTTACTTTGTGTCATAAAATAATCTCGTATAATATTTAGTTACAGTAGGAACAACAAACTTTAAATCAATTAGTTGCGTAAAACATTATATGTAAGTAGTGAGTTTCAAAATCGTAGGTATTATCCAAGAATCCATATGAAGAAAATACTTTTATAATCTACTCAAATTAGTACTGTTTTCCAAGAAAATAATAAATTATAATAGTTAAAAGCTTATGATTTAAATATTCAAACAATATAAAACCGAAAATAAATTATTACATTTCACATTAAGATAAACAGAACAAAGAAGTCAATGTTAAGCAACGTAATCATTATAATTAATATAGCAACACACAGATCAAAATACAAATTGTAATCCTAACCATAGATAAATAAATATGTAGCAAGCTAATCCTAACACCGCAAATATTTGGAGACAAGTTTGTTTTAAATTCCAAATTACGTATAAGGCATCGTTTGTAATTACATCTGACTAGGATGACACGGAGTGATTCACGCCTAATTTCAAGATAACTTTTACAACATTTTATAATATGAATGCAAGTAAAATGTACCTTAAAAGGATAGTTTTAAACATTTCCTTAATTTACACAGAAGTTTAGAAATAGTTACATTGTTAATATTTATGTTACTTTTACATACATCACAAAATGCATTAGCCTTTTTTTTTAAAAAATACTTTTACTATAAAAAAATGCTTTTTTTTTAAAAAATCACTATAACAGCTATAAACTTCACACAACGATAGATTAATATATTTAATCATTATAAAGAACAATTTTTAATATTTTAGGTAGGTTATTATATAAATTAATGATTTAATCCTTTAGAAAAAATTTAAGCCTTTAGAAAAGAGAAAAAAAAAACAATAATAGCAAATCGGTTATAACTCTTTTCAAAATTGTGTACATTTAAATAAAATTTGTGTGTAAAATGTATCATATATGAAAAATTAATTAATGATAAACAATTGTAAATGTAAATACGTTAAAATGTAATCTTCATATTATTTCATTCATGTTTTGCAGGACACAGTAATAAAAATTATATAAAACTATAACTGAATAAAATTGAATATAAAATCAAGTGCTAGATTATTGATTAATTTATAATTATTGCATTGTGCTTATTTTTTCAGTAATATAAATATTTAAAAAAAAATTAAATCGTGAATGATCTGATAAATAATTTCAATTTAATCATATTTTAAATACAGAAAATTTTATGCATAACTTTTTTTAAAAAAACAAAAACAACATTAAAAAATCTCAAATTATTAAAGTTTTAAATGGAATTAAAAATGACACAGGTGCGAATTTACCTCTCAAATTCTTCTTTATTCTTTTCGGCTCAATTTTCACATCCTTCTGGGTGATGCCCGCTAGAATACAACTACTTCTTTCCCTTCTCAATCGTGGAAGGAATATCTAGCAGGTTATTGATATTTGGTTTGTGATTGCGTTTCCAATGGGCTTTCCACCTATCACTTGTTTCACAAATTTCCATTTATACCTATATTTTTGGGCTAAGCGTGGTCCGAGTGCCTTGACGTAATGTATGTAATGTCCTCCAGACCGAATTTCAGTCACGGCGGCTTATTTATTATTGTCAAATCCGGTATTGCATCCATTCCGTATATAATTTTTTTTATCTTCATTATTTAATTAAGTTTTTTTTTCTTTCCCACCTTTTAACTTGGCCCGGCGGTGCGCATGCATTGTTGCAGCGCACCGCCTGGCAGGGTCGCCATGTAATATAGGAAAGGTGTCAATGAAGGAGACGTGTGGTTGGTACTAAAACTTTAATTAGACTGCCTCATTATTCTACCTTAACACTAAAGTATATTAACGTGGGAGCACTACACTAACTACACTGTCATTACTAACGGTATTTGCTTTCTCAATTTCATGCCTGATTTCATTTTTTAATTGTTCCAATTCTTCTTCAGAGAGATATTTCTTTTTAATTATCATTCGTCTCTGATCTGAGATTCTTTGCTCCGTAATATTTACTCCCGGGTATTGTTTAGTAAAAGATTCATGCAGGATTTTCCTGTAACAAGTCATATCTGTCTCTAATTTTGTTATAGTATAATATGTACGCATGATAAACATGTTGACATCTTTTGACCATGTCATGCGTACTCTTGCTTTAGTGGACGCAGGTAAAAAGGAATTCACCTCCTGCGTAACATCTAAAGTTGGTGTAGATCTACTTGGATATGGTAAATTATGCCTTGTTAAGGATGACGGTGAAGGTATGTGGTGAATGTGGTACGGTGAAGGATCTTCTAGTAAAATTGATGGTGTTGTATTGTTAGTCTGTTTGTTTTGTGTTGAGTTGGCTGTAGCATTTTCGGGTAACCCGGAGGAAGCCCGATTATTCAGCTCCTCTCCGCTGACGGATCGTATACTGTCGCACCCAGCGCCAGCTCCAAGTGCGCCGCGGCGATCACGCCCGGGCAGCAGCCCTAAACGTTTACTTCTTAATCGAGTCTCCATGTTTAATGGGTTACCAGTTCCATATTAGCCGTGCCAGTAAAAATATATCACGTGTCCGCCCCCTACGTGAATCAGATGGTCAATTCGGACGTACGGTCGGATTTTAGGGGGGCTCATTATTATTATTATTATTATTTCGTACATATCTATATTCTCCCCATTAAAGAGGTAACTTAAAACCTAATCACACGGGCCGAAGCCAAGCGTGAGCAGGTGCTAGGTTATGGTGTAAGCAGAGGTGACGGATGACGTGGTGAGGAATTTGCGTGTGAGTTGGCAGGTGTTGAGAATGACAGCTTTCTGTAGGGTGTGAAGTGTGTGTTGGGATACTTGCAAAATATCTAGACTGCGTTGTAGGCTTTTAGGTATGACTCCGGTAGATGAGATAACTATTGGGACTATATGGATGGTTTCTGCTCTCCATTGACGCTTGAGTTCTATAGCTAAATCTTGATATTTTGTAAGTTTTTCAGCTATGGTGGATTGTATGTTATGGGTGTTTGGTATGGCAATGTCAATAAGGTTTTTGTTATTTTTGTCATACACTGTGATATCGGGCCTATTGAAGTGAATAGTTTTATCCGTGATAATGGTCCTGTCCCAGTAGATTCTATGATTATTGTTTTCTAATATGATGTCCGGCTTATATTTGTAATATGGTGTCATTTTTTGTATGAATTTAAATTTAAGGGCAAGATATTGCTGTATTATGGAGGCGACCTGGTCATGCCGATGCTTATAGCCAGTTTGTGCAAGGGCTCTACAGGCGGATGTTATGTGTTGTATGTTTTCGGGGCTAGAGTGGCAATGTCTGCAAGTATCAGTGGGGAGGTTAGATGCACGTATTATGTGTCTCTGGAAGTTTCGGGTATCGATGACCTGGTTCTGAATCTCAAACATGAATGCCTCCGTCTCTGGAAAGAGTTCACCGCGCCTCAGCTAGGTGTTCGACGTTTCTTTGTCGACATGTGACAGCTGCAGGTCGTGGTAGTGTCTTCCATGTAGGGACTTCTGTTGCCATGAGGCCATTTTCTCTTTTACGTCAGTGATCCGTTCACTGCGTTTTGTGTTTCGGTCCGCGAGGTTAAGTGGTGTGAGGCGTTTGTCGGCTACGGTTACTATTTCGTGGAGAAGTGAGTGTTCTGAGCATTGATGGAAATATTGTCGAAGGGATATGATTTGCTTACTGTGCAAGTTGAGGACATCTATTATACCTCGTCCTCCCTCGGATCTTGAAAGAGTCATCCTTCGCACGCAGGATCTAGGGTGGTGCTTGCGGTGAGTCATTAGAGCGGTATTTATAATACGTTGCAGATTGATAAGGTCACCTTGAGTCCAGTTTATTATACCAAACGAGTATGTCAGTATGGGGATTGCGTAACTATTGATTGCTTTTGGCATGTTGCGGTAGTTGAGTTGAGACCGGAATGTACTATTGAGCCCATGTTTAAATTTCTCTTTGAGACCTTCTTTCGTTTCCTTTTGATGGATCTGTCGCTCTTGTTGGAAACCTAAGTATTTATATGAGGCGTGGGGTTCTAGAGGTTCAATCGTGTCTCCTGTTACTAGGCTATAGCTATTGGGGTTAATTTTTCCATTTTTAACAGAGAAAGTTTTGCACTTGTCAATCCCAAACTCCATATGAATGTCGTTTGAGAAAGATTGGGTGATGTCTGCGAGGCGATGCAATGACTGTGTAGTGTTACTTTTTTTTTTTTTTTTTTTTTTTTTTTTTTTATAGAAGAGGGGACAAACGAGCATGTGGCTCACCTGATGTTAAGTGACTACCGCCGCCCATGATCAACCGCAACACCAGGGGAATTGCAGGTGCGTTGCCGGCCCTTTAGAAAGGAGTAAGCTCTTTTCTTGAAGGTCCCCAGGTCGTATCGGTCCGGAAAAATCACCGGTGGTAAATTATTCCACAGAGAGGTTGTACGCGGAAGAAAACTCCTTTTGAAACGTACAGTGGTGGACCGCCAAGCATCCAGATGGTGTGGATGGTATCGGGACGTTTGCCGTGTAGTGCGTTCACGAAATTTGGCGGCTGGGATTAATCCGAACAATTCCTCAGAGCACTCCCCGTGATAGATGCGATAAAATGCGCAAAGAGATGCAACATCTCTTCGCAGCGCCAGTGAATCGAGCCGATCGGAAAGCACTCGGTCGTCAACGATTCGAGCCGCTCTGCGCTGGATGCGGTCAAGTGGAAGGAGCTGGTACTGGGGAGCCCCAGCCCAGAGATGGGAACAGTATTCCATGAGCGGCCGAACCTGCGCCTTGTAAAGTTGCAGGCGGTGTGCCGGCATGAAATACTGTCCCGCTCTGCTGAGCACGCCAAGCTTTTTAGAGGCCAATTTGGCCTTCCCTTCCAAGTGACCACGAAACTGCACGTCACTCGATATGTCGACGCCGAGGATTCCGATACTGGCTGAGGCAACAAGGGGAGTGCCTTGAAACTGAGGGGATACGACAAAGGGGTTCTTTTTAGCGGTTAACGCGCAAACTTGTGTCTTCTGGGGGTTAAACTGGACTAGATTTAGTCGCCCCCAATCCGAGACTCTGTCCAGCAGAGACTCGACTTCAGACACAAGTTTGTCCCGGCACTCAGAGACGTTTTCCCGAGAAATATTGGCTCGGCCGGTGTAAAGAGCATCACCAGTGCTGTCATCTGCATAGCAATGAATGCTACGGGTTTGCAACATATCATTGATATGCAGAAGAAACAGCGTTGGCGATAGCACGCAGCCCTGTGGAACACCAGCATTAATAAGCTTGCAATCGGAGCTTGCACCGTCTACAACGACCTTGATGCTCCGATCTGCAAGAAAACTGGTGATCCAATCGCACAATTTCTCGGGAAGCCCATAGGAAGGGAGCTTCGAAAGAAGCGCTTTGTGCCAAACCCGATCGAAGGCCTTCGCAATGTCCAAACTAACGGCCAATGCCTCCCCCTTGGACTCTACTGCCTCCGCCCATCTGTGAGTTAGGTAGACCAGAAGATCACCAGCTGACCTACCACGGCGAAAACCGTATTGGCGGTCACTAATCAGCTGGTGATCCTCAAGGTACCTCATGAGCTGGCAGTTTACAATGGACTCCATTGTTTTGGAGAACAAGGAGGTGATGGCGATAGGCCGGTAGTTGGACGGGTCTGAGCGGTCGCCTTTTTTAGGGATCGGGTGGACGAAAGCCGTCTTCCATGATTTTGGGACTACGCCTAGGGAGTAGGAGTACTGGAAAAGACGCGTTAAAACCGGTGCCAACTCTGGAGCACACGTCCTCAGCACAATTGGGGGGATTCCATCAGGCCCACTCGACTTATGGATATCCAGGGAGAGGAGTGCTTTGCGAACCGAGCGCTGAGTGAACTGCACTTCCGGCATGGAGCACTCACACCGCGGGATGGTCGGCGGCGTACTCCCCCCGTCATCGAGAGTCGAGTTAGACGCAAAGAAAGAGCCTAGAAGATCGGCTTTCTCCTTTGCGGTGTGGGCCAGTGAGTCGTCCTCCCTGTGCAGAGATGGAAGAGATGGCTGACAGAAATTCCCTTGGACAGCCTTGGCGAGAGACCAGAATGCACGGGTTCCAGAAGGAAGACGAACTAGTCTCTCGCCAATTCTGCCTATGTGCTCTGACTTTGCCTTGGCAATGACTCTTTTGAAGGACCTAGAGGCGGAATTATACTTCTTTTTAGAGCGCTGGTGTTTACATCCCTGGACGCTGATGCGTCAGCCCAGGCTCGGTAGCACTCCTGCTTATAGCATGATGCTATTTTACAGGAGCGACCAAACCATGGCTGAGATTTGCCTCCAATGGGCACCACAGAGGAAGGAATAAAAAGTTCCATACCCTGAAGTACCACATCAGCGACAGAATCCGCAACAACGTTGGGATCATCCGGCGAGAAGCAAACCCGCCCCCAAGGGTAGGATGCAAAGAAAGACCGCATCCTATCCCAATCGGCTGACCTATAGTGCCAAACACGGCGGCAGCCTGCAGAATGCAACCGCGGTTTCAGCGTGAGTGGCACCACACTCCGGACAAGACAATGGTCCGAGGAGCCTAAAGGGGCGTCAACGGAAATCTGATATCCGTCCGGGTGAGAGGTCAGCAGAAGGTCCAACAGGGAAGGTGCATGATCCTCCACATCTGGAATCCGCGTAGGCGAAGTAACCAGTTGTGTCAGACCATATGCCAAGGCAAAATCATGAACAGATCTCCCCGCATGATCGGTTAAACGTGAACCGAGCCATTCGGCGTGATGGGCGTTAAAGTCGCCGAGGATCACGATCTCTGCGGAGGGGATCTGCTGTAGCAACGAATCTGCAGCCATTTGGACGTGGTCGAAGAGTCGGTCTGTTTCGGCATTACCGCTATGGGACCTATAGAGGCACCCGTAGACGCGCGGATGGTCGTCGCTGTCTACGCGTAGCCAAAGGATGGACAGGTCCGAACCTTCAAGTCTGCCGAGGCGTCGAGAACAGATGTCCTCTCTGACGTAAACGCAAACTCCAGCCCGAGGCACAAAGGAGTGTTCCAGTTTGTACCCCGGACAGGAGAGATACGAGACATCAGCCGGAGAGGACACCTGCGTCTCGGTCAGAAAGAGCAGAGCCGGCCTCGCCGTCTCGAGATGGTAGTGGACGGCGTTTAGGTTAGAGTGAAGTCCCCTGATATTGCAGAAATTCACGGACAGCGTGGCAGGGGTCGCCTTGGTCTTGCTGCTCCGTTTGCCCCGAGCAGTTTTAGTCTTGAGCGGAATATTGCCCCCCCCCAGAATACGCGGGGCAGCCTGAGCACCCACGCTCAGAAGTGGAGAAACATGGTCGTGGATGCTCAGCGAGGGATTCTCCAGGGGTGCTGGTACCCTCCTGGGGTAGTCTATCATTTAATTCCGCTACCATGTTGATGGGGGGGGGGGGGGGATTTGGGCCTCCGGCCACCTGCACTCACCAGACGAAACGCGGAAGCAGAGCTTCCACTTCACGCCGGTATTCTGTGAGGTCGTGGTACCACCCCCGGTTTGAGCCGGCCCATACGTGCGACAGCAAAGCTGCCGCGTGGCTCTACCACTGTTGAACTTACTGTATAGTTTTATGTCATCCATGTACATCAGGCGTGTTAGAGTGGTGTGTTTGTGTGGTGTGATGATAGAGTAACCATAATTGGTTTTGTTCAGCATTTGCGAGAGAGGGTTTAATGCGAGACAGAACCATACAGGGCTAAGCGCATCCCCTTGGAAGATTCCTCGACGTATTGGAATTTCTGACGTTTCTATACAAGTCGTTCCTATGGTTTTTAATGTAGTTATCCAGTGCTGCATTGATTTTTCAAGAAAATGTATAAGTTGTGGGTGAATTTTATAGTGTTGAAGTACATGTAGGAGCCAGCTGTGCGGTACGGAGTCGAATGCTTTTCGGTAGTCAATATACATTGTATTGATGTTCTTCCTTTTAGAAATAGCATGTTTCATTGCTACGGAGTCTATTATGAGTTGCTCTTTACACCCCTGACTACTTTTTCGACATCCTTTTTGTTCTTCAGTAAGGATGTTGTTTGTGGCTATTGTTGATGTAAGAGTTCGGCTATACATGCTGTAAGTAGTTTATAAATAGTTTGGAGACATGTGATAGGTCTGAATTTGGCAGGATTTTCATGATCTGCCTCTTTCGGAATCATGTATGTGAGGCCTTGTGTAATGTATCGGGGCATTATGTCTGGCTTTTGTATAAAGTCATTGATATGGTTATGAAGTAGAGGGTGAATTGTTGAAAGTTTCTTATACCAGTAGTTATGTATGCGGTCACTTCCGGGTGCTTTCCAGCTATGGGTATTTTTAATATATGCACAAATACTTCCATAGGTATTTGTTCAAATGCCATTGGTGTGATAGAATCAGTTACTTCGGAATTTGATTTCAGCCATTCTACCTCAGTGTTGTGGTGAACCGGTATAGACCAAATACCAGACCAGAAGCTATGTAATTCATTGGCGGGTGGTAATAGTGCATCTTGCCTATTTCTATGTGTGTCGTGTTGCGTGTCTGAAGTCAGGCTCCTATAAAATTGTTTTTCATTATTGATAAACTGGCTATTTTGTGACTTCCTAAGTGAGCAATTAAGGTATCTTTTTAATCTGCTAGATGCCGCATTCAGTTTTTGTTTAAGTGTGTCAAGAAATTGTTCATCGCTTAAATTGTGTTCTTCGTGCTGCGAATGTATTCGGTATTTATTTTTTATTGCTTCCACTGAAGTGGTGAGTCTATTGCTTCTATTGCCTTTGGTATATTCTGTTAGCCTTCTAATGTCTCTTCTAAAATCAATCTTTCTTTGCAACCTTTTCTGCCAGGCAGGTTCTTAATTTCGACTTTGGGTAGGTGTTGTGTTTGTGTCTCTGATTTTGGTTCCGTTAATTATAGCTACTGTGTACGCCACGCAGTAAATTATGGTCTGAGTGGTCTCAAAATCCTGCTCTCTCGATATGTGATTTGGTAATATTTTACTGTTTATAAAATCTACAATTTGTGCTAGCCTTTTAGAAGTTTTTTGTTTTTGGTTGGTATTCCGAAATTTGTTTATTGCTATTCTAAACAGTTCCTGGATTTTATTCGCGTCGTTATTTTCTATTGCATGGTTTTTTTGAGGTTCAGAGGCTTGAGCGGATATCACTGATTCGTCAGGTTGAGGTTGTAAGGTTAAGCTAAGTGTATGCACGGGAGTGTTACTTTCTTTAATGAATGGATGAACGTCGGCTTCTTGTGAGTTTTAGGTTTCGGGTGTAAGAATCGTGGGTTGTGATGTGATAAGTGATGAATTATTTTCCAAATTGTCTCGTCGGGAATTCAGGTTGCTTGATATATTGTCACGTATCTTTTGAGGTCTTTGGTCATTAATCATTTTATTGTTCAATATTACTCTGAGCTGATCTGATATTCATTGTTCACTTACACCTGTTAACTCAGGATGTTCTTCTATGACTGCTTGATGGAGAGGTCTACGACAAGCTGATTTATTTTCTCCAAGTTTGGTGATTTTATAGTAATTTCTCACAATAGATTCGTTTTGGTCAGCTGTCCATCGTCTTCTTTGTGTCAAGCCTTGCTGATTGCTAAAATGTGGTTGCGTGTGTGATTGCGTGATCGAGTCGGTTTGTATATGATTGGTATTACTGTGTGTTTGTTGTAAGTATACTGCAACTTCGTTCCTTATATGATCTAATATTTTTTGGGGAAGTAATTTATTTCTGAATATAGCTCTACATTGATCTCCCAGCCTTTGTCTTCATACCTGCATCTGCGGATATATATTAGAGAATTCTTTGTGTAGATAACCGAGATATATTTTGCTAGTATTTAATTTAGTGACTATAAAGTACGTGCGCCAGATGAATTTATTCATTTCTTCTGTCCATCTTTTGCGAGCACGATTTCTGTCTGGGGCGGGTGCAGGTTCAGTGGCGACAGCCTCCTGCACAACGTCCTCAGACATGGGTGATACAGAGTCTGATCTCGTTGAAGTCTAGTATGAACGTGGAGATGAAATAGATGACTCGAATGACTGAAAAGGTGAGGGTGTCGATGAGATTATATCGCTTAGCATGTCGGAGTCCATATGGGTCGCTTGGATCGTTCGACGGGTTGCTTTCGTCGCTCGGGGATTCTTCGCACCCCTAGGCCCAGTCTCAGGCTGGCTTCCGTCATAACCTGCTACTGGGTCCGCCGAGCACTTGGGGCCGTTTATTTCTTGTTAATACCATAATTATTCTCCATTTGGGTTCGGATGTGGGACTGTTAGTTGGGGAGGGTTAGCAAAGATGTTGGTGGTTAATAAAATGTACCTCCTGTACCGGTTAATACAGGGTATGGTCAAGTTCGTAGTGACCGCTGTTAGGTTCATGCCTCCCACACCACGTCAAGGTGGTCCCCGGGGGGGGGGGTTATTATTATTATTGAGCATGTAAGCATCGATAAAATATACAACATATGTAATGTAAAACATGTTTATTATTAAAAAAATAGCTTAATATTTTAAAAAAACTAGATGGAAGAAAACATAAATTTCCATGGAATTAAAAATATACTTTTCTAAATGAAAAAAGTATATTTTAGTAAATACAAAATAGAACAAACTCCAGCCGGGGGCACAAAGGAGTATTCTAATTTGTACCCCTGGTAGGAGAGATATGAAGTATCAGGCGGAGCGGACATCTGAGTCTCGGTTAAAAAGAGTAAGGCCGGCTTCGCCGTCTCCGGGTGGTAGTGGACAGCATTAAGATTGGAATGAAGTGTCCTGATGTTGCAAAAATTCACGGATAGCGTGACAGGGGTCGCCTTGGTCTTTTTGCTCCGCTTGCTCCTAGCAGTTTTAGTCGCGAGCAGAGTTCCCCCCTTCCTCAGAATACGCGGAGCAGCCTAAACTCCCACGCTCAGGAAAAGTAAAGTAGCTTGGTCCTGGATGCTCAGCGAGGGATTCTCCGTCACCAGAAGTGAGGGTACTATCTTGGGGTAGTTTTTATTTGATTGCGCTACGATGTCGAGGGGGAGGGGTAATTGGGCCTCCAGCCCAAGCGAAACGTAAAGGTAAACTTCTACTTCACGCAGGTATTCTGTGAGGTCGTGGTACCCCCCGGTTCAAGCTGGCCCAACCATGCGACATCAATAGCCGCTGCGTGGCTCTACCACTGTCAAGTCAAGAGGATGGCTGCCATTTTGGTTAATTTCAGCTCAGTCTTATAGCAGCTACCCTTCATTTTTTTATAGGATAGGGTGACAAATGAGCTTACAGTCCACCTGATGGTAAGTGGTTGCTGTGGCCCATAGACGTCTACATATATCCTCGATTACGAATCAAAATGAAGATGCGTAGTCACCCGTGAGGACTAAGATGGAATGCCTCGTTTCTATTAAAAAGGGTCTCCGGTTCTCTACACTTACTATACGAAAAAGCAGAATTAAGCTACTATTTTACATTGGTATTCTGTGAGAGCGTAGTCCTTCCCCGGTCGAGCCGACACATTCGTGCTATAACTATACTACTAATAGTATAATTGCAGCATGGCTCTACCACGTAAAACACTCATGTCTTATTAATCAAATATTCGTTGGTAGCCTAAAATCATAAATATTTTTTGATAGTAAAATAGTTTGTAAGTACTCAACAATTGAAACAGAAACATCAGCGACTTAAAAAAATTAAATATTTACTTTGACTTCAATTTGATGTAACATAATAACAACTAATTAAAAAAAATATGCTGACTACATATATTTTTATAACTTGCCTAAAATTAATTACCCAAATCTTGGGCCATTAGAAATAAGAAATACTGGCAACATTCTCTCGTTACGTAATCTCGAAACATTGGCTGCGTTTGGCAGAAAAAAGCGCTAGCAAGCGCTTGTAAGCAAAATGGCGAAACTAAACAGTTTTCGGCCAGGACACGTTTGCTAACTTCAGTAGCGCTGACACAATCCGCCATTTTGCTTATTTAAATTGTTTATTTTGAATTAAAGTTTATAAGTTGTTTTGTGCAATATTAGTTTTATGTAATATAATGACATGAATTTAAACATATTATACATGTTATTAAAAATTCATGATTGGTAAGTTTTTAATATGAATACTTTACAAACATATATTTAAATTAGGTTAGGTTCCCCGGTTAAAACTAACTTCGTGTCCTAGAGGAAAATAGCTACTTACGATTTCACAGCGCTTACCGCTTACGATCGCCATTTTGCTTACAAGCGCTTGCTAGCGCTTTTTTCTGCCAAACGCACCCATTGACATTCGTGCTTCGAATAACCTTTAAAATTGTGTTGGAGTAACAAATTAAAATATAGTTAAATGAGTGAAACGATATTGCTTCAGACTTTTTGACAGACTTTTTCATTGTTTTTGTTATTTCTTAGTTTAGTTATAATTTGAGCGTTCAGATTTTGGTCTAAATATGCAGAGAAGGAAGAATTCGGTGTTATACAGACAATCCCGACAAATGGTCTATTCACTATTTAGTTACATGAAAGAAAAAATAGGTACTGCGAAAAACATCATAGACTTATATAAACAGACTGCTGCGGCGACTAATGTCTCAGTAGCTACTGTACGGCGCACCGCAACTCCAGATTTTATGGAAGGCATATTACCTCTTCCGTCTTCTTAATAAAATAATCAATTCTAACCACCAGGTATACATTAAATACTTTATAATAGATAATAAAATAACGGCCACGATAATCTGCAAAATTACTGTATCAAAGTAAAAGTTAATGTGTTCGAGTAAACATTTTCATAAAAGTCGGCGAAAATATTCAATTACGAATTGAAATAATAAAGGTACCCAATAATTTTGCCCGACAGTGTACCTACCTCCCACCACAATTTATCTGTTCTCATGACTCGTGTCGGCAACTATACTCTCAGTTTACGATCACTGCGCACTATGCTCCCCGAGACAAGGATGTCAACATTACCGCGGCCCCTTTTTTTAATTAACTGGCTTTACGGCTCTGGGTTCTAGCCCTTCTGAGCCTATCATTTCTTTCGGAATCTTTATTTTTATATTTTATCTTCACAATATGCTGATGCGTCACATTGCGAAGCCCTTGGAAGAATTTGACGACAGCTCAACCCAGCGGACAGTTGATGACGACAGCCATTCAAGCTCATAAGGCGCCCAAGCGATCAAAATAACTTGAGGTTTATATCAACATCAAAGCACTTATTTCGTCGTTTTCTTTTTTTATAGAAGAGGGGGCAAACGACTCATGCAGCTCATCTGATGTTAAGTGACTACCGCCGCCCATGATCAACCGCAACACCAGGGGAATTGCAGGTGCGTTGCCGGCCCTTTAGAAAGGAGTAAGCTCTTTTCTTGAAGGTCCCCAGGTCGTATCGGTCCGGAAAAATCGCTGGTGGTAAACAATTCCACAGAGAGGTTGTATGCGGAAGAAAACTCCTCTTGAAACGTACAGTGGTGGACCGCCAAGCATCCAGATGGTGTGGATGGTATCGGGACGTTTGCCGCGTAGTGCGTTCACGAAATTTGGCGGTTGGGATTAATCCGAACAATTCCTCAGAGCACTCTCCATGGTATATGCGAAAGAAAATGCAAAGAGATGCAACATCTCTTCGCAGTGCCAGTGAATCGAGCCGATCGGAAAGCACTCGGTCGTCGATGATTCGAGCCGCTCTGCGCTGGATGCGGTCAAGTGGAAGGAGCTGGTACTGAGGAGTCCCAGCCCAGAGATGGGAACATATTTCCATGTGCGGCCGAACCTTCGCCTTACAAAGTTGCAGTCGGTGCGCCGGCATGAAATACTGTCCCGCTCTGCTGAGCACGCCAAGCTTTTTAGAGGCCAATTTGGCCTTCTCTTCCAAGTGACCACGAAACTGCACGTCAATCGATATGTCGACGCCGAGGATCCCGATACTGGCTGAGACAACAGGGGGAGTGCCTTGAAACTGATGAGATACGACAAAGGGGTTTTTTTAGCGGTTAACGCGCAAACTTGTGTCTTCTGGGGGATAAACTGGACTAGATTTAGTCGCCCCCAATCCGAGACTCTGTTCAGCAAAGACTCGACTTCAGACACAAGTTTGTCCCGGCACTCGGAGACGTTTTACCGAGAAATATTGGCTCGGCCGGTTGAAAGAGCATCACCAGTGCTGTCATCTGCATATGCATAGCAATGAATGTTACGGGTTTGCAACATATCATTGATATGCAGAAGAAACAGCGTTGGCGATAGCACGCAGCCTTGTGGAACACCAGCGTTAATAGGCTTGCAATCGGAGCTTGCACCGTCTACAACGACCTTGATGCCCCGATCTGCAAGAAAGCTGGTGATCCAATCGCACAATTTCTCGGGAAGCCCATAGGAAGGGAGCTTCGAAAGAAGCGCTTTGTGCCAAATCCGATCGAAGGCCTTCGCAATGTCCAAACTAACGGCCAATGCCTCCCCCTTGGACTCTACTGCCTTCGCCCATCTGTGAGTTAGGTAGACCAGAAGATCACCAGCTGACCGACCACGGCGAAAACCGTAATTGGCGATCACTAATCAGCTGGTGATCCTCAAGGTACCTCATGAGCTAGCAGTTTACAATGGACTCCATTGTTTTGGAGAAGAAGGAGGTGATGGCGATAGGCCGGTAGTTGGACGGGTCTGAGCGGTCGCCTTTTTTAGGGATCGGGTGGGCGGCAGCCTGCAGAATGCAACTGCGATTTCAGCGTGAGTGGCACCACACTCCGAACAAGACAATGGTCCGAGGAGCCTAAAGGGGCGTCGACGGAAATCTGATATCTGTCCGGGTGTGAGGTCAGCAGAAGGTCCAACAGGGAATAGTGCATGATCCTCCACATCTGGAATCCGCGTAGGCGAAGTAACCAGTTGAGTCAGACCATATATTCTTTAATAGTTCGCCCGCGCGGACACTTAATTCACAAAATCGCACCACTTTTACGAATCAAAATCCACTTCAAACCATTATTAAAGCGACAATCCATAGCGTTCCCGCCAAAACTCCTAAACGCGCGGCTCCGTCGCGACGATGTACAGGAGTATAGAGACCTATTCTGTACTACTAGACCTAGAGAGTAGATACATCGAATTAGAATATGTTTGAATCCTGTTACTGTTATTTTGCAGTAGATATTATGTATCTATCTAAATAGCTTAAGCCCACTTTTCACTATGGGTTATAACATAATTTATATTACATCTCGAGATATAAATTAATATCGCTCACCGTACTTTTAAATGGAACCGTTTACATTGAGATGTAATATATATTACATCCCAAACTATAAATATTTTTTCGAACGACCGAGCGATATTTTCTTATTATATTTCGCCTCCACTACGTCCTCAGATCGTCCAATCACGAACGCACATTGATTGAAAGATATATCTCACAGTGTGAAGGGCAATCGTGGGATATAATTTATATATCGGGATATAATATTGGGTGCTTACATATGAAATTAGCGTTTTGTCCTACTGACCACTTTAATCTGAAATATCTCCTCTTTGGTTAATTCAAATTTATTAATTCATTTAGCTGGTACATTTGAGTTTTGAACACAGTCATTCATTTGTTTTTTTCTCATTCTTTTTTTCTTTGGCGTCGCTTAATACAGCACAATGGAAAACATGAAATATCGGTATATTTACGAGTACGAGTTCTACCGTGGCACCAGTGCTGCAGAAACAGCTCGAAGGATTAATGATGTGTACGGCGCTAGTGTCGTAAAAGTAAGCACGGTACGTTTTTGGTTTCAACATTTTCGTTCCGGAAATTTCAACCTTCAGAACCAACTCCGTAGACGGCCGGAAATCAAAGTGGAAAATGAAGAGTTATTAGGAGGCTATTGTGGAAGCGGATTCATCAAAAAGCACTTTAGAGATAGCTGCAGGCTTCGGGGTAAGTGATAAAACTGTATTGGATTAATAAAATTGTACTTGAAGCAAATCGGGAAAGTAAAAAAACTTGAACGATGGGTATCTCATGAATTGAGTGAATTGAACTTGCAAACACGCGTCGACTGCTGTGTTACTTTGCTCAGCCGTCACAAAAATGAAAGTATTTTAAATCGAATCATTAGTCTTATGATGAAAAGTGGATACTGTACGATAATCGGAAACGCTTGTCACAATGGCTGAACCCTGGAGACCCAGTCAAATCCTGCCCTAAATAAAAATTGACTCAGAAAAAGTTACTTGTGAGTGTTTAGTGGACTAGCGTTCTAAAATCTGGCCAAACGATTACGGCAGATATCTATTGTCAGCAACTGCAAACCATGAAGGAAGAACTAGCTGCTAAACAACTGAGATTGGTCAATCTCTCTAGGCCACTGCTGCTTCACGACAACGCAAGACCACACACTGCACAATAAACAACCACTAAGTTAGATGAGCTAAAATTGGAATATCTGCGACACCCACCGTACTCAACAACAACTTCTTCTTCTCTTCTACGACAACTTCTTACAAGGAAAAAAATTCAACGAAGCGGCAGTCCAAACCGCCTTCAAACACTTTATTGATTCTCGCCCCCATTAGTTAGTTAGTTTTTTTAGTAAAGGGATATGAACTACCTATGAGATGGCAAAAGTGCATAGATAACAATGGTGCATACTTTGATTAATTAAATATAATTTACAAAAAAATTTGACTTTATATTCCTCCCGTACAAAATGATAATTTCATATGTAAATACCTATTATATACAGTTAAAGCTCTTTGTTCGCGAAGTATGTTCTGTAAATATGCCGCGAATACATAAACCGTGAATATGGAACGGTAATTATATGGGATTATACTCAAATAAACATCATTTTGGATTTGAAGTACCTTCAGGCTTAGGCAATGATTTAAAGAATTTTGTAATTTCTTGTTGCTCGGCAGTTTTTGAAAGCCCTTCGATTATTCAAACTGATGTTCAGCAGTGGCATTAGCAATTGCCTCTTAACAATAAGACTTCGTTCCGCAGACGGATCAATTTTCATAAAGAAATCACAAAGCTCATTTGCCATTCTTAAACCTTCTCAAAAGTTTTTCTAATTAAATGTCACGTTTCCAGTACTTGTTGAAGCCTCTTCTTCAATAAGCTGTGAATTTAACATTTCCTGCAAGTCAGTTTCAGTCAAATCTTCATCTTCCGATTTAAGCAACTCCTGAATTTCACTTGATTCTATCTAATGATTTCTTAAATTTACGCGAACACTACACATTGAATAAAACTAAATTTACGGATTCTATCGCGTTTATTTAACTGATTTTACGTATTTCGGGGGGGACTGCCCCCGTGACCATGGTTGCTGTAAAGCACCCGAAACGTCGGGAATTAAAAATAAGTAAAATCGGTTAAATAAACGCGATAGAATCCGTAAATTTAGTTTTATTCAATGTGTAGTGTTCGCGTAAATTTAAGAAATCATTAGATAGAATCAAGTGAAATTCAGGAGTTGCTTAAATCGGAAGATGAAGATTTGACTGAAACTGACTTGCAGGAAAGTGTTAAATTCACAGCTTATTGAAGAAGAGGCTTCAACAAGTACTGGAAACGTGACATTTAATTAGAAAAACTTTTGAGAAGGTTTAAGAATGGCAAATGAGCTTTGTGATTTCTTTATGAAAATTGATCCGTGTCTCGGAACGAAGTCTTATTGTTAAGAGGCAATTGCTAATGCCACTGCTGAACATCAGTTTGAATAATTGAAGGGCTTTCAAAAACTGCCGAGCAACAAGAAATTACAAAATTCTTTAAATCATTGCCTAAGCCTGAAGGTACTTCAAATCCAAAATGATGTTTATTTGAGTATAATCCCATATAATTACCGTTCCATATTCACGGTTTATGTATTCGCGGCATATTTACAGAACATACTTCGCGAACAAAGAGCTTTAACTGTATATAATAGGTATTTACATATGAAATTATCATTTTGTACGGGAGGAATATAAAGTCAAATTTTTTTTGTAAATTATATTTAATTAATCAAAGTATGCACCATTGTTATCTATGCACTTTTGCCATCTCATAGGTAGTTCATATCCCTTTACTAAAACTAACTAACTAATGGGGGCGAGAATCAATAAAGTGTTTGAAGGCGGTTTGGACTGCCGCTTCGTTGAATTTTTTTCCTTGTAAGAAGTTGTCGTAGAAGAGAAGAAGAAGTTGTTGTTGAGTACGGTGGGTGTCGCAGATATTCCAATTTTAGCTCATCTAACTTAGTGGTTGTTTATTGTGCAGTGTGTGGTCTTGCGTTGTCGTGAAGCAGCAGTGGCCTAGAGAGATTGACCAATCTCAGTTGTTTAGCAGCTAGTTCTTCCTTCATGGTTTGCAGTTGCTGACAATAGATATCTGCCGTAATCGTTTGGCCAGATTTTAGAACGCTAGTCCACTAAACACTCACAAGTAACTTTTTCTGAGTCAATTTTTATTTAGGGCAGGATTTGACTGGGTCTCCAGGGTTCAGCCATTGTGACAAGCGCTTCCGATTATCGTACAGTATCCACTTTTCATCATAAGAGTAATGATTCGATTTAAAATCCTTTCATTTTTGTGTCGGCTGAGCAAAGTAACACAGCAGTCGACGCGTGTTTGCAAGTTCAATTCACTCAATTCATGAGATACCCATCGTTCAAGTTTTTTTACTTTCCCGATTTGCTTCAAGTACAACTTTATTAATCCAATACAGTTTTATCACTTACCCCGAAGCCTGCAGCTATCTCTAAAGTGCTTTTTGATGAATCCGCTTCCACAATAGCCTCCTAATAACTCTTCATTTTCCACTTTGATTTCCGGCCGTCTACGGAGTTGGTTCTGAAGGTTGAAATTTCCGGAACGAAAATGTTGAAACCAAAAACGTACCGTGCTTACTTTTACGACACTAGCGCCGTACACATCATTAATCCTTCGAGCTGTTTCTGCAGCACTGGTGCCACGGTAGAACTCGTACTCGTAAATATACCGATTTTTCCATTGTGCTGTATTAAGCGACGCCAAAGAAAAAAAGAATGAGAAAAAAACAAATGAATGACTGTGTTCAAAAATCAAATGTACCAGCTAAATGAATTAATAAATTTGAATTAACCAAAGAGGAGATATTTCAGATTAAAGTGGTCAGTAGGACAAAACGCTAATTTCATATGTAAGCACCCAATATTATATCCCGATATATAAATTATATCCCACGATTGCCCTTCACACTGTGAGATATATCTTTCAATCAATGTGCATTCGTGATTGGACGATCTGAGGACGTAGTGGAGGCGAAATATAATAAGAAAATATCGCTCGGTCGTTCGAAAAAAATATTTATAGTTTGGGATGTAATATATATTACATCTCAATGTAAACGGTTCCATTTAAAAGTACGGTGAGCGATATTAATTTACATCTCGAGATGTAATATAAATTATGTTATAACCCATAGTGAAAAGTGGGCTTAAGCTATTTAGATAGATACATAATATCTACTGCAAAATAACAGTAACAGGATTCAAACATATTCTAGTAATAGTAAATTTAGTTTTATTCATTGATTCTATCTGTTCGAATCCATCTCATCCTATACCATTCGCAATTTGGTCTATATTTGCAGTCAGAGTTTGAATTTGCACATATTCTTCGTCATTTTCCGCAGTCAGATCAGGCCAGTTTTTTCAGCATGATTTAAATGTGTATGGCTTCAGTCCTTTCAAGGATTCTTTTAGGTTTATGTCGATTCATGTCGAAACTCGTTTTTCATTCTTTTAGTCGACATTATAAATTAGGAAGACAGCGTCAGAGACGTGTTACTCGATCACAATTTTTGTAACAAATAGAAAGATTAAACAATAAAACATGCAAAGCGGCTCTTACCAAATTCTTTTTAGTCGACATTATAAATTAGAAAGACAGCCTCAGAGGCATGTTACTTGATCACAATTTTTGTAACAAATAGAAAGATGAAACAATAAAACACGCAAAGCGGCTCTTGCTAAATTCTTTTAAGTCGACATTATAAATTAGGAAGACAGCGGTAGAGACGTGTTACTTGATCACAATTTTTGTAACAAATAGAAAGATGAAACAATAAAACACGAAAAGCGACTCTTACCAAATTCTTTTTAGTCGACATTATAAATTAAGAAGACATCGGTAGAGACGTGTTACTTGATCACAATTTTTGTAACAAATAGAAAGATGAAACAATAAAACACGCAAAGCGGCTTTTACCAGAGCACGGAACGTCTAATATATGGCAGCATTTAAAATATACTTTATAAAATAAGTAACAAGGTTGCTTTCATTCCGTTTGTTTACATTCTTCAATACACCGACCGCGGCAAAAGGCGGCTTATGTCAAAGGCCGAACCAATACAACGGCAATATCATTTAACAACATACTTTAGGTACGGCTGTAATAAGGTCTACTTAACTTTTATTAGTCCATTTGACGACGCTATTGGACGATACGATATTGGATTGTATACCTATTGGAATCCCTTTTATTAATATGTATGTACCGATGTACTAATTAGATCCGCGAGTAAAGAAATCTTTAGCCGCGAATATAGAAATTGGGTCACATTTTTTTTTTATCCGCGAATATTGAAATCGCGAATGAAGAAAGCGCGAATAAGGAGCTTTTACCGTATTATATTTATATCCCATAGTGAAAAGCCAGCTTCAATAGTGATACTAGTAGGCAGGTATATAATTGGAGATATTGATAAAGGATACTATAAAATATAATTTTGTTTTTTTTTTGTGCGGAGTACAGAATTTGTTTATCATTAATCATCCTCAGTAATCATCATTCAAAAAATAATTCTTGTCTGTGACTCAACTGCTAATAGACCGTAAAAAACGCCTAGCCTAAAAAAATAGTAGTAAATATAATATTTAAACCTCTTTGTTTTACGCATAGCCTTCAAATTTCAAGTGCCATGGTGCCAATGCCAATTGCCATGCAAACAAAACTAGTAAACAGTAATCTACTTAGACAATTGAAGTTCTTTTTATTTAAATTATTACTTTTCTTTCAAAAAGTAGTGTTCTTGATGAAAACGTAATAACTAAATATTTAATAAAATATGTAATATCTATCTATTTTACTCAATTACAAGCAAAAAGCAAAATACTTCAACAAAAAAAAATATTTATATCCTCTCTCTCTCCCTCACTCACTCCCTGGTTCTCCGGTTTTCCGCCCGCCGCCCTCTCCTTTCCCCTCTGACCATAACTGACTCAAACTCAAACAGTTCGCATTCGGTCTTTGACAGCGCGGGACCTATGCTAAACGTAATGAGTATTTTTTTTGAGCATTTAAGATTATTCCAAAATCTTAAAATACCTTAATATTCTTGTTTATACCATCAAGAAGTGACGTTCCTGTGGATTTAGTGGCAAGAACAAGCAGTTTCAAGTAAAAATACAGGTAAGTGAACTGGTTGACAGATTGCGTCTTTACAAATTCGAAGCTTATTAATACATTTCTAATCATGTAATGATTAATATTTCATAAAATTTGAATGATTTTATAGCTGTAAAACACATTGTTGGTGCCATATTGCCTATTGTATCTGTATATTATAAATTCCGCCTTTATAATTCATTTTACCTTGTCAAATTTACTTTTCCATTAAACCATTATAATTATAAATAACCTTTAAAGTAGTTAAATGTTAGTCATGTCATGTATAATTGAATGAAAATTTAAATTTCATAATCATACTCCGCGCGCTCTCTATGGCGACTTGGCAACGCAATGACCAGTTAATTAAAGAAAAAAATTTCATTTTATCGTAAACATGAAATGATAGTATCCTCTACACCGGTATTTCCCTTTGTTTTCCGTGTGAAATCGGCCCTTTGTCCTTCGGAAAGGAGCGCTGTTGGGTGCGCCGAGGTAGAGGAATTTCGACTCTAGAAAAGTGCCATAATACATGATGTTATACATTCGTCGTTCGAACCGCGCTTTGCCGTTCGCTCGCGTCGTACTGTGTTCGTGTGTGTCTACGTTGAGTACGTCAGTGTATTCATGAGGTAGTTTGTTTATAGACAGAACCGAAGTAAACTGGTCTCTATTGCTGTTCGTATTAAGACGCACAATAGTATTTAGGTCGGCGTCCTCGTCGATGTTTGTCTATCGATCTCTGCGGTGGCCAATGGCAGATGTCCTGCGCGACCGTGCCTCACCCCGCTCCGGACTCCGGTGAAAGCCGGCTCTCGATGTATCCCGCTAGTGCTATAAAACATGAACAATTATTTTATTTTATTAAATTGTTACGTCGCTCAACGGTTGCCTCGTCTCCCTCGATTAATAAAATGTCTTTAATTTTCTTAAAGATACCGCGAAGAAACTGACAGGGAATAGTATTTATGAATGTTTCGTTGGGTTGTCGCGCGCTGTTTGTAGAACGGCATCATGGTACAACGAGGCGGAGGGAGGAGGGGAAGGCAAGCCAGAAATAGAAGTGCGGATTGGAGATTGGCGACGTGGCAACACCGCAGACCTGTCCGCGTCCACCGGCGCTTAGTGTCTGTTCAAAATGGCGGCTGTGCGTGATCGATACTGTGGATTAATTGTTATAATGTCAGATTCTGTGATGATTCTGGTTGTGGGTCGGCCCGAGCTTAGGCCAGGGACCTCGGGGTGTGTGCTCCGCATAAGGCGCCGGCTCCCGACCTGCTCAATGTACGTATCTCCAAACATATTGCGCCGACACTGCCTGCATACTTAGGTAGTTATGATTATGAATATGTCCATGTCGAAATTTTAACTCCATATTTGTATTGGATTCAATGCCTGCGTATCTTTCGCATATGCTTTACTGTCGTAATGATGATATTATTAGTAACACTGATTTAAATTGAAAAAGTAGTAATATTGCCATTCTTTCATGAATTACATGACATCTTATACTCAGTCGCTGATGTTTACACATCTATTAGTTAAAACATAAGATTTAAGAATTATGGCAATGCAATGTGCTTAGTAGAAGCGAAACAGAGTCATCATTGTCACAGTTGCACCTGATAAATAGGAACAAGATGGCGGCTGTAGTAAAATTTAAACGCAATAGAGCGTACGAAAAGCTGGCAACGTCGCATTTGAGTTATTAAAGCATGAGCGCCCAGTCACTTGTTTGACTTGATAAGATACTGCAAGGCTTTTAGCATTTCATACATAAGTGTCATACATGTCATATGGATACATTTTTGTTAGGAAAAATATGTCTATAATAAAATCGGAGACAAGACAGATATTTTTAATAAATGATAGTTTATACGTTACAGTAATACGTAAATAGTTCATTACAGTAACGTGAGAATCGCCAACATAAAAAGGAATGGCCTGCATCTTGCCTTAATTCCACTGTCTTAAATCCATGACTATTCATGTGCAATGTTGAATAACCCAGTATACTGTTGCCAATCAACAGGGCGCATATAATTAGTGATTCGCCGAGTAGGTACTCTGCCTAGATTGGCTCCAGTAACTCGGCTTTAAAAAAAAGCGGGGTAAAGCGCTTATTACATTATACAATTTTTAGGAAATCTAATTAGGAAATAGGAAGGTGTAATCGTAGTTAGAACAGTTAGGATCCGATTTAGTCAAATTGGAGGTCCCAATCGCTCTACTTCCTAAATTGTTTACAATTTAGGACAGTGTAATCGCAACGTTACGATTTAGAACAACCAGTCGGCGCCCGCGCTTTGATACAAGCGGATGTCTTGATGTTTTGATAGAAGTCTGATATCAGAGAGCAGTACTTTAAATCTTAATATTAATTTCCGGTGGCTATAAAACGTAATGTCACCATCAAACATTCCTTGGTACTCACACTTTATCGAAATATCGTGACTTCTTTTTTCAATATGTTTGGATACCAAACTTAACAAATATTCAAACTGTTTATAGGTGGTAGATTGCCGCCATGCTGCAGTTATATTAGTAGTATAGTTGTAGCACGAATGGGTCGGCTCGACCGAGGAAGCACCATGCTCCCACAGATGACCAGCGTAAAATAGTAGCTTAATGTTGCTGTGTTTCGTATGGCGAGTGTAGAGAACCGGAGACCCTTTTTACTGGAAACGAAGCATTCCATCTTAGTCGTCACAGGTGACAACGCATCTGCATTTTGATTTGTAATCGGAGATAGATGTAGATGTCCATGGGCCGCAGCAACCACTTATCATCAGGTGGACTGTGTGCTAGTTTGTCACCCTATCCTATGAAAAAAACTGCTTAGAATCTAAAAATATATAATTATATTCATATTGGACAGTTTTTTTTCTCAATGACAAGTACTCTTTTCTCTTTTTTTTAATATCCTATGTTCCCACCACGGCTAATGCAAGTCCTATTTTCTGCTGTTTTGATAAATACGGCGCCATCGATCAAACGTGCAACCCCGTCGATACTTCTTTACGAATGCGGTTCGTCACGATTTAGAATTCAATTTAGTGTAGTGTGATCACTAGCTTCCAATTTAGGTTCCTAATTAGATTTCCTAAAAATTGTATCGTGTAATAAAGCGCTTATTACACTATACAATTTTTAGGAAATCTAATTAGGAAATAGGAAGGTGTAATCGTAGTTAGAACAGTTAGGATCCGATTTAGTCAAATTGGAGGTCCCAATCGCAGTACTTCCTAAATTGTTTACAATTTAGGACAGTGTAATCGCAACGTTACGATTTAGAACAACCAGTCGACGCCCGCGCTTTGATACAAGCGGATGTCTTGAAGTTTTGATAGAAGTCTGATATCAGAGAGCAGTACTTTAAATCTTAATATTAATTTCAGGTGACTATAAAACGTAATGTCACCATCAAACATTCTTTGGTACTCACACTTTATCGAAATATCGTGACTTTTTGAATATGTTTCGATACCAAACTTAACAAATATTCAAACTGTTTATAGGTGGTAGAACCATGCTGCAGTTATATTAGTAGTATAGTTGTTGCACGAATGAGGGTCGGCTCGACCGGGGAAGCACCACGCTCCCACAGAATACCAGCGTAAAGCGTTTCGTATGGCGAGTGTGGAGAACCGGAGACCCTTTTTACTGAAAACGAGGCATTCCATCTTAGTCGTCACAGGTGACAACACATCTGCATTTTGATTTGTTATCGGAGATAGATGTAGATGTCCATGGGCCGCAGCAACCACTTATCATCAGGTGGACTGTGTGCTAGTTTGTCACCCTATCCTATAAAAAAAACTGCTTAGAATCTAAAAATATATAATTATATTCATATTGGACAGTTTTTTTCTCAATGACAAGTACTCTTTTCTCTTTTTTTAATATCCTATGTTCCCACCACGGCTAAGGCAAGTCCTATTTTCTGCTGTTTTGATAAATACGGCGCCATCGATCAAACGTGCAACCCCGTCGATACTTCTTTACGAATGCGGTTCGTCACGATTTAGAATCCAATTTAGTGTAGTGTGATCACTAGCTTCCAATTTAGGATCCTAATTAGATTTCCTAAAAATTGTATAGTGTAATAAGCGCTTAAGCGCTTAACGTGCGGCGCGCAGTTACTTCCCTTACACAGAGTTAGGGATGAAACACAGAAATCTAAATAATAAGGCACTTATTTAGATTTCTGTGGGATGAAACGATACGAGTAAATATAAGTAGTTACTCGATACTTTTAGTATTTGAAGCGAAAAGGAGCAAACTAAATCCAAATAGGGACAAAAACTATTGCTTTTGCATCACAATCTTCCTCTCTTAAATTTTAAATATGAGTAATAATAATTCCTATGAAATGATGATGAGATGTACGTTTTAACATTTATACTGTCTCATGTTTCTGATGTTTAAATGAGTCTAATATAATAATAATGATAAAAACTGGCTTTTTGTCTCCAATTATATTCCAGATAAAAATAGAGATGGGCCGAATATGGATTTCACCGAATAAGAATATTCGGCCGAACATTATTCGGTAGGATCACCTCGGTACCTAACCCATTTATGTTGAAATTTGATCCCGTAAAGCGCGCGGGATTAGCGCCGGACCCTGCCCCAAAGCAATTGCCGGCACATGCTTATGTTTTGACTATTTTTGTGAAAAAAAGTGTTTTGTTGTTATTCTTAGTGAAAATTGATAATTGTGTGATAAAAATGAGTGGCAGGAGATCTACTATTTTTAATGTACTAATGTAATGTAATGTTTCTTTGTTTTATTCAAAAAACATTTTATTAAGCTTTTTAGTTGCTATAATTGGAAATAAATGTACAGTGCCTCAAAAACATAACGTTATACAAGTAGATTTAACCCGTAAATAAAATATACTTTCAACAGTATAATTATGAAAGACCATGTCATTACTCAATTCCTACATTTCAATACAGTGGACACCTTGAGTTCAAGCTGCCGAATACCGAATATGAAACGAATATTCGGCCCATCTCTAATTTTTGAGGAATTAGGGATTGTAGTAAAAAAATTGGGACTTGATTTTTTCATTATTATTGACCAGTCTAATATTCGCAAAATAGCTTCAAAGACACAAAACAAAGCTTTTATTTGTTATAAGAAATAAGAGACTTTTGGACATACAGATTTGTTAAAATCAAATCGCTGGACGAAGAGTATGGTGTTTAAAAAAAAACAATGGAATGTGTTTGAAATTAAATAAATTAAACCATAGAAAATGAAGGGCTTTAACTGTCTGTGTTGTTAGTGGACTTAGGGACTTCTTGAACTGGGCCATTCAAATGTAAGGTACCAAGTCTATTTTTGGCTTTACCAAATACTTGAAGTACTAATGTGATTTCTTTAACTTATATAAATAAGCAAGTACTTGAATAAAATCGCACCTGTTGGTAAGTGGTGATGTAAAATTAAACAGAGTTTTTGTTGAAAAATCTGAAAAACTGTTGACCCTGCAGGCCCTTCCTGGAATTTCCTGCTTATTTTCGAGTACAACGCTCCAAAATCTCGGAGCACGGCAGTGCCCCAGCCAAGTCGAGCAAAAAAATGGGACGGCCGTACCATCTTTTTCTTGAAGCAGTTCACGCTATATAATACGCGTTATAACTTCGTAGTGGATAAAACTAGAAGCCTGAATTTTCAGTAGCCAAGAAATTTCATTCAATTGTAATCAGTAGTTTAAGAATTATAACTAGTCAGTTTCTTAATTTTGTTACTCACTCACTGACTGCCAGAAGTGCCTTGGTCTTGATGACCGGTCATCCAACCGGTCATCAAGACCAAGGCACTTCTGGCAGGCATAGAAGCTTAAAATTCAGAATACAATTAGTGCTTAGTTTAAATTTCAAGCATAATTTAAAATATTTTGCATTTTCCGTCCAGTTTTCTAGATACAACAACTGTATGAATAACTTTGTAATCCCATATAAATATTAAAGCCCCATTTACATTCAGCCCCTGCCACTGCTCCTCGCGCTGCCGGCAATACTTCGCTAAATACTGCCGTAGCAGGATCGCGGGAAGTGTGTATTCAGTATTCACACTCTGCCCTACCACTAGAGATGAGTCGTACTAGGTAAATTTCGTACTAGGTGCACCTAGTCCAATTCCGTATAAATACTCGATCCAAATACCTGTTCCACCTAGTCCATAAAGTATCAAGTACATATAAAGTTTAGTATTGTTGGAATAGGAATAGGATACGCTATAGTTTCAAGTACCATATTTTACGTGCGTACTGCTGAAACGTGTGCAGTAATGAATTCATACATCTTCCCTTCATACTTTACAAAATTATTATAATTATTCTCGTAACTAAATTACGAGAATTAAGGTTATATGAGAAATAAATTAAGATCATTTACTTCCAATTACTTCAAATGCTACTTAGTAGTACTTCATATTTTGTAAAATTTGTTTTAAAAGATGTTTATCTTTGATTTATTTGAAAAACTCTAGAATGGGAGTACTCACCTATTGATTTCGTATGTCTTGATTTTAAGCTGCTATGTTTTTTTTACTATTGCTATAATTCTATAATTGGTTGATGCAGCTCATACTAATGACGGAAGGGAGAATTTAAAGTGGATTATTTTCATTTATCTCTCATATAATCTTAATAGTAACGAGCCTAATTATAATATTTTTTTTGAATATTGTTTGCATAATTCTTATAAATAACATTAAAAAAAGAATTGTTCTGAAAAATAAAAAGTGAGTTTGTCAGTTCCGGCGCACGACTGAAGTTCACTCCTTACGAACGATTATAAAATATATAGATTAGTAAATGTGGGTAAATGAACGCATTTTTATACTACTAAAAGCATGTATGACACTTTTACTTATATTAATTATTTAATGTATATTCATCAAAATATATTACATAATCATCGAAACGTAAATTGTTTACGCTTCCAATACTGTGTTATGTAATTATGGAAACATGAAAACAGCGTCCACCAAGATCACATTCGCATGAGTCCGTACCGTATTTGACAATAGACACTCGCCTGCCTTGTACTCTTGTATAAGTATTTGGTTGAACTAGTCCGAGTCCCGACTAGTCCCATACTAGTATTTGGTTGAACTAGTCCGAGTCCCGACTAGTCTCGAGTCTCGAGTATTGACAGACAAAGATAGAAAGACTACGGAATAGTCTAATTAAAAAAGGACAGAATATATTATTACACAACAAACACGAGTGCGCGTCACGTTACCTTTATGTTCATTAAAATTTGGTTCAAATTCAAATGACTGACAAACTAATGATTTAGGCAAAGACGACCCGAGTTGAGCACCTAGTAACTACCGTCTACGGCAACAAAATACGAGTACGACGCGTAGGCACAGTGAGACTAGATGGATCAAGTATTTTAAAAGTTGGAATAGGTGCAACCTAGTCTCGTTAAATACTTAGTTCCTGGATCTGTTCTAGTATATACGCTTCATCTCTATCACTCACATCGCTTTCGGCTTTCGACTATGGCAGACGTCGAAATCGAAATAATTACAGCGTCCGCGCTGTGTCTTCTTGCAATACAAAATTATGTTAATAATTTAAAAAGATATCAAGTTCAAAAGATGATAGATAGATTTTATTTGATAGATAGAATTTATTTGCTTAAAAACATGGTACATAAGATCATCAATGACGTGGAACTGACATGTTTTGCCATAATTGGCATGCAAAAATGATATGAAATACAGCTAATTACACAAACCCAATGTTACATTTTAAAATTATTGCATTGCTAAAAAGTTAGTTACAAACATTCTTTTTGAATTCAAATATTATGTATTAATTAAATACTTTTACAGATCCACTCTATTTGAATTCTTAAACAATAAATTGTTCATAAATTATTAATTGAATTATTACAATATTGTTACATAAATAATATTATTAAATATTATATGAGATTAGTTAAGCTATTATTACTTTAATAATTACACTACAGTATAAATTAATTCATAATTTTAATTGCAATAAAATTATAATTTATAAATCTCAGGCTATTATGCAAATATTACCGTTTAACTTATTTTATATTTTAATAAATAAATAATCAATATGAGTTACTAATCGTTTTTAGAAATAAAATGTCAATGTTCATTTATTCCTTAAACTTAACTAAATTTTATATTAAAATAATAAATTTGACGAATTTATAATTAATTATGTACATAGGTACTGTTATCTCAAAAAGAAAATTCGTATTCGTATAAGATGATGAATTGTGGTTTTTATCGTTGAAATCCCATAGTTTTTTTCTGATTCCAGCAGTTCTAAAAACTTTATTGTATTTTCATTATTCCACTCGAAAGGCATTTTGTTAGATCGTATTTATTTAATAACAAAACGGCACGCACGTCCGTTCATCCAGGCGCTTGGCGCGAAGTGAGCGATGGAGCTGAATGTGAACACTCACTGCCGCTCGCGCTGCCCGTCCTTTGACTTCCGCACGAAAAAGCGACATTTGAGCGATCGTCGGGCAGTGGCAGCGGCAGCGGCAGTGTCAGCGCGAGTAGCCTGTTTACATACTGCCCTGCTCACTGCCCTGCTCACTGCCCTGCCCAACAGGGCTGAATGTAAATGGGGCAATAGAATTGCAAAGTTACATTTGCAGCGGAGGAATCCGTGTACCTGTAAATTCACTGACTTAGATGTTGTCTACTATCACATAAAATGGCCGCCTTTTATAGGGTTGTAACTCTGCAATATGCACAGCTGATATCGATATTTTAACTAATATGATTTTTTTTCTCGTTTTATATAATTGGATTTGTTGCTTAATTTACTTTATTTTGTAGGTATTTACATAGATACAGGGCTGAATTTTCAATCGTTAAATAACTTATCTGGCGAATAAATGTAACCGACAGATTTATGGCTTTTGTGTAGATAGAAATTAAATCCTTCTTTTGTGTTTATAGTATTACTGGGATGGTGATCCCAGATCTCATATTATTAATGTAAAATAATAATGATAGTAAAAATTAAATAAACTGTTTTAAAAATCAATACATATTTATTATTAATTTATCTGCACATAATTCATCACAAATATTATATACTATATTATTATTATTATTTATAACACGTGACGTGATTGAACTATGCTTCACAAAATTATTTTAATTTAAAAATCAATTGCCGTACGGTAGTTTTGCAAAAACTCAGAAATGCCTCTCAATTAAGAGTTACCAATCAAATCAAATTTAGGTGGTTATCTAGTAATATAATAAAATATAAATAGAAGATACACCTACTATAAGATAAGATAAAGGCACTGCACTACACAACAAAAAAACTTTTAGCATTCAACAGTTTGACAGCAGATCTACCACAAAACTCAGCACTTAACATGGCAACGCAGTCACGCATGGAAGAGCTAATGACGTCACACGAAAGTGTTGTCAAAATAAGCAATTGACAAACTGTTGTCTCCCTTTTCTAATGAAGCTACTGCTTTGTTAAAAAGAAACAAAAGTATTTTTGACAAGTGTGTGTCGATGTTAGATATTTGTATAACTATTATTTCTATAGTAGAATACGGCGCCTCCATAGGTATTATAATCTCTATGTGTAAAATATATTGGAATAATTAGGTGTAGATAGGTACGTTTTTGGTATTCAAGAAGTAGAAGGAACCGGAAAGGAAAAAAGTATAGAACAGTCTACAAAAAGAAATGAAACGCCATCAAAAACATAACTTGTAAAAAAAAAACAAGTCTCGTAACTCATTTCTTCTACCGTAACAACTTATGAGATCCATGTAATACCAAGGCTGTTAATTTATTCAGTCCCTACTAAAGGGTCCTTCCGTCATTAGCATAAGTTATTACGTAATTAGCTAACCTAACATCTTATTATGTCCATATCAATATTAAAAATCTTTTTATGTTTTAAATAAACTTGGCAATCGCACTAAATAATCTGATTTAATTGTACTTATTACTTGTGAGATACATTGTGTTTTCATGCGATGACCCAAATCAATTTATTTATTTACAACATAAAAAGATTTTTTTAAAGGTTAGCTAATTACGTTATAATTTAAGACAGAAGGACCCTTAAGTAGAGACTGAATAAATTAACCGACTTTATATTACATGAAAACTTTACGGTAGAAGAGTTGCGAGACTTGGGTTTTTTGGAAGTTATGTTTTGCTAACATATATTTGAACTTGAAATGATTGTTTGAGATGTTTAAAGGGCTACAATTTTTGAACGTGTCGTTCGATTTTGACTTGCTTGACACCGTTATTTAAGTACAAAAATTGTAGTCTTGAGTCAATGGATCGAAGAATTTAAAAGTTATTAAAAAAAACTGTACAATAATAATTTTTAAACGCGTAGTTCGATTTTGACTTGCTTGGCGGTATCATACGCATTTTTTAAGAAAAAAAAATTGAAACTGCTCAACCGATTTGACTTGAAAATCTAATCAGCTCGAAGTCTTAATAATCACTTTCGTACGCCGTGTCGTCGCACATATCGATCGGTTGATTCGTTCTAAAGATATCGTACGACAACATTTTATATAGGTATACACGCACACACGCTAACGCGCGCGCGGCAAGACATTCAGGAATATAGTCGGAACTGCTTCTGAAGAAGCGGTCGTTAGGGAGTATGTTAGGGCTGAATCTGAACGGCAAGGTGAGAAATTGTGTGATAAGAGAAGAGTGGTTTGGAAAGAATGAATGAGGAAAGAGTGACAAAGCAAATTTATGTTGCAGAAGTGAATGGCAGAGTTAGAAAGTGACGTCCTAGGCGAAAATTTATCGACCAAATTAGCGATTTATTTAAAATGGGCTAAATTAGGAGTACCCTTAATCGACGAGCATGTATGCGTAGGTATATGGATGTGAAGGAGGCGAGAGAGGTGTGTCAGGATCGTGCCAAATGGAAGTCTGTAGTCTGTCTGCCCCTCTGGGTGACAGGCGTGAGTGTTTATGTATATATAAGTATGCTTCTGAAGACCTCAAAACGAGGATCTGATGAAAACTCGCATTCTTAAAAATTCCTAGTTTTGAGTTTTACTTTTGAAAATGTTTAATTTTAAAATCGGGAAGTAAAACATTGATTTATATACTATTATTACACTAGATTAGTAATTACCGCGCCAAAGCGTTGCCACTGCACATATGGCCACAGCCATATGTGCAGTGTCAACGCTTTGGCGCCCAGCCTAGCTAACGTCAGTTCAGTGTTCAGTGTGACACCGACAGAGTTGAGCCGAACGATCCGCGACAAAAAATGGGTAAATGCGTAGTGAAATAATGCGATTCAGGGTCACAAAAACATAAAAATTCAAGCGGAATCCGTTTCCACACATGTTTTAGTTCATGTTTTCATATAAACGTAATAACTTAAAAAAATTAAATAAAATTATCGAATATTGCGATTTGGGTTCAATGTTGCCACTTTTCCACCTTTGTGATTATCCTACATTAATGGGAGACTATATAATTAAAGGAATAAGTTAATTTCGTACCTCTGATTTTAAATATTTTGGAAATTATAATAAAAACTGCGTTTTAACTTTCATACAAAATAATTATTCTTATTTTAGTTTACTCATGAATAATCTATTAATAATGCTTTGTATTAGGTAATTATATTTTATTACTTATTTTATATTGCATGATTTATTAGTACAAAAAATACTTATAAAATACCTTATTTCATCAGTCATGCTTAGTTCTATTCATCTGAAAATATACTTTTTTTCATCATCATCATCATTACAGCCCTTCACAAGTCCACTGCTGAACATAGGCCTCCCCCAAGTAATGCCACAAAGCACGGTCCTGAGCCACCCGCATCCATCGACCTCCTGCATGTCTTACCAGGTCGTCACTCCATCTAGTGGGGGGTCGCCCTACACTACGCCTACCGGTACGAGGCTGCCACTCGAGAACCTTTCTTCCCCATCGGTTATCGGTTCTTCGAGCTATATGGCCGGCCCATTGCCACTTCAGCTTACTAATCCGTTGGGCTATGTCGGTCACTCTGGTTTTACTGCGGATATCCTCATTTCTGAGTATCACGCAGAGAAACTCCGAGCATAGCCCTCTCCATAGCTCGCTGAGCGACCTTGAGCGTCCTCATACGGCCAGCAGTGAAGGACCACGTCTCTGATCCGTAAGTCATCACTGGCAACACGCACTGGTTGTACACTTTAGTTTTCAGAGATTGAGGTATACCTGACGAGAAGATGTGTCGTAATTTCCCGAACGCTGCCCAGCCGAGTTGAATCCGTCGATTGACCTCTCGGTCGAAGTTGGACTTACCTAGTCGGAATATTTGTCCCATAATTGATAGAATCAGGCGTTACTTTGCGGAAATCCATTATAATAAAAAATAAAAATATAAATTTCTTTGCAACTTTCCGCTAAACATATAAAATGATGTGTCTTACCTGGATTGAAGCGCACCTCCCGCTCTCCCTCAATTGCATACACTAACTCCGTCACCACTAGACCAAGCACCACTACTCTCAACACCACTATTCCAGGCAAGACACACCATCGACGATAATACGACACGTGTTTCGCCTCTACACGAGGCATCCTCAGGTAATATAGACTCTACGGCGGCTGACCGCTAAGTGAGCGGCGAGTCGAAACAGTTGCTATTTATACACGCTGACACAATCGCTCCCTACCAAAGTAGCGAGTGACCGCGTCGTGCGATAACAAACCTGCCAACAGTTATTATTATTGTTATGATTATTTTTAAATACTATTATTATTATTGTTTTGAGTGACCGCGTCGTGCGATAACAAATCTGCTACTAATTATTATTATTGTTATGATTAATATTTTAAATACTATTATTATTATTGTTTTATTGATATTATTATAATTATTTTTTATTATTATTAATCTTAAAATTATTATTAAAGATTGGCCTTAAAGATGTTTAACAAAGGTGAATTAGAAACATTTGTTTGTTCATTCAGCAGTGTATCCCATTTTGCTAAACATCTCTTGGACACTGGACACAACCTAGCTAGCGACCATTCCTTTGAAGTCTTACATACCTGTAATAAGGGGCTGCGACTGTGTGTACTGGAGCAGTTGGAGATTTTAAAAAGTAATAATGGTAATTATACACTGCTGAATGAACAAACAAATGTTTCTAATTCACCTTTGTTAAACATCTTTAAGGCCAATCTTTAATAATAATTTTAAGATTAATAATAATAAAAAATAATTATAATAATATCAATAAAACAATAATAATAATAGTATTTAAAATATTAATCATAACAATAATAATAATTAGTAGCAGATTTGTTATCGCACGACGCGGTCTTTAAATACTACTTTTTTTTAAATAAAGACAATTAACTGCAGCTTAAAATGCTCCTTTTCGTTGCGAATTTTTGGTAAAATTTCAAATAGTGAGCCACACCAACCCACCATTGCATGTTTGTGTCTATCTTTGCAAAGGTGCTAAGAATCTCCGGTGGAGGTTCGGTTGCCACCTACGACGACTCGACCTGGCAACATATAACGCACGCACCCTGAGAACTGACGAGAAGATACTGGAGTTGGAAACTGACACGGTAATCTTCGAGTCCGGCAACTTGTTCTATCACCGGGAGGGCGACCATCTGTCCCAAGGAGGTGTCGGATTTATCGTCCACAAGTCTCTCGTCAACAACGTTGTAAAGATTGGGAGTGTGTCGACGAGGGTCGCGTACCTGATACTCAGAATCACCAAGCGGTATTCGCTGAAGGTCATATTTCTAGAGCCATGCATTCCTCCAAAACCCACTACACGGTGTTGATGGGAGACTTCAACGCAAAACTAGGCACAAGAGAGCGGTGAGCTGAAGTTAAGGAAATTTTGAGTAGGGCAACGGAACCATAAGGGCCATCAGCTGGCCGACTTCATGGAGAAAGAGGGACTCTTTATGATGAACTCTTTCTTCCAGAAGCGGCCCCACAGGAAGTGGACCTGGTCGAGCCCCGACGGTTCGACAAAAAATGAGATTGACTTCATTATGACGACCAGACGCCAACTGTTCAGTGATGTCTCAGTGATCGCAAGGGTGAAAACCGGCAGCGATCACCGAATGGTTAGAGGCACACTGAACATAAACGTTAATTTGGAGAGGTCTCGTCTAAGGAAGTCAACGCTCCGTCCCCTTCGTGCTCTAATCCAGAATCCCGAAACCTTTCAGCTCGAGTTACGTAACAGCTTTCAGTGCCTAGAAGATTGCAATGCAGTGGATGATATGAATGACAAGCTCGTGGAAACTGTTCATGCGGTCGGAGCTAAGTTCTGCAAGACCGGCCGCAGAAGAACACAAAAGCTCTCCGATCACACTCTTAATCTTATGGCTGTGAGACGGGAGATGAGGCTGCAATCGTCAACAGATTTGACAGCATACAGGCAACTGAACAGACAGATCTCCAAATGCATGCGGCGAGACTTACGCAAATTCAATACTGCTCGTATTGAAGAAGCGATTGAGCGGAACTAGGGCTCCAAAGTCTTTGCCAGAGATCTGTCTGCCAGTAAGAGCCAACTGTCAAAGCTGAAGACTGAGTGTGGCAGCATCGTTTCCGGGACACCTGAGATTCTGAGTGAGATTGAGAGGTTCTATCGGCAGCTGTACACATCGCTGGAGCCACACGCAAGTGTGAGTAACGATCCAAGAGCGGGTCTTATCCGACACTGTTCCGATGATATCCCGGACGTCAGTCTGAGCGAGATTAGAATGGCTCTCCAGCACTTTAAAAACGGCAAGTCCGCGGGCGAAGATAGAATTACAGCGGAGCTTCTGAAAGCGGGTGGAAAACCGGTACTTAAAGTCCTTCAGAGGCTCTTTGATTCCGTCCTCCATGGTGGCACTACTCCGGAGGCGTAGAGCAGAAGTGCGGTGGTCTTGTTCTTCAAGAAAGATGACAACGCCCTCTTGAAGAACTACAGACCGATATCCCTTCTGAGCCGCGTCTACGTGCTGTTTTCGAGAGTCATTACGAATCGTCTCGCACGCAGACTCGACGACTTCCAGCCTCCCGAACAAGCCGGTTTCCGAAAAGGCAAAAACCATAGACCACATACATACCCTTCGGCAAATTGTACAGAAGTCCGAAGAGTACAATCTGCCACTTTGCCTGGCGTATGTGGACTATGAGAAAGCCTTTGATTCCGTCGAAATTTGGGCGGTGCTACAGTCTCTTCAGCGGTGCCAAGTTGACTGTCGGTATATTGAAGTGCTGATGTGTTTGTACAGTAGGACTACGATGGATATCCGAGTACAGAACCAGAGTACGAAACCTATCCAACTGCAGAGAGGTGTAACACAGGGTGACGTTATATCCCCGAAACTTTTCACCGCTGCATTGAAAGACGTTTTCGAGCTACTGGACTGAAAAGAATACGGTATTAATATCAATGGCGAGTACATCACTCACCTTCGATTTGCCGACGATATAGTCCTTATGGCAGAATCGCAGGAGGACTTAAGCACTATGCTCAATGACCTCAATTGTGCCTTCCAACGGATAAGGATGATAAAACAAAGATCATGTTTAATGTCCATGTCACACCTGTGCCGGTAGTTGTTGGGAGCACTAAGCTCGAAGTTGTTGATGAGTACGTTTACCTGGGACAAATAGTCCGGCTAGGTAAGTCCAACTTCGACCGAGAGGTCAATCGACGGATTCAACTCGGCTGGGCAGCGTTCGGGAAATTACGACACATATTCTCGTCAGGTATACCTCAAAACCTGAAAACTAAGTTGTACAACCAGTGCGTGCTGCCAGTGATGACATATGGAACTGCGACGTGGTCCTTCACTGCTGGCCGTATGAGGACGCTCAAAGTCGCTCAGCGAGCTATGGAGAGGGCTATGCTCGGAGTTTCTTTGCGTGATAAATTTGAAAATGAGGATATCCGCAGTAGAACCAGAGTGACCGACATAGCCCAACGGATTAGTAAGCTGAAGTGGCAATGGGCCGGCCATATAGCTCGAAGAATTGACAACCGTTGGGGAAAAAAAAAGGTTCTCGAGTGGCAGCCTCGTACCGGTAGACGAAGTGTAGGGCGACCCCCCACCAGATGGAGTGACGACCTGTTAAGACATGCAGGAAGTCGATGGATGCAGGTGGCTCAGGACCGTGCTTTGTGGCATACCTTGAGGGAGGATTATGTTCAGCAGTGGACTTGTAAAGGGCTGTAATCATGATGATGAGGGAAGATAATGTAATGGTTTATTACTAGAGGTGGGCCGAATATTCGTTTTATATTCGGTATTCGGCATCTTTACCGAATATTAGGCTAAATCACCGAACATTCGTTAAAGTGATACTCGAAGTATTTACTGTATTGAAATTTACGAATTGACTAATTCCATGTCTTCCATAATTTACTGTTGGAAGTATATTTTATTTATGGGTTAAATCTACTTGTATAGCGTTAAGTTTTTGAGCCACTGTAGATTTATTTGCAATTATAGCAAATAGAAAGCTTAATAATTTTTTTTTTTGGAATCAAACTAAGGAACATTACATTAGTATATTTCACTTTACTTTGGTACTCTAAAATAAGTCCAAATAGTAGATCTGCCACTCATTTTTATCATATAATTATCAATTTTCACTAAGAATAACACAACACTTTTTTTTTTCACAAAAATAGTCAAAACATAAGCATGTGCTGGCAATTTGCTCACTGCTATACTGTGAGAAGTATTTGGAGCGGTAACATTTAAAGAAACTGCTGCTATTAAAAGAGGAAAAAAATTAGAAGGTGTAATTAATGAAGTCTCACGAGTTTAAAGTCTGAAGATAATGGGATCCGGACTTTTTTTAAATAATAAGTGGCCTATGCTTAGAGCCTCGCCTGATGGGCTTACTAGTGATTGTTTTGTAGAGATAAAGGGCCCGTTCAAGCAAAACATTATAATAATGGAAAATTGGGCAACAAATATTATGCTCAAATTGAAACACATGCGTATTATGTCAGGCAAAAGTAAGGGTTTATTTTGTATTGTACATGTGGATTCTGAAACTTCGAAGAATGCAGACGTGCATGGAAGTGCTTCATGATAAATACTACTGTGACAATCTCGTTGAAATATGTGTAATGTTTTGGAAGTGTAGTGTTTATGAAAAACTGACAAAATAACATTATATGCTTTTAACGTGACAAATATTATTATTACGACCCTGAGGCCATTTAATGCTAGGCAATGGCACGTAAAATATTTAATTTATGAAATATCTAGTTAGCGCCAGTTTGTTCGTCGTAATCAATAATCTTGGTAGTTCAAGGGCCTACTATCTACTACACCTATTCTTTAAATTCTTATTTGGAGCAAGATTTCAAGAGCCTAAATAAAAAGAAAACTACATAGTTACTTAAGTGTTTTTTGTTTATTTAGCAGTTAGTTTAGGAGCATAATAGTAGAGGGTACGGTAAAATAAAAACAGTTGTATTTTGCATAAAACTATAAGTTATTAGTTATTCTAAATTTAATAGAGTGCTTTGAAGATTCACTATTCCTCATGCAGAAATCACAACCGAATCAAGTAGATCAACTTGCTGTAAATCTACACAAGCGTGTGGTAACATAAATCCAAAACTGAGTCTTCCGATAGCTCTTTCTACATGAATTCGTAACGCCATTTTTTGTCTAGAAATGAATGGATTGCATTTGCGATAGTAACTTGCGCGAACTCTGAGCAATCGTTAGTCGAAACATTATTTATTTTAACCCCATTGATTTCTTCACCGAATAGTTATTAGAAATTCTTGTGAATAGTTTTGTTTGATTGTTTTGATATTAATGTACCATTTCCATGATGAAAAGATTTAAAATAATTTTACATTTTCTTGTACATTTATTGCAATATGTAATTGAGGCATCTCTTACTTCATACATTCAAGCTATTCATATATTATAGTGGTTTGTAGGGTTGTTTCTCTGTCCAAGAAAGGTTGTTTAAAAGTCCCATTCATTATGTTTTGATCCTTTTCTTCAGTTTTATTACGTGTGGTTTTGTTATGGCAGCAATGGCATAATACGAAAAAAAATAAAGCCTAGAGATTGAAAAATAATCAAGTAAATAATTGTACAAGTAAATAATTATACAACAGTCACGATAATTAAAAAAATTACTTTCCTCTGCAAGAATATGCTGTGGAAACTCATTTTTCTAATTTCCCTATATCCTGCTCAGTTGGGTTATGAAATATTTTATTGTTATTTAGTATGTATTTTGTTTTTATTTTCTTGATCCCCGAGTGTTTTATTATATATGATATGAGTCCATGTTGTCTCTAGAATAAAAACTTCTATTAAGTGTAAAAAAATGAACTGTAGCTTCAATTTTTTGTGCCAGTATTTGATTGCTTGATTTTATTAAGGTTCTTAATATTGAGCGTCTTCGTTGCCTTCATTTCCTTAACATATTTTTTTTAAAGTTCAGAAATTATTATGCCTTCATTTCAAAGTGTCTTTAAATATCAAATGTTGCTTTTACGATGTGACGAGGTAAAAGTTTTGTCTTCTCTACCCGGTCTACTTCTGTGTCCGGCATCCTACAAGGTTCCGTGTTGTTGTACCCTCGCGTTTTAAATTTCCATATTGGTAAAAATTGTCCTTTTACCACTTCTTGCTTGCTGATGATCATCAAACTTTTCTGGAAGATACAACGAAACAATTACGGACTTGTATTTTGGAATAGCGTAAATCGTATGGGTCCATTAACAAAAATTAAAGCAGTAATTATTAGTAATTCTAGATTAGTTGCTATGGAAGTGTTTTCTCACCAATCAGTATTTTTTATCATGGCATTCGCATCGCTTCTAGTGATCTATTAAGGAATCTAAGAGTCAGTCGTTCAAGTGGCATCCGAATTCGCTTTCGGTCCCGCGAAGTATTCCTATACTCACCTCCTCTCTGCTTTGCTGCATTTACTTAACGGACCGCTGCTAATGCGTTTCCCCATCACGTCAACGTTATCTTCGTTCTATTGACCGTCTTTCTTTTTGTACTTGAGTAAGTACGTAATGATTTCTTAAATTTACGCGAACACTACACATTGAATAAAACTATTATTTACGGATTTTATCGCGTTTAATTACTTTAATTTATTTTTATTATTATCCCGACGTTTCGGGTGCTTTACAGCGCCCATGGTCACGGGGGGGGACTGAGATGTTTGACGTCCCAATGTCATAGTTAGTCCGGCTACCTTCAGTTTTTTAATATTAATTTTTGGTCCGATTTACGCAAAACGAGCTTATAGTATCATGAAGTCTTGCAATGGTATGCTTGGGTTTGGGTTTAATTTTGTTGATTATAGGATCCCAAGCAGATGGTAGCACCCAACCATCTTCTCTATTGAAATTTGGATGTTTTTTAATTTCAATAGCCTCGCGTATCATCCTTGGTAGGAATCGGTGTTCTTTTGCGAGAATTTGTGGTTTATCAAATCTAATGTAATGGTGGGGACGATCTTGAACATGTTCGCAGACTGCAGACTTCCCGGAGCGTCGGTGCTTCACATCAGCTATATGTTCCTTCACGCGGGTTTTTATAGATCTCTTTGTTTGACCTATGTTGACGTAAACGAGCTTATAGTATCATGACTTCATGATACTATAAGCTCGTTTTGCGTAAATCGGACCAAAAATTAATATTAAAAAACTGAAGGTAGCCGGACTAACTATGACATTGGGACGTCAAACATCTCAGTCCCCCCCCGTGACCATGGGCGCTGTAAAGCACCCGAAACGTCGGGATAATAATAAAAATAAATTAAAGTAATTAAACGCGATAAAATCCGTAAATAATAGTTTTATTCAATTGAGTAAGTACGTTCATTATTTTTCCTTAGTAAATCATTTTCTTTACATTTCGTTCGTGGAACTCCATACTTTTACATATTCGGCGTGCTTAGTTTTTTTTCTCAAATGTTATTTCTTGGAACTAACATTTTTTTTCATACGGGAAGTTATTCCCTTTCAATTGTAATTCCTAAGAAGCCTTTTTTGCATTATATCCTTATAATTATCGTTAACCTTGTAATGATATCCTCAACCCTGTGTTGATTTTTAATTTTTTATTTAATTGTTTAATTATGTATATTACACCTTGCTACTTCTGTAGACTACAGTTCTTTGCGTAAAAATGTTAAAAATGAAGAAATCACTTCTAGAGCGATAAGACCATTCACCCTACCTTTTTCCTTTATATATTTTTTGTTTTAATGTGTTGTAGTTTACAGCTTTTATATTGATTGATAAGTTTTTAATGCATACTAAATAACTGCTGTCTAAATATTTAACGGGCTTAATATTCAGTATACTGCGCCCAGGTTATGCCTTCAATTCAGTCCACTGCTGTTGTATAATTTTAGAGAAAGGAGATTTGTTTTGGTCTGCCACCTTCGTTTGAGATCCGTCGGTCGTTGGTCGTGGCATTTATCGGCGTGTCCGTTTCATTTGCTATTACGATGGCGACGTTGCCGTTCTTCGCGGGGCTCCGGGCTGGAGAGCGGCCGATCTAGTTCCGAACCTCAGGCGTTCTCTGCTAGCAGTCAGTCGGTCGGTGGCGCAGCTCGGTGCGCGACGTATGTGCGCGAATGTTTCAGCTCGGTGGTTCTGTTCCAAGTGATATGTCGCACAGACGGAAAAGAGAGGTCGCTGTTGGAGAGAGATGTCCGAGTGTAACGAAGACAGCAATATCGCAGTGTCGCAACCTCGCCCACCTGACCGTGTTGACGCCGCGCTCGAAAAAGTTGCGCCGTTGCGCTATTTGGAGGCGCACGAATGTACTTGTACAGAACATGTCGCGACGCTTTTATCGCCAATTCTTGCACTACGCTAGTTTTTTTGAGTTACCTTGAGTTTATTAGGCCGTAAAGAAAAATCAGCTCGTTGAAGAGACTCCTTTAGAGGTATGTATCAATTTAAAAGTATTTTGTCCTATTATTATCACACTATCGTCCAGTAGGTACACATATTACATTCGCGTTGCTGTAACGCGGTATAACTTCATTTTGTATTACTTCTTACATTTAAAGGCACTATTTAACTATTGATATTTGTTTTATATCCATTTTCTACGTCGGTGACGAATGCCGCTGTGCTGCCCCCGTTTTACTCCAATATTAAAAACCAGACTTTACCGCTCTATTCCGTAGGACGATTGTTGCAGAAGCTCAATAGACACCGCAATGATTCATTGTGGAAATAATAATATTTTCTCCAAGACTTGTACCGTGAACGCGCCTAAAGTATTTATATACTTGTATATGTACTTGATTTCTGAACGCGTCGTATCAAAAGGCGGGGATGTCAATTATTGTTGTATGTGAATTGGTCGAAAGGTACTTGAACGGCATTTTGCTATGCCAGTTCGTATTTGTGTACTTAGCTTGTGGGTTATCGATTTGTGTATGTTTTTCGCTATAAATAAGTACGAGTTTGTGTCATCGCCTTAGCGTCAGACCGGTTCCCCATCGAAACCAGTGTGAGTGGGCTCGGCCAAGGGAATCCATATTCGACTTGTATTTAAAATGTTCGATGTACCTATCTAATTTAAAAGGTCCTTTCTAAGCTTATCTTCAATACTTCGGTTACGTAATGTTATTTGTTTGTGGTGTGCTTTACTTGGATGCACGATACGTTTGATTTGTACAATTTCAAACTAACAGCGTGGCCCACGCATCGAGGAGTTGATGACGTCATACAAAGGAAAATCTATATCTCGTTTATGGCAAGTGATGATTTTGTTTCATTTCAATTCTATATAGTTAACTCTGCTTCTTATTACATAACCAGCCATATTATGTCGGTGAATCTTATATTAGCGACTTTAACCACATTTGTGGTTCTACATTATATAAGTAGGTATATACCGATAAGTATAGCTAAAATAAAAGCACCTACGTGCCCTACGTAATTTTACTAAGTTATTTATTACATTATATTTTTCATTAAACGCTCAATAATGACGACACGTGCAATAATGATGTATTGTTTAATAAAACATGCGGTTTTTCTCGAAATCTGCCTGTTTCGTGAGGGGACATGTGGCATAACCAGACCAGTGGCGAACGATATAAACACTATTGGGCTCTATTTTTATCACATTTAGGTATTTGGTAATGTTTTTCTTGTTAACACTGTTAAAGTGTAGCAAGTAAAATATGACCTGTCTTTCGTTTTGCAGACAAGTTACATTATTACAACACGTTTAATATTTTATATGATGCATATTTATGAAATGAAACCTACTGGTAATAGCAGTGTTGCCAAATCCAAAAAAAATATTTTCCCTTCAAGGTTTTGTCAAAACCCCTAAAATCGCAATTACTTGGAAAACCCCTTAAAAAGTAAATGCTTCGTAATGTTCTTTATAAATAAATTATTGATATTTTAGTTCCGAATTATTAAAATCATGGGTTTGGATATTAAATAAACATTACATTTTAGATAATGAATAAAATTTTATAAAAGATCGCCATTTCGTGACAATATGAATCAGACCATCATCACAATTTGTATACTACAATATAATACAAGTAACATAGAAGAAATTGTAATCGTGACAATTAATGCACACAGTGCACACATATAACCTGAAATTTGAGACATTTTCAAACCGCTTAAAGCGGCGCAATCAACGTAACTTCTGAAAATCGGCTTAAGTGGAAACAAATACAAAAGTCTCTAAAAATGTTAAAGCCTCTAATAAAATTCTGTCTCACTTATTTACCCCTAATTTTGAGAACCCTGGGTTAGTAGGATGAAGTGAAGATTGTTGCGGAGCGGAGCAGAGGGTGAGAGTGGAGTGGTGTGGTTTGACTGAAGAGTTGTCGTTTGGTGCGTTCCAGGTGAGGTGATGGGCCCGCAGTGAGCGGCAATGATGAAGCGAACAGGCGTCCGGCTGCCGGCCGACGAGCCCGCGCAGCTGCCGGTCACTCCACACAGCGGCGCGCAGGTGGGCCCCGCACACCACACCTACACACCCATACATAACATAATACATGTATTAAATTAAACTAATTATATGGATTTTACTATCGCGTTTAATTTATACTTTAATTCCGGACGAACATATAGCACTGACGCTCTGGGAAGTGTGCAATTTGTGAATATGTTCAAGATCGTCCTTGCCATTACATCTGATTTGATAGACCACAAATTTTTGTAAAAGAACCCCGGATTCCTACCAAAGATGATTTGCTGGGTTATTCAAATTAAAAATCATCCTAATTTCATTAAAGAAGATACAAAGGTGCTACCCCGTCTGCTTGGGATCATATAATTTATAAAATTAATTCCAAACACAAGCATACCATGCCATGACTTCAAGATACTGTAAGCTCATTCTGTATTGATCATACCAAAAATTAATACTCAAAGGCTGAAGGTAGCCAGACTAACTATGATATCGGGAGGTCAAACACTTCAGTCCCTTGACTATGCTGTAAAGCACCCGAAATGTCCGGAATTAAAAAGTTTAAATTAAACGCGATAAAGTTAGGGGTAGGCAGATATTACGGACTGCCATTTGGCACAATTCTGACAACTCTCACCTCCTTACATTAATGTACCTACGCATACATGCTAGTTGGTTAAGGGTACTCCTACTTTAAAACTGCCGTCTAGGGCGTCCTTTGCCGACTGCCTCTCATTTCTAGAACATATTTTGCTTTATCAATATTTCCTCATTCATTCTTTCTAGACGACGAAACTCACCTAATAATAATCTCTTATCATACAATTGCTCACCCTGTCATTCAGTTTCAACACTCCTTAACGACTGCATTTATTCTACTCTCATGCTTCTGCTACACTCAACTTTCACTACCATACCAGGGTAGGGACTAACACAGTATTGTAAATTATTACACGTGTAAAGTTCTTCAAAACTGCTATAAATCCGTAGCACGACGCTACTACAGACTGAACTATAAATTTCTAGCGCGCTATTAAATTCGCTATGTTATAGCGAGCAATGTACATAAAAAAGCGTGTAGTCGCGTATTGTTTTGCAGCACGCTTAATTTCGTAATAATAAATAATAATCGTATCGTATAAAGGTAAAACAGGTCCACGACAGGTTGCAGCGCTAACCATGAAACCCAGGTTCGGTTCTGAGATAAACCCGCAACGCCAACATGGCAGTTATAGCAATCGCCCTTATCGAAGATGCATCTGTTTAGCACAGACTAGATGGAAAGAGCAAAGAGCAAATACGGCGCCAATCCCTATTAACGATAACAAATATTTTTTAGAATTTTCACAATATGTTACAGAAACAAACTTTTTTATTCAATATGGTTTATAAATAATATTTATTGAGTCACTTTTTTCATTTACCACTAGTTCGCAAAAAAAAAAACTTCTGTCCTGGGAAGAACCAGCAAAAAACCCAGTGGGACTATTTTTTTTTTAGATAATAGCTTACAATCATGTATGTTATACAATTAGCAACACAAAACAAATTAGAAATAGCTTGGTAGCGATCATCCTTCCCAGGGGTTATTATCATCCATAAATTACTTAATATTATAATAACCCTTTTTATAAAAACTTAGTTTAATAAAGTTTTTGAACTTCATGTATGTCAAATTTTGTATATTACTGACTTGGTGAAGTCTAGTAACTTCTACTACTAGCTTGTGTCTGCTCCTAGTATTTACAGAATGAACATCACTTATTTTTGCAAAACTACTTTTATTTTTAAGTATGTACATTACATTTTCATAAATGTATTGAGAGGCCAGAGTTAATATATTAATTACCTTACATTTTTGTCTAAGCGACTCCTTTGGTTTTAAATGATTCTGTAAAACGAATATGATTTCAGTGTCATTCGCCTGTCCCCATAGCAAAATACCATACGACATAATGCTATGCAAATAGCTAAAGTAAACTAGTCTAGCTGTTACAACACTGGTAAGAGTTCTAATCTTTTTTACAGTAAATGCTGCAGAACTAAGTCTGCTAGCTAGTAATTAAGCTTTCCGAATTAAGTAAGTAAGTAAGTATATATTGAAACAGATAATTCGACTTATGAACTCCTTGTTGCCAGAGCTAGTCCAGAGTAAACTAAAAGTTTCAAAACATTTTTGCCTGGCATAATAAGTCCAAACATGACTCCCTAATTTAAATTCTGTCCAGTCCACCTTAGTGGACCTAGAATGGTCCTTTTTCGCTTACAAAAATGTAAAGCGATCGTAAACAAAATTGCCTACAGTACATTTGGAACAGTACTTAGTCCTACATATACATTGTTAAAGGTGAATTTTATTGTTTAATATATTTTGTACTTGATATTTTCGTAAATACGGTTGTTATAGTTGAGGAAAGATAGCTTTTTAAAATAAAAAAATGTTTAAAAAAACTGTTTTTTATTATTACATGTTGCATACTTTACTATTACATGTTACCCTTGGATATCGTGCATTTTTCAGAATGTTTGCATATATAGTCCGGTCTTTAGCTATTATTCTATAGCTAGGGAATAGGCCACAGCACTGACTTTTTATTTTTTATTTTACTCGATCGAATGTTGAGCGAGTCTCGTAGGTAAGGTAGAATATAATAGACGCGTTCGAGAAACCACCTTTCTCGTAATTCGCACAAAGCTTTTCCGGTGCGCTGCGCTCTCGCTCTATTACCCCTTTTAATTTTCATTACAGTCAAATAAAGCAATAGTATAACTGCAACGTTATTACAATGGACAATGGAAAGAATATTATTGTTAGTGGTTCATTTAAATCAAATTTTTATTAACTTCCCAGTGGGAAGTTATTATAATGGGTCCGATTTTGCAAATTGGAAATTTTAACATATCTCCACGTTTCAAGGTCTTTAGAGTCGAATAGTATGGTTTTTAAGAGGCTGTCCATGTGTGCACATGTAGTATATATGTATGTATGTTCGGATTCAATTTTCGCCTCGTTTATCTCGAGAACACAGAGTGATATTGACATGGAACCAGATTCATAAAGCATAATTATGTAACTTAGACCTCATTAAAATTTGACCAAATTAGGTCAAGTCGTTTTTTTATGCCTAATGAAACATTTTATAAAATATTAAAACATTTGATATTTTTTAATCTTTCCATTGGGAAGTTAGTCATGTGGACTTTTCGGGTAACACCTAGACCGCTTTTTTAACGTTTATACTGACCATTGGTTGAAGTCACTATGTTGAATTGAACACTCTTATAGCCCCACAATAGTAGCTGGAATATGTAACACTATGAATCTGATTACTAAAGAAATACCGCTATTATATATAGTCGATTAGTTTACTGATATTAGCATAGTTTACTAATTTAAGCATAAGGCACACAATATACATACGAAAATTTCGAACTCAGCAAGTCCATTTAAAATCAGGGACCTGTTACACATCTATGGTAGTTCGTTCGAAATTTTGCGGGCAAAACGGGATTCCGTAAGTGTGTGGCCGACGCCGTATGTAGTGGCGGGCCTAAGATATCTTGCTAGAAGATTTTGTATACAACAGTCACAGAATGTGGCATAATGGATTTTCAGGACATTGTCACAACCAAGTGTCACGATCCTTACATACCTCTTTCGCTTCTTTCATGTTCATTAACTTCTTCATACATGTACGTCTAGGTATCCGAGTACTGTTGACTTTCCCCTCTTCGAGTAAATTGCTCACATGGTCTTCGAAAGTTAGTCTCGGTCTACCTCGACACCTTTTAATATTTACTTTCGCGCTATATATTTTCTTCACCATTCGGTCTTTAGTCATTCCGATATCACGATAGAAAATGTACTATGTCTAGACTGTGCAAACTTTTGTCTGGAAAAGTCTCATTTTTGTTTATTTATTTAATGTATGAATAACTTAATACACAATATCAGTAATTATGCAGACCCTATAGATCAGTATAAATTTTTTGTTAAGCAAAAATTGTTTAATGATGGATATTATACATCATTGAAAATAAACCCTAGAAATGTTTAAGTACAGTTGTAAAAAAATATTATATTGTAAATTAATGTAAAAAAATCACGATGTGTTTCTTGCTGGTTCTTCCCAGGACAGATGTTGCCATCTTAATTTTTTTTTAATAAAAATGATTGTTTTATATTCAAAAATGAACAGGAATCTATGAATCCCATTATTTCCATGCGATGCAATTAATACGGAAATGAGAATAGAGCGTAGTGCGGGGGCGCAATTGCCGGTGGCGTGGTGGGTCCTCCCATCGCTTGTTATCGCCTCTGGCTTAGCGCACATCGCTTTGAAGGGACTATCGTAGAACCCTAATGGAAGTGTTACTTTACACATTGATATGTTTGTCTAGGCTGTATCATCGCGAAAATACATTATATTAAAGATGTTAAAAATTAATAAACTAAGAACCGCGAATTAAACGAGGACGGCTATTATTTTACGTGCCTAGATTTTTTAAAATCTTTATTAGGCTGTCCCATTCAGTTCTATTAGCTATCAGTTTTATTAGCCAAAGCATAATGTTATTCTATACATATTATATGGATGGACAGTCTAGTGGTAACTCATGACAAAACAATCACCATGCATAGTGCATACAATATGCTCTTTGTAGCTGTATTTATAGCAAATAAATAAATTTTATTGTTTTATGAAGCTATGCGCTCATCGGTTGTATATATCGCACTGATTACGAAATAGAAATGAAACAAAAACATGAATAAAAAGCTCAATTTTTAGACAATGATTCACAAGTGGGTACATTATTACACTTTTAGACAAATACGTGCATTGTTGTCGTTAAATATTTAATATATAAAAATAAAAATATTAACTTTAATTTAACACAATAGAGAGCATTGTTGAAATAGTTGCAACACCTATATAACATAAACTTATAAATAACATAATATTTGTTTTCGGATGCGATATTAAAATAAACTACTGCCTTTTTAGTGTTGTAATAACCATTATCTACAATACAGCTTTGCTTTGACATACCGCTATGTGCATGTAGAAGGACGGGACTACAAGGTTCTTCACTGGCGAATAAAACGGACATCCGGCGACTGCTCGAGATGCGATACTGAATTATATGAGGCGTGGCTGCTCCGTTGCCCTTGGACTCGACAGTTATTACAACGATCGATGACCTTGGTGATGATTGTATTGCTGAAACGAGTTTATTTATCCAGTTTAATAAACAAATGATCCACTTTGCTGGTAAAAAGCCAAGGAAACTTACGCGATATCAACAAGTGTGTTGCTATTTAATGTAAAGCTTACGTCGCTAATGTTCTCCACGATACGAGTTGAAAAATAGCGCCCTTGCCCTTTTAACCGGTCCTGCGAAATATTTTGTCACTAGTTTTGAATATTATGTTTGTGTTCGTAATAAATATGCATCTACTTTTTTACTAACTTAAAATAAACTGTTCAATAACCATCTCTGATAGATCACATACACTCCCCTTGTTGCCTCAGCCAGTATCGGAATCCTTGGCGTTGACATATCGAATGATGCATCTTTGCGTATTTTATCGCATCTACCACGGGGAGTGCTCTGAGGAATTGTTAATTCCAGCCGCACAATTTCACCATCGCACATCGCGACAGAACTCGCGATACCATCCATACCATCTGGATGACTGGCGGTCCACCACCGCGCGATTTAAAAGAAGTTTTCTTCCTGGCACAACTTCCTTGTGGAATCGACTACCATCAGAGATTTTTCCGGACCGATACGACTTAGGGACCTTCAAGAAAAGAGCCTACTCCTTTTTAAAATCTGCAATTCCTCTGGTGTTGCAGCTGCTCATGAGCGGCGGTAATTACCATTACAGATGAGCCGTATGCTCGTTTGCCCCCTCTCCTATAAAGAAATACTATACTTAAATTATTATTATAATTTCCGGCTCCATATGGCATTATTAAGTTCACCCTTTGCATCTTTAGTACAAAAGTGTCAAATAAATAAATAAATAAAATTAATACTATAGCGATGAAAGGTTTTGTAAAATGTAGCTACCTATGTTCTTTAAAAGTAATTTGTATGACAAAGTAAAGATTGTTAATCTCAGCCGTACAAATTATTTTTAATATATCATCACGCACGCGCGTACGTAATTCCAACGATAAGTTCTTTTTTTAATCAGTCGAGTAAATATCTCGTAACAGCAAAAAAAACTCGCATCACTGCCCTGCTTGAAGCTGGACCTTGAAATTATTCAAGTTCGTTGTGCACTTGTTTAAAGCAATAGTTTTCCTCGAGACTTTTGTTGTGAGTTTTTATTGATATGGCGGCACGAGCGCAAAACCCAATGAAATGTATAAACAAAAATAATATTTGATTTACTAGTTTTATAGATAATGTCCTATCTAAATTTCACTCTTTGCACATTAAAAATAGTACACAAATATGGAGTCATTATAAAATTTTAGCAGATTATATTTCTGAGATTACATTAGGTAAAAGTCTACTTGAAATATTTTAATTTTGAAGAAAATGATGTAAAATTGAAGGCTTACAAATAGCATTTCCAAACTTACCTGAAAAAGCTTAGTGACCTCCTATTCCTATGAATTTTGGTTAAGCTCAAGACATTATTAGAAATATTTAAATTCGGTGTCTATTATTAAAAATAGCCCCCCTCCCCCGCGCCCCAACAAAATTAGGGTTACCAATAATTCAACTCTATAATATATACTGTTTTTTGAATAGTAAGTAAAGCTTAAAACTGAGTGATCAGAATGACCAAATGACAGATTAGAACCTAAAATGTTTGATTATTCATTATATATTAATTACAAGAATATGAATATATTTGACTCAACTAATAATACTAAACAACTGATGTTGTATTTTGATCAATGCGATCACTAGAAGGAATAAGATTACCGGACCACATTTTACCAGTTAGTAGTCTATTCAGATCACACCAAATTTCTTATGCATATATTAACCATTATTTTATTATGATAGTAACTACATAACTACTCAAGTTATTGAAATACGCGAAGGTTGCTCAAAAACTGTTAAGAATATTTAAAAGCATTGATAATAAGCAAAATAAAGCCTAGTTTACATCATGGACAATTTCTTCTCCCCATATGAACAAAATTAAATACATTATTTTCTAAGGAAGCGTTATAAAATCAAATAAGCTTAAGTGATGAGTGTAATCACAGTGCAAGCGGCTACGTTATCGCGTTAACGCAACCGACGGGTTATCAGCCGTATCGCGAGGTGTGCAAGTAAACAGCGCCTGCCTGCAGCACTTAGCTATACTTATGCTATACACCTACACTAATGTCCATAATGAAACCGCTCCTTTGTTCCCATCCTACCTCATACTATCCCTCCGACAGATAACAACGAGGGTTGGTTACGCTTCTAGGCTAGACAAAGGGAAAAAACACACAAAATTGTAGTGGATGGAATTAAAGTATTGAAAACCTCAGTACAACATAATGGGTCGACTTTAGACGCTTTACAAATTGTTCATTGTAACTTTTCGAAGCTATAACATGTTAGAATGCGTTTTAAAAATGTACTCTTTATATGTAAATAAAATAGACCAGAAGAGGACGAAACATTTCCTAAATAATGTAACTGTGGTAACTGGAGTTAGTTAACATAAACTCTCACAGACTTACTACAATTTGTTTCCATTATGATAAGAAAAAATGTGTCAAGGAAAAAAGGAATCATGGCGCCAAATATACGTCAAAGCATGATTTTAACCTAAAATAATAAACTGTTTTATATTAAATGGGCAAAATTATCAGATTTTAAATTGCAAATATATAAGTATATATTGTAGAACTAAAATAAGTTAGTAATTTCTCATATTACATTTTGCTTTTTTTGCATTGACATTTACGCTAAACCCTAATTGAAAGTAAACATTGCCGTTTTCTTTCGGTAAAAATCCTTGGCAGTTATTATAATAATCTTTATTGATAAACATATTACATGCATAAAATTTACAGTGGTCATTAGCCCCTAAACTAGGATATAACACCTGTGTTTCAGGGGCTTGTTTCCTTCCCTATTCTTAGTTCTATTACTATAATTTATATTACTAGTACTAGTATAATCTTATTTATTTTTACAAATTGAAGCAATATTTTCGTGATTCCGGCCGTATCTGTAGTATATTTCGAAGCCCATGGTGTTGCTATAAATAGACTGCTACTGAATCACAAGTTGGCGCGCGATATTGTCGTAGTTTATCTGCGCCTAGCCGTCAGCCACGCTGCCTCGACAACTACTAAAATGTATGTACTTGTCTATCGTGATCCTTGAAGGGTTGTTTTCCGTTATAGAATAAGAAGAATGGAAACGGAAGTGATCATATAGCACAATTGGGAAATTATTCTTGTTAGAATAATACAAACTGAACTATATTAATGACGATGAGCGAATGAACGTAATTTTTAGTCGACTTCCAAAGGAGATTCTCAATAAAACTGAAACTACCTATGTTCTGTTTTGTTTGTAGGTATGTCAACATGTTAGCCAGTGATAAATCGATCTTAACTATTTTTTTTTTAATTTAAATAGGTTACATCACAGGTGATCCCATATACATTTAAAGAAAAATATTTAGACTAATCCTAACCTAACTAAACCTAATTATGACAACATAAAAAACTGATCGTCAACCTGCTTGTCAATGCCCCCTTTAAAGCAATCTATGGGCTTCAACAATAACGGCAATCAACAGTTATTACTATTTGTCATATAGGTATTTATATAGAAATATGTTATTTTGTAAGCTGTCTGTCTAATATGGTATTAAGTATTTTGTATTATTTTGCTTTGTATTGTCTATATCAGTAGTTGAAATATAAAGAAACCGCAGCGTCCTCAATTGACTGCTTTATCTCCATTCCATTGTGACCTTGCCTCCACAAAACTATACATAGGAATATCTGCCTGGATAAATCAAATTTGTATATTTTTGAATTGTGCATTTTTAAAATTTAAATGAAAAAAATAATTGTCTTAGGTGGTATGACTTTTGATTGCATGAAGAATATATAGTGAGTAGTTTAAAACTTATAAAACTGTTCAAATTGTAACAAAAGTGACCAAGGTCATTTTGGTACAGTCCAAAACTTTTCTAAAGAAAGTTCGAATATTAGTGTATCTACTAATAACTAATACTTAACTTATAAAGTTCAATAATTAGATTATTTGTGATTATTAAGTCTGTGGTGGATACTCTCCCCCCAATCCCGTTGCTGATCTGCAATAGATCTGACAACTGCGTACAAGGGGATAGATCAATTAGATATTGGAAGCGTCGCACGTTCATACTTGATGTGCGGCGCGCCGCAAGTGTCCATACAAGTCTATTCACACCACATAGATTAGTTCATTTTAAATTAACAGTGCTTCAGTAATCTGGTTAACTAGTAGATACATTGGTAGAATATGTATATGTTAGAGAAGCGAACTTTTAACTGAGAGAAGAAAAAAAATACAAATGCACAAAATTTCTATTATTGTTATTATAAACTGATTTATTTTATAAGGGTGACAAGCGAGCATGCAGTTCACCTAATGGACAGTGGCCCGTAGACATCTACATCTATCCTCAGTTAAGAATCAAATTGCAGATGCATTGAAACCCCTGGGGACTAAGATATGAACCTACTAGGGGACTAGAATGCGTAGTTTCTAGTAAAAAGGGTCTCGGGTTTTCTACACTCACCATACAAAATACGTCAGCATTAAGCTGCTATTTTACATTGGTTTTCTGTAAGGGCAGAGTCCATGCCCAGTCCAGCCAACCCATTCATACTACAACCATAATATTATAGCTGCAGAGAGGCTCTACCACATATAATAATAGATTTAGTAGTTTTTTAATAATGCTGTTAACAGACGGTAAGTTTTAACTATGAAAAGAAAAACTCCTACAAATAAAAATACAATGCCTCATTATTATTTCTCGATGAACTACTTTGTTTTGTAAATATGAACTTATTAAAGTAATTTCATTACGTATGTAACTGTTGAAGTGTATATCTAAAGTCCACCCGTAAACAGAAATTGCCTCAAGTTATTTTTAGGAAGATGCTTCTGCCTTTTTACTTTTTTGGTTCCCTTTGTTGCTTCTCACGTCATCAAAGTATGTTATTGTCTTATAGTTTATAATTCCAACAATTCTTTTTTAAATCTTTTTTAATAAAAACAAAATCGGCTATTCTCTTAATTTACCTCATGCTTGCTATATCAATGTTTATACAGTTTAATCAAGCTGATACATTTTTATATAATTTACACTTGTATTTATTGTTCTAATTGTTCTACTAACATAAATAAAGTAAACCCATACATAATAACACAATATTTTATACACTATTATATACATATATAATTTACATAAATATATACAGACAGGATACAAAAATTAAATGTCGGAAATGATGACCAGTGATTACTATAGAGTTAGGTAGTGATTTTTAACATCAGTCTTAAACTTATCTAGTGTATATTCGCTCGCGACGAATTTGCGAAAGATCATTCCATAAGCAAATGGCCTTAACTGTGAAAGAATTCTTAAAGTAGTACAATAATAATGCGGCGCGAGTAAAAGTTCTTCGGCTGACCGTAGAACCCTATCTGATCTGTCATGACCAAGAAATTTAAAGTTTTCTTTCAGATAGCTAGGAGTCATTAGATTGAATAATATACAGTACAGAAAAGAAAGAATTTGTGGATTCCGGTAAAGGCGGATGGGTAACCATTTGAGCTTTAAACGAAATTCGGAGACACGGTCATATTTGCGCAAACCAAATATGAACCTAATAACCAGATTTTGAATATGCTCAAGTTTATTTAGTTGATCTTCAGTTAAATCAAGATAGCTTGCGCCCGCATAATCGATAATAAAGAGGAGTAAAGATTGTGCTAACATAATTTTAGTAGGAATGGGAAGAAAAGAACATAAACGCCTGAGCAAACACATAGCAGCAAAAGTCTTTCTACTAACGTCCTTGATGAGACCACAAAAAAGTAGCATCGAGGTGGACACCAAGGTTTTAACGGTGGTACTGTAGGGTATTACAACACCATTCAATACCACCGAGGGAAAGTTATTTCAGTCAAGCCTTGAAATCATGCCAATACTGCCCACAATAATGGCCTGAGACTTACAAGGATTAAGCTTAAGCCCCATGGCACTCACTCCATTCGCTAATAGCCGCCAAGTCAGCACTGATGGTAGAAACAGCGGTAGGCAAGTCCTCAAGAGTTGACTGCATATACTCTTGAAGATCGTCTGTATACATGTGATAGAGAGAAGATATTTTTTGAGAGATAGAATTAATGAAGATAGCAAAGAGTAAAGGAGACAACACTCCACCTTGAGGCACTCCAGCTTGAGATGAAAATATATCTTCAATATGAATGTGCTGCCGGTGGCCTCTAACATAACTTTGAAACCAGCCAACAACTGATGGAGATATGTTAATAGAATGTAACAGCCTTAACAAGATATCAAAATCAACGGTATTGAAGGCATTGCTAAAATCTAATAATACCAACACAGTGAACTGTTTATTATCCATACCTCGTTGAATATTGTCAGTTACTTTAACCAAAGCTGTAGTTGTACTATGACCTGACCGGAAACCAGATTGAAGAGGATTTAAAAGGCAATTTCTATTGAGGTATAAACTTAATTGGTGAAAAACTAGTTTCTCTAGGACTTTAGATAGAAATGGAAGAATTGTGTGTGGAAGTGATTGTTAATTTTGGTGAAACTTCGGTAACTTTTTTGTGATATTAATACACATTTGTACTTTTTTCACAATATTTAAATTATTAATTTACTAACTATAAGAACCGACTGTCTAATGGCATCATCAGGGTTTATAAGAGAAAAGAAGGCAATTCTTATTTGGTTTTACAAAATAATGTAATTATGTAGAACATGCAACTGGTATTTTGTTGAAACTGTTTTCAGTGTGCACTCTATTACACAATATCTACAATAGCATGTTGTCTGTATATTGTTGCAGATTCAGCAGGCGGGCGTTAGCAACATGCATACACTGGCGCAATCTGCCCAGCCACAAATTATTGGTGAGTTCATACTGCTTTATAGGTAATTATTTCTGTGTCAGTACAATTTATCAGCAAGAATGTTTATGTTTAATCATCATTTCAGCTTTAAGCAAGTGTACTGCTGAACATAGGCCTCTGCCAAGAAATTCCACAAAAAGCTTTTTGTATCCATTGTCATTGAGAGTTGGGCCTCACATTCACTCGAGAACCTTTCTTCCACATCGATTATTAGTTTGTCAAACTACATTTCCCCTCAGATTACTGTCCATTGGGCTATGTCAATTACGATTATGCTGCGAATATCTTTACCAAAAGATGTCTCGTAATCTATCGAATATTGCCCAATCGAATTAAGTCTGTCAATTGACCTCTTGGTTAAACGACAGGGTAAATCCAAACTTTGAGACTCGTCAACCTCTGAGCAAAGTTTTGCCAACAATTTCTGGCATAGTGGTAAAGTTAATATTACAATATTAGTATTTTAAATTACTGTAAATTAAGGAACTTGTTCACTTTTCCCCAAAAAATTGCTAAAGGTAAGCATTTATTTGCAGTTTATTCCTAAAATTTATATTTTGGAATTTTTTTTTTTTCAGTTTTATAAGTCTGCCTTATAGTACATTGTTTAATCTTATTAATTATATTTAATTTTATTATTTTTAATTATATTTAATTGTACAACATTTTTAATTTTATTATAAAGTACTACTAGGCTTCTTGCTGGTTCTTCCCTAGAAGCTATTTATACAATTACCTGAAAAGGCCAATATTAACAATTAATATAAGGATTATTTACTTTGGTCTTTGTTTTAAATCTATAGCCACTAAAACACTAACAAAATCTCATACTGTAGTTTGTAGACACATGTACTCATATGTGAATGTGAGCCATTATCTACCTGGGTCAATGACCAGTATAGTTAATATCCTTATTACTTTAGCTATTTCAGAATAATTAGCTTTAATCATAATTTGACTACCAGCATATTCCTATACTGTTTTTAAGAATATAAAACGCATGTTTTTTTGTACCAATTACTAATTTTTGTTTGTCATGTAAGAGCAACAAGCCTGCAATAGTCACTTCTTAGGATGAATTTCTCATTGGGGAAGCTGTGATCTCTACGGCGGCCATACTGATGGTGTGTTGTTATGGTTTCTTTTGTACTCTTTTCGTTTTACCCTAATTGAAAATAAAATATATTAGGTTTCAATATTCAAAATTTAACTTACACTAAGTTCTTTAGACAAAAATTAAGCAAATAAAAATAAAACCTTCAAAAACGAAACGTACAGATAAACTAGACGCGTGACGCCAAAATCCCGGTACATGGGAAATAAGAAACATGAAAAGTCAAACGTGATATAATTTTTTTAATATAGTATAATTTTAATTTCCATGAACAAATTGTTTTGAGGGTCTGAATTCAGCCCTGGCCTAATCTTGGTAACGTAACTAAACTAACTGTAAAATAAAACTTTAAAATGCGTTTATATAATAATTTAATTGTAACAAAATTAATATAAGGTTATTAACCGATGATACGATATCCCATGTTTTTTTTTAAATCTTTGTTTCGTAATTGTTGCATTCATTTACCACGCAACTAGACATAAACTCACCGGCACGGGGTTATCTCGCGATAGCAAAAGCTTTAAGTGTTTCTGATGAATGTTTGTTATGCAAGTATGTCAAAAAATGTTTACCCTCAAGTTCAAGAGGGTAATTCATTATGTTTAAGTGCACCATGACGAATTCTTTAATTTTTAGTTGAATCGGGTCATTTGAGCGACTAAGTTCACATTTTAAATTTGTGTGTTGTAAAAAGTTTACTGTAAGGTTATTCAATTATTGTGATCTTGTGTCTTAATTAAATAACTAAAGGTGCTTTAAAGCCAATAAAAATGCCATTAACACCAGCACAAGTTGCACAAGCAGTAGCATTAATTGACCAAGGGCTGACACAGCGTGAAGTTGCTATTGTGCTTAATGTACCACGGTCCTCAATGCAGTATTCACTGAAACGATACGGCCCGGGACGATCGTTTTATTGTTATGGAGATTTTGAGAAACCGCTACCTGACCGCTGTTGAGATACGCCAGCGGCTCCAAATCGCAAGAGGCGTTAATGTTAGTGAGCATACGGTGAGAAGACGAATGGAGGAAGTGAATTTAAAAGCTCGTAGACCAGCACGAGGTCCAGAACTTCTCAGACAGCACCGAGTAGCCCGACTTCAGTTCGCAAGAGAACATGTCAATTGGACCCACGAGCAATGGGCTAGAGTGTTGTTCACAGATGAGTGTCGAATAGCTTTACGTGCTCCAGACGGTCGAGAACGAGTGTGGAGAAAAAGAGGAGAGAGGTTTCTACCCATTACCACCACCCAAACTGTGAGTTTCCATGGAGGCTCAATAATGGTATGGGGAGGTGTAAGTTCCGACGCACGTACAGAGTTGGTCATCGTCGATAATCGGCTTACAGCTACTCGATACATCGAGGAAGTTCTTCAGGAGCACGTAATGCCTTATTCGGGATTCATTGGACACGACCAATTCCTCCTCATGCACGATAATGCACGCCCGCACGTCGCACATTGTGTAGAGGAATATCTGGAAGAGGTTGGAATACAAAAATTACAGTGGCCAGCTCGTAGCCCGGACTTAAATCCAATTGAGCAAGTATGGGGTATGCTCAAAAGAAAGATAAAGTCCAGCTCCAAACCGCCACAAACTCTAAATGAGCTCCGAAATGCAGCGCTGGCCGCTTGGGACAGCATACCGCAAGTTGATGTCAGAAACATCATTCAAAGCATGCCAGATCGAATGCAAGCGGTTATCAGGGCTAGAGGAGGAAACACCCGATATTAAAACTGATAGACAATAAAGAAACAGACTTAATTTTTAACTTTGTAGTGTTTTTAAAGTGACAATGGAAAGATGTTAATTTTAGTGAAAACATGTTATCTTGAAAAGAAAAATTTCGGTGAAGTAAACATTAAATTTCTATGTTCTAAAACCATTAGAGACACTTATTGAATGCATCTACCCTTAATTTACTGTTAAAAAAACGTTTCAGTGCAAATAATCAGCAAATTCACGAGTGGCCAAGTTTCCGTGCCGGTGAGTGTATTTATTACAGGCAAATCTGTCCTGCGCGCGCACTACTGTCGACCGATTCGCGTTGGCCCTAAACTGTAATTTTAGGGCCAGCGCACTGGTCCGTTTTAGTAGTTCGGTCGGCCCGGTCTCCTTACGCTAGTAATATATAAGCAATGATAGAAAATTGTAGCAAGCACCATTTGTATTTCAAAATGAATACAAATGGAAAACGTTTTTATGAAAAAATTATATTTTGGCAAGCATTGTCATAGTATAGAAGAGTTCAATGTAATTCGTGTTTACTATTGAGTACCCGGATGACCGAGCTATGCTCGGTTTTTTTTTTAATTACTTTTGGATACAAATTACATTAATAATATTTTTTGATCTTATTGACATAATAGAAAAAACTGAACTGGTTATTTGAATAAAAAATCATGAGTGCAATTAGTTTAATTAAAATTTTCGTATTTTTAAAAAATACTAAAAGAAAGGCTCGAAATAATAGATTTGCTCACAAAAGAAGGTAACTTGAAAAAAAAAAGGTAAAATGTCGGACCGAAGACAGGACGCGAACCAAGGCATTACGATTTCGCGACCGCTCGCTATCCACTTGAGTTATTACGATTATTAACACAGTGTCAAAATTTACCTTCCTGAAAACACGGACAAAAGGACTAGCTAGATCGATTTATTGCCCCCGAAACTCCCTGGATACTAAATTTTATGAAAATCGTTGGAGCCGTTTCCGAGATTATATATATATATATATATATATATATATATATATAATAAGAATTGCTCGTTTAAAGGTATAGGGTTTATCTCCACAATTTTATTTTAGCGTTATCCTTTTCAAGGTCTTTACAAAAACGAAAGTGAATAAAATAGTTTTTTGATACAACTGATGGATATCTCATCAATCGTAAGTACCAATAGCTCTGTCTAGTCTACAGTCGGCATATTCATATTATGTAAAAAAATTGTAATGTTGTTCTGTTTTTAGAAGGTTAAACCATACATACACTAACATCATACTATGATAATTAATAGAGCCAAAGACCAATGAAAGAAAAAGATCAATGAAAATAGTAGGTTAAAAGTTCCTTTTTTTAGTATTGTTTCATGCTGGTGTAATAAACCAGGAGAGGGTGGTGGATGAATTGACACTATCATGTATTTTAAACATAAAATTTATTTATTCAAACAAATAATATAATAAAGAGATTCGTGAAACTATTATTAGGTTATAAACAATTTTTTCGTTGTTGCTTATTGTAATTTTCAGTAACAAATTAAAAAATGTGTAGTATTTATTTGCATGTGTGTGCCGGTGCAGGTGTATCGTCGGCTGGCGGCGTGGGCGGCGTGGCGGGCGTGGGGGGTGGCGGCATGGTGTCGGTGGGCGCGTTCGCGCGCACGCCGCGGCCCGCCGCGCCCGTCATCAACTACCACCTGAAGACCGGCGTGCAGTACGCCGCGCACAAGCCGCCGCCCGCCCAGCCGCCGCGCCTCAAGGTACACCTACCGCACGAGATCTACTCGCCGCACACACTCTCACTCAAACATAAATACCTGCACTCACTCATACTGGACTACTCTCTATACACATGACAACTCACACATATAAGCTCAAGGAAAAAGTTTCTTCGTATTTTATGTAGTGATGCAACAGAACTCTGTTTCCGTTTCCGCAACTGCAGAAGTTCTGCGTGGTTTTTAACATCCGTTTCTGCTTCTGTTTCCGCAAGTTTTATAACGGAATTTTGAACGAAACTCAGCGACGCATCCACATAAATAGATTTATTGTATTTTTAGTTAATTAGTAATTTAAGTAGTGTAATTTAATTGCATTCATGAAGCCAAAAACAAGTCCTGCTTGGAACTATTATTTTGAGATTGATGATTAAGCAGCCAGATGTATATTGTGTGACAAAATATACTCGGTAATAGGCTGCACAACTACCGCTTTAAAGAGCCATATTAAACGAAGAGTTTGCTGAGTTTGAGAAGTTAGTTGAAACTAAAACTTGGAATGCATACTTATTTATTTATAAAATGTATTCCTAATTCCAATGTTATAGTTAAAACCGAATTTTAGTTAAAACGTGTTTTCTCCAGTTAAAAATAGTTTTTAATAAATGCCTTTGTTATAAATTAGATTTGCAAATTCATTAGGTAGCAGTTATGTTTGCCTGAAGTTTATATTATTTATTTTTTACTTGAAGTATAAATTAAGTATTTTTATTGATTAAAACTCCTTTTACGAATTTTATCGCGTTTAAGAGGGTGGATTGAAAAGTACTCGGCCTAACACAGATCCATTCAATTCTAAAAATCAAATCTTATTTAGTTCAGTTCAGTTCAGTTCAGACTAGTTCATTGTGTGAAGTTCGAAACGTGTGCGATAATTAGTTGTGATTTTATAAATTTATTAACAAAGTAATCGGACATAATTTCCGCGAATGGAGCAAATCGAGCAGCGTGCCGTCATTAAGTACCTCCATAAGAAGGGGCTATCATCAAACGCCATCCATGATGACATGGTCAGTACATTAGGCGATTGTGCTCTGTCATATTCATCCGTCAAAAAATGGATAGCAGAATTTAAGCGTGGTAGAGAGAGTGTGAAAGATGAACCCCGCTCTGGAAGGCCTTCGACGTCAACTACTGACGAAAATATTAAAAAAAGTACTTGATTTAATAATGGGAGACCGCAGATTAAAAATTAGAGAGATAGCCGAGATTATAGGCATCTCTTATGAACGAACTCAAAACATCATTGTCAACGAGTTGGGTTTCCACAAGGTGTCTGCGAGGTGGGTTCCGCGACTGCTTTCAGTTGAACAAAAAAGGACGCGATTGACTATTTCACGCGACTGTTTGGAGTTATTTGAAGCCGATGCAGATGATTTTTTGAATCGTTTTGTTACTATGAACGAAACATGGGTTCATTACTGTACACCGGAAACAAAACAACAATCAAAACAGTGGGGAAGACCTGGTTCACCACCCCCTAAAAAGGCTAAGTCGATTTTGTCGGCAAATAAGGTGATGGCTTCAGTATTCTGGGACTCGAAAGGTGTGATTATGATTGATTATCTTGAAAGGGGTCAGACTATAAACTCTGATTACTACTGCACCTTACTACGTCGTTTACGAGAGGAAATAAAAGAAAAACGTCGAGGAATGCTCAGAAGAAAAGTCCTGTTTCATCAAGATACCGCCCGTGTTCACACGTCAGTACAGTCAATGGCTGAAATTCACAACTGTGGCTTTGAACTGTTACCACATCCGCCGTATTCACCTGATCTGGCACCATCAGACTTCTTTCTGTTCCCTAACCTAAAAAAGCACTTGGGAGGTCAAAGATTTTCGACAAACGACGAGGTCAAAGCAGCTGTAGACGCATATTTTGACTCTAAGGAAGAATCATTTTTTTTCAACGGTCTAAATGCTTGGAAGGGGAGGTGGCAAAAGTGTATTGAACTTGATGGTGATTATGTAGAAAAATAAAAATATAACTGATTTAGTATGTGTTTATTTTCTTGGTTAGGCCGAGTACTTTTCAATCCACCCTCGTATTTATGTTATTTTTAATACCCGACGTTTCGGGTGCTTTCCAGCACCATGATCACGGTAAGAAATAATTATTTTTAAAGAAACTTTAATGAGTATTTTGGATTCAAAGTTTATTTATGTCGTACTTTCGTGTTAGGGCTTTATTAAATTACCTACTCGCTAAACCTAAATGTGGCTAAATGCGGGTTTGCCCAAATTTCAGTGCCTATTTAGCTTTAGTGTATAGGTGGAACGCAGCATCGCCAGTGAGCAATAATTGCTATAGCAATAATTATCATTTTTCGGAGCTGAACTTATATATGAAGAACACTGGAACAGATTGTTAGGTGTAAAAGTGGCCGAACTACTTTTCATAAAATATAACTTACTGCTACATAATGTTGAATGTTAATTAAAAGTTTTATTTGTAATTTTTTTAATAAGTATTATTTCCGTTTCCGCATCCGTTACTGTTTCCGTTTCCGCAAAAAAATATTTTTTACGTCTGTTTCTGTTTCTGCTTCCGATATATAACACTGCTGTTGCATCACTAATTTTATGTACAAATTCAAGACATTTTTTTTTAAATTTAATTACATTTAATTACAAAATATATACCTACGTGCCATTATTTTGGTCGATAACTTGTTGCCATCTTGTAGGTTAATTACATAATCCCGTTGCTGTAGAAATCTTACGATTTTTGATCAAAAAATGCGACAAGTAGATCTCTCAATGTTAACCTAATACAGCTCAAAGAATTCTGAAGTGACCGAAGCAGGTAAAAATCTGAGGGTGCAAGGTCTAGGACTGAATGGTGGATGCATTAACGCTTCCGTGGATGGATGCATTACGCTAATGTGTGTGGTCTAGCATTACCATGATGAAAGACCACTCCTTTTATGTTGGTCAATGCTGGCCGTTTTTTTTTTTTATTTTCTTGCTTGCGTCTCATTAGTTGTTGGCAGTAGAGCTCCGAATAGATTATTTTGCCCGGCGGTAAAAGCTCAATTCCACCAAACACAGCATCATCTTATTGCATGTTAATCTTGGTTTCGCTACAGTTTGTGGAGCTTGACTACTACTACACTTTGACCATGATATTTTTCGTACGTTCTTGCTGTAGGTTATGCACTTCATTACCAGTGATCAATCTTTTCAAAAATGGCTCGGTTTCATTACGTTTCAACAAAGGATAGCAAATGAGTACACGATTCATTAAGTTTCTTTTATATGTAACGTAATTAACGCACACCTTCAGACACCGCAATTAGTATATTATGTTATAATCATAATACATACACTGAATTTTTAGAAACATTTTTATGCACTAATTATTTATCAAATTATACTAATTCCGGAAGAATGTTGTGGTCATAGTACAAATCCACGAACGCAAAGACGTGCTTGAAATAAAGTCCATTTTTCTTTATTTTTATTGAATGACAAAATTAGTAATAATACAAATAAAACTGCACAAAGTCTTATTGCCTTAAGTTACGGTCCATTTCAGTTTGTTTTGACTGTACAGATTTAGTGTGACTGTAATTTACGTAGTTTTAATTATTTTTGGGATAAAAATTACTTATATTAAAAATGATAGGAATCGATTCAGTAAACGATTCTGAACAAACTACTTTCTCAAAGTGCGTTAATTATGTTACGTGTTGTATATACGTAAGCTAAATATAGATAAATAAATAAATAAATAAAAGCTCTATATTTGGGTACCACACACTCAAATATAGAGCTTTTTTGTATAGCCAGACTTTTTAAAATGGCTTAAAACTGTATTGTGGTCAATCCTCAAGTTCTTGGCTACGTTGTAACTATTAATATGCCGATCTTGCTCCAATTTTTCAAAAATTGCATCGACTTCTCCGTATCCAAGACTGAAAACACTTGAACCAGCTTTGTGCTCCTCTTAATGACACTATTAGGTCCATAAACGTTACAATTTTTTTCGCGGCTTGAGTCGCATTTTAACCTTTTCTGTAATAAAACTTCAGAATGTATCGAATTTTTCTTTTATTTTTTAATATAGTATGCAGTTGTTATATATGTATATGTTTATATGTTATACAAATGTTTTACAAATGTCTGCATGAAGGATGATGAAAAAAATTACCGTTTGATTACCGTGACGATAATCAATGGCTGCAAATTTTTTATCTGACTTCATATAGCCCCTAGTATATGACAGACTATGGAATAATTCTATCAATTAGTGGATATCATTGAATGTTTACATTACTACTTACTGTATTAAATTGAATATAAGAACATAATATTGCTCTAAATAATATTATGATTAGGATGCAACTCCTGAATTATACTGTAGATCTGCTTATGATATAATAGTCTGATTTCAATACTAATATAACTGATGAAATGTTGTGAGCTTATTTAAATGAGACATTTTGTGCAGTTGGCACACGCACCACCGCCTTTGGGGCGACAGTCCCCAGGCGCTGTGGGCGGCGTGGCAGGCGTGGTGGGCAGCGTAGCGAGCGTGGTGCCTGGCGTGGGCAACGTGGGCACTGTGGGTGGCGTGGCTGGCGTGGCGGGCGGCATGGGAGCGAGTGTGGGCGTTAGCGTGCCGCCGCCCGGGCCCGGCGGGCCGCCCGCCGCACAGTTCCAGCGGCTTAAAGTGGAAGACGCGCTCTCCTACCTGGACCAGGTCAAATACAAGTTCAACACTCAGCCTCAAGTCTACAATGACTTCCTCGACATTATGAAGGAATTCAAGAGTCAGACGTAAGTCCCAATTACTACACCTTTTCTTAATATGTCATGTACACTGAAATATATCTTAATTTTATATTAATATAATTCTATTACCTGCTTAGCGTGACGATTAAAGAAAATATTTCTGCAACAGAAGAAACTTAAGGGGAAGAATGAAGAAAAAAATACATTTATCAAAAAAAGTAGATTATCATCATTACCATTACAGTCCTTCACAAGTCCAGTGTTGAACATGTTACTCCCTCTAGTAACACCACAAAGTTTGGTCCTGAGCCACTTGCATTCATTGTCTTCCTGCGTCTTTTCCCAGGTCGTCACTCCATTGAGTGGGGACCGCCTTAACCTTGGCTTACGGTATGAGGCTGCCACTTTATTGTCGGTTAAACCTTTCCCATTGGTTGTCGATTATACGAGCTATATGGCCGACTTATTGCCACTTCAACTTATTGAGTTGGGCTGTGTTAGTTACTATGAAAATTGCTTGCTTGCAAGTAATTTATTTTTCGTGAATAGAATATATCAATTAATAATTCCTTTTGCTATACCTTAACACCCCTTTATGTTCACTAAGAAATTACTTCGTAAAATTGAGGTACGAACTTTTAAATGAAAGTGCAACAATATTTACGAATATAATTTTTTATATCTGCATTCCACTGCTGAATACTAATGCTTCCTTTTTTAGAGAAAAAAGAGATCAGTTTAACATCAAATGTCTTAACATTTTCTCATTTCAGTGATGTGTTCCTAAAAGTAATAAATAATAATACTATATTACTATTTGAAATATTAATGAGTCCAATACACTATTCATCCAATTTTTACATATTGATGCAATTTGTCTTGTTATTGTGATGAATACTGTTTTTTATACAAATTTAATGCTAGCGGAAGAGACGCGTAAGTGACGCACATGTAAACATGTCTTATAATTGGTGTTTAAAATAAAATACCTTTGGGTCTAGCCGGACTATAAATTAAATTTTAAGATGTTGTTTGCTACTATTTTCCGTTAATTTGTTCTAACTCTAATATCATGAATAAATGTTAATATTTCTTTTTTTTTTGTTCAAGCATGCATGCAAACAAGTAAAGATATATATGATGAAACAAATTACCGTTTGATTTCTTTGACGATAACCCATGGCTGCAATTATTTAAACTGATGTTAATTGTTTCTTATACACTTTCCCAAACTACCCGCACCTCTTTGTTTAACAGTACCAATTATTCTAGTATCGACACCCCGGGCGTCATCAAGAGAGTATCAAACCTATTCAAAGGTCACCCTGAACTAATAGTTGGATTCAACACTTTCCTTCCGCCTGGCTACAAGATAGAAGTTCAAAGCAATGGTCAGGTAAGAACTTTCGTCAGGTTTATATGACTGCATTGGAATCGAAATAGTTTACTTTCAGATTAAATTCTAGGGTCGATTTCGGTCTTTAAAAAAATCGATGTTAAAAAAACGAAGCGTTTATTTAATATTTACAAGTCACACTTGTCATACTCAAATATAATAATTTTAATGGTAAACAAGTTAAAAGCACCAATTACCTAAATTAATTAATGAACTAGTAAGTCAATGTTTTATATTTACACTTAAAAAACATTTCCTTAAAAAATTGTGGAATGGGAGGAGAAGTGGTTGAGTTCATATGGTTTTATCATCATCATCATCAAAACCTTTTAAAGTCCACTGCTCGATAGGTCTCCTCCATGGGATGTCTCATATGGGGGATATTTGCAAAAGTTTACCACTATTGGTGGATTGACAACAATTCTGAACTCAGCCGGTGAACGATGGTAAAAGGTCAATCCTAAATAGGATTATGAACAAAAACTCATAAACTCACATATTTTTAACACATTGCATGTGTTACCGATCAATTTTGACTTGTAGGACTTGCAGAGGATGTGTCAATTAGTAGTTTCATTTTTGCATGTAACAATTAACAACAACAATTACAATATTTGTAATAAGAGAAGAGACAAATAGTTTCGATTTAGCATCCTAAATTCTAGCAATTTTTGCTATCTAAATAATACAAGTTTTTTTGTCTTGTATGTACAAATTGTCAAAAATATTTATTGTGTGCGGTACCAGTAATATGAGACTTGTACGCACTTGTCTGGTATTGCACCACGGGAGCAAGCAAATAACCCTCAGTAAGCGTTAGTGCGTTATGCAATTACTGTGTATCGATTGTGAGGGTTTATTCACTTCAATATTTTCACAGAATATTGCATAAACAGTTAAATACTCACAATGAAACTGCCACGTAGAATGTGACAACTCGTGGTTGACCGAATAGAAAAAAATAATCATAATTTCATAATTTCTGGGCAGCAAAAAATCAATATGCCATTGAAAATCCAAGTTTTATACGTTATCAATGTGTTTAACCAAACTTCAAATAGTGCCCATTTTCCCTCCTAGTTTAATGAAAGAATTGTGCTCAATGTTATAAAAATTGCTTAAAGAAGTTGAGAGTAGAGAAGCTCATAAAAGTGACAAGAGTAAAAACCTATTGTGCCGAATGTGTGTAACATTATGTTTGAACTATTTTAATTACTCATTCGAATAGTCGTGGAAAACCTAATAATTTGTAATGATAATTATAATACAGCTACTTTTCTTTTTTTAATGTTACTTCCACACTAGGATTTCCTTCTGTATCATGGGGGCAGTTTACAAACATAAATTTCACAAGGATAAACATCATACCATACCTGGAACGATTACTTGTAGGCCATACAAATACTTGTTCCGTGCGGGATTCGAACCCGCGGCCCTTAGCGCTGTAACTCATTGCTAAGCCACTGCGCCACGGAGCCGTTGCTACTGATACAATCTCTATTTTTTACACTTTTAGCTGATACGAAATAAAAAATATAGATACTCTCGATATATTTAATTTAGTTTCACTCTTATCATTAGCTATTTTGTCGATATCCTTATGTTGCTATTTCTGCTGGCGCTATACCAGGTAAAAAGACTGGGGTTTTTAAAGCCTTCTATTTTCTAAAATACTTATCAAATGCTGATGCTACGGCACTTTTTATTAGTTTTACTCTTAAACTAACCTTTATTATTATTAAAATGGTCTAACTTCGGTTTATTGGGGAAATATAGCCATAATGATGAAGGGATCTGTACAAATTGTTTATGTCTGGTAACACACTAGATTTTAGACAGTGTACAAGTTATATTTTTCCTGTAAAGCACTGTGAATAAGTCAGGAAAACAATCGCAGTCAATGTGTTGTTAACATACTAAAAAGGCAAATTCCATGATGCATATGATTCGAAAAAGCTTTACGTGTCTCACTCCTAAAACATTTATCAAGATCTAACAAACATACTTAAGACCTCTTTTGGAGTTTGCATATGTGACCCGTATTTCCATAAAGGTATACTGGAAAATGTTCAAAGGTAGGCAGGACAAAATTAGTAAAACAACTGCAAAACGTGACATATGAGCAGCGAATGAAAAAGCTTAACCTCATGATACTAGAGTGCAGTAGACAGAGAGGTAGTCTGATTGAAACATGAAATACTGACAGAATATTACGATGTTCCTACTCCGCAAAATTTCTACTTACTGAATAGCAACAAACGTCTGAGAGGACATCAACTTAAATTTTACCATAGGGCTGCCAAGCGGAATCCTATGAAGAATTTTATTACAGATCGTGCTGTCACCAACTGGAATAAAAAACGCAAAATATGGTTGATGCTCCTACATTGAATGAATTAATTATAATAAAAATGAATATAACTTATTGTGCTTCATTAAAACAAACTTGTTGTCATGTATAATTTTTAATAAAAAATTATTCATCCCAATATTCTTGTGGTTGGTAGGTTGTCAACTCTTTTCTTTTTTAGTTTAATTAACAACAATTTATTATATGTATATAGTATTTATTTATTTTTTGTGTTTGCAGTGAAGTGGGCTTGATGCTGATGATAAATGCGTTTGTTTGTGTAGGTGTCGGTGTCGATGCCGTCGCCAACCGGGCTGGGCAGCGGCGTGCTGCTGGGCGTGCAGCACGCGCCGCCGCAACCGCAGCTGCTGCATCTCCTGCCGGTGCAGCAGTGAGTATATACACCCCCCCCCCCCTACACACACACACACCACACACTCATTCACTATTATAATATATTAATAATTATAAACACCTACGCCTATAACCCAGAGGGGTGGGCAGAAATTGACAGAGGGTGATAAGTATTCATCTAGTCATAGTCGCTTACTCTCACCCCGCCTTATCATTTTTCAATCCTATATGATGAAACAAATTACCGTTTGACTGCAATGATAAAACTAATGGCTGCTTTTTAAGTTCTGAACTCATCGTCTCTTTACTTGTTCAGTCAGATACTCCACATGCACAATTTTAAATATGTATCATTTGTTCAGGTCGGTGAGCGGTGCTATTGTGCACAACTTGTCTGTAAGCGCTCCACCAGCCAACACCCTGCATCATATCTCGCAAGCCCACCAGCAAATTGAGGCTGCCTCCATACATCACAGTCAAGGTAAAGTTTTATACTACTACAATTACATATTCAAAGTTCATTATCTCGTCATTATCATATCCAGTTTAAAGACCTTACAGTTGCTGCGGGGGGCGGGACGACTTTGTGCTATCGAATTTTATTGAGTCTGATAGACGGTTGACGTGAGCGTGTTTTTTCCTAATTTTAAGTGCCGTTTTCGAAAAGTAAAACATCTGGAATGGTGAATTACTGTTATAGTTATATGAGTTACTAAGTAAAATTGTTTAACGAAATTCTACGTAATTAAATTTAATAATCGAAAACTGAAAACATCTATAGTCACGAAAATATTTGGCAGTGCAAACTGAAAATGTGTCTTGTCTTTAAGAAATGATCTTGTTCAATAAACGTAAAAACGTTTATATACTTATAAGTATGTACATAAGGTTAATAAATTATGATTATAATATTCAAAATCATTTTATTTCCATTTTCATGACAGCTCCTAGCATACAAACTGCCGCATAAAAACGTACTGCGGGCGGCGGCATCGCCGTATATCAAAAGCGTTTCACAACTATAAGATGTTAAAACTGTCTCATAGCTCTATACCATCCAAGCCATTTACATTAACAACCAATGCTTGATGTTCATGTACATGCTAATTTACATCTGAGAATTTCCTCCCCTAGTGCAAAGCTAAACATTTGTGTCGAATTTATTTTATTTCTTATTTTGATAATACATAGAGAATGAAAGAAACAGCTTCATTACTTATGTCATAGCTCATAGCTATATCGAATATTAGTTCTGTTGTGATGGACAGGTGGCGCGGCGCACGCAGCTGCAGCGGGTCAGCCCGTCGAATTCAACCACGCCATTGAATACGTTAACAAGATCAAGGTGAGGATTGCCTTACATGTTCCGAATAACTTCCGAATAACTATTTTTATAATGTTGCTCTCACACTAACTTACATTCCTATTTCATATGTGGGGGGCATTGCACCATGTAATATTCCACTATCCATCCATCTGTTACAGCCTACAAAAATCCATTGCTGAACTAAGGTGTCCCACATAGATATCTACATCTACATAGGGAGATTAGCGTGTAGTGATGCTGTAAGAATGTCCATTACCTATATTGTCAGTTGGTGTCGTACGAAGCGACAGAGGGAAACTGAACAGAATATATGCAGCATCATCTTTCTAATAACAATTTAAAAAAAATGCTGTTTTTAACCCGCCCACACACACTTGCCAGCAAAACATCTATGACAAAATCCCTCCCTATGTAAAATTACTAAAATCAATTTATGCTGAGGACTGCCACATTCAGACGCCTGCAGTAAACAGAAAAGTCCACACTAAAACATTGTCATTCCTAATGATTAGTAAAATATGTAAATAAATAGCTCTACTAGAACATAAAAACTAACTGTGACTACACTGTTTTTAACAGATGAGATTTGTGAAAGTAGCCAAAGGGTGGTTTGAGTTTTGATATAATACAGGCTGGCACAATAGAACGTGTTTATTGCATCATGTATTTTCGTGGGGTATTGGACATGCCTAGAAGGGAAACAGTGTGTTTGGGTACTGGTGCAGTTTTAGTAGCCATGAGCTGACAGGAAGCGTTTTGCGTATGCACGTTTTACGAGAATGGTCGTTCTTTAACCACAACTAGGCAACTATATTTTCTGAATATGGATTACAACAAATTCGTCAAGCTCCGAGTGCAATTTGATTAAAATTTGCATTAAGTGTTTTGCAGAGATCGTTTCCACATTTAAACCACAAACTAATGGTCATCCTAAAATATCTAGGACCGCACACAATATTGAGAGAGTAAAGAAAAGAAAATCCTCAAGCGTGTACCCATAGGATAGGAGTGTGCCGTTTTAACACTTATCACAATGAAGTTTGCAAAGTGTTGTATTTGATTTTATCTAGTTATTTATATTATTAGCTTATAATAATAATTTTTGTAACGAGTGAGCGCAGGAAATAGAGTAAATGGGTAAGAAATTATGTAATAAGAGAAATGTGTTATGCAAGATAATGAGGATTAAGAAAGAATGCTTTGGTGGTTTGGTCAGGTAGAAAGAATGAATAAGGAAAGAGTGACAAAGCAAATTTATGTTGCAGAAGTGAACGGTGGTAAGGTCGGTAAGAGACGTCCCTGGGCGAAAGTTTGTCGACCAAATTGGCGATCTATTGAAAAGGTGCCAAATTAGGAGTACCCTTAACCAACGAGCTTGTATGCGTAGCGTAGGACGTGGAAGAGGCGAGAGGTGTTGTTCCTTTAAACGCGAAATTAATTCACAAATTTTATTTAGTGCACCATTACAATTGCTTAACTTGTTCAGAGAGAGAGAGAGAGAGAGAGAGAGAGAGAGAGAGAGAGAGAGGAGCGCAAGAACTGAAAGAGAATAACTTCGGAGCAAGGTTGACATAGGTTGACATTTGCTATAAAAATGCTTGAACAATTTTCCAAATTTGGCAGCCTTTTTTCTGATAAGGCCCATTTCCATTTGTATGGTTTCGTAAAGGGACAATATTACTATTAGAGCAATGAAATCCCTAGAACTAGTGACTGTATATAGTGAATGTATATATCAAGTAAAGGGATTTTTGGTCCAGATGAATCAACCTGTCACATGGCATATGTCTTGTGGTATTGAAACAAATGTTCCCAACTAGACTGATCTCAAGAAGAGGTGACATTCTGTGGCCACCATGCAGTCCAGAATTAACACCTCTTGAATGTTTTTCACACCAACAATGCTGAAGAAAGTTCTGTAATCTGCGCTCACGATTAGAGGAGTGTCGACGCAGCCAGAGAGGGCCATCATTTAGATGATATTATTTTTAAAAATGAACAGCATAATTAACCTATAGATTCATAGTTTTATTTAAACCATAGCATATATTATATGCTATGGTTTGAACATATTATGTTTATATTTGTATAAATTATTCATATATGCATGTTCTATTGCGCCAACCTGTACATTTTTTTAAACGAGTCTATTATGTACACTAATGGATTTACGGTTGATATTTGTGTAGTCGCGGTTCTCGCGGCAGCCAGACAAGTACAAGCGGTTTTTGGAGATCCTGCACGCGTACCAGCGCGGCCACCGCGATGTTAAGGAACCACAAGCCAGGCAGCAGACCGAGCAAGAAGTTTATTCACAGGTATTGTTTTTCTACTGTGACTTCTTTAGTATGTTCAATTTACTCATTTGTATACACAGATCTATATGAATAAATAAATATATATCTGTCTTTTGTATTTTGTTATAAGGAGTAACATGGCTACTTTTATTTTAGAAAATTTTCAAAAATAAAAGAAAAAAATTACCCAATAAAATTGTCAAAAAAATCCGATTCATAATACTAATTTACTAAAAATTATTCTGGTGCCAACGAAGCCGCGGGCACAGCTAGTGTAAAATATTTTAGTTTATCATGTGTGTGAGGTGAGATAGTTGCAAGAGTAATGTTGTGTGTACCAGGTGGCGAAGTTGTTTGAGAACCAGGAAGATCTGCTGGCGGAGTTTGGGCAGTTCCTGCCGGATGCGAAGGCTGTGACTAAGCCGCCGCACTACACGTCGCATTCTCGCACACCGCCACCTCCGCAGGTATGTATCGCTCTTCTTATAAAGGATTAAGCTTAAAATTACACTCCTATTTTGTTGTTTATTTTGTTTATATAATCAACTTAGGAAACATGACAATTTAGTTGTTTCATTTTTTTATTTTAGCATATTAAAGTAATAAATTTGATGTAATAAAAATGCAGATAATGTTATCCTTGAAAGCTAAGATGGGATATACTGTTTTTAGTACAGAGGGTCTCAGATTCTTTAGTTACCATACAGAACACGGCAGCATTAGGTTGTCATTTTATACTGGTATTCTGTGAACGTTGTTCTTTCCTTGGATTTTACCACATGCTTAGTAAATTTAACTCTACTCATTTCATTAATTTTTTTCCGTCGCTTCTTAAGAGATTTTGTTAGCAGTGTAGTCTACACAGCAAACACAAATTATCTTAAAAGTTAAAATAAAACTATTTTTATTGTTTTCAGTATACTGTATAGGCCTGTATTCACGTTGATTAGTGATTAGTGCAGATTAGTATAGGTGCTTATTGATTAGGAGTAAACACGTGTGGACAGCGATTGATTAGTGCAAGTGATTAGTAATATGTATAGTAAAGTGGTTAGAAGCGTGTTCTATTTTTTGCGAGTATCCATGTCCCCTGAGTCCTCCCTTCCCCCTCACTCACAGTATGTCCTTCAATAAACACGTCTGGACAACATTGTTTAGTATTTAGTGCTTAGCATCGGACGCTTGGTTGTGTTGCAAAAATGGCAAAGTGGACCGAAAACCATAACCTATAAATTTGTGTAGGAGGGTCTAAAAACGAATGTTTTTACAATAGTAAATATCCTAACTGCAAAATTAAACGAGTCCAAGATGTGGCATTTCTATTTATAAGTGAAGCTATGAATATTCTAGGGTTGGGAAGTAAAGAAGTTTATACTAAAATAAGAAACTTGAGATCTATATATTCGCTAGAGGTTAAGAAAGTTAAACAGAGTACTTGCTGGTCAAACGGCTAACAACCAGATATGTGCTATAGCTGTTATGGTTGTCAAGCAAGTGGGTTGACAGTTTTTATTTTTAACTGTTATTGGAAAAATGCTGCTGCCCGTCCTTAATTTTTCCCCTCAGTTGTGTCTTACGACGCTTATGGGATGATACAGGGTAGTGGATATTGTTAGACAGCAGTAACCGGGGCATTTAAAAGTAAATGGAGAGTACAGAGCGTATGTATGTGCAGCAGAATGAGAGCGAGCGGTTCGTGGGTGGCGCGTCGCCGCCCCTGGCGCCGGGCGCGCCGCCGCCGCACGCGCCGCTCTCCGCGACACACGCGCCGCCCGCCCCGCACGCGCCGCACCACGCCGCCGCGCTGCCCGCCCCGCACGCGCTGCACCACGCACCCGTGAGTATATCGCGCCCAGTGCCCAATGCACTACAACCCTGCCACATTCTTTTTAACACTTGTCAAAACTAACAACACACAATTATCATCTCATTTGTACGTTATTAAATATTTGAAATTTAATTCACTTAAATGAAGATCTTTTCAACTAATTTATTTGGTATTTATTAATGATGGCATCAAAACCACCCCATTGAGGCAAATGTGGTAGAGCCATGCTGCAGCTATATGGGTGTAGCACGAATGGGTCGGCTCGACCGGGGAGGGACCGCGCTCTCACACAATACCAGCGTAAAATAGCAGCTTCATACTGCTGTGTTTCGTATGGTGAGTGTAGAGGTCCAGAGACCTTTTTACGGGAAACGAGGCATTCCATCTTAGTCCTCAGGGATGGACAACGCGTCGGCATTTTGATTGTTATTTGAGGATAAATGTAGATGTCTATGGGCCACAGCATCCACTTACCATCATTTTATGTGTAGAATCATAAATATTTAGGTTAATAAAACACCGTAACTAAATATTTTAAAAAGCAGTTTTGTAAGCTTTATAAATAAGAATAACTACTACACGTTTGTGCACTATAAAATGTAAAGAGAAAATCTTCAAAAAGTCATGACCATTAAGAAATTAATGTAGACTACTGTTCAGCTTAAATTATTGACATTCAAAAATTCTAGTTCTTGATGTGTAAGTGTTAATAACACTTGCCATGTTTTGTATGAATTGCTCCATGTAAAATGGCTGATATAGCAACTACCGAATTTTTAAATGATTTCCCAGAATTTCACCAATTTATTGATACATATAACATTTTCTTTTTTTTATTAATAATAATTTTTATACAGATTTCAAAGCATACTACTTCCGTGAGCGTTCCAACACCACCTCCTCAACATCATCACCTAAAGAGATCGCCTAGTTTCACATCCTCCAGTCAAATAGGTGAGTAATCTTGGCAATAACAACTTGTTAAATGTCATTTTAATAAATTTAAATTAAATTAATAGTGTGGGAGTAATTTTGCTATTACTGTCATACTATTTTTTAATAAGGAAGTAAGTTATTTCGAGCATGTATCTTAGTCGTCATATAGGATATTCATAGTATAAGTTGGGTGAAGATTCCTTTCATACTGCCGTCACATAGTGTAGCGATAGTTTATTAATGGGGGGATTTATATGTTTTATCTTTTTGAAAATTTCGTATTAATGTGATTAGGTATGTATTAACTGAACTATGGATATTTTTTAATGAACGTAAGCATTTAAAAATGTACAAAAAATTAAGTTTTGTGTATTTAAATGCTTCAGAAACCGGTAAACTTTAATTTATAACGCAAGTTCTAAATTGTAATGTATACCTCAGTACCAAACAGCGTTGTCTGGTGAGCGGAAAATGATTAGTTCCTATTACTGCGACACAGCGTCTGGCGCTCCGCCTCCAAAGAAGGGCCGGTCAATGACGGCGACGCCGCCGAGCGGAGGCGGCGGGGCGGGGGGCGGGACGGGCGGCGTGGCCGGGGCGGGCGGTGCGCTGCGCGACGTGTCGTACGCCGAGGCGGCCAAGCTGGCCACCGCGCAGGACTACAGCTTCTTCGACCGCGCAAGGAAAGCACTGCGTTCGCAGCACGTCTACGATAACTTCCTCAGGTACCCAGCCTCAACCCTGAAAACATTCTTTTGATTTTCCTGCACATAATTATCTTAAGGTGACTCTAGTCGACATTATTTCCATAGAAATTTCGGAGGGGTTTTACTTCCGCTGTTTGACAGTGTACATCCAAAGTTAAACATGATATCGTTTCGTCTCATTATTAATTTTGTCTGTACCGAAACAGAATAGTAAAATAAAAAGTCAGTAAAAAGTTACGAGCTACCAAAGATTCGTTTTTATTGCCAATTTTAACACAACTTTGGGCGTAAACTAGTAATAAAAGCAGTGTAAAATTTCCAAAACAAAGTCGGTACCGACACAGCTCAATTATCGAAGAATTCAATAAATTTTATTGGTAATTGATTCATGCAGTGGGTTTTTCATAAAACCCCTCCTTCCAAAGGCCTTTTCGTATTTTTTTACGCGCGCGTGTTTATATGAATTATCGTGCATCTCACTGAATAATGTTTCCCCCGGTGCGGTGACGCGCCCTTATTCTAGTTTTATTCAACTTAGTCAGCTGCGGCCTGTGACGTTCGTATGACTATAGCTATACCTGCGCTCTAAATTACTACGCTACATTGACCCCTGCTTGAACTTTGGATTAAATCAAATTGATATAAGCACAGACAAAAATAGAGGAATATATAAATAAAATTTTGAAAAAAAAAAACGATCTCAAAATTTTATTAATGTTCCGCTAATTTTATCTGTACTTACCTATGTCAATTTGATTTACATTCGATTATAATTATATTCTCAGACGTGCAGGTTTCCTCAATATGTTTTCCTTCACCGCCGAGCACGTGGTAAATCAGCACAATTGCAATTAACAATTTCATTGTACCGGCGGGGATCGAACTCGGGTCTGCATGTCTGAGAAATTAAAAAATATATATTTCGAAGAAATGTGAAGTTCGTCAACACGCATTGAGGCAGCGTGGCGGACATTTCCTTGCCTTAAAACCCTCTCAGAAATTAGAGGAGGCCTGTGCCCAGCAGTGGGACGTATATAGGCTGTAACTTTACTTTTTTTTACTTTTATAAATATGTTATTTTACCGACGAAAATTTTAAAGAAAAATAAAAAATAAGCAACCGACAACCTCCTAGGTCCCTAGGTGACTTGCGAGATGTCAGTGTAACAAAACAAAACGGCCCAGAAAAACAGACTTTCCAACTGATAGCTAAATCAGCACGCAACAATTTCATTGGTGCCAGTGGGGATCGAACCCGGGTTGCTCCCGTACTGTGATACCTATAACGAGCGCTAACCATGTGAGCTACCACGGCTCTCAACGACATCGTTCCGTTCGTGTACAGCGCTGAAGATAGCAGAGTAAAAAATTAGAGATTGTGGTGTTTGAAATTTTAAAAAATGTGTTTTTGTTACTAGTACTTTCATATGCATTTAATAAAAAGCTGTTATTTTAACATTACAAACAGACACTTAAATTTTATTTATTTGTAGATATAGATATAAGATATTATTCATATTGGTGTCATTTTAAAGGGAATATCATGTACTATTATAATAATAAAATAATTCTCTCCAGTAAATATTATGCTTTTCTTGTAAAACTCGAAATAACAAATAAATACGATTTCTTAAATTTACGCGAACACTACACATTGAATAAAACTATTATTTACGGATTTTATCGCGTTTAATTACTTTAATTTATTTTTATTATTATCCCGACGTTTCGGTTGCTTTACAGCGCCCATGGTCCCCCCCGTGACCATGGGCGCTGTAAAGCACCCGAAACGTCGGGATAATAATAAAAATAAATTAAAGTAATTAAACGCGATAAAATCCGTAAATAATAGTTTTATTCAAATAAATACGATTTATTTTTATATTCCCATATGCTTTATTTTCATCCTTTATTTTTTATTTGACCAATTTTCTTTTAACAAAATTAAATTCTGAATTGGTTGAGCTTTTTGAGAATATTTTTATTTGAATGTTAGGTAGGTACCTATTTAGTTTTTCAGTAGTAATCGTTTTTGCCTACCTACTACTACCTGCCTAAGTACGTCGGTACTAAGGAAACAGTCTTGACGGGTCACTTGTCTTGATAAAAACATGTGTTTACATCTAGTGATATTGTGTGTATATAAAAAAAGTAAGAAGACAGGTAAGTATTTTTGAAAACAATTTATAGGTAGGCAGAACTAATTACAATTATTATCTAAATATTATAAATGCGAAAGTTTGGATGGATGTTATGTTACTCAATTACGCCAGAACAGCTGAAGGGATCTGGATGATATTTAGCTCAGAGATAGGTTATACCTGGTCTGGAATAACACATTTTTTGATACCGTTTATTCAGGTATTTCGTTCCTGTGGGATAATTTTCGAGTTCACGCGTTTGAAGCCGCTGGCAACAGCTAGTACGGATATAAATTGCGATGACTGTTCCAGTTCATGCTTCGGCGTCGTGAACTCTTGAGTGATCGCTGCATGACCACCCGGGGAAAACAAAACATAATAAAATAAGCAATCTATATTAGGTATCTATCGAGCCATAGAGGTATACTATAAAGCGATAACGTAGCGCAGTGCCTAATAATTTAGTACGAGTTTGTAGGTAGGTACTGCATATTTCTTAGCAAGCGTCGAGCGGCACAGAATAGGGTGGTATGTATGTGTGCATCGTGTTCGTGTAACTTCGTTTTTGTTCTAACGGTTCGGAACGCCGTACGAACAAGACGTGCGTTCTAACTGCTCTTCACTGGTACTATCTCTGTCGGGCACGATGCCAGGTGAGACAACGTGCTTTTTGGCCGCGCCCACCAATGAGTTCGAGCCCACGACTTGAGCCACCTTAACCAAGGAAACCGCGGCTTAAAACACCTATAATAGGAAGGTATGATTGTGGATATTCTTTCACCGCCATTACACTGTAACCAAAATAAATAATAATTCTAACCGCCAGTAAAACTATAATTTCAAATCAATAATTACAAAGTATACCCTTAGTATTATTAAATATTTATATAAAAATACGTGTGACACTCGGTGACTGCCGCGGTAAAGCTATTGCATAGCATTTTTTATCAACTTTGCAATTACAATTATTTATTTATTTTATTTATGCAGTTAAGTCTTTGATATTAAATCAAGTTACACTTTTTGAGCGTGGTTTTTTTTCTCTTATTGAATAAATGAGAAGTTAATATTGTTTAAAATATTTTTAATATCTTACAATACATGTAGGTTATTCAGGAATTTTTATCATTGAGTGAGCAGCTAGTGTACACGCATACGTATAGTCGCACGCACACAAATACCGTGCCGAACTCTGTCGAGTGCCGAAGTCTGCCGAACTGAAACAACGTTAGACGATCCACGGCTTTCAACGGCACACCTCTGTGCCCGTCGGAGTGGGGAGCGTGAGGTTTTTTTCGTTACGGAATTTCTGGATTCGGTCCCCGCGCTCAAGGCCCGCGATAGAAGCTATGCAATAGCTTAATAAATGCTATTTATGATATTGATATTATAAATATTCCCACTTTTTTAAACGGTAGAGCCACACTGCAGCTATAGTTATAGCATTAACAGTTCGGCTCTACAAAGGTAGGACCTCACTAACAGTATACCAGTATTAAATTACAACTTAATGCTTCTGTGTTTCATACAGTGAGTGTAAAGATAAGGACACCCTTTTTACTGGAACTGACAAACTCAATGTCTTCAAGGGTAGGGTGCATTTTGAATCTTGATTGAGAATAAATGCAGATGTCTATTGATCACAGCATAGAAGACACAATAGAACGGCTGTCAACCTTGTACGAGGTTCGGCGTCGCCGGGAGCACACATACATGCAATTACGTCGTATTATCACTACTACGAACCCTATTCACTGTGTTGACAGACTAAATTTACACATTTTAGACTTGATTTATGTTCAAGATCACCATTAAAAAATAGTTTAAATTTTAATACATATTTATTTGTAAATAGTGTGTAATTTGGCATTTTCTAAATAATTTGCATGCGAAATCTGGAAACGATTGTAACGTCAAAACATCTCGTGTTGACATTTATATGTGTGAATTGACATATTAGTGACATTTTAGTGGCTCCGTCCACTCCCCCATTCTATTATCTTATTCTATGGACCACAGCATCTACTTACCATTAAGTGGACTCTATGCCCGTTTATCACCTTTGCATTGTATGCTAAGAGTGGTTCATCGCAGTAGACAAATGACGGTTTCAGATCCACGACTTTAAATTTGCAGTCCCACCATAAAAATTAAAATAAAGTTACAACCTATATATGTCACAATGCTGGGCACAGGCCTCACTTCTGAGAGGGTTTTAGTTTAGGGCAAGGAAGTGTGCCGCGGTGCCCCAATGCATTTTGGCGAACTTCACGTCTTCGAAATATTTTTTTCTTCTTCCTCAGACATGCAGGTTTCCTCACGATGTTTTTCTTCACCGCCGAGCACGTAGTAAATCAGCACTTAAAATTGCAATTAACAATTTCATTGGTGCTGGTGGCAATTGAACCCAGGTCAGTCGCATACTGTGATATTTACAGCGAGGTTTAAATATCTGAGTAACCACGGTCCTACCGTATTAGATTATTATTGTTTCAACGTATCTATTACATTAATATTATATGCTAATAGAAATTTTTAAAAATGAGTGAGTATGGCTTATAGTGTTTATTAGACGACTCCGTGGCGCAGTGGCTTAGCAATGAGTGGCTGCGCTGGGGGTCGCGGGTTCGAATCCCGCACGGAACAAGTATTTGTATTGCCTACAAATAATTGTTCCGGGTCTGGATGTTTGTCCTTGTGCAATTTATGTTTGTAAACTGCCCCCACGATACAGGAGAAAATCCTAGTGTATAGGGGTAACGTTTTAAAAAAAAAGTTTTCTATCGGCATAAACAAAAGTGTATTTATTACATTGACTTATATATTACTAGCGTAAGGACCGGGCCGACTGAACAAATAAAACAGACCAGTGCACTGGCCCTAAAATTACAGTTTAAGGGCAACGCGACTCTGTCAACAGTGGTGCGCGCGCAAGACAGATTTGCCTGTCATAAATATGTCTAGTTGCGTGGTAAAAGAGTGCAAAAATTACGATACAAAGATTAAATAGGAACGGGATATCGTATCATCGGTAAAATAACCTTATATTCATTTTGTTAATTTTAAATTATTATATAAACGCATTTTTAAAGTTTTATTTTACAGTTAGTTTAGTTTGTTACCAAGATTAGGCCAGGGTTGGATTCAGACCCTCAAAAATATTGTACATGGAAAATAAAATTAGATATACTATTTTTCAAAAATTACATCATGTTTGACGGTTCATTCCTTTTTTTTCACGTTCCGGGATTTTGGCATCACGCGTCTAGTTTATTTATACTTCTGGTTTTTTGCCGATTTTATTTTTATTTCTGTTTAATTTTTGTCTACAGAACTTAGTATAAGTTAAATTTTGAATATTGGTACCTAATATATTTTATATTCAATAAGGGTAAAATGAAAAGAGTACAAAAGAAACCATATCTGCTTAATTGAATCTGAAAATCTGATTCATAAAATATTATCTGATTCATAAAATAGTATCGGAATCCTCGGCGTCGACATATCGAGTGACGTGCAGTTTCGTGGTCACTTGGAAGGGAAGGCCAAATTGGCCTCTAAAAAGCTTGGCGTGCTCAGCAGAGCGGGACAGTATTTCATGCCGGCACACCACCTGCAACTTTACAAGGCGCAGGTTCGGCCGCACATGGAATACTGTTCCCATCTCTGGGCTGGGGCTCCCCAGAGACGAAGCGGCTCGAATCGTCGACGACCGAGTGCTTTCCGATCGGCTCGATTCACTGGCGCTGCGAAGAGATGTTGCATCTCTTTGCGTATTTTATCGCATCTATCACGGGGAGTGCTCTGAGGAATTGTTCGGATTAATCCCAGCCGCCAAATTTCGTGAACGCACTACATGGCAAACGTCCCGATACCATCCACACCATCTGGATGCTTGGCGGTCCACCACTGTACGTTTCAAAAGGAGTTTTCTTCCGCGTACAACCTCTCTGTGGAATAATTTACCACCGGCGATTTTTCCGGACCAATACGACCTGGGGACCTTCAAGAAAAGAGCTTACTCCTTTCTAAAGGGCCGGCAACGCACCTGCAATTCCCCTGGTGTTGCGGTTGATCATGGGCGGCGGTAGTCACTTAACATCAGGTGAGCCACATGCTCGTTTGCCCCCTCTTCTATAAAAAAAAAATTTTTGAAATTCTGGTTTCAAGCCGATTGCGTAGAGCTTAGAGTTTTTATCGTGGTAGCCCCCCATTATAGTTATATCAAAGATGCAACATAAATGCATTGATTGAGCACTGATTGAACAGAAAGAGAGGTAATTCGAATTTTATTAAAAAAATGCGGTACTCATGTACAATACAGAAATTCTCGATATTGTAGAGTTGTTATTAAAAAGTAAAAGGACCCAATAATAATACAAGTCGACCTTTAGGTAAAATTATGGTATTTTCGCATAGTATTATTACGATACTACATACTACAAACTATGAAATAATGGTACAATTAGGATAATAATTATACTACGAAATCAGACCCTGGTTACGTCGTGTTGATGATAATTATGACGTTTATATTATGAATTTTATGACAGATGCGCTACTTTTTCTTGTATGAAAAAGTTATGAGTAAAATATTTAGATGGGCCTATCCTTCCTTTTGAAATCATTGATTTATTAAGTCAATATTGCTAACCCCATTAGCTAAATAAACTTACATAATTTTATTCTTTTCTATATATTTGTTTCTATTACAATGTTTATTATCCAAACAGGTGCCTGTTGCTGTTCACAAATGAGATAATATCGTCATCGGAGTTGCTGTCGGTGACAAGCCCATTCCTGTGCCGGCACCCTGAGTTGCAGAAATGGCTGCAGGATTTTGTCGGCCCACCCTCGCCACCGCATACGCCTACTACTGCGCCCCAACATACTGGTAATATTTGTTTGTTAAATATTCAAATTTAGCTTCTGTCCATAAAATGCTATATGATTAAGGCATATACATTAATTAATGATAATGTCTCAGTTCAATTTCGAAAATAAAATCCATTAGTTGAGAAAGTTTTACCTCATTTTCGGCTTTTTAAGTCCGTTGTTGATTGATTGAAGAATTTTTTATAAAAATGTGGTGTGGTAGAGAAATGTGAAGTATTTCTTAAAAGGTTTGCCCATACTCACACCCACAACGCTGAGCACCAACCAACTTAACGGTTAGCAGAGACAAAATATCATGTACCTTGTTGTTTCTTATCATAGATATGGAATATGGTAAATTTGGTTTTAACTCTTTTTACCATCTATTTATGTACAAACTGAAAATTAATTATAAAAGTGCAGTGGGTGGCAGATAAAAATGATATATAAAACAAAAGTTGGTATAGTTATGGTTTTAAAATATTCTGATATATATGACAGAAAGCATCATAAGCTAAGTTGTAAAATATGGAAAGATGTGAGTGTATTTATTTACAAGTGGTTTGCTTGCAGCGGTGGGGTATATGGGTGTGGGCGGAACGGCGGGCACGGGCGGCGTGGGCAGCGTGGGCGCGGGCGGCCCTCTGCTGGGCTACACGCGCGAGCGCCTGAGCGACAGCAAGCGCTATGAGCCTGGCGCGCAGCCGCGCAACGAGCGCGTGCAGGGCGACGCCGCCATGGACATAGGTACCTGCACCTGCGTACTGCACGCTCACAACACTCAGACAAACGGACTATTTCCACTACTGATTGTTACATTTTATTGTACCTCTCACTTATCAAGCGGCTCCATCTACATTCATGATGCATGTAAGAGTTTATTGTAACAGTTGAGAGGATGTATATGAATAAATCAGTCTCAGCTTGATCTCAGTGTTTAGTTGACGCATGCCCGTACTACGATCCGCTCGTAAATCCAAAGATATTTTTTTTCTTTTCTTCGACCCACTTGTGTGGTAACTAAACCATTTATTTTTATTAAATTAACTTTCTGATACAGAAAAATCTTGTCATGTAAATGTAATATCTGATTTGTTATTAGCAGTCGCGCTTACGACCGCTAGATCACCGAGGCAGTTGTCACCACTTCTTATACAGTGTTATGTTTCTACGCATTCCTTGAAATTAATGCCTAGTATTATTCTTAAGCAGGCAGGCTGCTGATTGAAAACCTTGAAACCAAACATGTTGTACACTAGTGAAATACATTACAACTTTGGAATATTTGTATGATTTATTGAGTAGTAAGCCGTGATACCTATGCAGCTAAGTGCTCGCTGTAAATGTCACAGTACACGAACCACTTGGGTGGTTCTATCCCAATAAAATTGTTAATTACAATTATAAATTTTGATTTACCACGTGCTTTACGACGAAAGAGAACATGAGATTTTGAAGACGCAAGTTAGCAACACGCACTGGAGTAGCGCGCCGGACTTCTCCTTGCCCAGAAATGAGAAGAGGATAGAAACACCATTTAAACGGATTTTCTACTGTTGGACGTGCACTACCCCTATATAAATCAAGCAAATAAAATAAATAAATAGTTGCCATTGGGTGCGTTTGGCAGAAAAAAGCGCTAGCAAGCGCTTGTAAGCAAAATGGCGATCGTAAGCGGTAAGCGCTGTCAAATCGTAAGTAGCTATTTTCCTCCAGGACACGATGTTAGTTTTAACCGTGGAATCTAACCTAATTTAAATATATGTTTGTAAAGTATTCATATTAAAAACTTACCAATCATGAGTTTTTAATAGCATGTATATGTTTATTCATGTCATTATATTACTTAAAACTAATATTGCACAAAACAACTTATAAACTCTACTTCAAAACAAACAAATTAAATAAGCAAAATGGCGGATTGTGTCAGCGCTACTGAAGTAGCAATCGTGTCCTGGCCGAAAACTATTTTAGCGCTTATAAGCGCTTGCTAGCGCTTTTTTCTGCCAAACGCACCCATTGCTTTCATTTTCAAGAAATAAAACTTTTACTTTCTGAAAATCAGGCAATGATCTGTCATTGGTCTGGTATTGCAGTTCAAGGGCGGTGGTAGTCACTTACCATTAGGTGAGCCGCATGCTTCCTTGCCCCCTCTTCTATAAAAAAGTCGCTAAGCTTGACAAATGAGTTGCCGGCCGCAGTTTTTTTAAATTACTTTCAGGAAGATGGCCATCTCTTGTTTCAGTTCCCTCGGTCGCATGTTGCGATACCCGCATTGATACTGGCACAATATGGGTTGTGAATTAGTGTAGTGTAAGGTATATATCTATAAAGCTTGTGCGTTGTGCGACGCAGATCTGACAACGTGCAAGCGGCTGGGCACGTCGTACTGCGCACTGCCGCGCGACGCCGCCGCGCGCCGCTGCTCGGGCCGCACGCCGCTCTGCAAGGAGGTGAGCTTTGTACTGCTTTGCACGTTACGCTGTGCACTGTACATTACATGCGGCTGGGCACGTCGTGGAGTTTTGGCGGGAACCTAGCCGTCGACGGATTGTTGCTCCTGTTTTATCACTTAAATAATGGTTTGAAGTGGATTTGTAAAAGTGATGTGATTTTATGAATTAAGTGTCTGCGCGTGTGAACTATTAGAGAAAACGACGAAACAAGTGCTCGATCTGTCGTCAAAATCTCCCAAAAACTTCACAATGTGGCGCATGCATCAGCATATTGTATAAAAAATCTATAAAAGTGAAGATTCCGAAAGAAATGATATACAACTTCATTCCAGTCTACTAGACATTATTTTTAAGACAATGATGAAAACCATGCGATGTGCATTTGACTGATTGCCAGTGTTGAGTACACGCATGCTGCCTTCCTACTGATGTCTTATATAAATAAAACTCAACTACTTTCTCTTTTATTTTAAATAAATCATTTCATTAATAATAAATTCCTTTATAGCAAATTACAACCTAATCTAACCTGTAAATGATTTCTCAGGTATTGAATGACACATGGGTGTCTATACCGACATGGAGTGAAGATTCAACATTTGTCACATCACGCAAGACCCAGTATGAAGAATATATATATAGATGTGAAGATGAGAGATTTGAGGTAGATAGATTGGAATAATAATTTCTTATTTTATTTAGAATATAAATAGTTTCTTTCATAGTAAAATATGTAACATTTACATATAAAGCTTAATATACATATTGTTTTCATCATCAGTCACAGGCCTCATTTTTGTCCATTGCAAGAAAGATATGGGGTTATTTCCGATGTAAGAAGTATTTACGTTTATTATCAAACTAAGCAAGCGGATTGATGATAGCAGTATCAGATGTTTTGCACCTTAATGTATTCTTTAATGAATGTCTGCTAGGAGCAACAACGCACCTGTGGCCTGTCTGTTTAATGTTGGCTGCAGTGCCCGTGGGCTGCAGGGGCCACTTCCCGTCAGGTGGGCTGGAACTCGGGATTGTTACTCTACTTTTACAGAAAAAGTAAGGTAATTTAATTTTATTTGGGCAGCTGGACGTGGTGATCGAGACGAATGCGGCGACGATCCGAGTGCTGGAGGGCGTACAGAAGAAGCTATCTCGCATGAGCGCCGAGGAGGCTGCCAAGTACCGTCTTGACGACTGCTTGGGCGGACACTCGCCCACCATTCATCAGCGCGCGCTGCGCCGCATTTACGGTGATAAGGTGGTACGGCGACGACCGCTCTACGCATGTCCACATCAACCATCACGATCACCATCACCACCACCACCACCACCACCGCAACACCCTATAATATATACATACATAATCTTCCATTTATATAGAACATGCTTTCTGCACTTGCCTATGTTTGAAATGGTAGTGGAAGGTGGCATTTGAAAAGAAAAGTTTTTCTAATGTAAAAGACAGTGGCGGATTATCCTTTAGGCAAAAAGGGACCAGGCCTAAGGGCGCAAGGTCAAATACAGGCGCGCGCTCAAGTTTTTGAACTAAAAAAATCGTGTACTTTGATTACCCTCTTCATTTTCCCATCACATTTTTCATTCATACCCACCTGTTAAGTGTACATGTAATCAAATTATTTTGAATAAATTATAATATGGTTTATTTGCAAAATAAGTGGTTATAATTATTAATAATATATGACTGTCGATGAGGTGTTAGCCTCTGGCGCTGTCGACATCTCGTCTGCCTCTGGTCAATATGATGACAAGGTTGTGTGGCCGCTTTTCCTTGACTCAGAAGTTTACATGAGTTTCGAATGATAATGAAACAACACAAAATATTCTTCATAATTTACTTCTATTTTGTTTCATTATATATAGCACGTAATAAATTCTCATAAATGCTGGAATCTGTATGAAATATTGGATGAAATCTTCAGTAGCTTCAAACTATTTTACGTAGCTTGGGCCAAATTAAGCCTTTTTATATGTTTTATTGCATGTTCTTATGATTGAAAGAGTTGTTGATACCATGGAGAATATTTTCTATTCTTCAAATTTTTATGTATATGTGTAGACAGTACATTTTAGTTAAATGGCATGCTAACAGTTTTGCATGGATAAGTTTTTAGGTTGTCATGAATAATTTTGTGTGTATTGCTTGCAGGCTGTGGACATCATCGCAGGACTGAAAAAGAACCCCGCAGTAGCCGTGCCAGTCGTCTTAAGGCGGCTTAAAGCGAAGGAGGAAGAATGGCGAGAAGCGCAAAAGGTAACGATAGATGAAAATGCGCTCCAGTTTCTTATTACTTTAATACTAGATGGCAGAGTTCTTATTCTGTTTAGTAATCTTATGTGTTCATTTGGGTAGGAATCCACAAATGTATTGAAGTTTTAATAGTGTCATTACTGTTGGAAAGTTAATTAATTAGATATCTGATCTAATTAATTAACTTCCAACCGAATTTCGGTCACGGTGGCTAGTCTCAACGGAGAAGAACCATATGCAAAGAACAGAATTGTAGTGGCTCAATGTAGGTGCAAGCACAAGTGCACTCTTTATTGGCTTACTCTCATAGTTCAATGCGACAATAACCCGACACTATCGGAGAAAGGTCAATATATGTAGATGACAAATGTTGATGGTGTTCGTTGTCTTTTAGAGAAAAATTTAAAGAAATAAATATATTAACTCTGGGTTCTCAGTATATTTACGAAAATATCATGTACGTTCACCAAAACAAAAGTAGTTTTTGCAAAAATTTTATAAACAACTTGTAGAGGAACAAACGCTAGCTAGCTATATACCCGTTTGTCAACTCCACAGTCAGTAATTCATTCATGTGGCAATGTATATGCTATTACAAAAGTCCCAGCAAATATACAAGGTATTTCTATTACCAAGTTTACTTATTTCATCAAATGAAATCGGTATAAAATGGGTTACCCTGTGAGGTGGTCGCTACAAAGCTGTTTCAAAAATAAAGCAGATATTTTAAAATGGGCCAGGTCTATGTACACTAACTTTACAAAAAAAGAGAAAAATTTATAGAATTCGGGAAAAATACATGTATATCATTTAAATGTATCCTGTCATGTTAAACAATTGATGTATGGAGTGTAGAGGTAAGGAGACTGTAAAAAAGTGCGCTAAATAAGAGTGGCGCCACTACAGTGTACAGTACTGCTACAGTACTGCTACAGCACCAGGCTCACTTTTAAATATCTTTTTATATCCCAATGTCATAGTTAGTCCGGCTACCTTCAGTTTTTTAATATTAATTTTTTTTTTAATATATTTTTTTTTAATATTAAAAAACTGAAGGTAGCCGGACTAACTATGACATTGGGACGTCAAACATCTCAGTCCCCCCCGTGACCATGGGCGCTGTAAAGCACCCGAAACGTCGGGATAATAATAAAAATAAATTAAAGTAATTAAACGCGATAAAATCCGTAAATAATAGTTTTATTCAATGTGTAGTGTTCGCGTAAATTTAAGAAATCGTATTTATTTGTTATTTCGAGTTTTACAAGAAAAGCATAATATTTATGGAGAGAATTATTTTATTAAATAGTAATGATATCCCTTTAATACACATATGAATAATTCTTATTCTTTATTTGTGTCTGTTTGTAAGTAATAGTATTAAATGCATATGAAAGTACTAGTAACAAAACACATTTTTTAAAATTTCAAACACCACAATCTCTTTTCTGTATCTTCAGCTGGGAGAGTTTGAGGTTAGTATACAGTATTTATAATTTTTTATTGCACAGACTTTCACTATAATTCTTTTTAAAATAATTATTTTATTGCTTTCAAAATCACTCCACGTATTTTACTGCGATTTATCATACCCTGTCATACCCTGAAGCTACTCGAGCGCTGTTGTGGAAAGTTTTTCAACTGTTATTTACTGCTTACGGATGGACACATGTTCAACTATTCTCCTATGGAAGATTGTCCTCCTTACCTCTAAAAATAGCTCCATGAATTGATGCTTATCAATTATTTTTATCGACTTTCAACATGACAGTAAACCATAAAGTGACAATTAATCAGAAAAAGAGAACTGTCAGTTCATAGAAAGAGAACTGTCTGTTGTCACAACAGTGTGAAAAATACATGAAATAAACATGTCAAACGTCACTAATCAATAAAAATGACAGCTTGCCGCCATGACAGGATTTTGTTGTGTGTTGCAATTTCAAGTGTGATTTCCGATGCTTTACCAGCAAGCAAAGCCATTATAAAATAATTGGACGGTTGAGAACCGTTTAAAATGTGTTTCCCTATTTTTGAGTATAGTATAGAAAGACCTGGCCCAGGCTCCATACATTTTGGAACATCTCAATTTCTTCAAATGCAAATCTTTGTAAATAATTTGTACCTTTCTTATTGTATAATTTACTTAGAGAGAAAAAAGTGCTGCTGGATTTCTTGCTGGTTCTTCCCAGGACAGAGGTTTACCAAACCAGTGGTAAAAGTAGTTTCCATAAGAATGACATGTAATCTGAATAAAAATGATAGTATTTTAATAATTGCTTATTGTTGCGCAGGGCTTTAACAAGCAGTGGCGCGAGCAGAACGAGAAGTACTACCTGAAGTCGCTGGACCACCAGGGCATCAACTTCAAGCAGAACGACCTGAAGGCCATGCGGTCCAAGTCGCTGTTCAACGAGGTAGAGGCGGCCTTCGCCGCGCGCCGGCCGCCGCCGCACCTCGTCGTGGACTACGGCCTGCACTCGCGCCAAGAGGGTACGCACGTCTAACTCGACTGAATCACGCCAGCCTAACGCTAATCTAATTTTACTCTTCTTTTTCGCATTTCCTTGCTACAGACGTGTAGGTAGTATAGTGGGCGATTTCAATTGTATATACATACAAGATCTATATATCCGTACAATATCCGATATCTACATATCAACCCACAGACAGCTGTAGTGTAGCGTCACTTCACAGAACATCTAACATCAAATTTGATGTAATAATATCTTAAAATATCCATGATATGGTGCACTGTATGCGAGATATTATATCCTTTCAACTGCGGAGACTCTAACCGTCATACTCCGTTGACTGCGGAGCTATTTAATAAAATTGACGGCGCATTGGGCGCAATCCGTTTAAACACAAATTTCTTGATTTTAGTATATCAAATACTATAATATGTATATATACATTTCTGAATTCTCTATGAAATTTTCTATAAACGAGTACATAAATTAAATAAACTCCCAGAGTAATAAGTGTAAGTAAATATTGAATAAAGACAAAATTGTCATATTTCTCGATGAAACAAAGTTTTTTAATACTTCGATTTTATTTTCATTTAATTTTAAATCTATTGTTTACAATATTTTATGCGCAAAATCATACATAATACATAAACACTCACGCCTGTCACCCAGAGGGGTAGGCAGAGACTACAGACTTCCATTTGGCACGATCCTGACACACCTCTCTCGCCTCCTTCACACCCATACACCTACGCATACATGCTCGTCGGTTAAGGTTTCTCCTAATTTGGCCCGTTTTCAATAAATCGCCAATTTGGTCGATAAATTTTCGCCTAGGACGTCCCTTTCCAACTCTGCCATTCACTTCTGCAACATAAATTTTCTTTGTCACTCTTTCCTCATTCATTCTTTCCACATGACCAAATCGTTCTATATCCTTATCATATCTCCCATCCCTGCTAAATACGCAGCCATACGCAGCCCAAATATACAAACTCATCTACTTGCTCGATCAACTTCTCTTCTATTCTTATTTCACAAATCTTTTTACTTTCTTCTCTTTCAAAAACCATAACCTTCGTCTTACTTGCGTTCACTTTCATACCCCTTTGTTTTAATGATTCGTTCATTAATGTAACCATCATTTGCAACTCGGCCGCCGACGACGCAAGAATAACTTGATCATCGGCGTACAAAAGGCATTTGACGGTTAACTCACCCATTCTTAATCCGCATTCTTCAACTTTCAAATTTTGCAAACAACTGTCTATAAATAGGTTGAACAGCCACGGGGAAGCCACACAGCCCTGTCTGACACCTTTATGGATGTCAAACCAGTCCGAGTAGATCCCGTTGATCCTAACACAAGCACTAGAGTCCCTATAAAGAGACTCCAATGCCTGTATCAAGCCAGCGCTCAACCCAAATGAGTTCAGTGTTTGCCATAGCAAATCCCTATCCACTCTGTCATAGGCCTTTTCCAAGTCCATGAACGCACAAAAAACCTTTTGGTTTTTGGCCAGAAACTTCTCCGCGATCATGCGCATGGAAAAGACTTTATCTGTACATCCCATTCCCTTTCTAAATCCCGCTTGCACATCCCAAATTTTTCCATCAGTTTCTTTCATGACCCTTTCAATCAGTACCTTAGCATACAGTTTTCCCACAATGCTAAGAAGGCTGATGCCACGGTAGTTTTTAGTCCTGCTGCAACCCTCTTCCTTTATATACTGGGCTTTGCACCAGTCTACCGGTACCCGCTTCAGTTCCCAGCATAAATTAAACAAGGTGTGCAGCAGGCCTGCCACCACTTCCTCTCCAGCCCTTAGCATTTCGAGTGAAACTCTATCATATCCGGCAGCCTTACCTGCTTTCATGCTTTTCATTGCTTTCATTATTGCATCTATACTTATCTCGCTACCTCTTTCCTCTTCTTTCGGTGTTTCTACTTCACTTAGTACACACGTTGTCTCCTCACTCATAAACACGCTTTCAAAATATTCCTTCCATCTCTTTAAACTCAAAACTTCATCATTCAGAATATAGCCATTCTCGTCTCTTATAGCATTCATCATAGGCTGTTTGAATGTCCCCTGGCAGTTCTTACAAGTTTCCAGAACATTTTAATATTTGCCTGGAAGTAATCCGATATTCTTCTATCATTCTTATCCGTTCTTTCTTGCTTTTTTCTTTCAACTACTTCTTTTACTCTCTTATTAAGATGTCTAAAGACTGCCTTTTTTCTTTCAATATCACCATTCGTACCACTAGAATTACCAGCCTTTGTTGCTAGTAAATCTAGCCATGCTCTCTTCTTTGCTTCAACTTCCATACATATCTCATCATCCCACCATAACGTATTATTTTTCCTTTCATTCTTTCTCTTACTAACACCACATACTTCGGTAGCTGCATCCACTAAACCTTTCTTTACATTTTGCCATATATTCTCCAAGTCTAACTCCTTCATACATAATTCATCCAAACCACTTATATTTTCTTTCAGTCTACATTTGAACTTGTTTTTATCACTTTCATCTTGTAACCTTTCTGTTCTAATACGCTGTAACGCAGTGGTAGACACAGACGATCGATGGCGCCAACGCCTGAATAGACTATTAATACAGCATAAAACTAAATAATGATCCGTTCCTACGTTAGAACCCCGGTAAACTCTCGTATCTACCACTGCGCCCCTCAATCTTTCATCCACAATTATGAAATCTATCATGCTTCTATCGTCACCTCTTTCCCAAGTATACATGTTAATCCTCTTGTGGCGAAAGCAAGTGTTCGTCACAAAAAGATTATTTTCCATACATACGGTGAGGAGCTTTGATCATTCTAAATTAGAATACTTTCATCACCAAACATTCCCAAGTTCCTTTCATAACCAAGCCTCTTGACCCCAACCCTTCCATTAAAATCTCCTAGCATAATAATATTTTCATTTCCCTTACACTTCATTAACACCATCCTTACCATTTCCCAAAACTGCTCTCGGATATAAGTCGGCTTAGACATGTCTGGGGCGTAGACCCCTAACACAAACAACTTCTTTAAGCCCACTTTCATTCGTAGCCATAGCAGTCTTGGGCTTACACATTCATACTCTTTCACACATTGGCCCATTCTTTCTGAAAGGATGATACCTACTCCCTGGCATGCCCGCTCGATCTCGTCTACACCAGACCAGTATGCGGTATTAATGCCATGTCTCTAATCTATTCCTCTATCATACATCATATCGCATACTTCATCCATTTTATCATTCATTGCCCCACATACATTCAACGTAGCCAAACGGGCCTCTGCGTTCCACTTTTCGCCTCTCCGGGAGACAACGTGACGGGTGGCGAACCTCGTCGCCGGTTTTCTTCCCGGAGATTCTTCGCACCCCTGCCCCATTAAAGGGGCTTACACCGATGAAGAATGTAGTTCGGACCAGATGCGGCATTAACAATTAAACTGCCGTCGGTCACGTTTTAAATGCAATACTCCGTACAAAGTGACTGACACGGCAGTCAAAGGTTTAATGCATTAGTCAATAAAATTAACACTAGTTTTTTTTTATTTCATTAAATATATATACTTAAATTCATGAAGAAACATTTGGTTTTATTTCCAGGACTAGTTGAACCTCTCTTTTTCCTTACATGATTTAGTCATCTTTAAATCGATCTTGCAAAGTTTTACAAATCTCATAAAGTTATGAAATAAGTATTCTTAGTGCCGATATCAAAATTTTTGCCGTAAGTGCCATATTTATTGAAAAATTAATTACTTTATTTGAGCAAACAATTTTCAACAGCACTTGTAGAGAAATAAAGATTCATTCATTCCTTTAAAAGCCATAAAACCACTCAAGGGTCACTCCCGTGGATGTAGAGTCTAAAATAACGTTTTTTGTAAACAATACTCAATGCGCCATAATAGTGTCGATTGACAAAGGCTTCCCCTTCAGAGGCGCCGCGGGGTGCGCGACGATTATATTACATTTCCAATAACCAACATAATTTTAGCAACATTATTTCTCAAAAAGGTAATATTTCCTTTAACACAAATAATATCTACTAAATAATAACATTTAAAAATCTCTTTCTGAAATAAAAAAATATTATGGATATATATTTTTAAAGAACCCACCTCTTATGCTCCAAAAATATGCCAAAATTGAAGTCCGATTTTGCACTTTTTGTGCATTATGTACTAGTTCATTAAAACATTTTTTATACGTGGTAGAGCCATGCTGCAGTTATATTAGTAGTATAGTTGTTGCACGAATGGGTCGGCTCGACCGGGGAAGGACCACGCTCTCACAGAATACCAGCGTGAAATATTAGATTGATGCTGGCTGTGTTTCGTATGGTGAGTGTAGAGAACCGGAGACGGTTTTTACTGAAAACGAAGCCTTTAGTCTCACGGGTGACAACGCATCTGCATTTTCATTTGTAATCGAGGATAGATGTAGATGTCTACGGGCCGCAGCAACTACTTACAATCAGGTGGACTGTGTGCTCGTTTGTCACCCTATTCTATAGAAAACATACAAAATAAGAAGGTGTATTCATTTCAATGATGAGAACCGTGGTGGATCAGAGGAGCACCGGTAGCTCAGATGGTTAGCTCTCGCGTTAAATTTCACAGTACGCTAGCAAACCGGGTTCGATCTCCGCTGGCGTCAATGAAATCATTAATTGCAATTTTAAGTGCTGATCTACCACGTGCTTGGCGGTGAAGGAAAATGTCGTGAGAAAGTCTGACCGTCTGAGAAATAAGAAAAAATATTTCGAAGACATGTGAAGTTCGCCAACACGCATAGGGGCAGCGCGGCGGACACTTCTTTGCCCTAAACCCCTCAGAAGTGAGGTAAGGCCCAGCATTGGGACGTAAACAGGCTGTAACTTAACTATTTCAACGATGATAGTCTGAATTAATCAGATGAACAAATTATAGCTAGGCAACTATAAAAACTATATGGATGGATGTATATAAGTATAAAATTGAATAAATATATAACATGGGTACTCATTTCTTTAAAAGGCTCCTGGTACTTACTCGATTTACTGTATCTACAGTACTAATTATTTACGAATGGTACTGTAGGTATCAGCAATCTTGCTTTAGGTTGAAACATAACGCAACGTTACACGATTTGCAAAACTGAAACCTACGTAAAAAGTATCAAAAAGAATTTTTTTTTTAATTCTTTTGAATTTTGCAAAGTGCATACAGATAAAATGTACATTAAAAAAACGGATATAAGAAACATGTGTCTGAGGTGACCTTAAAAACCACAGCCTGTTTATATTAGAATAAAAAAATACATTAAAACGACAGTTATTAAATTACGACGAAGTAAATAATGCTATAGCTAAGGTAGTTAATTGGTTTAATGTTAATAATTTGCATTTAAATGGAACTAAAACTAAATGTATGAAATTCGTAACTCCTAATGTCAAACATGTTAATACGAATGTAATTTTAAATTGGGAAGAACTGTGTCTTGTTGATACCACCATTTTTCTTGGAATCACACTGGACGCAAAGCTTCAATGGCTCCCCCATATATCAAAACTAGCTAGCAGACTTAGTTCTGCAGCATATGCTGTAAAAAAATTAGAACTCTTACCAGTGTTGTAACAGCAAGAATAGTTTACTTTAGTTATTTCCATAGCATTATGTCGTATGGTGTTTTGCTATGGGGACAGGCGAATGACACTGAAATTATATTTATTTTACAGAAGAGGGCCATTAGAGCAATATATAATTTAAAACCAAAAGAGTCACTGACTCAAAAATTTAAGGAAATTAATATATTAACTCTGGCCTCTCAATATATTTATGAAAATGTATTGTACGTACACAAGAATAAACGTAGTTTTGCAAAAATAAGTGATATTCATTCTGTAAATACTAGGAACAGACACAAGCTAGTAGTACCAGTTACTCGACTCCACCGAGTCAGTAATTCATTCTTGGGGCGATGTATACGCTTTTACAACAAAATCCCAGAAAATATACAAAATTTGTCATACGCAAACTAAAAATTTTTATTAAACTAAGTTTGTATAAAAAGGGTTTATTATAATATTAAGGAATTTATGGATAAATGAATGAATGAAAATGGTAACCCCTGGGAAGGGTGATTGCTACCAAGCTATTTCTAATTTGTCTTGTGTTGTTAATTGTAAACATGATTGTAGCTATTAATTAAAAAAAAAATAGTCCCGCTGTCCCACTTCTTGCTGGTTCTTCCCAGGACAGAGGTTTTTTTTGCGACCCAGTGGTAAATGAAAAAATTGACTTTCAATAAGTATTGCTTATAATCTACATTGAATAAAAAAGTTTCTGTTTCTGTTTCAGAGACAAAAACTACTAAAAATTGACAGAAGAATGCGAATTAAACCTATGTATGTTTTAAAATCCAAAAATGTTATTTAAGATATTAAAATAGTTGTGAACATTGAATTTGGAGAAAAATAAACATATAAATTTTATTAATTTACACCTCAACGAAAAAATATTGTATTTTTTACCCATAAAATAAAGTCACAACAAATTAGACGTATTTTCCTTTTTTATGATACATATATGTTAAAAAACAATAATAATGTGTTAAAGAAACATTAAAAATCACGATTATGATTAAGAATCATTACAAATTATTAAGAAATAAAACTCAAAACCAGCACGACCCGAGACTAAGACCGTAAAAAATAACAAAGCAAAACATCTGGCAAACATATTTTGCTGCTTGTCATCATCATCATCATCATCATCATCATCATCATCATCATCATTACAGCCCTTCACAAGTCCACTGCTGAACATAGCCTCCCCCAAGTAATGCCACAAAGCACGGTCCTGAGCCACCTGCATCCATCGACTTCCTGCATATCTTACCAGGTCGTCACTCCATCTAGTGGGGGGTCGCCCTACACTACGCCTACCGGTACGAGGCTGCCACTCGAGAACCTTTCTTCCCCATCGGTTATCGTTTCTTCAAGCATTGCAATTGCCACTTCAGCTTACTAGTCCGTTGGGCTATATCGGTCACTCTGGTTTTACTGCGGATATCCTCCTTTCTGAGGGTATCAGGCAGAGAAACTCCGAGCATAGCCCTCCATAGCTCGCTGAGCGACCTTGAACGTCCTCATAAGGCCAGCAGTGAAGGACCACGTCTCAGATCCGTAAGTCATCACTGGCAACACGCACTGGTTGTACAATCTAGTTTTCAGAGATTGAGGTATACCTGACTAGAAGATGTGTCATAATTTCCCTAACACTGCCCGGCCGAGTTGAATCCGTCGATTGACCTCTCGGTCGAAGTTGGACTTACCTAGTCGGACTATTTGTCCCAGGTAGACGTACACTCGTCAACAACTTCGAGCTTAGTGCTCCCAAAAACTACCGGCATAGATTTGACATGGACATTAAACATAATCTTTGTTTTGTCCATGTTCATCTTAAGACCTATCCGTTGGGAGCGTTTTGCTGTTTGTACCAACCATTATTTAGAACTATTGTCGTTAAGTCCGTGGATATAAAACTAGCCACAACAAAAAACCTAAGTAACGCACTTACATTTTTAACGAATCTTCAATGAATATAGTTTATTTCTGTTTGTAAAGTTCATTATTATGTTTATTACGAACTAACACTCGTTTGCTTATATATAATTTTACTGAAAAACAAAGTAAACAAAAATAAACTTGGGCCGACAACTTGAGAGCGGCTACTTATTTCGAAACAGCTATACTTTAAATTTAAAATAAGATTCGATTTTACACTAAAAACTGTGATATGTATACCTAAATATAAAGCATAAATCATCTAGTTTATTGTGACGTATAATATTCTAAATAATATTAAATAAAACTAAAGTACTTACGACATAATCGTTGACATCCCACAAACACTTGTTCACAAAACACCGAGAGTAGAGTAGACTGATGTTAAATAATTACGGTTCATTCCTTAAGGCTTGTTACACTGCCAACTCGTTAGTAATACGTAAAGTAGTTAATAATAATAATAATAGTCTTTATTTGCATAAAACATGGTAATTATACAGATGTTTCAGAGTCTTATTATGCCCACATGTTTTGCTATTTTAATATAATATAGCATGCAAATTACATTTAAATCAAGATAACCTATATAGTATTAAAATTAACAAATTAAACATGTTTATTTAAATATAATTATGTTTTACAATGTCAAAATCTAGTTTAAAATGTCAGAAATTCATTAGTGTCATAAATATTTTTGTCAATTAACCAATGGTACAATCTTTTTTTAAATACGTTCATATTATGTAGTGTTTTAATTTCATCAGGTATTTTGTTGTTGTATATTTACTATATTTAGCTGACTTCGGAACTTCGCTTAGAACTAATCTATTTGGATTTCTTTTAAGCCTAGGATTAATATCAGATGACTTTTTAAATAAATATGTATGCTCTTTTACAAATTTACCTATCTCAAAAATATATAGCGAGGGCATAGTTAGTAAAGACAGATTTTTGAATATTGGCTTACAGGATTCTCTAGTTGGTATAACACATATCGTCCTTATACACTTATTTTGTGCGATAAATGCCCTACGCCAATCTATGCTATTGCCCCACATTATTATACCATATCGAAGTATAGATTCAATATACGCCCGATAGCATAATAGGGCCGTTTTTTTATTAGTTACCTTTTTTATGGTACATAGTGCATACACAAAACGATTAATTCTTTGACATAGGTCATCTATATGTATTTTCCAGTCTAAATTTCGATCTATAATTACACCAAGAAATTTAATTTGTTCTATTTCCTTAATTTTATTGATATTTAGACAAGAATTAGTTTTTATTTTATTAAAATGTATGTAATTTGATTTATCTAGGTTTATTTTCATATTGTTTCTATACAGCCAATTAGTTATATTATCGATTGAGTTCGTCAGCTATCGATTCCAAAAAACAAAACTTACAAAAATTGCCGCAAATGTCCCTAGATGTCACTACTTTACTATCCGGGACGTACAACGCTACTTTTGTTTTGGCTAGCGTAGTAGCCATGGACGTTTGAGTGGTTAAGTAAATTATTTACAATATCCACTTCGACCTGTTGTAATAGAACCACTTTAGAGTATCATATGGTAACAGTGTATTACCCATGCCTGCTACAGACTTAGTTTCTAATACAACCATTAATTTCATTATTCACTTTAACTTCCTAGATAAGTCTGAGCTGAGTTTACAATAACTTCTGAAGTAGGGAGTTATTGAGTGATGCCTAGGTTTTAGTTTTCTTGATACTGACTTAAATAAATCAATATATTTTTGCTTCAAGTCAAAATATAGGTATTCTGTTTATTCCTTTTCTTTTTAAATGTTAAATAAATGTCAGTATCATAATAATAATAAGTTGAAGGCCTGGTTGAAAAGCTCCTACAAATAAGTTTTATAAGATTATAGAAGTTAAGTTAGTAAGATAGAAGTTCTTCCACACATTCATTATAAAAATATGCCAAATGCATCACACTCTTCTAAAGAGCTCAACTGTTAGCCCAAATGAGTTTTCTGATGTTTTCAAGTAGAGTCAATTTAATGTAATTCAAGTCAATGATGAAAACGATGCGATGTGCTTTCGACAGAATGTCAGTGTTGAAAATACGCATGGTGCCATTGTAAGTAACGGTTTAGTTAAGTTGTAGGTTTATGACAAAGTGAATGAGGTTGACTGTGTGCAGGCATCAAGATCCTGCGCGACGCGGCGGAGCTGCTGATCCACCACGCGCGGCGGCAGACGGGCATCCAGAAGGCGGAGAAGCGCCGCATCAAGCAGCTGCTGCGCCACTTTCTGCCGGATCTCTTCTCGCACCCGCGCCAGCCGCTCTCCGACGACGAGCGCGACGACGGTATGCACCTACAACTACTACTTTTTTAACATTAACACTAACTAACAGTCCACCTGATGGTAAGTTGATACTGTGACCCATAGACACGCATGAATATATTAATTTTACAATTCAGTGTAAATTAATCAAATATTGCGGCAACAACCCAATCTTACAGGGTTTTAGAAATAAAGCCGAGAAAACTTGTTATAGTATATGGGTGACAGAATACACAATCCACCTGACGGTTGGTAGATACTCTGTGGTCTATACAAGTCTACGTGTATCTTTTATGAAGAATCAAAATGCAGATGCTTCGTTACCCCTGAAGAATAACATGGAATGCTTCGTTTGCTGTAATAAAGATCTCTGGTTTTCTACACCCACCATACCAAACACAGCAAAATAAAGGTGTATTTTTTTAAATTGGTATTCTGCGAGAGCGTGGTTCACCAACATACATGTGTGGTGCTATAACCATGATACAGCTGCAGTATGACTATAACAAGTAAACAACTACAATCATAATGCTGGCCAAGCAAAAATTAGGGCGAAAACGTCTTAACAATTTTGTTATCATAGTGTTACGCTGTACCCCGCCACGCCATTACAACTTCTAACCCGTATCATCCTGTAGGTATCGTTAAAGGCGACAGTCAGAAATGAAATGAAGATGGCGATAGCGTGTTCCTGTTAGAGCACAAATTATAAAAACTGCTGTTCTCAACCCTTCTGCCGAACGGGCAAGTGTTGAATGAATGAGTGTGAACACAATGATAAAGTCTTCCTGTCTGATAACCGACAACAAACAACTTTCCAATATTATGAAGCATTACTAACTAATATAAGCTCTCACTAGTCTTAATGTACACGACATGACTGTAGAACTTGAGAATAATCACTACAATAGATCCAAAACCAAAATAGATTTTCAAATAGAGGTCTGATTGCTACTTGTGATATATAACTATGATGACACTCATGCGATGTGCCTTGGACAGACTATCCGTGTTGAATACACGCATGCTGCCTTCCTACTGACTTTCTCATAGTATTAAACTGTATTGATGTCCTGTTTAAATATTCTTCAATAAAATGTTTGTTGTTTAGAAGAGAAAGATGAGCCCGCGAGTCCATGCAGCCCGGCTGGTGAGCAGGACGACAAGAATAACACTAATGTCAAACAGGAAAAACAGGAGGTAAGAGTTTTCTTAGTATAATAATTGAAATTTGTAATTTGTGTGTATCTGCATTACACTAATATTAATTACCTTTTGTTAACAGTCTTCAGAGTCTGATAATGCATCTGATAAAAGCAGTAGGAACAACAAGAATGATAAGGAAAACAAGCCTAAGAATAACAACATGGATAATAATAAAGGTAAAATTTATTAGTTATTTTTTCTAATAATAAAATTAATAAATACTGTATAATAATGTATTTTTGATTGGCAGACAGTACAAATGCAAGCTTAAAAAGAAGCAGTAGTAATGAGGATCCTTTCAGTATGAAGTCTGAACCTGAAGTGAAGACGGAGGACTTGGAGGAAGACTACAGAGATTATCCACCTAATGTAAGTTTCATTTTTTATAATACAGAGTTAAGATGATTTAGAGACAAGTTAAAACTCAAATTTGATCATTTGAAATTAATAATAGGCTTTTTTTCCTATGACTGCTTTATTGGTTTAGTGATCTTAAGCGCGACTGCTTGTTATGAGGTTAGGGTCAAAATTATTTACTGCTTAATTCTGTCAAAAAATTCTCAATGGCAACTTGGAACCAGGAAGGTGAGGGTGTTTCACGCTTGTACCTCGAAAAGTATGTAAAGCAGTTGGTCCTGCGTCTGATCTGTTACCAGTCATGTGTTGCACTGTCGTTGTATCAAGATTATGAGATTGAGGAAATATAGTGTCTACATCTCTGTGCACACACTGGTGCTTTAAAATTTTATTCTGCACAGATGGCTACTCACTGTTGAGATTGTCATCGTAACCGGAAATCGCTCTGGAGTATATTAATAGATTTTTCCGAGACATGCATTTCCATTATTATTAAACCAATATGGCTTAGACCCAAAAGTTGTGTAGACTTTTGACATGGTGAAGTTTAAACTCGAGATTGTCTCTGAATGTAAAAAGTATTAGAGGTTTTATTTTTCAGGATTGTATGCATATCAATTCAATAGGGTTTTTTGTTTTGAAGAGCTTAGAAATGTATTCAGTTTTATTGGGATCTGATATTGAACTTATTTGGACTGACAGCAGTTACAAGTAAGTTTACTGGTCCACCTGATAAGCTCCAGCAGCTTATGAATACACTTTTTTCAAATAAAGGCACCTATGGGAACTAAGATCAACTGTCTCAGTCTCATACATCTTGTAATGCTTATGGGCTCTTCATTCTTCAAACAACAACACGGAGCCTCAATAATTCGAACCCCCGATAATTCAAACTGTTGTACCTCTATATTCTGAACAACCCATGCTGCTCTAGTAGATATTTTAGTTTCAAAAAAAAAATTTTATTGCGTAAATTGAAGGATAAAGCATTTTCTTTGTCATTAAACACCACTCGACAAAGATTTTTTTACAGTTAATACATATTGATTAAAATTTGTATTTACTTTTAATTATAAAATCTTTTTGATCTAAAAAAAAAAGATTTTTTAAAATTATAATAATCATCGTTATGGATAAATACATTACATGTACTAAAATTTACAATGGTCAACAGCCTCTAAACTTGGATATTATACCTATATTTCAAGGGCTAGTTTATAAAAATATTTCCATACTATAATCAGATTGCCTCATTAATCCTAACAGGGTGTAAATTTTGTGTGTTTGGATTATCGAGGCCCTGCTGAATTGGGACAGATTCATAGATAAAAAAGAAAGCCAAAAAAGCCATAGACAGTTTATACATGGTAGAGGCATCTATAAACCATTTTCATGTAGGATAAGGGTGACGAACGAGCACTCAGTCCACTTGATGGTAAGTGGATGCTGTGCTGGCGATGACTAGAGCATATACCATTAGAAGATCCAACGTAAACACGTTGCACGAACAACTGAGAAACCAAATCGCCCGATTTGTGCCATCGGGTCATAAAATATACCCGCAGGTAGGGAAGGTACATGCGCAGTATATCCGTCCAAGAAAATTAGAAGACAAAAGGTGCTATAGATTTGCAAAGTTACTGTGCAACGAACACTGCATTTGGGTTGGATTTGGAATCGTTAGGCAGGAATTTGGGAGAGTAAGATGTTTTATTTCGTAGAGGTTTGGGCTCTGATTATAATAATACCACTCACATTGAAAGGTAACGCACCATTTTCGAAAAAATAAATAAAAACTATAACATAAAATGCGTAAACGTAAAGTATGGAAAATGATAATTAAACTGACTACGGTTTTGGGTTCTAGCCTTTCCGAGAAAAAATTATACGATATTACTGTGAAAGCTAGATAGCACACAGAATTTTGTGTATGTACGACAAGGACCCAAGACCAGAGTCACATTATTTTACTCACCCACACTCAAAGAATTGAGTGTCAGTGGCGTATCTTCAAAAGATATTTCAGTAAAGATATATATATAGATACAGAGTGACCGACATACCCCAACGGATTAGTAAGCCATATAGCTCGAAGAACCGACAACCGTTGGGGAAAAAAGGTTCTCGAGTGGCAGCTTCGTAACGGTAGGCGAAGTGTAGGGCGACCTCCCACTAGATGGAGTGCCAACAAGTGGAGTGACATGCAGGAAGTCGATGGATGCAGGTGGCTCAGGACCGTGCTTTGTGGCATTCCTTGGGGGAGGCCTATGTTCAGCAGTGGACTTGTAGTGAAGGGCTGTAATGATGATGATATATAGATTATAATAGAGAAAATTTTACAGACTTAATAACTTAATATATGAATATTTATGGAGAAGTGAAATTATAAAGAATAACAGAGATCCTTTTGAGGAATTAATAAAAATAATAAATTATGTTTACAAACAATAAAAAAGTGATTATAATATACTGTATACTATTTCTGAATTGTTTAAAACCGTCTGGGCAGTTAATTAATTTCATACTTAAACACCAAGCAATACTTTCAGTTGTAAGAGGCTAGATGGTTGTGGCAGGAGCAAAGGCAACCTGACTTTATAGATCTTATCGAATCTGTACTAAAATTAAATCAGCTCGCCCCGAACCCACGTAGTCTTCTCTGCCCTACTCCTAGATTGTTTTTGTAAAGCCGCGGCGCGGAGGGAGAGCAGCCCCCGCCCATTGTAGCAAATCGCAGGCACCTGTGCGAGTCGTAGTGTGCTTATATATTACACTAGCTGTACCCCGCGGTTTCACCCGCGTATATCAGTGGGCCGCGCGGCAATTTATTTTTTGACATAGACTCCCCTCCCACACCCCAGTGACACCCGCATCGCATGGTGCTGGCAGTGTACGCGATATAAGGATTTTTCGACGTTACTATTGAATATTTTAACATGGAAAAGTAGTTATGGTGGGATAACTATAATAGTTAGACATATGGTATTGCAGACTTTTATGTAGATATTGATGTCCTCCATAAAACTGTAGCACATCACTTTGCTCTATTGTCAATAGTTTCCGCAGCGTACGCGATATAAGGTTTTTTTTGGTATTTTTTTCACACCTTACCTTACACACCTTGGGTTACATTAACGAAGTTTTCATACGGATCCCTAAATTTTTTGAAAACGTTCTATCGCCTGTGTTCATCAGGAATAATGTAGGATTCCAATGGTGAAAGAATTTTTCAAATCGGTTCAGTAGTTTCAGAGCCTATTCAATTCAAACAAACAAACAAATCTTTCCTCTTTATAATATTAGTGTAGATTATATAATATGTTCATAATTTAAAGTAATTATAAAAGCTAATATTTTGGTGTTTTGTTCAGTGCAAGAGCGAGCGAAGCGAGCTCGGGACTTAGGGCACTCCGACTCGGACAGGTTAGGTTAGAAGGGGATGGCAGGGTCGAGTGAGCGAGTGAAGCGACGAATAGACCCCGCCAACTCCTTCGTTGGTATTTTTTTTTGTAAACCACTTAGAAGTAGGAGCCCCGCAAAGCGGGGCCCCGTCGCCCGGGCTTCCCTCAACTACGCTTCGGGGTGCTTCCCTCACCCAATTCTCCTCCCATAAATCACTCCTAAAAACTTCTCTCCCCACCACCTCCCACCCCCTAAATTCTTTTTGAGTTATCATTTTGAGGTTAGTTACATGGGATTTTCTTTTTGATTTTTCTCAAAAACGGTGCATTACATTTTAATGTGAGTGGTATTATTATAATTGGGGACCAAACTTCTACCAAATAAAACGCCTTACTCCCATAAATTCCTGCCAAACGATTCTAAATTTCATCCTGCATTTAGATATATCGTGATTGTTTTGTTGAAATACAGACTGTAGATGATGAAAAGGTGTAAAGTTTAATTTTTGTTTATTTTATACGAATAATTGTAAAGAGGTTGCAAAAAACCTTTTAAACCTTTAAAAAATTTCTACCTGAGATTTCCCAAAGCATTATTTTCTAAATTTTAAGTACAAAACTTTAATAAATGTTTCTCTTTCTGATAATTTATGTTTTATTCTGTTCTTTAAAAATAAATATAAAACTATATTACTCCTATTTTCAAAAAAAAATCTATGGTATGGGCGACAAAATGCTCCATACGCGATCACCCGCATTTCACGGAAAGGCGCGATTACTCTAGGGTTAATTGAGAACGAAAATGAAATTCTTATTTTAGATGTAATGTTATGGGTCATAATGTCCACTTAGCGTCAGGTGGTCTGTGTGAGGTTTTTGGTGAGCCTTATTTTATAAAAAAAGATAGTGAGAAGTTGTGTAATGTGCGTGTGCAGGAGAGGCGGTTCGTGTGCACGTCATCGTGGTACCTGTTCCTGCGGCTGCACGGCGTGCTGTGCGCGCGGCTGGGCGCGGCGCGGCGCGCGGCGGCGGCGCTGGCGGCCGAGTGCGGCGCGAGTGGCGGGGCGGGCGGCGGGGCGGCGGCCGCGCTACGCCTGCGCCCCGGCAGCCTGGCGCCCGCCGCGCCACCCGCCGGCCATTACCCCGCGCTGCTGGAGCTGGTGCGCGCCGTGCTGGACGGCAACACGGAGCCGGCCGCCTACGAAGACGCCGTGCGCGAGATGCTCGGCATCAAGGCTTACCCCGCCTACACGCTCGATAAGATCGTTTCCATCGCCGTCAGACAGGTACACACGCTCACTGGAACTGTTACAACGTTAAAATAGCTAATAGACACAATTGTTAACAAACATTGAATTCATTAAGAAAATATTAATAATGTATTCTATATATAATTTTATAATTGTTTCCAAAATAAAATTGCACAAAAAGATGAATATTTAATAGATACGAGGGGGGTGATCCAGAAGTAATGATAATCGGTTACTTCAGGTTCGCATAAAATCCAAAAAAAAATTTTTTTGCTTGCTTATATACTCACTACTTCAGCCTAAAAAAATCATACAAATAGATCACGATTTCCGGGAGATACATTCATTTGAATACGAACTGTCAAAGAGATAACATCAAGATGGAGAAAAACGAAATTAGAGCTGTCATCAAGTACCTCTGATTGAAAAAAATGTCTTCAAAAGACATACACAGTGACTTAGTGGAAACATTGGGGGACTCTGCTCCTCCAAATTCTACAGTTGCACGCTGGGCCAAGGACTTTAAACTGGGAAGAACATCCACTGAAGATGAACATCGCGAAGGACGCCCATCCACGTCCCTCACTAAAGACAACTTGAAAAAAGTCGAAGTTGTGTTGGCAGATCGAAGAGTAACCATCAGGCATTTAGCTGAGGTCACAGGGATCTCATATGGCAGCGTTCAAATAGTCCTTGCGAACGAATTGCATATGAAAAAGGTCTCTGCGCGTTGGGTACCCAGAATGTTAACTGACGAGCAAAAGAAAAATCGAGTTGACATTTCGAGGGTCAATCTCGAAAAGATCAAGAAAATTTGTTTGTTCCATTTTGTGACTATGGACGAGACCTGGATCCACCATTTTGATCCTGAAACGAAACAACAATCGATGACTTGGAAGCGAGCGAGCCTCCTCACCGACGCCAAAGAAATTCAAAGTTTCAAGTTCGGCGGGAAAGGTTATGGCATCTGTTTTTTGGGACGCTCAAGGCATAATTATGGTGGAATACTTGGAAAAGGGAGCCACTATTACGGGCTCTTACAAATAAGAAGATTACGGGAGGCCATTAAGGAAAAAAAGACGCGGCAAACTGCGAGCTGGAGTGCTGTTTCACCAAGACAACGCACCGGCTCACAAAGCCGCAGTTGCGATGGCTGCCATTCAAGAAACGGGATTCGAACTGCTCGAACACCCTCCCTATTCGCCAGATCTAGCTCCTAGTGACTTCTACCTCTTTCCTCGACTCAAGGAACGCCTCCGAGGCAAGAAATTCGAAGACGATAGCGAAGTAATGGCCGCTGTTGAAGCATTTTGGGAGGGTCAAGACAAAGAATTTTTTTTCAAAGGGAATCCTGGGTTTAGAAAAAAGATGGACTAAATGTATTGATTTGTTAGGGGACTATGTAGAAAAATAAATTATTATTTTAACTTTAATTACCGTGTTTTATTTTCATTATCAATACTTTTGGATCACCCCTCGTATTATGAGACAGGTCTTTTTAAATACATTATATACATCATTTTAAATATATACGACTTTGATTAAAACTACTTTTATGGATTTTATCGCGTTTAATTTTAATTATTTTTATTTTTAATTCCCGACGTTTAGGGTGCTTTCCAGCACCCATGGTCACGGGGGACTGAGGTGACTGACGTCCCGATGTCATTGTTAAACCCGGAGTACCTTCAGCTTTTTTAATTATTGTTTATGATTAATTAAAAAAGCTGAAGAAGGTGCTGGAAAGCACCCGAAACGTCGGAATTAAAAATAAAAATAATTAAAGTTAAACACGATAAAATCCGTAAAAGTAGTTTTAATCAATGTGTAGTGTTCGTGTAAATTAAGAAATAATTATATAGGTATATTACTTTTAAGAATAAATTGTTCTTATTGAAATATTTTTCTTATTAAGATCGACTGCATATTAATTATGCAGTCGATTTACGCAGAATTACAAACATCCGTGCTAATGAGTTTTGTGCTATTACTTAATCAGAGAGAGAGAGAGATCCATTTGAAAATTGTGAATTTGATATGATAATGTTATGACAATGATGAGAATCATGCGATGTGCATTTGACAGAGTGTCAGTGTTGAATACACGCATGCTGCCTTCCTACTGATGTCTATTGCCAGCCGAGTTAGGTTGGTGCGTATGCACATAGAGTAGCTACAACTGTGTCCATGGTGAGCCATTAGGTTAGTAGTTGTGTGCACAGAGTAGGTACAGCAATTTGCATTGTGTACAGCTGCAACACTGCGCGTCGGAGCCGTGGTCTGTTCGCGCGGCGGAGATGGCAGCTCGAGCGCTGCGTGGCGGGGCGGGCGGCGGCGCGGGCGGCGGCGCGTACGTGCGGCGCGCCGCCCGCTACCTGCGTCAGGACCACACCGCCTTCCTCGTGCGCCTGGTCAGTGCCTGCCGCCGTCAGCGCACAGCCTCCACATGTGCTGCGTGTACCCCTTATTAATATTAATAAAATTGTAACCACTAAGACCACAAATAGCACTGGACTGATTGATGCATGCCATGATGTGATTGTGTAAGAATATCAACTGTCTCGTATCATCCCGTAGGTATCATGAGAGGCGACAGAGGAACAATAAATCGGGAGATGGGCAGCACTGTCACGGATTCGTAAAAGCAGAAAGTAGTTATCTTCCAAGGATAAATACGTTGATGAAGGCTAAATTTTTTGGATACAATCCCGAGTTTCGTTCTTCCTAGTTGAGGAATGTTATAGCATCTATGTAACTAAATTACCAACTTTTGTTTATACAATAACATTGCTAGGTCAGAGTGTTTTTTGATAACACATTATAGGATCTGCTGTGCCCTACAATCTTAAAAGTTGATACTAATAATAAAGACTCCAACTGATTATATATTTAATTCTGAACTATTGGTAGTGAGTACAGTGTGCGACGGCGCATGTTTGCGAACTGAATTAATGAGAATGAAAGATAATACAAATAAGGTAAAAATGCTGATTTGCAGAAGACCGTACATACATAATTATGTTTATCTGTGATTACAATCATTAGTTGTAATATCTAACGCAATGCATTACAAAATTTGACTTGCAATACCTGTTGCTTCATGATATTTTGTTTTGTATAAACGCTACTTAAATATAAGTCATGTTTACATCAAAATGATCTTCATAGCAGTTAAGTCCAGTTTTTGTAGACAATGTATTCATTCGGGTATCTTCTTGCCATTTTTAACAAAGTATTTCTCGTATTTAAATTAGTTGGCACTTAGATCTCAATTTCCCCGGCGTTCTTATGCTCGTATTTTTGTATTCAGGCGCAACACACCAGCTATAAAAATGATAACTCATTATGAAACATCCAAAAATATCTTATTACTTTACAAAATCCGTAAAACCCTAGGACAGTGACGTCCCTAGCATTAACTGGCAATTCTGCATGGCGGTTAGCGTTTTCGTGCGAACATTTAAAACGATAAATTGAAAGTAATTTTTATGGCACTATTTGGTTTTAAACAAATATATAAAAATTATAGTGGTCCATTATCACTGGGATTTATTTAAAACACTAAAAATGGGCGTAATGTCGTATTCACGAGACCAGGATCTTTTTCATGATCCGAACGACGCATGAGCACACAGTCCACCCGATGATAAGAAGATGCTGTGGCCCGTAGACGTCTTTATTTATCCCCAATTAAGAATCAAAATGCAGATGCATTGTCAACCCTGAAGACTGGAAGATAACTAGAAAGAAGACTAGAGATAAGATGGAATGCTTCGTTTTCAGTTATTTTAAATTTACTATTAAAGCTTATACTTTTTTTTTAAAAGATTATCTTTAAAATATCGACTAGGTGTCAAAAAATATAAATTCATAAAAATGAGCATAAAGTGAAAAAATTACACGTAAATTTTAAGAAGTATAAAAATATTGTAGGCCTGCTTTTACATTCATTGTAGGTGAGTAGGGGATTCATTGTCATCTGCCATGATTGCCATTGGTATTGCTTATGTACAAAACCGCACATTAAATAATTATTTATAGATTTTTTATTTATTGCATTATGATCACGAGTTTTTACAGATCTGAATTGATGATCTTTTGAAATGCTTTGTTCTAGCTTCCCAACCTTTTCCTGGTAACCCATGTATTGTTTATTCAGCAAACGGCGGCGTTTTACGGCTTACGATTGACGAAATATTGGAGTTTGAGAGTTGCTTAGCATTTCGATGCTCGTCAACACCTGGACAGGATTTCATGAATTCTCATCATCATTGCTACTGTAAACAATGTAATGCTTCCATTTAGTGATTGTAGGAAGGGGTGGGCTATTACTTCGTTCAGAGGATGAACCGACACGTTCTTTTCACTGCTGTGGAGGGTACGGACAGTTGATCACTCCTGTGTAGCTGTGGAATTTAGCAGGTTTTGATTCAGAGGCATTGGTTCTGGCATATTGGATGTTAACTTTCCTCTTGTAAACATTTTTCATTACTGGCTATTAAAAAACTAAATTTACTAACTTCTTTCCGCGGCACACATTTCTTTTTCACTACATTACTTTTGCAAAGTATTATACAAGTTAATCGTTTGTCAACTGACTATGCTACTGAAGTAGTTAACTTAAGAGATAATAATAATAATAATAAGTTCTTTATTTCCAAGAGGTTGTTATTATTATTATTATTTTTGGGGTATCTGTATAGTTTTCTCATCTGGTTGGTTTCTATAAATATATAATTATAAATTAAAATGAAAAGATAAATATACATAAATATCAATAAAATAAAATAAATACAAAAAATACACAAATAAATAAAGATCCAACCAGATGGGAGCCCTCGGCAGGGGAGACCAAACGGCCGAGGGTTAGGGGGAAAGGGAAAGAAACCGACGGACGATGCGGGCGGTATCGAGGAGCTTCTGCATTTGAGCCCGGAGCGGTCCGTCACGGAGTCCCAGTCGCCTCAGATGACCCGAGAGGCTGACTGGGATTAGCCCGTTTGCAGAGACGACTACAGGAATAATTTCGGTTGGCAGACCACCCCACATGTCGGTCACCTCGTGAGCCAGGTCCAGATATTTTGTTTGCTTATCTGTTTCGGCTTTCACGAGGTTCTCGTCATACGGAATGGTAATGTCGACCAAAAATATCCTTGACTGTGCCCGGTCCATCAGCACAATATCAGGCTTATTTGCAAGAATAGTCCTGTCTGTGATGATGGCCCGGTCCCAGTAGAGCCTGGCGCGGTCATTTTCGAGCACGGCTTCCGGCAAGTACTTGTAATACGGCAATTTCCGGTCCACGAGACCGTATTTCAGAGCGAGCTCCTGGTGTAGAATTCTGGCTACTAGGTTGTGCCTGTGCAAGTACTCAGAGTTAGAAAGCGCCGAACAACCGGAGATGACATGCCTAAGTGACTCCCCCGGGATGGCGACAAGCTCGACAGACGTCAACGGTGCCATCCTTTAGGATGTAGCTCCGATAGTTGTTGGTCTTAATAACCTGATCCTGTATTGCACAGACAAAACCCTCGGTTTCCCCGAAGAGGTCACCAAAACGTAGCCAGTTGAGGGAGGCGCCTGTATCTACGAAGGGCTCATGTAGAGCCCTGTAGTACCTCCCGTGGAGCTCCTTCTCCTTCCATACGGTCTCCCGGTCGGAAATGCTAAGCACTGCTGGGTCCTGCCATTGCTCGTTGGCCAAGGATAGAGGGGTAAGCCCTTTATCACTAGAAATGACGTCATTATAGAATGGATCATCTGATCTCGCCAGGAAGTAATGACGGAGGCTGCACACTTCACGATTATGCATAGTGAGCGCGCTCAGAAAGCCACGCCCACCATGCTTTCGCGGCAAGTACAGCGTCATTACCGACGATCTCGGATGATGCATCCTATGGGACGTCATGGTAGTGCGGACTTTTCTATCCAGAGCGTTAAGTTCAGTCTGAGTCCACCTGAGTATGCCAAGGGTATACATAAGGACAGGCATGACCCAACCGTTATATGCGTGTGTCTAATTCACACCGGACAAAAGGCTATTAAGCACTTTGGTCAAGCGTGCATAAAACACGTCGCAAACTAACTGTTTTACACCAGCCTCATCGATACCGATGTTCTATGACATACCCAGGTATCGGTATGTTTCAGCCTCGGAAAGGGTCCTTAAGTTGACGGGCATAGATAAATCTATGCCCTCAGAGTTAGCAACCTTTCCCCTCTCAACATGGAGGACCGCACACTTATCCGTCCCCAGCTCCATCCCAATGGAACTGCTAAACTCACAAGTGATTTTTAGCAATTCCACAGGATGGGAGCGACTGGAGGCGAATAACTTAAGGTCATCCATATAGAAAAGGTGGGTACTTTTGTCCCTCCTTTCCGTAGCTGAAATCCTCTCCCGGATCCCTCCAGTAAGGTACTGAGAGGGTTCAGGGAGAGGCAGAACCAGATTGAAGTCAGACAATCGCCCTGGAAGATACCCCTTCTTATCCTTATGTGGTTCTCCGCAGCCATCATCCGCTCACCCAGACTCCACTGCCCCATACACTGCTCGAGGAAGTCTCACTGTACATTCTATCTTGTACAGCTCGAGGACTCTCTTTAGCCATGTATGGGGCACCGAGTCGAATGCCTTTCTGTAGTCTATCCAGGCGGCGGAGAAGTTCCGACGGTTGCGTTTTACCACTTTGCCAATGACCGCGTAAATGAGGAGTGGTCCTTAGCCACGACCACCGCCCCGACATCCATTTTGAGCGCGTGACATCACCTGATTTAGCTCCAGGTTACGAGTGATTCTCGCGCTCAAAATGGATGTCAGTGTCTTATATATGGTGGGTAGACACGTAATGGGGCGGTATTTGCTCGGGTCTGTGGTAACCTGGTCTTTAGGAACCAAATGAGTGATCCCAGTAGTGAAGAGGCTAGGGAGCGACTTCTGGTTGAGAGCCTCTTGAAACTGACGGGCGAGCACAGCGTGACACACCATGAACCCCTTTTATTATTATTTTTATTTTTATTATTATTATTATTATCTCTTAAGTAACTTTTTAATCTTTTTCTAATACATATGGTACTGGTAGCCAACGGTGATAAAGAAACTGGATCCCACAGCCTTACCTCTGATCATTTTTGATGGTTTTATTTTAGAACTGAGTAATATTGTAAAAGACCTTGGCTAACACATTGACTCCACCTTGAGCTGGCAAACTCAAGTGGCAAATGTTTGTCAGAAAGTCACAGGTATTTTGCGTTCTCTCTACCGCCTGAAGAACTTCCTACCGTCCAAAACCAAGACGATTATTGTGCAGACTTTAATTTTTCCCATTTTTGACTATGTTGATGTGTGTTATTTTGACCTGAATGCAGAACTCTTGAATAAATATGACCGTCTTCTTAATAACTGCATTTGATTCATTTTTAATCTTCGAAAGTATGATCATGTGTACTTATCGCTCTCAACTTAGCTGGTTACCCATTCGTCGTGAATGTAACGTTTTGTGTTTAGACTAAACATATAGCAGATATTCTCCTAAACAATAACAATTAAAATCAAGTAAAATATGCTATGTGCGTTTTTGTCACATTGAAGGTATTAATTGACAATATTCTAGCTGCTGCACATTGCATGTTTTAAAAAGTTGTCATGGTTTGTTGTACAATCCCAAAAGCACATAGCTAGTTATTTCATATGAAAGATCGATTGATGAACTCGATACTCTTCCTAGTCAAAATGTTACAATCTCAAAAAATTGCACAAAGCAGATTTTGGTTTGACTACGACTATAGATAATAAACTTATTAGTACTTTTGATAGCATAATGTATTTGAGTGTTTTGCTTTCACATTGTGCTGTGCATCTTATGTTTGGAAGCTTTCATCGTGTGGTGGGAGGAATGTATTTTAATATAGACCTGTTTGTGTTGTGTAGTGTTTGAAGATGCACATACAGTGTCTGACACTATTATTCTAGTCTATTTTAGATTCTTTTTTTTTACTCAGTTCACTATTTTGTTATAAATGTTACTTCCACTAGAATTTGTACTTGCGCCACGATACGGGCATGCTTTACAAATACACATACGAGCAGTTTACATACATAAATTTCACAAGGATAAACAACCAAATCTGGGATAATTATTTATAGGCCATATAAATACTTGTTTCTTGCGGGATTAGAACCCATGACCCTCAGCGTTGTAACTCGTTGCCAAGCCACTGCGCCATGGAGCGGTCAGATCGCATAAACTTTGCTGTCAAGCATGATTATGTTAGCAGAGTGTGATGTTCTGTAATAATTGAGAGAGTCTGTTTAATGGAGGCGTGTGTCGTTTTTTGCAGTACGGCGGAGACGAGTGCAGGGTGACGTTCGAGCTGCTGGAGGGCGGCGGCGAGGGCCGCAGCTCGCCGCACAACAACGACAGCTCCCGGCTCTCGCCTACCGCACAGGTTACTGCCACCAACAAACATACCGATGCGCACATTATACGTTCTGATATTTATAAGATCAATTTACAACATAGGTTCTATAACATATATTTCTATATGTCTTCTATATATTAAAACTTTTTATAAATTAATAGTAAAAATTTTATTAATTTTGAAATGGTGTGATGAATGATGAATAGAAGTGAAGTTGAACATCAAACATAAAGATGACAGTTATACAATAAATCAGAATACCCCACTATTTGTATTCATAATATCTTTAAGAAATTGAAAGGTAACAAAAGTACCGCATTAGTACTGTGTAGAAAAAGAGCTGTACAATCTAATATCTGTGGGGTTACCAAAGTTGATTTTCTGCAATCTTAAACAATATATAGAGCTGTAAAATCCTGATTGTCATGTGACTGTTAAAAATTCATTTTTGTAGTTTTTTATTAAATGTAAATGTATAATATATATAAAATAGTATAATTATATAAGCATTATAAATTTATCAGTTACAGCTACAGGTTAATGATTTTTATATGAATAAATAAATTATATTACAATAAGTTATTGAGTGATGTGTGCTGTAAAAAGACACAAGTATAGTATCTTGCTTGAAATAGAACTATGTGGATATACTTGAGTATATATGTTATACATGCGCAGTTTTGTTATGTAATATTCTATATATTTTTAAACGTTACTTCCTTATTAGAATTTTTTATGTATTGGGGGGGGGGGGGGGGGAGTTTATATAAAAAATATTGACAAGGAACATCCGGAGCCATAATAATGACTTGTACGCTGTACAAATTAGTAGTGTCGTGAGGGATTTGAGGTCGCTGTTGTCATTGATAAGCGAGTGCGGTGCAGGGCCGTGGAATGTATGGTTGTGTGTATTGCAGGGGCGCAGTCGCGAGTGCAGCAGCACGCCGGTGTCGCGCGTGGCGGCCTGGTCGCTGTACGCGGAGCGCTACGCGCGGCCGGACACGGCGGGCGCGGGCGCGGGGGCGGGGGCAGCCGCGCGCCACAAGCCCGTGTTCCTTCGCCGCAACGCGCGCCGCGCCGGCGCCGCCGACACCGGCGCCACCGCCTGCAGCAGCGCTGCACCGCCACACGCACCCCCACACGCACCCAACGTGCGCCGCCGCAAGCCGCCGCGCCTGCACGACCAGTCCGAGTGCACGCTCGCTACAGGAATACGGTCAGCACCCTGCGCTCACTAACTTTTTTGTTGTCCACTTGTCATCAGCCTCTTATCGCTCACTCTTATATATACTTTTATTTATGTCACTTTGCGAGCGGGTTTGCTTCTCGCCGGATGATCCCAACGTTGTTGCTGATTTTGTCGCTGATGTGGTACTTCAGGGTATGGAACTTTTTATTCCTTCCTCTGTGGTGCCCATTGGAGACAAGTCTCAGCCATGGCTTGGTCGCTCCTGTAAAATAGCATCATGCTATAAGTAGGAGTGCTACCAAGCCTGGGCTGACGCATCAGCGTCCCGGGATGTAAACACCAGCGCTCTAAAAAAGAAGTCATTGCCAAGGCAAAGTCAGAGCACATAGGCATAATTGGCGAGAAACTAGTTCGCCTTCCTTCTGAAACCCGTGCATTCTGGTCTCTCGCCAAGGCTGTCCAGGGGAATTTCTGTCAGCCATCTCTTCCATCTCTGCACAGGAAGACGACTCACTGGCCCATACCGCAAAGGAGAAAGCCGATCTGTTAGGCTCTTTCTTTGCGTCCAACTCGACACTCGATGACGGGGGGAGTACGCCGCCGACCATCCCGCGGTGTGAGTGCTCTGAGTACCTGAAGTGCATTTCGCACAGTGCTCGGTTCGCAAAGCACTCCTCTCCCTGGACATCCACAAGTCGAGTGGGCCTGACGGAATCCCCCCAATTGTGCTAAGGACGTGTGCTCCAGAGTTGGCACCGGTTTTAACGCGTCTTTTCCTGTACTCCTACTCCATAGGCGTAGTCCCAAAATCATGGAAGACGGCTTTCGTCCACCCGATCAATAAATAAAACCGGCCAAGAGCGTGTCGGGCCACGCTCAGTGTAGGGTTCCGTAGTTTCCCGGCCGTCACAATAAGTGTTCCCACTTACGAGTTTAAAGGTGGGTATCCATTACGTTCGCGCTCCAGCAGCGCTCCGCGCTCCTGCAACGGCTCCCGGTAGTGGGTACTGTTGTTTCCAAGTTCAAAATGATTTTCCTTGAAAGTCCTTATAAAGTTCTACTTTTCAGATTTTTTTCATATTTTCTAAACTTATGGTTCAAAAGTTAGAGGGGGGGGGACACATTGTTTTTTACTTTTGGAGCGATTATTTCCGAAATTATTGACATTATCAAAAAATGATTTTAGTAAACCCCTATTCATTTTTAAATACCTTTCCAACAATATATCACACGTTAGGGTTGAAATTAAAAAAAATCACTTCCCACTTTTCATATAGGGGGGTTACCCTAATAAAACATTATTTTTTCAATTTTTATTTTACCACTTTGCCGGCGTGATTGATACACATATTGGTACCAAATTTCAGCTTTCTAGTGCTAACAGTCACAGAGATTAAGCGAGGACGGACAGACGGACAGACAGACATGGCGAAACTATAAGGGTTCCTAGTTGACTACGGAACCCTAAAAAAGGCGACCGCTTCAGACCCGTCCAACTACCGGCCTATCGCCATCACCTCCTTCTTCTCCAAAACAATGGAATCCATTGTAAACTGCTAGCTCATGAGGTACCTTGAGGATCACCAGCTGAGTGATCGCCAATACGGTTTTCGCCGTGGTCGATCAGCTGGTGATCTTCTGGTCTACCTAACTCATAGATGGGCGCAGGCAGTAGAGTCCAAGGGGGAGGCATTGGCCGTTAGTTTGGACATTGCGAAGGCCTTCGATCGGGTTTGGCACAGAGCGCTTCTTTCGAAGCTCCCTTCCTATGGACTTCCCGAGAAATTGTGCGATTGGAACACCAGCTTTCTTGCAGATCGGAGCATCAAAGTCGTTGTAGACGGTGCAAGCTCCGATTGCAAGCCTATTAATGCTGGTGTTCCACAAGGCTGCGTGCTATCGCCAACGTTGTTTCTTCTGCATATAAATGATATGTTGCAAACCCGTAACATTCATTGCTATGCAGATGACAGCACTTGTGATACTCTTTACACCGGCCGAGCCAATATTTCTTGGGAAAATTTCTCCGAGTGCCGGGACAAACTTGTGTCTAAGGTCGAGTCTTTGCTGAACAGTCTCTGATTAGGGGCGACTAAATCTAGTCCAGTTTAACCCCCAGAAGACACAAGTTTGCGCGTTAACCGCTAAAACCCCTTTGTCGTATCTCCTCAGTTTCAAGGCACTCCCCTTGTTGCCTCAGCCAGTATCGGGATCCTCGGCGTCGACATATCGAGTGACGTGCAGTTTCGTGGTCACTTGGTAGAGAAGGCCAAATTGGCCTCTAAAAAGCTTGGCGTGCTCAGCAGAGCGGGGCAGTATTTCATGCCGGCACACCGCCTGCAACTTTACAAGGCGGAGTTTCGGCCGCACATGGAATACTTTTCCCATCTCTGGGCTGGGGGTCCCCAGTACCAGCACCTTCCATTTGACCGCATCCAGCGCAGAGTGGCTGGAATCGTCGACGACCGAGTGCTTTCCGATCGGCTCGATTCACTGGCACCGCGAAGAGATGTTGCATCTCTTTGCATTTTCTTTCGCATATACCATGGAGAGTGCGCTGAAGAATTGTTCGTATTAATCCCAGCCGCCAAATTTTGTGAACGCACTACGCGGCAAACGTCCCGATACCATCTACACCATCTGGATGCTTGGCGGTCCACTACTGTACTTTTCAAAAGGAGTTTTCTTCCGCGTACAACCTCTCTGTGGAATAGTTTACCACCGGCGATTTTTCCGGACCGATACGACCTGGGGACCTTCAAGAAAAGAGCTTACTCCTTTCTAAAGGGCCGGCAACGCACCTGCAATTCCCCTGGTGTTGCGGTTGATCATGGGCGGCGGTAGTCACTTAACATCAGGTGAGCCGTATGCTCATTTGCCCCCTCTTCTATAAAAAAACTTACTATTGATTATATCACAATTAGTTATTGTGTATTGACGGTGATGTCGTCCAGTGGGCGTCATAAGAGATGACAGAGGGAAAGAAATATCTTTGTAATGAAGTTACTAATAGTATACAGCAGTAATATGTAGCAACGATAGATTTTCACAACTACGCGGTCATTTAGTTTCACACAATCTGTATATGTGATGTGTATATTGATGTTGTATTTAATGCGATGGAGCCATGCCCGACTATATTATGATATCAGGAAAGTACAACATTCTTACAGAATACCAACGTAAAACAACTATTTTAAATAATGATTTCTTATATTTACGCGAACACTATACATTGAAATAATACTAGTTTTTACGGAATTTATCGCGTGTATTTAACTTTTTAATTACCCGACGTTTCGAACGCTTTACAGCACTCATGGTCACTGGCAGGACTGAGATGTTCAACGTCCATATGTCATAGTTAACCGCGGTTACCATAGATTAAAATTTAACTTTTGTTCCGATCTATGCAGTATGAACTTATGGTATCTTGAAGTCTTGTAGTTGTATGCTTGGGTTGGGATTTAATTTTATTTATTATAGGATCCCAAGTAGATGGTAGCACCCAGCCATCTTCTCTATTGAAATTAGGATGTTTTTTGATTTCAATAGCCTCGCGAATCATCCTTGGAAGGAATCGGTGTTCTTTAGCGAGGATCTGCGGTCTATCAATTCTGATGTAGTGACGGGGGGCGATCCTGTACGTGTTCACAGATTGCAGACTTCCCGGAGCGTCGATTCTTCACATCAGCTATATGTTCTTTAACGCGGGTTTTTATTGATCGTTTAGTTTGTCCTTTGTAGGAGAGACCACATTCACAATCAAGCTTATACACTCCTGCATCTTGCAGAGGTACATTACACTTGACCGATGGTAAAAACTGACCAATCTTCTTCAGCGGCTTGAAGTATGTTTTGATAGAAGCGCGCTTCAAGATGTAGCCAATCTTGTCAGTGACTCCTCTAACATATGGCAGTACAGCAGGTACACGCTCGACTGTGGCCGGCTTCACTCGTTCACTGTGACGTAGGCGCGGGACTCGAAGCTTGTTGTCATGCAAAACTTGCTTGACATGGTGGAGCTCTGCAGCCAGGTGTTTACTGTCACAGATCCCTCGTGCTCTCTGAAACAAAGATTTACCCACGGTAGCTAACTGTGAAGGATGGTGGTGAGAATCACCGTTTAAATATCTATCTGTATGGGTCTTTTTTCTATACACAGTATGGCTCAAGGTGTTATCAGGATTCCGAATTACTAACACATCTAGAAAAGCTAAGGAATTGTTTGCCTCTAACTCCATTGTGAAATTTCACAATCTCACCACCATCCTTCACAGTTAGCTACCGTGGGTAAATCTTTGTTTCAGAGAGCACGAGGGATCTGTGACAGTAAACACCTGGCTGCAGAGCTCCACCATGTCAAGCAAGTTTTGCATGACAACAAGCTTCGAGTCCGCGCCTACGTCACAGTGAACGAGTGAAGCCGGCCACAGTCGAGCGTGTACCTGCTGTACTGCCATATGTTAGAGGAGTCACTGACAAGATTGGCTACATCTTGAAGCGCGCTTCCATCAAAACATACTTCAAGCCGCTGAAGAAGATTGGTCAGTTTTTACCATCGGTCAAGTGTAATGTACCTCTGCAAGATGCAGGAGTGTATAAGCTTGATTGTGAATGTGGTCTCTCCTACATAGGACAAACTAAAAGATCAATAAAAACCCGCGTTAACGAACATATAGACCGCAGATCCTCGCTAAAGAACACCGATTCCTTCCAAGGATGATTCGCGAGGCTATTGAAATCAAAAACATCCTAATTTCAATAGAGAAGATGGCTGGGTGCTACCATCTGCTTGGGATCCTATAAAATAAAATTAAATCCCAACCCAAGCGTACAACTGCAAGACTTCATTAAGATACCATAAGTTCATATTGCATAGATCGGAACAAAAGTTAAATTTTAATCTATGGTAACCGCGGTTAACTATGACATATGGACGTTGAACATCTCAGTCCTGCCCGTAACCATGAGTGCTGTAAAGCGTTCGAAACGTCGGGTAATTAAAAAGTTAAATACACGCGATAAATTCCGTAAAAACTAGTATTATTTCACCTATTTTAAACATTTGACATTAGCCTTCAATGACAATAATTCATGTACAAAGATGAGTTTAATGTCTGTAACACTTTGTATATGTATCATTAAATAGACTGTGTGTTTGGTCTAAAAAAAGTTATGTTCTTTCTGTTTAGTATTCTGACAGAATGTTAGTGAGGTTAGGTGTTGTTCAGCATAAATTTTGTATAAGAAAGAATTTGTTAAGGTAGCTGTTTTAATTTTATATTATTGGTTGGTAAATGATAATTAGTTAAATGAAAACTTATAATACCGGCCGTGCGCTTCGCCTTGTACCTCGTCTAGCAGCTGACGTGTTGTTGCGAAGTAACGAGTGCCTGTTTACACTCTCGCGATGCGTTCAGTTTGCGTTAAGCCAGCAACGATGGAAGACGTAGCAATAATAGCTGCATCAATTCTTGCCGTAATAAGTATTGTTCGATGCCTGATCATTTTTAAAAGGGAAATTAAAAAAATATACAATGGACTTGTCTTGTAATATTGTTTATTACGCACTAGAATGTAATGGATTTTTAAAAATCAGCTTTGTGCAGCACATGTCAAATTATACTTTTCTATTCACCAATGAAATAATATACCTAATCAAATAAAATAGTTAACACAAAAATCAAGTAAACAGCACGCTCGCGTCCCTCGCCAGGCCCTTTGACTCGTGCCTGAAAACCGCCTCCGACGCGAGACCACGAACTAACGTTTACACTCGCACCTCGTGGGTCGTGGCTCGCTTAGCGACTCGCCTCGCCGCTCGCGCGAGAGTGTCAACGGGCTATTAGCCATGTTAGTTGTCACAGATGGCAACACATCTGTGGTCCAATGTGTGATCGTTGGCGAGGCTCAGTGCGTTATAATATAAGGTGTGTATGTGTATGTGACAGGCTGGTGGGCGGGCGCGCGCACGTGGCGTACCGCGCGGGCAGCCTGGCGGCGGCGCGCGCCTCGCACGCGCGCCTGCACGCCGCGCGCCGCGCACGCTTCCGCGCCTGGCTGCGGCACCGCCAGCACCACAACCCGCAGTACCAGCTCCACCAGCCCGCCTAGCCCGACCGACACCCACCACACCCAACACACCCGCCACTCATACCAACAGGATACCACACATAATTGGAATGTAATTAAGCTAAAACCTCCAAACGAAAAATAAATCATTTTCGCGATAGGACGTAGTTACGCAAAACAATCCAACCCAAGTCAAGTCATAAATCAATTATATATTCAAAAATAACGTATAGTCATCTATTCTTTCATAGAATAAAATAAGAAATCTCCGTCAATAAAGAGAAAAAAGTCGTTATCACTATAAACCAATCAAAATAAATCACGTTAACTTACTTATAAAAAAAAATCACACTTGCAAACTCCTAAAATATTTCTAAAGTAGCCTCTTGATGACAATATCTTCGCATAACAACCGTTCTATCTCGTTTTAGATCAACACGTTTTAAACAAAAAAAGCGAACGTCGCCAATACCTAAGACATTCATGTTCAATTTAATTACATACTTAATTTATTTAATATTTTTGTAATACATACGGTATTATTATTTTTATATTTTCACTAACGTAAGTTTTTGAATAAACTAATCCTCCGCTGGATAAGAATACTGCAGTGACGACAGCTTCACGCCGTACGGTTGGCGGTAGTGATTATTATATAATATATTAAACTTAATATAATATAAAAATAATAATATACATATATACGTAATAAAAACATTTTGTTCACTGTCTGATGTACAAAATATGCACAATAATAAATAATTTATTAATTTGTTTACTCGGAAAAACTACTTTTCAGGACTAAGTCTGCAAAGACCTATCTCAAAAGTAGTTTTAAAATTTTATTTATATGTCCTTTTATAGCTTGGTTCATCATGTTTTATATTACACCCCAATGTCATGATTTTTTTTGTAGTTTATTTTTATTACAATGATTTTGTTAAATTGTATTTATTTTTATATGCAGTATTCTTTTCCTTGGCTTGCGAAGGTTTTTAAAAATCTTTGCAAAATTGAAATGGGTTCTGAAAAAAGGGATACAGGGTATTTGTCTGTATTGTCTCGAATAGAATTGCGTGTTGTGTTGTAAATAAAGTAAATTTGAGCTGAATGACGTCAGAGCCGGTTTCAATAAACAAAGGAGGCAGCTGCACAGACGCACTACGTATTGTGACGAGTCCACTTGCTCCCAGTTGTACCTTGAACCGTCCCCGTGGGGGATAACAACAGAGGGAATTTGCATTTTAGTGGAAAATCTCATTTGGCGTGTATCGTCGTGACTTGGATGGCCGAATGCCACGTTTTAGTGGCCTAGGCGCTTTTTAGTTACGTAGGTTATGTGTCTCCGACCCCCGCCCATGTACATACAGCCCGGCGCGTCGGAAGATCTCTTTTGTTATTGATAAGTACAGTGCGCATCCGTTGTAAATAGCGTGGAGGTGTGAATTAATGAGTACTGTTGAGGAACCAATCTTGTTAATTTGTAAAGAAGTGACTCGTGAGAAGTAATAAATATTATTATATTTATAATAAAAACCGTTTTTTTCTTCAACAACTAAACCATTTCCTCTATCCTGTTCTCTGTTATTCAATGTATTTACATACATTCCTAATTTCATCATCATCATCATCATCATCATCTTCACAGCCTATCAATAGTCCTTTTAGATAAAGGAAGACGATTCATATCTTTTTTATATGCGTTCGACCGAAAATGGACAGAGTTCTTTTAGATGCCGCTGTTGAAGGTCAATTGATAGATAAGTAGGTAAGCAAGAAACAAGTTATCACATTTTATTCATATTTGGATATGTATTTTCATGAATTGAAATCAAAAACTATACTACTAGACCGAACAATTCAAAACAAAAATGATACAGCTGTGGATCGGACGCGTAGCTGGCATAGGTAGTAAATATGCTATCAAAGATGTTTGATAGTATGTTTAACAGCTTTACTGTGTTCACAAAATAATAGTACAACGTACAAAAGTTGTACTCTTTTGATCTTCACTACTTGCCGACGTTTTAGCCTATTGAGCGCCAAAGTTGCCTATACTTGACCAGCACCTGCGGGCTCTGAGCACCAACGACGTCTATAGTTAACAAAATACCCGGCCCACAAAAATATGAAATGTATAGATATTTGAAAATTATTACTGGTATTTTAATTCTACACCTCAAAAAAGAATAACCCAGCAACATGCGAGTATAAAAAACAAGTCTCCTAGAGCCACAAGTACTAAGAAACATTGAACTAAAAAAAATGGATTTTTATCTAAGCAAATACTATGTCCAACACACCAAAGTCGTCTGATTGACCGCTAGTGTCGAACGCGGGAGGCATAGATTTCTTGAAAACTCCAAGATTCAGCTCAAACGTGTTATTTTTTTCTAACATTATTGATATTTGAATTAATTTTTTCGTGGACTCTATTTATTTTATTAACCTTTTGAGCGCCAAAGTCGTCTATACGTGACCAGCACCCGCGTGCCCTGAGCGCCAACGACGTCTATAGATGACAAAAAACCCGGCCCACAAAAAATATGAAATATAGACATTGGAAAATTATTACTGGTATTTTAATTCTACACCCCTCAAAAAAAGAATAACCCAGCAACATGTGAGTATAAAAAACAAGTCTTCTAGAGCCACAAGTACTAAGAAACATTGAACTAAAAAAAATGGATTTTTGTCTAAGCAAATACTATGTCCAGCACGCCAAAGTCGTCTATGTTAGACCGCTAGTGTTGTAATGCGTTAGCCATAAATTTATTGAAAACTATTCAAAATTAAGCTCAAACGTGTTATTTTTTTCTATAATTATTGATATTTAAATAAAACAAAAGGTTAGAAATATAAAACTATAATTAGCTACATGAATTAAAAAAAAAATAACAAATTATCTTCGCATAATAAATCTAATATCTCAACTCTGGCGCATCCTTAGCGCGACATCGAAAATCAGTTCACTGGGCGCCGTGGTCAAGTATAGACGACACACTGATGACGTCATAAGCGATTAGCGGGAAAATTAGTGCAGTGCAACATGAACGATTCCTCAGAACTCATTCGGATTTTGGAAAGCGTCGACGATGATGAATTTTCGGAAATTTAAAATTATCGTGAAACCAAAGTTTTTCGTTTTCGATTAACTCTACCTCAATGAGGTAGGAATACACTTTATAGTCTTTTTTACGGTTAATTTCTTTTTTTATAGCATAGGGTAATAAACGAGCACACAGTCCACCTGATGGCAAGTGGTTGCTGTGGCCCATAGACATTTACATCTATCCTCGATTACGAATCAAAATGCAGACGCGCTCTCACCCGTGAGGACTTAGATGGAATGCCTCGTTTCCAGTAAAGAGGGTCTCCGGTTCTCTACACTTACCATACGAAACACAGCAGCATTTAAGCTACTATTTGATGCCGATATTCCGTGAGAGCGTGGTTCTTCCCCGGTTGAGCCGACCCATTCGTGCTACAACTACTAACTCCCGTAATATAACTGCAGCATGGCTCTACCACGTTAGAAAATTTGCTTTGGCCAGCTAAACATTTATGTTTTATTATTCCATAAGATTTTTATTATTTTAAGACTAATATTACCTATAATTTATTAATTATTTTTAATTGTTGTTTTCTATATTAAGTACTGATTGAGTTAAAGACCAAGATTTTAATATTTTATGACTAGACCTAGTGCAAATAATTATTTACAATTGTTGAATAATTATGTACCCTTTGTTGATTTCTGTAATAAGTACTGATTTTTTTATTCCATGACCAAGATTTTAATATTATAAGACTGATTTTTCTAGTGCGAATAATTACCTATATACAGTTGTTGATTAGTGAATAATTACGTACCTTTTCTATTTTAATAATATAAAATTACAAATAATAAATGTGTTTTCTTTACTTAAGGTATGAAGAGCAATTTTCATTTTGTGTTGTGCGATTTTCTTTCTCAATCTCAAAATCATTTAGCAACATCAGTATCATATGAAACCCCCTTTATCATAAGAGCGTAAGACTTTTCTTCTGTGATTCACTTGGCCTACGCCTTGCCATAAAATATTTTGAATAGATGTCTGTATATTTTGGTTACATCGATTTTGAAATCGATACACAACGTGCGACACGGCTACATCTCTAAGAAAGTTTCAAAAAGAAAGGTCAGCTACGCCGTTGTCGTCCAGTCGTGACAGTGACGTCATCACGACGGAGAGTAGTGTTGTGGTTTACTACTATTTTATTGTTATTGTTTGTTTTTTATTTATGTACAAGTACATATATAAAAAGAGTGGAAGACAGCACAAGATTAAATAAAACATACCCGATTATAAAGACTCATTTATTGTATAAAAAACCAACAAAAACAAGTTATTTTGTGTTATCGATATATCAACTCTTGGCAGCACTGTTTTTTTCGTAGGTATTTTTGTTTACTTTTCGCTTTGGCGTACAGGACACGGTAGTGAGTTTTTGGCGTGGCGCTCAAAAGGTTAAGGAAAACATCCAGTTGTCTCCTTGTGCCTGTCCAGCAAATAATTATGTCGCATAATTATTTGCTGGTCCACGAAAAAATTAAATTTAAGCTTGAATTGGAACAAGATGGCTCCCTTAATTTCCTTGATTTAACAATAACAAGAAAAGAGTCGTTACATGCTTTTCAAATTTATCGAAAGCCAACTCATACCGACACGGTCATCCCCGCATCATCGTGTCATCCATGGCAACATAAATTAGCCGCTTTTTATTGTTACATTAACCGTCTATCCACTGTTCCATTAAATAAAGAAAATTATTTAAAAGAACTTAATACAATTTATCAAATTGCGGTCTCTAACGGTTTTTCAAAAAGTCTCGTTGATAATCTTATTAAAAAGAAACAAAAGCATGTTGTTCGCAATTCTTTGTACGCGGTTCGATCTCAAAGTGTCCGGCGGTATGTGGGTAGTTTGACCTACTTAGGCCCCATATCGGAAAAAATAGCTAATAGTCTTAAGAAAAACGGCGTTAACGTGGCATTCAAAACAAACAATTCGCTTAGGAATATTTGTAATAATAAAGATAAGTTAAATATTAGTCAAAAATCGGGTGTTTATAAACTTGTTTGTGACGAATGCCACGCCGTTTACGTGGGTCAGACTGGTCGCAATTTCGGGACGCGCTATAAAGAACATATGGCCGCGTACAGAAATTGCAATCCTGATAAATCCCATTTTGCTAAACATCTCCTGGACACTGGACACAACCTAGCTAGCGACCATTCCTTTGAAGTCTTACATACCTGTAATAAGGGGCTGCGACTGTGTGTGCTGGAGCAGTTAGAGATTTTAAAAAGTAATAATGGTAATTATACACTGCTGAATGAACAAACAAATGTTTCTAATTCACCTTTGTTAAACATCTTTAAGGCCAATCTTTAATAATAATTTTAAGATTAATAATAATAAATAATTATAATAATATCAATAAAACAATAATAATAATAGTGGTGGAGCCACGTGTTTAAGGCTGCCGAAAATCTAGTTCCCCGGTCAAACCTCAAACCTATTACGCGAGATATTAACTAAAGTGGACTGTATATGCGATTGCTTCTACGTTTACGTAAAGCGACTACTATAGCATGCGGTACAATGCACTCGCTCTTCCCTAAACTAAACTATTACTTGTCGAATCGATGAAAGGAATCCTGCTTGACTAGGAAAAAAACACAGATTGGAGCGGGTTAAATTATTAGCAAGCAGGTATAATTAAGGAGTATTGACTCACCGGGGTTTCTTCTTCCTGTCGATCACTATAGCGGCGACTTCCGGAACCTCCTCTGGACAGACACTTCTGGGGCCCCAGTGGTGCGTCAGGAGAGAAGCGTTGGTTCAACGACGACTGCGGCGGGAGAAGAGGCTCGCGCATCGGTCGCGCGTGTCTTATATATCCTCGGCTCGGGTGATTACGCGATGTTCTAGAATCGTCTTCTTTCCCCTCCCACCCCACCACCCCGATGTGTCGATAGGAGGGTACGAATGATATTGTTTGGAAAGGAAATAATGATTCTACAAGTTCCTACCGTCAAAATAAAAAAACGCGAATGGTTTTCCGCGCAACCATCTCCCCCCGCCCTTGAAGGATTTCCTTCAAAAAAAATAACTAAACAACTAGAGCTAAGATCAACTAACAAATAACTAACTAACGCTAAGATTACCTAAATTAAACTACAATTTCAGTCTAGAAAGCTAATTTAAATTATGGAAGAGGCAAGGGGCACAAACGGATAACAGGACGTAGGTAAGACCCAACCGTGGTCTTAACGCGAGCTATCCTAATTACTCCGTCGGAACCGGGAAAGACCTCCTCGACGATTCCTAACGGCCAGTGGAGAGGCGGCGTATTCTCCTTAGTGAGCACAACTACGGTTCCTACAGCTAAAGGCTCTGTCGCTGTGTTCCATTTTTGCCGAGACTGCAAAGTATGCAAGTATTCCATCCTCCATCGTTTCCAAAACGATTGCACTAACCGATCTAATAATTTGTGGCGTGTGGAAATGCTAAGTCTGTTCTCATCCATATCCGCGGCGGGCAGATACCTTAGAGGCGTTAAAGTCAAAAAATGTGCTGGAGTTAGAGCCAGCGGTTCCGAGGGGTCACTAGATAACGTCCGACAAAGTGGGCGGCTATTCATTACGCATTCAATTTGAGCGAGCACCGTACTTAGCTCTTCGAAGGACAAAATTTGATCTCCTATTACTCGGTATAAGTGGCTCTTTAGACTTTTAATATTAGTCTCCCAATTGCCCCCAAAATGACTCGCGGCTGGGACGTTCAGAGACCACTCAATGCGGTTCTCTGCTAGAATGTGAGCGAACTCCGAATTATAATACTTGCTAGCTAAGAGCTCGTGTAGTTCCGATAGAATACGTTTTGCACCGACGTAGTTCGTACCGTTATCCGAATATAATTTACTTACAGGGCCTCTGCGCGATAGAAATCTTTTAAATGCACCCATAAAGCCTGCTGTGCTTAGATCACCAACGAGTTCTATATGCACTGCTCGAGTAGTTAGACATACGAAAATGCAGACGTAAGCCTTTATGGATCTTATACAACGCCCGCGAGCGATCTAAGTTCCGCCATTTCCGGAAATGACGGCTTGGGGCGTGCCCGAAAGCAAGCTATACATCTGTGCACCCGATTGCGTATTAAACTACGTGCAGAAAGAATCCAATAATTCTGACGCAAGATCGACATCAATAAATCGGGGCCAGCGTGCGAGTTCAATTTATGATGATAATCGACTAATAAGTTCATGATATGGTCTTTACGCGGTAAAACTATAGGGTGCCGTTGGTCGAAACTCAATTGCGAGTTGGACAAGCGTCCACCTACCCTTACAATCCCATCCTGTAAAAATGGCTTAAGGCGTTGAAAGGCGCGACTACAAGCTCTATTCGATTGTAATCTTGTAATTTCTTCAGAGAAGTGCGCACGTTGAAGTTCACGTAATACTAGCGACTCGGCATAGTTGTAATCGGATGCTAAGACATACGGACGTCGCGGTAAAAGCTTCGCGAATCGACAAACGTAAATTACGCTACGCAATAATTTCGACCAAGAGGACAAGCGGTTCGCCAGAGCAATGATTGGAGAAACCTCGCTCGAAACGTTCGCCACTAGAGCGTGTCTCTTCTCTTCCGGCGGTTGTGACACTGACGAAGGTTCGAAATCGGTTATTGGCCATTGTGAGGGATCCAAGTGAACCCAAGAAGGTCCATGGAACCAAAGCGGGTGGTCCATTATTTGCATCGGGGTGAGTCCCCGGGATAGACAATCGGCAGGGTTTTCCTTACCGGACACGTGATAAAAGTTCCGCGTTTCTAACTCGTCTTGGATCTTGGCCACTCGGTTCGCGACAAACGTATCCCAACGGTGGGGTGAAGAATGAACCCAACATAAGGCGACGGTGGAGTCGGAAAAGGCAAATATTCTTTCTATGTGAACTCTATCCCTACATGCGCCGATAACTGTGGTAATAAGCTTGGTGAGTACTAATATTGCGCAAAGCTCTAAGCGCGCCAGAGAGACAACCTTACGGGGGGAGACTCTCGACTTAGAACTAATGAGGCTAATCGAATTTCTACCATTATTCTGGACATGGAAATATACAACGCCCCCGTAAGCCTTCTCGCTGGCGTCTGCAAATCCAACAACCGTTATGCTGCTATTTCTATCGACATTTATATGACGCGGTATTTTAATTTCTCTTAGTAAAGGAAGTTCCTCTCTAAAGCGCTGCCACAATCGAACAATGCTGTCAGGCGGCGAGTCATCCCAATCGCATTCAAATAACCAAAGTTGTTTAATCAAAAGCTTAGCGTATAATACCACCGGAGCTACGAAACCCATGACGTCCCATAATCTAGCAACGCATGACAGTATTGTGCGCTTTGTGCATTTCTCTACGGGCGGATTTACCTTAAGGCTAAACACGTCGGACTCTGGTGACCAACACAGACCGAGCACCTTGTGTGTATCGGAATCGTCGAATTCCTTTATCGCCGAAAGACGGTGTGATAGTGGGATTGTATCTAAAACCGGACGCGAATTACTAGTCCACTTCACAAGATCGAATTGACCCGATTTCATGAGCCTTATAACCTCGGCGGTGGTTAGGGTGGCCTCCTCCACGCTATCGACCGAATACACAAAATCATCCATATATAATCCGCTCTCAATTGCCCTCTTAGCTTTAGGATAAGAGGGACCTTCATCGTGAGCGAGCTGTCTCACCGTGCGTAACGCATGAAATGGGCTCGACTTTAAACCAAAACAAACGCGGTTAAATTCTAACACCATTAGAGGTTCCTTTGGGTGGAAACGATATAAAATGCGCTGGAATCTACGGTCGCATTCACGGACCCCTATGCAAAGAAACATTTGGCGAATATCGGCGGATAGTGCTATACTAAACAAACGAAAATTGACTATTATATCAAATAAAATGCCCTGTAAATTTTGCCCACTATAGAGGATATCGTTAAGCGACAGGTGAGTGCTAGTTTTAGCACTAGCGTCGAGCACTACACGTAATTTAGATGTAAGTTTGTCCTCTCTAATGACTCCGTGGTGTGGTATAAAATACGACGGTGTGTCTTCGTAGTTATCTAATTTCGAAGCCACAAGTGATATGTAACCTTCTCTTATATATTCGTTAATGACGCCGTCGTAAGCTTCCTTTAACTGGGGCGAAGCGAGCATCCTACGCTCCAAGCTGTAGAAACGTTTTTCCGCCATTTGACGCGAATCGCCGAGAGATAAAACATCTCCCTTAAAGGGTAGCGCTACACTATATCTACCGTCGCGATCACGAACGGTCGTGCGGACGTAAATTTCCTCGCATATCCTGTCATTTGAACTAGCTATGGGTGGGACGTTCACCTCCTCCATCTCCCAAAATTTGCGGACTAACGACTCGAGCGGTTCGACAGCCATACCACAATAAGAGGCTGCCGAAATACTATCTAGGATGGGGGCGGAGCCAAGGATCACATAGCCCAATACGGTTTCCAGTGCGTAAGGCGCGGTATGCGAGGAGTTGCCCCTGACCTTATTGTTTAACAAAAGATGAGGGAAAAGCGATGCCCCAATGAGCATGTCTATGTTTCCAGGAACGGCGTAAGTGTCGTCTGCTAGAGTCAAATTTTTAAATTCAATCATTGCCGAGGTGTCAACCGAAACGGTTGGCAACCGTTCAGTGACCCTATCTACTACTAGTGCATTTATATCAAAGTTAACGTTACGATCTATCCGAGAATAAAATTTTAAATTTATATATCCCTGTGTCGCTTTACTAGTACCTCCGATGCCTTTAACTACAGGACATGAAAGTGACCTATTTATTACTAAGCCTAAGCGCTGACAACATTGTCGTGTTATAAAGCTATTTTGGGCTCCGCTGTCCAGCAGTGCACGGACGCTTTGTTTGTTTCCACGCGAATCCCTAACCAAAATACGCGCCGTACCCAGTAACACGGTTGAAGGAGGTTGTGCTCCCATATTTGCCAATGAGCACAGAGCGACATCATCAGGTCGACCGCTAGAATCGTTGACCTTAGTAGGGGTGAATTCCTTATTCGCCTTACTTGACGCCGCTATGTTGCTATTTTCAAAATGTAATAGCGTGTGATGTTTCCTGGCGCACTTGCTACATACGGAACTCGAATTGGATTTTGCAACTAAATGCTTATCGCTTAAGCAGTTCAAACATAGGTTGTTTGTTTTTACTAACTTATAACGTTCGCTTGGTGAATATTTACGAAAAGTCGCACAGTTATATAAATTACCGTGTTTATCTTTACATACTATACAAGTATGCTGGAGCGATGTCGGCGTAGCGGTTACGTAAGTTAACGACCCTGCTATTTTAGATGGTTGAGTCTGTCTACGGTCGACGCACCTTTTAATCTCCTGTTTAACGTTCGGTGAGCGCTGCATCACCTTTATTTGATCTCGCACGAACGATGCTAATGAATGAAAGGAAGGCATCTCCGAGCTACGATGCTCCATTTCAAACGCACGCACGGTGTCGGAGTCTAATTTCTTTAATGCTATATGGAGAAACACCACGTCCATGAGGTCATTAAACTTCAAATTCTTAAGTGCAGCCACCGATGCCACAAATTTATCGAGAAACTGCTCTAAGCCGTTGATGTTCGCGGATGATATAGGTTTAACACTTTAACAGCCGACCGTTATAAAGGTGGCCGTTCCTGGTACGCCGGTGATTTTTGCCGATATTCTATGACTCATAAAATAAAAACTATTTGTGATATGTATATTATTCTTCTTTTATATGTACTATTGTTCTTTATATTTTAAAGGAAGAAGTAAAAAACATTAAAAATAATGAAAAATATTTATGAAAAAAAATTAACAAAAGAGGTCTACAAGCGAAAAAAAAAAACTCCAACATAAACATTCTTACATACTTGAGCTAACTAAAGAACGTAATTTTTTTTGTGTGTGGAACATTTTGAAGCAGGGATAGTAGCACAAAGGAACATTGCAGTCTGGGCAGTAATAAATGGTCTCTTTGCGCCCCCTTTTTCCGGTTTCTTTTTTTGAAATGTCGGCACACACTTTGCAAACTCGTGCGACTTTCTCCTTTTTTTCCGAGCTTGGAATCCTCTCTATGAAGTGCCTACCGACGAGCCTCGTGCTTGTCCCGACAGCATGTGGACCATGGGAGGGTCCTGCTTCAGCATCTGATGCAGTTTCCACCAGTTGTTCCCCAGAGTCCATCAGAAACTGCGAGAATCGCAGGCGGCGTCGTTGTTCTCTGGATTTATTGTACAAAATGTAAGCGTTTACCAGAGAACGCGCTACTAAATTAAAAAACATTTTTTTCCACCATTTCATACTTTTCCTATTCAACGAATAATAGGATACATATTGGTCATTGAGATCTACGCCAATTTTGTAGTGGTTATAGTCGAGGATGCAGTCTGGTTTCACCTTTTTGGTTACGCCCACACCTTTGGCTTTTGTATCCACCTCTGTCCAGCTAGCTCCGTGTTTCGTCGTGAGCATAAGTACATCACGCTTATCTTTCCATTTACAGGCAGTTAGATTGCCGCGGTGACAAAAAGCCATTTCAGCTTTTTCCAACGGTTGTTGTCGCCAAACCTGTGGCAGACCACGACGATTCGCCATCACTGTGCCTACAGTGCGAGTTTCTTTCAGCCAAAGCAAGTCCGCAATTGTCGGACTCGTAAAAAAACGATCCATATAAATGGTGTGCCATTTACCAAAATATGGTTCACTCAATTCAGCGATAATAGTCTCGACAGATTTTGAGTCGCCAACATAGGGAACCATGCGTAGTATGTAGCCCGTTTCCGCGTCACATAGCATGTAGACTTTCATACCGTATTTATCGGGCTTATCTTTATTGTAAACTCTGAAGTGCACTCGACCCCTAAATCCACAAGTGCCCTCATCAATCGTCAAGTTTTCATTGGGATAAAAACTGTTCTCACACAAAAAACACAGTTCATCGAAATACGGTCTGAGTTTGAAAAAAGCATCGTATTCTGGATCATTACGTGGTTTATAATTTGAGTTGTCGTTCAAATGAAGACAGCTGTAAATAGCTCTGAATCGGTTCCTATTCATGTGCTTTCTGGCGAATGAAGTTTCTATTATTTCACGAGTTGACCAGTAAGAATCAAAACTTTCTTTTTGAACGAGTGTCATATGAATCACTACGGAAAAAAATGTTTTCAGTTCCTGTTTCGTGACTGGTTTCCATTGATAAAGCATAGTGCCAGGTTTCAGGATACCTTGTCGCGTTTGTTTAGCCTTCATTTGAGCTGCATAACGATTTGTTTTAGTCTTGAGCAATTTCCAAAAAGAATCAGGAAAAAAAATTGAGAAACAATCGAACAGTGACGAATTTTCATCAATCGGGGCTAATACGCGAGATATTTCTTGAAATACTGGATTTTCCGGCGGCTGCTGCACTGCTTCGTATGACCATCCATTAGCTTCATCCATTTCCCTGATAGAAGTTGATGCATGTCTGCCGCTGCTGCAGCGGGTAGTCGAGCGCGCCCCTGACCGAACGCGTCCGCCGCGCGATCTCGTTCTGCCTCGAAGTGTAGGTCTCGAGCGACCTCGACTTCGACCCTGTTCTGGTTCAGATACGTTCTCTGACATGTCAGCATCATCATTTTCATGATCTTGAACCGAAACCACCTCATGTAAGTCTTGAATTACCTCTGGAGAGAGTGTTTAACTATTTTGTGTCAACAGATGTCGTACTACTAATAGATTACCGTCTTTCATAATCTTTTTGTTCTTGTATAACTATTTGCTTGTCAGCAGATGTCGTTGTACTAATCGATTTACTATATTTCGTAATCTCTTTGCTCCTGTATATAACCGTTTAACTTGTCACTAGATGTCGCCACAATAAAAATTGAAATAACTGACTGCATTAAATTATGTCAATTGCAATATTTGGCAGGGGAAGTTGAAAATCTGGAAAAAAGAGGTAGAGTGAGCGAGAAAGGTGGGCTAGCTTCTTTGTGTCCTTTTAAGGATGACCAAGGTATCCTGCGAGTTGGCGGACGTTTACATAAGGCCGAAATAACTCAAGATATGAAACACCCTATTATTATACCTCGAGAGTCTCATTTAGCCCAATTGATTATAACAGAAGCTCATGCAAAAACAATGCATGGTGGCCCATTACTAATGATAAATTACATTCGGACAAAATATTGGATTGTTAATATAAAGACATTAGTAAAAACCTACATTCGAAACTGTATCACTTGCTTACGTTACTCAGCAAGAACTAATCAACCTTTTATGGGTAATCTGCCGAAAATAAGAGTTACTCCCAGTAAACCATTTTTGCAGAGTGGAGTAGATTATGCAGGTCCCGTAGCAATAAGGGTTTCAAAGGGGAGAGGTCATCATGCCTCCAAAGGCTATATCTGTTTATTTATATGCATGGCAACAAGAGCTATCCACCTTGAGGCTGTTAGTGACTTATCCGCTGAAGGGTTTTTAGCAGCATTTAAAGGTTTTGTTGCTAGAAGAGGCCATTGTGCCGATTTATGGAGTGATAATGGCACTAACTTTGTAGGTGCCACAAAAGAGCTCAACAAATTATTGAACGTTGAGCGTTCTACTGTAGCCGTAGAAATAGCTGAATGGTTAGCTACTAATGGCACCAACTGGCACAAAATTCCTCCATATGCTCCAAATTTCGGTGGATTGTGGGAGGCTGGTATAAAGTCCACCAAATTTCATCTTAAGCGGGTCATTGGTGATACCACATTGACGTATGAAGAAATCACAACTGTATTGACTCAAATTGAGGCCTGTCTCAATTCAAGGCCGATATCGCAATTAAGCGATAGCATACAGGACCCTTTTCCGCTGACCCCTGGTCACTTTTTATTGGGTGGATCTTTATTATTAGTTCCTGATGCTAATTATGAAAATTCCAATGTGAGTAGTCTGAGGCGATGGCAATTCACCCAAAAATTGGTCCAACATTTTTGGCGGCGTTGGTCAAATGAGTATCTCACTCAATTTTTCCAACGTCACAAATGGAGAAAGAATGTTTGCGAACCGAAATTAGGTGACGTAGTTTTAGTCAAGGAGGCCAATCTTCCACCTGCAAGATGGCTGCATGGTATAATAACTGAGAAACATACAGGCACTGATGGTGTTACACGAGTTGTTAGTTTGCGTTGTGGGAATAGTCAAATTAAAAGACCTGTCTCAAAATTATGTATACTGCCTGTAACTAAATAAGTTTTTTGCACTTTCAATTCATTGTTTTTTTTTTTTGTTTAAATTTTTCGTTAATATCCATGTAGTAACACTATGTATTTTAACGTTGTGTCAAAAAAAATCTTTGTTAGAATTATTCATAACTTGTAAGATAGTTATTAAAGGTTTATTGTGTAGTTATATAAACCGTCATGATTATTGTTATGTACATTCTGTCCATGGCGGGCGGAATGTTTAACTATTTTGTGTCAACAGATGTCGTACTACTAATAGATTACCGTCTTTCATAATCTTTTTGTTCTTGTATAACTATTTGCTTGTCAGCAGATGTCGTTGTACTAATCGATTTACTATATTTCGTAATCTCTTTGCTCCTGTATATAACCGTTTAACTTGTCACTAGATGTCGCCACAATAAAAATTGAAATAACTGAATCTCGATGTTGAGATTATTTGTAATTTTATAAGGTGCAAAGAATTTTCAATAAATTAGCTCATTTGTGTTGGCAACGTACTGGTTGTTTCAATTACGTATCTCATTTCCAAGTGAAAGTTCGTTAGTAAACGAACAGAGAGAAAACACCAATAAAAATCTAGACTTCGCAAAAAAGGTATATTCGAATAAAAATACAATAATAAAATACAATAATTTACCTTCAATTTGAATTTCCGGGTCTTCCTCAATGTCTGAGTCAACATCATTTACCAAAACATCAAAAATTTCTTTAGAATCGAGACGCCAACTACGTCGAGCGGAAGCCATTTCGCGCCAAAATGCAAGGACGTGCTCTCACGTTGGTGGCGTGGGAGCACTGGCGACGCGCGCTGAAAGATTGCTTGTCCTGCCTCCACCCCGCACCTCCCGTCGGTGATACATACATGTGGGTGTAGCTAAAGAGTCATTCTACACCGGGGTTATACGCCAATCACGCACCGGGAACGTAATTTTTAAACAGACGATAGGAAAGTCAAACCCGTACGGAGTACGTGATCGGCGTCCCGAGTTGATCGACACTGCCCGTACTCAGTACGTGTACGGCTGTTAAAGTGTTAAGATCGAATATCTGGTTCAAATATTCGGAAGCTAACATTCTCCTATCTTCATATTTAGTTTTAAGCGTTTCAAATATTAATACGTAATTGTTTGCTGTAGGTGTAAAACCCGAGCAGATCGACTGTGCTCTGCCACTAAGTTTGCTAATTAAGTAATATAATTTTTCAGCGTCCGATAACGATGGGTTGTTGTGTATATTGTTTTGAAAACTACTGAAGAAGAAGGGCCACGTCTTAATATCACCATTGAATACCGGAATATCTATTGGCGGTAACCTAATTGAGTCACGAGGGCGTACCTGCATTTCAGGCTTCGCTTCACCTTGAGATTGTAGCAATTTTGCGGTTCTCTTCACGCGACACAACATATCTTCGAATGCCAGCAGCGGTTGGTAGTTCACTATGTATTTCGGGTCGGTTTGTAGTTCCGAATGATTAATTTGATCTAATATTCTTTCGTAATCTGTCCGCAAATTATCTATCGTTTCGATTTCATTTAAAAAGGCCTCCCGTACTGCCTCTATATGAATGTTCTTTATATAATCACTTATATTCTGCATACGCGAAAAGAGTATGTCCCTCTTGGCATAAAGCGTTTTAATTTTGATTTCACTTCCACTAACTGCCATTTTAAATTATTATAATAAAGTTATATTAATCACAATTAATCTCACACGCATAAACGACGTAGGATGAATACTCGGCGTGCCGTATTACGTAATCAGATCGAGCGCCCGATGCAGTCAAGGCTACGCGTCGTTTGCTAAACCTAATAATTTTATAAAATTGTGGGGTAAGCGTATCAAACGGTTGCTATCACGCCGTTTCAATTATTTAATAAGCTTTAAATTTAACCAAATACGAGCGCTATTAAATGAATAATTCTGTTTGCGAGTAACAAATCAAAATTTTAATTTAAACGAACACTATTTAAGTCTATTCTATAAATTAGAGTGCGTTATCTAAACAATTAATTTAATAATTCGACCAGAAAATGGTTGGATAACCACTAAACACCAATCCAGATCCTGCCGAAGTGACCATAAAATGTTGGAGCCACGTGTTTAAGGCTGCCGAAAATCTAGTTCCCCGGTCAAACCTCAAACCTATTACGCGAGATATTAACTAAAGTGGACTGTATATGCGATTGCTTCTACGTTTACGTAAAGCGACTACTATAGCATGCGGTACAATGCACTCGCTCTTCCCTAAACTAAACTATTACTTGTCGAATCGATGAAAGGAATCCTGCTTGACTAGGAAAAAAACACAGATTGGAGCGGGTTAAATTATTAGCAAGCAGGTATAATTAAGGAGTATTGACTCACCGGGGTTTCTTCTTCCTGTCGATCACTATAGCGGCGACTTCCGGAACCTCCTCTGGACAGACACTTCTGGGGCCCCAGTGGTGCGTCAGGAGAGAAGCGTTGGTTCAACGACGACTGCGGCGGGAGAAGAGGCTCGCGCATCGGTCGCGCGTGTCTTATATATCCTCGGCTCGGGTGATTACGCGATGTTCTAGAATCGTCTTCTTTCCCCTCCCACCCCACCACCCCGATGTGTCGATAGGAGGGTACGAATGATATTGTTTGGAAAGGAAATAATGATTCTACAAGTTCCTACCGTCAAAATAAAAAAACTCGAATGGTTTTCCGCGCAACCAAATAGTATTTAAAATATTAATCATAACAATAATAATAATTAGTAGCAGATTTGTTATCGCACGGCGCGGTCACTCAAAACAATAATAATAATAGTATTTAAAAATAATCATAACAATAATAATAACTGTTGGCAGGTTTGTTATCGCACGACGCGGTCACTCGCTACTTTGGTAGGGAGCGATTGTGTCAGCGTGTATAAATAGCAACTGTTTCGACTCGCCGCTCACTTAGCGGTCAGCCGCCGTAGAGTCTATATTACCTGAGGATGCCTCGTGTAGAGGCGAAACACGTGTCGTATTATCGTCGATGGTGTGTCTTGCCTGGAATAGTGGTGTTGAGAGTAGTGGTGCTTGGTCTAGTGGTGACGGAGTTAGTGTATGCAATTGAGGGAGGGAGGTGCGCTTCAATCCAGGTAAGACACATCATTTTATATGTTTAGCGGAAAGTTGCAAAGAAATTTATATTTTTATTTTTTATTATAATGGATTTCCGCAAAGTAACGCCTGATTCTATCAATTAACCTAAAAGTAGTACAGTGCAACATGAACGATTCCTCAGAACTCATTCGCATTTTGCAAAGCGTCGATGATGATGAATTTTTTATCTTAATTACAAATAATAAATGTTTATTTTTTTCTTAAGGTATGAAGAGCAATTTTTCATTTTGTGTCGTGCGATTTTCTTTCTCAATCTCAAAATAGTCATATCAAACCCCCACTGTCATAAAATAAATAAAAATAAAATGATTTTTTATTCAATATAGATTACAAGTAATTCTTATTGAAAGTCAATATTTTACCTTACCACTGGTTCAAAAAAAACCTCTCCCGGGAAGAACCAGCAAGAAACCCAACGGGACTTTTTTTTTCAAAATAAATTTTAGAAAGTCGTGTCACAAATATTTACAAAATTTATTTTAAAAACAGCTTGGAAGCGACCACCTCATTCCCAGAGGTTATTACTGTTACGAGCTTGAGGTTCGTGACAATAAAAATTGCCGATAAAATTACCTAAATTAACACTTTAATTTAGCCTATTTATTTAAATTAGCAAAGAAGCATCCGGAATATTCAAGTAAATGCGCGCAAAGGGACGAGTGTGCGAGTGTAGATTTTCTAGAAACTTAGTTCTTCGGATGGCGCTGTCGGTTGAGAGATTTGTGATGTCATTTTCTGCAAAGCTCCCCTCGCTCGTTCCTGACGCTAGATGGCGCTAGTTGACTTATTCACGCAACACTGCCCCCTCCTAAGACATGCTCGTCCCGAGCATTATCGGTCCCATAATAACGCGCCAAGCGATCCACATGGACGATCTTAGGAGTCCCTCTTGCGCCTTTCTGTATCCGGTAGGTCACATCGTTGATCCTGGTTACAATCCGGTACGGGCCGTCCCATTTAGCTTGAAGCTTAGGAGATTTCCCTTTGCTGCGGACTGGATTGTGCAACCACACTAATGAAGGTTCAACGAAGGTTCGTTGAACCCTTTATTGTTCGTTTTGCGGTCGTACCGGGTTTTCATTTTCTCAGACATTTGCTGGCCCGATTGTCTGACGTGCTCATAAATGTCATTCATTTTGTTCCGCAAGTCATTTGCATAATCGGTTATACTGCGTGGGGCATCAGGTGGTATCCCGGTGATCAGGTCTGCAGGCAGCCGTAATTCTCTTCCAAAGTTTGCGAAAGCTGGTGTCATTGCTGTACTTTCGTGAACAGAACTTCGATATGACAACAAAAACGGTTGTATGTGCTTGTCCCAATCTCGTTGCCGATTGTCTACAACTTTTGCTAGGTACCTCTCCAATGTCTGATTAAATCGTTCCACCATTCCATCAGATTGCGGGTGATAAGAAGTCGTTCTTGTTTTATGAGTACCCATAACTCGGCAAGTTTCCTGGAATATTTGAGACTCAAAATTCCTTCCTTGATCGCTGTGAATCTCTAAAGGTACTCCAAAACTACAGAAGACTTCATGAACTACTTTATCTGCAACTGTTGAAGCTTCTTGATTTGGAATGGCGAAGACTTCTGGCCACTTAGTGAAGTAATCCATCACAACCATGAAATACTTGTTACCGCTTTCACTCTCCGGAAACGGCCCCGCCACGTCAATGGCTATTCTCTCCCATGGTGCACCAACATTGTACAACTTCAATGCACCTCTACTACGAGTCTGAGGTCCCTTTACAGCCGCACAACTTGTACATTTGCGACACCAGTCCTCGACATCGTTTCGACAGTGGACCCAATAAAACCGTTCTCGGATCTTCAGTAGAGTTCGTTTAACTCCCAGATGGCCTCCGGAACAATCATTATGGTACAGCTGTAGAACATCCGGTACTTTAGTTACAAAGCTCCCCTAACATTTTCCCATTTACGGCACAGAACTCCATCCTGAAGCAGCAAGCTGTCCCACGGAGCCCAATAGCTTTTAGTGGTCGAACTCATTGCTGAGACGTCGCTCCACTTAGGCTTGGGAGCACTGGCCTTTATCCATTCCAGAATCGGCTTGATGTCCGGATCTTCCTGCTGTGCATGTTTTAAGCTGTCCTTCCATTCGTTGCTGAGGTGGTCCGTCCTGAGCATCCTCACGGATACCTCTTCCTTACTCTTGCCTAGTACAATGGTTGCAATCTTCAGGACAAGGTCTTCTTGACATCTGCGTTGCCGTGAGATTTTCCGCTGCGATGTTCGATCTCAAAGTCGTATTCCTGCAGTAGTTCGATCCACCTCGCAACTTGTCCTTCTGGATTTTTAAACTGCAATAGCCATTTTAGTGCAGCATGGTCAGTTCGTAAGTGAAATTTTCGTCCCAGAAGATATTTGCTAAAATGCTGCAACGACTTTACCACAGCGAGCAATTCGCGTCTTGTGACACAATAGTTCCTTTCCGGTTTTGACAACGACTTGCTGAAGTACGCTATCACGACCTCTTGGTCAACATTCCGTTGAGACAACACACCGCCAAGTCCTATATCACTTGCGTCTGTGTCAACTATAAATTCTTTGCTTGCATCCGGGTATCCCAAAATAGGTGTTTTGCACAGACGGTCCTTGAGCTCCTGGAATGCGATATTGCAACTTTCATCCCAGCAGAAATGTCGCTTCTCCTCGGTTAGCTTGTGCAGAGGTTTGGATATATCTGCAAAGTTCTTCACAAATCGCCGGTAATAGTAGCACAAACCCAAAAATGCTCTAACCTGCGTCTTGTCTTTTGGAACCGGCCAATCCTTGACAGCGGCGATTTTCTCTGGATCTGTGCGGATACCTTCTTCCGATACTACAAACCCCAAAAAGTTAACTTGGCGTTGGAATAGTGAACATTTCTTCGGGCTCAACTTGAGGTTGGCACTCTGAATCTTCATGAGCACGCGTTCCAGGTTTTGAAGGTGTTCCTCAAACGTACGGCCTACGATGATGATGTCATCCAAGGCAGGCATCGCCAATTAGCCCGGTAAGTACAAGTTCCATCAGCCTTTCAAACGTTGCTGGAGCATTGCACAACCCAAACGGCATTACTTTAAATTGCCACAGACCCTTTCCCGTCGAGAACGCAGTTTTCTCCTTGTCCTTAGGGTCAATTTTAACTTGCCAGTAGCCACTTTTTAGATCCAGCGTGCTAAACCACTTTACTCCTGTAAGCATGTCCAGCGTGTCATCAATTCTTGGCAAGGGATAGCTGTCCTTCTTCGTAACATCGTTCAGACGGCGGTAGTCAACACAAAACCGCATGCTGCCATCCTTCTTCTTCACCAGCACCACTGGTGAACACCATGGACTAGAGGAAGGTTCAATAACACCATCCTTCACCATTCCTTCAATCATGGTTTCCACTTCCTTTTCACGTGCTACCGGCAATCTTCTTGGCCGCTGACGGATAGGCAATTCTTCTCCTGTGTTTATTTTGTGTTGAACTAAGCCAGTCTTTCCTATGTCAGCATCGTTTGATGAGAATACATCGGCGTACTTGAGTAACAACTTCTTCGCCTTGACCAATTCGTTCGGGGAGAGAACACTGCGACAGTCTTCCAAAAGTGTGGTCACTCTCGTTTCTGCATCCTTGCTGGGGGTCCCACTCGATATATATTGGCACCGACGTAACCAATCCACTTCCTCACAAGTACCAATCAGTGTGCCTTTTTCTATAATCTGTTCCCGGTCGCAAAGGTTCAGCACACGTACTCCTGAGATGTCAGTGGTCCTGACCAAGGTTCGAGCTACTTTCCATGGAAGGTCATTGTTTACCTTTTCCACAAGTACACAACGGTGAGCTTGCCCAGCGTTTCGAGGAAGACTAACCGGAACAATCGTTTCCTATCACGGCGGAAGACCAATCTTCTTAATGCTGTACACGTTCCCTGGTAACGCACCTTCTATAAAAAGTTCCTCCTGTCCACATTTCAAAACACCTTGCTTAACGTCGATCTCACAACAATTATTCCTCATAAAGTCTAGGCCTAGGATGCAGTCGTCCATTATATCAGCCACGATGACATTATGCAGGTAGATCACGTTGCCTAGCTTCAACTCCATCTCCTTCTCTCCACGGACGGGTATACGCTGACCGGTGGCTGTTACCAAATTAATGCGTTCTCGGTTGTATGCGGAGTCCCCAAGTGACTGACTTATAAGTTGGGAACTAACAACCGTACGAGAGGCTCCAGTGTCTATGGTCAGTTTACACGGCATTCCGTTGACCTCGCCCTTGATGATTAGACTGTTCCCATCATGGGTTTGTGAGATCGAGATCCTTGGGGCTCTTTTTCATCAACCAGCACCCGCCCCGCAGTTCTGGCTTTTACTCGTTTCCCTGCTGCTGCTGGGCGGTGCTGTTGGCCGCACTACCCTCCTGAGATCGTTCACCTTCCCTTTCTAGGGTTCGCTTAGGGCAGCTGGATCGAAGATGGCCCTTTTCCCCACAGCCATAGCACCTAGGGCTGTATCCTCTGTTGCGGTCGCGAACTGTAGCTGCTGCAACCTCCCTGACGCGATGGGAACGATGATCCCGCCGCACGGCTTTCACCTCCAGAGCATGGGCCAACGCGTTCTTAAGCGTCTCGTGGTGCCCGAGCCTCACAGCAGCTCTGACTTCCAGGTCGCGGATGCCGTCGATGAATGTCTGCACCAGGTTCCCTTCAATGAGCGCAGGTACAGACCGGTATGCTTTCCGCACCAGCTTCTCCACCTCTAGAGCCTACTGCTGCAGGTTTTCGTTGATGCGCTGCACGCGATCTTTAAGCTGCGCACGAAAGACATGTTCCAGGTGAGCGTCGCCATATCTCGCCTCAAGGAGTTGCTCATAAGTCACTTCCTCCCCGAGAGCTTCCGGAACTGTTAAGGCCTGGTCGCGCAGGCCTAGTGTGAGAGCAGTCATTGCCTGACTTTTATTCCAGCCGTTCGCCTTCATAACAGCCTCGAACTGGATTTTGTAGGCTGACCAGGAAGAAGTGCCGTCGAACGGTGGCACTTTGAACCCACGTAGCGAAGGTGTAGTAGCTACTACGGGAGCTGTAGTTCCATCACCCAGTTTGAGGTCGTCCAGCGTTTTCTTCACGTCAGCCACCACGTAATCAACCCGATTGTTCACTTGGTCGATTTGGGTTTTAGCTTCCTTGATTTGGGTTTCAGCTTCCGACAGGCGGTTGTCATGTTGAGCAACCCTATTCTTCACCTCCCTTATCTCTTTCCCAAAGGTAGCATGAAGGTCCTTCATAAGGAGCATCTGCTCTTCCGACCGACGAGCCTGTTCTGCCTGCTGATCTTCCAACCGACGGGCCTGTTCCTTCTGTCGGCGAACCTGTTCCTGTCCACCCCGCAGTTGCTCTTCCAACCGACGGACCTATTCCTCCTGTCGGCGAGCCTGCTCCTGCAGCATCACCATCAGAGCACCTAAGTCAGGTGCTGCAGATGTAGGAGCTACCGACGGGCCTGTAGCCGGTGGCTGTCTCTCCGACGTCTCCGGCGTTCCACCACCAAATCTTCGTTGGTCCGTCTCCTGCTGGCGTTGACTTCGGGTACGGACACCCTCCGTTTCCTCCTTAGGTAAAATCGGCATGATTTTATCCCGCTTGAGGTTCGTGACAATAAAAATTGCCGATAAAATTACCTAAATTAACACTTTAATTTACTTTACATAATAAATTAAAACTTAAAACACGATCACGATTAGGTAAATAATTCGCACTCATCCATAAGATAGTTGATCATAAAACGTAAACTCGCAGTGAGAGTACCAAAACTCAATACGAGCAAGTATGTAAATAAATTATATTTTCGGAGTTATTCATGTCGGCAACAATACGCCACAGAAATTAACAACCTGTCAATGTCTACAATTAGTACTTATTTACAATAGTAAAATAAATAATAATTTAGTCAATCTATAATGTATCACGGCTGGGCAATCCTAGATATTTTTTCGTATTTAGTAAACGAATAACTAGTTGGTAAATTAATAATGATATATATCTGTTTTTTTTTCGCCGGAGACAAAAATGATATTGCGTATTTTTCGTAACTGCACATTCTGTGGATTTATTTCATTATTTTGAGCAATATACGAAACTTAAGTGACTAAAATTAAATCTAATCTGAACCAGAATCATAAAAACTATTATTCGTGCTAAACGAATCTACCTAATAAAGATCTGTTATTTTTGTCTCCTGCGAAAATAACAGACTATAGGAATCTATCGAATACCTACATAAACAAGATATCACCTATAAATAAAATATTACAAAGCGGTATAACTAATAAGAGTGGCAACGTCGCACCATATAAAGGAATTGCGTTAAGCAAGAGAATGAATTAAAAACTATGTATATTACGGAGATTCCGGATAATTTTGCGTTATTTTTGCGTTTTTTTGTAATACTTTGGGTCTTACTTTGTTTATAATCTACATAAATAATTTAAGCAACAAGGATATTAACGAGGGCAACATAATCCCCCATGCAGATGATATTGCAGTAATATTTACTGGTGACTCCTGGCATTCTGCTTGTAGATTTGCTGAAGAAGGCCTTGCTAGGATTGCTAAGTGGCTGAACACTAACCTACTTACTTGAAATACTTTGAAAACTAGTTATGTTTTACAAATTATATTCGAACTCAGGCTAATATTAACTTCCAAATTAAACTTCGTACTTGCTATGATCACTTAAGTTCTAGTTGCAGCTGTTCATTAATTAGTAGGTAAGGTCTCTAAGACCAAGTATTTAGGAGTCATAGTTGACCAACATTTGTCATGGTATAGACACGTTGAATTAATTATGAATAGACTTAGGAAACTTATGGACGCCACATACGATCAGTTAAAGTCATCAGTTGAACTAATATGAGTTCAAACGGATTTAAGCCAAAGAAATTACCACAAACACGGTCAATTCATCTGGTCATTCCAACTAATCAGTTCAAACTAGGGTTGTTAATTTTTTTAGAATGTTGGATTTTCGATGTATCGATAATTATAAATATATTTTTATAGGAGTTTTATATATCGTGAGTTAATATACAGTAAGTCAATATCGAAGTTTTATATATTGAAAGAAATATCGATATCTTTATTAAAAAAAAAAACAATTGTAAGTCATTTAGTTTAGTTCATTTATTAAGAAATTAAATTATAAATGTATAAAAATGTTAGATTATGGTTCCGATTGTTTTTTGTTCAATTATTACAGGTTGATTGTGATAATTTGACATTTGATTGTAATGCAACGTCGACATTGAACTGGAGAAGAGATGTTAAGAGCAGTGCGAATGCTGCAGGATGGTACTTTTCAACGTGACGTCGCTGCGGCAAAAGGCACCAAGCAAAATATGATATCGAGGTTGTGTTCACGATATCGTGCCACGGGGAGGTGGCGGGGAGACATCCAGGATCAGGCCGCGTTACTCCTCCCGGACAAGACTGTTTTTTACAATTTTTAAGCAAAGTTTTCGTTTTTAACAAAAAACAAAAGGCAAGCAAATGTTACGGCGATGCAATTGGTTCAAAGGCTGCACTGAACATCACGTGCTTGTGAGTGATCCAACTGTGAAGGGGAAGCAGCACGCTAACCTCCATGCTCATAGACCACTTCGGGTTCCAGCTCTAAGAATAGAAATCGTGGACGAAGTATGCACTGGGCTAGAGATCATTTGAACTGGGAACCTCATCAATCGTCGTTGGTGCTTTTCACCGATGATTTGGTTTTCATCCGGATTCGAGGAGAATACGTGTTTGGAGAGTTCCTGGTCATACCAAACCTGCTTCAACGACCCCAAGAAGTTCATCCATAGAAAGCTGGCAGTTATGGTTCGGCATTATTAGTTTTCGTGGTAGAAGGACCTCGTTCGGATTCAGCACACTATGACGGGTAAAAATTACGTAATGAGGTGCTAGAACTAATAGTCTTGCCACGTCGAACTCAAATGATTCAAAATTTCCTGCTTATGCACAACAATGCCTGTTATCATATACAGCCAGGGTGGTAACAAACTGGTTGGTCAAACATGGTGTCACGGCTCTAGAGCCATTGGGGATTTTTTTATATATAGATTTACTCATAAATCTCATTGTGAATGTGTTAGCGACGACAAAGTGAATTCGAACATTTAATTTTAATTACTCCTTATCAGTGATTTAAAACTAAGTGATAGTATTTAATCTTAATTGTTTCCTATTTGTAAAATAAAGTTAAGTGTAAATACTGATTAGTGCTGAAAACAGGAAAGTAAATTAGACATTTCTATTCTTATCTTAAAGTAACTTATATGAATCTATTTAATATTATATAGGTCTGATTAGAACATTAGACGCAAGTAGAAGCTTATTTTTCTAGTAAGATTTCTTTTATCATAACTCTAAGAGCTATTAACATATAGGTGATTAATATAATTCTTCCTTTAAAGTAATTCAAAAGAAACATTAATATGTCAATTAATCACTATATAATGTCATTTCATTATGAGAAAGATTTAAATCTTATGAAAAAATATTGTATAGATTCTTAAGCATTATTCCTGAAAAAGTGTTGTACATTCCTACCTCTTGGCGGCGCTACTTGTATGTTCGGCAAAAAAATACTATCCTACTCCGGAGCTAAACCGTGAAGCGACCGCGAAGCTATTTTTATTTTTTATAAGTGTAAAATAAAGGTTTATTGAATAATTTAGGTTTAGAATAATAGAAATAAGTTGTATCTATCGTTAGGAATAAATATAAATGTTGTAAGGTATGTTTTACCACGTTTATTAAGAAAATTGTAAATCTCTCTTAGAAAGGGTTATTCTGTGCTCTGATTGGTCAATAGATTTACTAATGCCGTGTGCGATTTTTTCTTAATTATGATTGGTTACAGCCGCTTATAAAAAAGGGGCGTTTTTCGTGGTAAAATATTCCAAATCCGGCAATGTAATAATAAGGAATCAAGAAATAAAATAAGAAGAAACTCTCAAGAAGTGTTATTTATTGCTCATCTAACTGCTACTGTATGCTCTCCAGTTAACATCCCGCCAGCAAACCCGCTCTATTTTATCGACGCTCCCTTATACGAGCAATTACATTGGTCCTTCGAGAAGCCGGATCGGGTTTAAGGAAAACTAGGAAGATGCCTTCAAATACAAGATCAAAATCAGTGCAGTCGAAGACTACGAGTGAAAGTAACGCCACTACGGGTACCAGTACGACGGATTGGAGCATGAATACGCCGAGTGATTCTACAAACACGACGGCTACTAACACGTCGACTTCAGATCGATCGACGCTTACAAGAGCATCGCCCAGCAGCGTACACAGACAGCCCGTACTTCTTAACAAGAACATTGCCGGAAAAGAATCAACACCGGGGGGACGTAACCCATACCACCCCCCCGACACGCACCGTCGAAGCGTCAGTTCCTCACCAAGAAGAAAGTCATCCAACGCCGCAGATTCAAGAAAGAAGTGTCGCAATGAAGACTCTGCAGCAGCCTCACCCTAAGAAGACGACCCGCGATCCAGACACGCTTTCCGTTCGCTCGTCGCATAGGAAGAGAGCAGAAGCGCAAGCAAAGATGACAATGGCATTAAGGGAACTAGAATTGGCAGAAGCGCGGTCAAAAGTTGCTCAAGCGGAATTAGAACTTCTCACCGCGGAATCAGAAGAGGAAGATGGTGCCGGAGAAGAGCTGTTCGAACGAACTCGAGAAGTCGAACGCTGGTTCATCCAGACCGGAGACATGCCTAATAAGAACCACAAACCAATAGAGGCAGAAGAAAAGAAAAGTGACATCCAGGAACTAGCTTCAGTCATACTAAAGCTATCAGAAAAATCACGTGACACCGTTTCACCGAAGCACCTCGAACTCCCTCACTTCAACGGGGCCTGCGAAGAATGGTTAGCCTTCAAAAGATCATACGAGGATACGGCTGCTTCTTTCAGTAGCAATCAAAACCTAGCGCGCCTTAGAATAGCGATCCAAGGAAAAGCTAGAGAAGCCGTCCAAAGCCTGCTGTTCACCGCCGAAGACCCACGCGAAGTGATTAAGGGACTGGAAGCAAGATTCGGAAGACCTGGAGCACTAGCATTAGCAGAACTAGAGAAAATGAAGAACCTCCCAAGAGTCGGCGAAAACCCGAGCGACATATGCATATTTGCAAGCAAAGTAAAGAACGCAGTCGAGACAATCAAAGCCCTGAAGAAACCACAGTATCTCAGTTCACCTGAAACGCTGAGAGTTATAGTAGACAAGATGCCGACGTCAATGAAGTTCCGTTGGTTCGCCTACCACAGAAGCAGAAGAGATGAGGAAATTCAGGAGCTATTACTTATCGAAGCGTTCCTAGAAACAGAAGCCGACATGTGCGGAGACTTCGCCCCGCCCGAAGCGTCCTCAGAACAAAGAAGAGGAATAAGAAAACCCGTTCATTTGGTTCAAGAAGCGTCAAAAGAGAAATATAAGAAGTCGTGTCCGTTCTGTGGAAAAGAACACTTCGTATTAGAATGTAAAAGGTTCAAAGAAGCCAACCTGAATGAAAAATGGGATATGACCAAGAAGGCAAAGATATGCTTCAAGTGCCTTCGATTCAGACACTCAAGAATCAACTGTAAAGCACCAGTCTGCAAGCTGTGCAAAAGATGGCATCATACCATCTTACATTCTGACAAACCACCGGCGTCGATAGAAAAAGAAGCAAAAGACACCAATAGCACCTCAGAAGAAAAGGTCGCCTCAATTCATAACGCCAAAGGAGAAGAAAAGGCCTACCTAAAGATGATCCCCGTGAACCTCTATGGCCCAAAAGGACAAGTTCGCGTATTGGCACTACTAGACGAAGGGTCAACGGTCACACTCTTAGACGCATCAATCGCTGAGAAAATCGGAGTCGAAGGAAAGAAAGAAAAACTCACGATCGAAACCGTCGGCGGAAAGGTGTTAAGAAAAGATAGTTCACAGAAGATCGAGTTCAAAATAAAAGGGGTTCATAGGAAAGAAAAGAGAACTATCGTAGCAAGGACCATCGACGACCTGAAGCTGTCTGAACAATGCATAAACAAGGACACCGTGAGAAACTGTAAGCACCTGAAGGCAATTGAAAATCAACTCCTCTACGTCACCGAGAGGCCCAAGCTACTGATAGGCCAAGACAATTGGGGACTGATAGTGACAAGAAAACTGAAGAAGGGCAAACCATCAGATCCTGTAGCTTCCCTCACGAACTTAGGGTGGGTGTTACACGGATGTGAATCAGGAACAACTGCCACAGTACACTTCACTCATTATGGCAAAGCGACCACTGGCGAGGAAGACATAGAAGACCTCGTCCGAGAACACTTCCAACTAGAGTCTCTAGGGATCCAAAATCGTTCACCATCTAACGACAGCGACAGAAGAGCATTAGAAACCCTCGAGAAAACTACCAAGAAACTGCCAAGCGGTCAATATGAAACGGGTCTCCTGTGGAAAAAAGAAGATGAACGCCTGCCCAACAACTACAATCAAGCTGTTCGACGCCTGGTCAGCATCGAGAAAAAATTGGATCGTGATCAAGAAGCAAGAAAGCACTACGAGGAGCAGATCCTGAGTCTAATCGAAAAAGGATACGCAGAGAAGGCTCCAGAAACCTCTAACAAAGGAAGGACATTCTACCTACCCCACTTCGCTGTTGTACACCCAGTCAAGAAGAAGCTAAGAATAGTGTTCGACGCAGCTGCCAAGTACGAAGGAAAGAGCCTCAACGACGCCTTGCTCTCGGGCCCAGACTTGCTACAATCACTATTCGGAGTACTGCTGCGTTTCAGAGAGGGACCAGTAGCCGTCATGGCAGATATACAAGACATGTTTCTCCGAGTAAAAGTCAGAGAAGACGACCGAGACAGTCTCAGGTTCCTGTGGCGCGGAAACCGAAGAACCGGCAAGCCTGAAGAGTATAGAATGTCTTCAATCATCTTCGGAGCAGCGTCATCACCTGCAACAGCAATATACGTAATGAACAAGAACGCAGAGGAATTTAAGAACACTCATCCTGAAGCAGTGAAAGCAATTAAGAGAAATCACTACATGGACGACTATCTGCAGAGCTTCGCATCTACAACCGAAGCAAAGAAGATATCCAAAGAAGTGAAAGACATTCACGCAAGAGCAAACTTTCATCTGAAGGGATGGGCCAGCAACAACTCGGGGGTAATATCAGAGGTAGAAGACACAAACAAAGAAAACTCCTTACAACTGACCAAGGAAGAGAAGACTCTGGGACTAAGATGGCTGGTGAAAGAAGATGCATTAGCCTTCAACGTCGGGCTACGCAACACGCCGGAAGACCTGCAAGACGGCAGAAGGACTCCAACAAAAAGAGAAGTCACAAGCGCAGTAATGTCCACATTCGATCCAATGGGTTTTGCTACACCAGTTCTAATACAAGGGAAGAAACTAATCCAAGACATCTGGCGAAAGAAAATAGACTGGGATGAACCAATCAACGAACATCAAAAAGAAGCCTGGATGAAATACCTGGAAGAAGTTTCAACATTAACAAGGCTGAAGATCCCGAGATGCGTCTCACCCAAAGGCAGAAAAGGTCAGCTACACACGTTCTCCGATGCGAGTGAAGAAGCCTATGCAGCAGTAGTCTACTGGAGAATAGTAGAGCCCGGAGGAAAGGTCCATGTCTCCATGATCGCCGGCAAAGCAAGGGTAACGCCGACGAAACCTGTGTCAATTCCGAGGCTAGAGCTACAAGCGGCCTTACTCGGAAGCAGACTAGCCGCCACAATCGAAGAGGAATCAGAGCTCGACATATCGAAGAAGGTTTACTGGACCGACTCCAGCACAGTACTGCAGTGGATAAAGTCAGAACCAAGGAAGTTCAAAACTTTTGTGGCCAACCGACTCGCCGAGATCGAAGAAAGGTCCAAGCCAGAAGACTGGAGATGGGTGCCAACCAAGGAGAATCCAGCGGACGACGCCACGAGGGGAACCCCAATCGAATTCGACCACAACGCCAGATGGTTCAAAGGCCCGTCATTTCTCCGTCAACCAGAAGAAGAATGGCCATTCCACGACTTCAAGCCAGAAATTGTTATGCCAGAAGAAAAAAGCAAGCAAAAGGTGATGGCAACAATGGCAGCAGAAGACACCCTACTAAACCTAGAAAGGTTCTCGAGCTGGGAGCGACTGCTGCGCACTACAGCCAGAGTGATCGCCTTTACACACCTACTAAAGAAGAGCCGTAAAGCGACCACCACCGCCGCACGCCAGAAGGATGAGTCCTGGAAACCACAAAAAATCCAGAAGAAAGAAGCACAAACCTCGATCCCGTCGACCAGCAGAAGTGAAAGTAAACGCCTATACTCACCCATAGAAGCAGAACACCTAAAAAAGGCCGAAGAGATATTAATAAAAATAAGCCAGAACGATAGTTTTGCATCAGACATAAGAAAACTGAAGTCAGAAAAGCCATTAGAAAATTCGAGTCGACTCAAGAAAATCGACGTTTACATTGGAGACGACGGAATAATTAAATTAAGGAGCAGAACAATGAAATTCCACGATCAAAACGGAAGAATAATGAATCCTATCATTTTAGACGGAAAACAAAAAATAACTCGTCTAATAATACAACACTATCACAGGAAATTCCTTCACGGAAACACCGCTACAGTAATGAACGAAATTCGTCAAAGGTTCTGGATCTTGGGTTTAAGAGCAACTCTAAAAGCGGTCGCACACAGCTGTCAATGGTGCAAGACAAAGAAGAGTTCACCAGAGATACCACCAACGGGAGATCTGCCGAGTGAAAGATTGCAGCATCATCAATTTCCGTTCTCCTGCACAGCTGTAGACTACTTCGGGCCGATGCAAGTCACCATCGGAAGAAGGAACGAGAAGCGCTGGGGAGCCTTATTTACCTGTCTCACAACTAGAGCAGTACATTTAGAGCTGGTACCTTCTCTCAGCACCAGCTCAATGATCATGGCACTCCGACGAATGGCAGCCAGAAGAGGAACTCCGAAAACCATATGTAGCGACAACGGAACTAATTTCGTCGGAGCGAAAAGGGAATTAGAAGAGGCCGCACAGGAAAAGGGCATCCAGTGGAAGTTCATCCCCCCGGGAGCTCCAAACATGGGAGGCGCCTGGGAGAGGCTCGTACGAACAGTCAAAACGGCGCTAGCAGTAGTCCTCAACGAGAAGAGCCCGCCCGAGGAAGTACTCCATACGCTAATGACTGAGGTTGAACACATCGTCAACTCGAGACCTCTCACCCCGATCAGCATGGACCCAGGAGACGAGGAAAGCCTAACACCGAACCACTTTCTGCTGGGAAGATCATGCGGAGCTATGGCGCCGGGAGAGTTCAGCGACACGGAGCTCATCGGAAGGGCAAGCTGGAGAACCACCCAGAGACTCGCTCACTTCTGGAAAAGGTGGATTAAAGAATACTTACCTCTCCTGATGCCAAGGAAACTCGAAGGGAAAGAAACCAGAGACCCAAGGGAAGGAGACATCGTGCTAATAGTGGACGCCACATTACCGCGAAACTCATGGCCTCGCGGTGAAATCGTCAAAACCTATCCCGGACCAGACGGAAGAACCAGGGTGCTGGACGTGCGGACATCAGGTGGTATACTTCGCCGTCCAACTCGACGTGTCATCGTGCTGGTGCCAGCGGAGTCGTCGCCTCCAGAGGGTGCAGTGCTACGCACCGTGGGGGAGAATGTTAGCGACGACAAAGTGAATTCGAACATTTAATTTTAATTACTCCTTATCAGTGATTTAAAACTAAGTGATAGTATTTAATCTTAATTGTTTCCTATTTGTAAAATAAAGTTAAGTGTAAATACTGATTAGTGCTGAAAACAGGAAAGAAAATTAGACATTTCTATTCGAAAATAGCTTACAATAATGTTTACAATAAACAACACAAGACAAATTAGCTTACAATAAACAACACAAGTTAATTAGTTATATCTTGGTGTGAGACTCCTGGACGATCAACGACGCTTAATAGAAAGTCATCGAAACGTGCGTTGCGCTGCACTAGCCAAGAGAGAGCGAGCGCGCAATGTCATTCTCTGTTTTTCGCACACGTTAATTATTGGACCAAGTTACGCTACGCCTCCTGAGATTTTGCGTTTTTATAAAATATTCCTTTAGAAATATTCCAAAGATTAAACTATAAACTAACGAAATAGTTTAATCTTTATTGCATAAATGCTAGAGACATGTGTAGGCGTAATTGTGTATTTATTGTTTGTGTATGTGTGAGAGCTGCGAACCGGCGACACGCGTCCTGATATTAAAATACAATAGAAGGCATTTCTAGTGCCTTATTATTTAGATTTCTGTGTATACTGCTATACGGGCACTACGCTACTCGTACATTGCGCACTGAGTTACGGCCATTTCTACGTTACTCCTTTAGTCCTTTATTCGAAGGTGAGCAAGCGAGAAGACAAGTTTTTTGTTTTGTAAACCGCGAAAGTTTTCTCCAACAATGTAGCTTATCTTAAAGTAACTTATATGAATCTATTTAATATTATATAGGTCTGATTAGAACATTAGACGCAAGTATAAGCTTATTTTTCTAGTAAGATTTCTTTTATCATAACTCTAAGAGCTATTAACATATAGGTGATTAATATAATTTTTCTTCCTTTAAAGTAATTCAAAAGAAACATTAATATGTCAATTAATCACTATATAATGTCATTTCATTATGAGAAAGATTTAAATTTTATGAAAAAATATTGTATAGATTCTTAAGCATTAATCCTGAAAAAGTGTTGTACATTCCTACCTCTTGGCGGCGCTACTTGTATGTTCGGCAAAAAATACTATCCTACTCCGGAGCTAAACCGTGAAGCGACCGCGAAGCTATTTTTATTTTTTATAAGTGTAAAATAAAGGTTTATTGAATAATTTAGGTTTAGAATAATAGAAATAAGTTGTATCTATCGTTAGGAATAAATATAAATGTTGTAAGGTATGTTTTACCACGTTTATTAAGAAAATTGTAAATCTCTCTTAGAAAGGGTTATTCTGTGCTCTGATTGGTCAATAGATTTACTAATGCCGTGTGCGATTTTTTTCTTAATTATGATTGGTTACAGCCGCTTATAAAAAAGGGGCGTTTTTCGTGGTAAAATATTCCAAATCCGGCAATGTAATAATAAGGAATCAAGAAATAAAATAAGAAGAAACTCTCAAAAAGTGTTATTTATTGCTCATCTAACTGCTACTGTATGCTCTCCAGTTAACATCCCGCCAGCAAACCCGCTCTATTTTATCGACGCTCCCTTATACGAGCAATTACAGAATGCTTAGAATATGCTCCAAAGAAGAGCTCTAAGGGATTTTCCTGCAAATGTGGTTACTGAAGAACAACTTTTTATGCATCTTGGTAGAACCTGAGACAATATTCCTCAACAGGATATTGACAACCTCACGCCTCATTCTGAGTATGACAAACCGATGCAGATGCGTTACAAAGGTCATGGGTGCTTACTTTTAACTTTTCTAATTAATAGCCGCCCTTAAAAGGTTTTTACTTTTTTTTAAATTAAAAATTAAACTTTCATAATGTACAGTTTTTACACTTGCGTTTTCTTCTGTGCGAAAAATATCAGAATGTTAATATAAAATGGTAGATTATTATTTTTTTTAGGATATATACGTCTTAAGAGAATATTGAAATACTGTTTGCGATTCATATAAATATATTGTCCCCATACCATGTTGATTTGATTATATACTTTTGTGTTATATATTATACCCGTGCTATACTATATCATCATAATTACGTATGAAAATTGAAAATAAAATACCTTCTGCTTTACTGCTTGACTGCCTGCTTGACTGAAAAAATCAATAAAAATATAAAAATACGTTGACCGTGGACTTTTTTTGCCAGTTCTGCGCTGCAGATATATTATATAAACGTTAATACCTAAGGCAAAATGCATTAAATATTTTTTTACTTTGACCTTGGCTGCGAACGCCAAACCTGTCGAGCGTGGCGATTACGAAAAATTGAAGAAAACCACCCGTGCCCAGCCCAGCAACGGCGAATATTAAAGACTACTTATGACGAACATGAACTGTTAGAAAGTCGCGTCCCTAATAGTATATTATATTGTGTATACGTAAAACCTATTAATGAATATATATTATATACATAGGTATATATTATATTAATTAGACCACAATAGTTAGTAAGGTTAGCTAACCCTGGTACGGCTCAGACAAGTAATTGGAGATCAGGACACGCGGCGTGGTAGCCAGACATGCTAAACCCTCGGTCATATAGGAAGGCCTCTATGTACACTACTAGACCAGCAATCCAGCACAAGAACTGTATCACCTGTGCATCCGGGGCGGGAGCTGGCACGGTAAATATGCCACGCAGTTGTAGTTTCATTTAGATTTACTGTTTTAGGCAAATACGAAATAAAGTTCGATAGTTATCTGAAATAAATTTGAAATCACGTTGACAAAGTGCGCAAACAAATCATGAAAACGTTAGCTCAGTCACATTAAACAAAATCACTGTTACATTGTTGGAGAAAACTTTCGCGGTTTACAAAACAAAAAACTTGTCTTCTCGCTTGCTCACCTTCGACTAAAGGACTAAAGGAGTAACGTAGAAATGGCCGTAACTCAGTGCGCAATGTACGAGTAGCGTAGTGCCCGTATAGCAGTATACACAGAAATCTAAATAATAAGGCACTAGAAATGCCTTCTATTGTATTTTAATATCAGGACGCGTGTCGCCGGTTCGCAGCTCTCACACATACACAAACAATAAATACACAATTACGCCTACACATGTCTCTAGCATTTATGCAATAAAGATTAAACTATTTCGTTAGTTTATAGTTTAATCTTTGGAATATTTCTAAAGGAATATTTTATAAAAACGCAAAATCTCAGGAGGCGTAGCGTAACTTGGTCCAATAATTAACGTGTGCGAAAAACAGAGAATGACATTGCGCGCTCGCTCTCTCTTGGCTAGTGCAGCGCAACGCACGTTTCGATGACTTTCTATTAAGCGTCGTTGATCGTCCAGGAGTCTCACACCAAGATATAACTAATTAACTTGTGTTGTTTATTGTAAGCTAATTTGTCTTGTGTTGTTTATTGTAAACATTATTGTAAGCTATTATTAAAAAAAAATAGTCCCGCTGGGTTTCTTGCTGGTTCTTCCCAGGACAGAGGTTTTTGTTTGTGAACCAGTGGTAAATGAAAAAAGTGACTTTCAATAAGTATTGTTATAATCTACATTGAATAAAAAAGTTTCTGTTTCTGTTTCAACTGAAAATGTCTTAGTAATAGACGCTTTCAGTCTTAGTTTTAGCTTTTAGACGCTTTATAATTAGAGAAAAGGGGATATAATAAAACGTTAAGGATAAGTATATCCATTTATCTTTAATATCCGGATCTTTTGGAAACCAGGAATAATAGCATTTTATTAAATAAACAGATATATAAATAAAATGAATACAACATTATACAAATAGCAAATAAATAAATTATATAGGTATGGGTGGCATATTTATAATTTTTTATTAATTAAAAAATCTGTAACTGACTTGTTTGTTATTTTTCTGTTACCGGGCTTCTCACAGATCGAATTTAGTCTACTATCCTTACAATATAATTAGTAATTACTTATCCTTACAATATATTAAAATTGCATAAAAATTTATCAAGTTATTTAAAAGTACGAACAAATAGTTAATCGCTGATAAACGGCTAACGGTATAAAGTATTTGCTAAGAAAAAAAAGAAGTTGTAAATAAATATTTAACGAAAAATCACATTTAATTCACATTTTGGTAAAACTAGGTAAGCCAAACGTAATAAATTGTCGATATAAAATAGTAGTGTCACGTAACTGACTCGCGTTCGACTCCTGCGGCCGAGTTCTAGGAAATTTACGTACTGTTATACCCTGTATTTGTTAGCCTTATTGCTGCACTTCCTCTTAATAATGTTGACTTGGCCTTAAGGTTCAGTGAGAGCAGTTCGGCCACTTTAGTCTGCTTCCATATTCGAACCTGCTCGGTTGTCTACGGATCTAAGTTAATTTCTAACCAGTTTATAATATTTAATCCCTTTATACTTAATTAAATTTCAGTGTGTTAAATAAATCTATTTTTAAAAACCTATCAGCCCGTCTCCGTATAACATTTTGGTGTCAGAAGTGGGATACGGAAATCCCCAGTGTAAGTGAAGTGGAACCGCTCAGCAGACTCGCTCCGTATCCTAAAATCTTTTAAACTTAAATAATATCCTGTGTCGTCCTGGCGCGTCCTAGTGAACCTAAATATAGTGCAAGTGCTATACCCATCGCTACGGCCTGGACATCCATTCCATTACGGAGACCCAATTGATTCGTGGAAAGGAATCCACATACTTACTAAGGAGGATTGCATCCTGAACCGCAATCATCGGTTTTCAGAAGAGGAAATCATCTAGGGAAAATTAGCATTGAAAACATCCATTCTCATAAAATATTTATCGTCCCGAGTTCCGTTCCAATGCACTACAGAAGACGCGCCTATCGTTGGAATGATCCCCCTTATTGTGGTCGCCGCCGTCGCGCCCACGCATTATTAATACTGTGAGTCGTTGGTCATTGTTTTGTCTAGACAGTATAAAAAATAAAAATATAAATTTCTTTGCAACCTTCCGCTAAATAAATATAATGATGTCTTACCTGGATTGAAGAGCACCTCCCGTACTCCCTCAATTGCATGCACTAACACCGTCACCACTAGTCCCAGCACCACTACTCCCAACACCACTATTCCAGGTAAGACACACCATCGACGATAATACGACACGTGTTTCGCCTGTACACGAGGCATTTTCAGGTAATGTAGACTCTACGGCGGCTGACCGCTAAGTCTTAGCGGTACTACTACTAGGTAAAACTGACTACAAAAACGACACCCTCAAAATCGGTAAATTAGAAATAAAATTGCATTTTGTTGATCCATTTTATATTATTCCACCACGCACCGAAACTGTCATTGAATGTTCGGTTTGCGATACCAATCTTAAAGAAGGCCTTATCATGGACCAACATATCAGAAAATTTACTTATATCCAATTGCATCGTTAAAATCAAAGAAAACAAACGCGTTAATTTAACTATAGCCAATACTTCAGAGTTTCCTGTCAACCTAAATCCAAATTTAAATCTCAAAGTTATATTTTTACATTCTGACGCAGTTCAGATGAACACAAACTACTCTAACGCAACTAAAAGAACAAATGACGTAATAAAGTCATTAAGAATAAAGCATTTGAACCAAGAAGAGTCCAACGCCCTCACCGAACTTTGTTCCCGGTATTCCGATATTTTTCATCTGCCCGATAAATTAACGCATACATCCGCCCTTAGCCATCAAATCAAAACGAACAGCGAGACGCCCATCCATACTAAAACGTATAGGTTCCCAGAATGCTATAAAAAGGAAGTTGAGACCCAAATCAATAAGATGCTCGACCAGGGAATAATAGAACCCTCATCCTCACCTTGGAGCTCACCAATTTGGATCGTCCCTAAGATGCCCAGGAACAACGTAAATGGCGAATAGTAATTGACTATCGCAAACTTAACGATATTACCATTGGTGAAACTTATCCTATTCTACAAATTTCCAAAATCCTAGACCAGCTGGGCAACAGAAAATATTTCTCAACCTTGGACTTAGCTTCCCGGTTTCATCAGTTGTTAATCAAACCTGAAGATGTACCCAAAACGGTATTTTCTGTACCTCAGGGGCATTTTCATTTCAATAGGATGCCCGTTGGATTAAAAAATGCTCTGTTCACCTTCCAAAAGCTCATGAATGCTTGCCTATCAGGACTCCAAGGTTCACGATGCTCCGTTTATTTAGACGACATCGTCATTTATTCCTTCGATCTAAGTTCACATATAGATAACCTCAACGCTGTACCGTTTTACAATCATGACCTACAATCATGACGGACCATAAACCACTCCAGTGGCTTTTTAATTGTAAAGACCCTGGTTCCCGCCTTGTCCGTTGGAGACTTAAATTAGAAGAATTTGAATATGATATACTTTATAAAAAGGGCAAAACCAACACAAAAGCTGACGCGTTATCACGGTTTCCTGTGAACCCTGTCCAACCTACAGACCTACCAACGTCCAACCTTCCTACAGCGAATCTAATTCGAAATCTAGACGAAGATCTTATGGACTTACTAATTTCCCCACCTTCCTTTAATCCAGATGAAGCAATCTCTTCTCCACTTGATTTAGCTGAAAGTGCTTCCCCATTACCCTACGTTGATTTGCCCTCCAAAATTCCAGACACCCTAAGGGAAGAAATCGAAAATGAATCTATTAACTTACCTCAACCAGAACCTGAACAGATAACACCATCTGAAATCCTAACTGATAATGTTCCATTTCCATCCACGAGCTCATCCCCAGACGTACCCGTTGATGATTACCCTACTTTCCTTAAATCTATGTCGTGCTAAGATAGGACCTTTAACACAGAAGTGGAAGAGCACAATAAAACTCTTATGAAGTGTCCCGCGAAGGTAATTCTGGTCCCCACATCCATCGATTTGGACGAATCTAACCCATACATTCAGGAAATATTAACCGACCCTGAAATCATTGCCAAAATACATGAGTCCGAGAAGGAACTCTTCTCCTTTAAAAAGGTAGAAACAAATAATAAATGCTATTATTTATTGTTCACGAAAGTCCTTCATTTTGACGAGGCCAGGTATCCAGAAATCTTTCAAACGTTAAAAACAATCAGAAATGAATTAGTAAATTCCGTGGGAATGAAAGAACTCGGCATATCAGATCTGAAAAATCCACTTGAAAAACATTCCTTCATTAAAATATATAATATTCTATGCTATCTATTTCACAATACTCAAATTAAAATTAATATATACCATAATAATATTATATATCCAGCTACGACAGAAATTAAGAAAATTCTTTTCGATAATCAAAATATCCCGATAGCCGGTCATTTAGGTTCTGTAAAAATGTATAATAGAATAAAGCAGTCGTATTACTGGAAAGATATGCGAAGTGACATAGAGTCATATGGAAAACAATGTAAATCATGTCAGGAAAATAAAGCGCTTAGGAAAATCAACCGTGCACCAATGCAGATCACCAGTACATCCACAGAACCATGCCAAAGAATATCTTTGGACATCGTCGGTCCACTTCCCGAAGCTGGGCCAGCAAAATTACGTTTTATTCTCACAATACAAGATGACCTCACTAAGTTCTCCTGTGCATATCCCATTCCCATCCCATGCTAAAGAAACAAGTGAATGCTTACTGCATTATATATCAATCTTCGGTATTCCTAAGATGATCCTTACCGACCAAGGGACTAATTTTACTTCAGACATATTTAGGAAAACTTGGCGAATTTCTTAAAATAAAAACCTTATGGTCTTCACTATATCATCCTCAAACCCAAGGCACTTTAGAGCGAAGTCATTCAACCCTAAAAGAATATTTAAAATCTTACATTAACGAAGAACAGTCCAATTGGCCTCGTTATGTATACACCGCCATGCTCGCTTATAACACATCCGTTCATTCCACTACACATTACAGACCTCACGAGCTTATGTTCGGGTGTAAACCATTTATTCCTAATTCCATTTATAATAAATCTCCAGGGGCTACATACCCTGATTATATCCGCATGTTGCAAAACCGTCTGAAATATTCCAGAGAAAAGGGTTTAGATTTTATAAGGAAGTCAAAAGAATCCTCAAAATCATACTACCACACCCATACTCAACCAGTTAAATATAAAGTCGGTGAGTATGTCTACATAAAGAACCACTTGAGATTGCGGAAAGCACTCTCCCCTCTCTGGAATCGGGTCCCTATAAAATAGTTAAGGTAAATAAGAATAATACACTTACCCTGCTAATCAATCGACGCCATGTCGCGCATCACTTCGATCAGTTGAAACCTGCATCGGAAGTCGGAAATAACCTGTAAATTAAAATAAAAGTTATAAAATGACTAGTGTCTTAAAAGTTAGAAAAAGTATATATGCTTACCGTTGTTTAGCATTAATTATAGTTATTATTTATAGAACTCCAACTCGATGTCAATCGCATCAAGATTATATTCAACCGATAACTTCGAGTGCAGGAATGTACTTTGATTACTTAGGTACATTAAAAATCAATAACGCCCAACTGAAGGCGTTAATTCCGATAGATATCTCGCACTTTGGCCCCCACACTAGAAATGTAGGAAACGCTCTAGAGACAATTAAATTTTTATGTGATCAAACTAGGATTCTAGAGATTATTACCGAATGTCACAGTATGCTTCAACCATTAGCTGTACGTAACCGGGACTTGAACAAGGATTTTGAATCCATCACACACTTATTAGATAAAAGAGCCAAGCGTAGCGCCTGGTTTGGAGGTATTGGTACAATATTAAAACATATATTTGGTACCCTAGATGAAGATGGTGCTCTAAAGTATGATGAAGCAATAACTTCTGTACAAAATGATGAAAAACAATTGGCTTCCCTGATGAAAGAAACATTTTAGATATTACCTCTGTGATAAAATATAATGATACATTAAACAAAATAAAAAGCAATGATGTAAAATTAACAACAGCTATCGACAATCTCTCTATTAAGATTAAAAATATTTCCGAAATAACCAATGGTCTACAAATATCTATTGGTATTAGTGAAATTTTTGACAGTTTAGAAACCTCGATTCTTACACTATCTTTTCAATTACAAGATATTATGAACGCTATTTTGTTTAGCAGTAAGAATATTTTACATCCAGCCGTTATAACGCCACAACAGTTATACCGAGAGCTTGCCGATAATTATAGATATCTACCTAGTAATTTAGTATTGCCTGTTTCCTTAGATATTAAGAATATACATTTAATTTTAAGATGTTGTAAGATAACCTGTTATTATATAAATAATAAAATCATATTTTTGTTGCATGTGCCATTGATAAACGTAGAAAATTATATGTTGTTTCATAATATAGCTCTGCCTACACCATATAATCCAAAGAAACTAAATTCATTTAGTCTAATTGTACCTAATAATAAATTATATGTTGTTTCATAATATAGCTCTGCCTACACCATATAATCCAAAGAAACCAAATTCATTTAGTCTAATTGTACCTAATAATAAATTATATGTTGTTTCATAATATAGCTTTGCCTACACCATATAATCCAAAGAAACCAAATTCATTTAGTATAATTGTACCTAATAATAAATTATATGTTGTTTCATAATATAGCTCTGCCTACACCATATAATCCAAAGAAACCAAATTCATTTAGTCTAATTGTACCTAATAATAAATTATATGTTGTTTCATAATATAGCTCTGCCTACACCATATAATCCAAAGAAACCAAATTCATTTAGTCTAATTGTACCTAATAATAAATTATATGTTGTTTCATAATATAGCTCTGCCTACACCATATAATCCAAAGAAACCAATTTCATTTAGTCTAATTGTACCTAATAATAAATTATATGTTGTTTCATAATATAGCTCTGCCTTCACCACATAATCCAAAGAAACCAAATTCATTTAGTCTAATTGTACCTAATAATAAATTATATGTTGTTTCATAATATAGCTCTGCCTACACCATATAATCCAAAGAAACCAAATTCATTTAGTCTAATTGTACCTAATAATAAATTATATGTTGTTTCATAATATAGCTCTGCCTACACCATATAATCCAAAGAAACCAAATTCATTTAGTCTAATTGTACCTAATAATAAATTATATGTTGTTTCATAATATAGCTCTGCCTACACCATATAATCCAAAGAAACCAAATTCATTTAGTCTAATTGTACCTAATAATAAATTATATGTTGTTTCATAATATAGCTCTGCCTACACCATATAATCCAAAGAAACCAAATTCATTTAGTCTAATTGTACCTAATAATAAATTATATGTTGTTTCATAATATAGCTCTGCCTACACCATATAATCCAAAGAAACCAAATTCATTTAGTCTAATTGTACCTAATAATAAATTATATGTTGTTTCATAATATAGCTCTGCCTACACCATATAATCCAAAGAAACCAAATTCATTTAGTCTAATTGTACCTAATAATAAATTATATGTTGTTTCATTATATAGCTCTGCCTACACCATATAATCCAAAGAAACCAAATTCATTTAGTCTAATTGTACCTAATAATAAATTATATGTTGTTTCATAATATAGCTCTGCCTACACCATATAATCCAAAGAAACCAAATTCATTTAGTCTAATTGTACCTAATAATAAATTATATGTTGTTTCATAATATAGCTCTGCCTACACCATATAATCCAAAGAAACCAAATTCATTTAGTCTAATTGTACCTAATAATAAATTATATGTTGTTTCATAATATAGCTCTGCCTACACCATATAATCCAAAGAAACCAATTTCATTTAGTCTAATTGTACCTAATAATAAATTATATGTTGTTTCATAATATAGCTCTGCCTACACCATATAATCCAAAGAAACCAAATTCATTTAGTCTAATTGTACCTAATAATAAATTATATGTTGTTTCATAATATAGCTCTGCCTACACCATATAATCCAAAGAAACCAAATTCATTTAGTCTAATTGTACCTAATAATAAATTATATGTTGTTTCATAATATAGCTCTGCCTACACCATATAATCCAAAGAAACCAAATTCATTTAGTTTAATTGTACCTAATAATAAATTATATGTTGTTTCATAATATAGCTCTGCCTACACCATATAATCCAAAGAAACCAAATTCATTTAGTCTAATTGTACCTAATAATAAATTATATGTTGTTTCATAATATAGCTCTGCCTACACCATATAATCCAAAGAAACCAAATTCATTTAGTTTAATTGTACCTAATAATAAATTATATGTTGTTTCATAATATAGCTCTGCCTACACCATATAATCCAAAGAAACCAAATTCATTTAGTCTAATTGTACCTAATAATAAATTATATGTTGTTTCATAATATAGCTCTGCCTACACCATATAATCCAAAGAAACCAAACTCATTTAGTCTAATTGTACCTAATAATAAATTATATGTTGTTTCATAATATAGCTCTGCCTACACCATATAATCCAAAGAAACCAAATTCATTTAGTCTAATTGTACCTAATAATAAATACATTGCAATGACCAAAGACAAAACACATTACGGCAATATTGACGACTTAGGGAAGTGTAAAATTGTGCAACCAGGAACATTCATCTGTGACATCTGTGACGTAAACAACGTGTATTCGGTGGACGCTAAACCATCCTGTGAAAGTGAACTTATATCTAAAGTGATCATTGAAATCCCGTTACAGTGCGAAACTAAATTTATTTTCGGAAAATTAGATATCTGGAAACCATTAATAAATAATAAGTGGATTTATGTTCAATCCGACCCAAATAAAATTTCTGTAGATTGTATGAAGTCTCAGCTATTTGAAGCAAATATTCTGGGCACAGGCGTAATTAGGATTCCCGATGGTTGTATCGGATTTTGTAAAAGCACTATATTGTTACCTAAATATAATGTTCTAAATATTACCTCGCCCATAAGTTACATGCCTGATTATAGCCTTATCAATGACACTTGTTGTAATATTAATACGTTCAATTATGTTGTAGAAAATGTGTCTCCTATTAAGTTACAAAATATAGAAGTAGGTGAGAATTGGGGCTTCTGCGTCACTTGCTCTCGCTTCGCTCGAGCTACATGCCGCTGAAGGCCCCAATTCTCTCCATTAGAGGTCTAAATTTTTAAATCTAATTCTCAAACCGCTTTTTTATTTTTGCTCCATTTCTAATACCGTTTCATTCGGAATCTCAAATACAAATGGTTCAATAATATAACAACAAAATATGAAGGCTAATCTATTTCATCGTTAAAAATGCAAGGTAGTACAAAAAACAGTTACTTTAATAATAAGTAGGTATTAATCGTTAACGGTCTGAAACTATATTTTTTTCTTTTTCTCGAACACAAAGGTAGTTTAAATTAAAAGATGAAGTGTTTATTTACATATATTTTATTGGAAATCAAACAATAATTTTGTTTTCAAAACACCATTTCTTAATACATAAAACGTTTTTAACGCACATATTTTCTTATGAGTAAAACAGTTATACAGTAAAGTATCTTTACAATAAAGTTCACAAAGAGTATTTAAATTGGGAGCTCCTAAGCAACTTATATCTACGATAGTATTATTTTCATCACAAATATCTTGCACCCATTTAATTTTTTCACATCCTTTTAAAAAAATCTTTTTATCTTTCAAATATGTCTTTATAATTCTGTGAAACTCTCTATAATCAACAAACCCCTTACTCCATCGATACCCTCTGTGCAATGAAAAAAAAGTTCAATCCAGCCAATTTGTTTTTTCTCTTCAAGAGATAGTGAAGTGAATGGGTAAGGAGGTTTAATTAGGAATATATTGGTGTACTCTAAAGTGGCTATAGCAAACTACTTTACTATAAATTCATTTTTGCTATTTTGAAGCCTTGAAGATCGACGAATATTGTATTGCTATTCATGATATTTTCTTAACGATATTACTCAGTGGTTTGTATTCGAATATACAGTCGTTTAATATCAAACAATAAGCGGTTGTCTGAGAGCCGTGGTAGCTCAGATGGTTAGCGCTCGCTGTAAATTTCACAGTACGCGAGCAAACTGGGTTCGATCCCCGCTGGCACCAATGAAATTGTTAATTACAGTTTTAAGTGCTGATTTACCACGTGCGCGGCGGTGACGGAAAATATCGTGAAGAAACCTGCATGTCTGAGAAATAAGAAAAAAAATATATTTCGAAGACGTGAAGTTTGCCAACACGACCTGGGGCAGCGCGGCGGACACTTCCTTGCCCTAAAACCCTCTCAGAAATGAGAGGAGACCTGTGCTCAGCAGTGGAGGACGTATATAGGCTGTAACTTTAAGCGGTTGTCTGATCTGGTATTTCTTGGTCTGTTTCGATTTCAACTCTCACATCGATCGAACCTTTTAAAGTTTCGTGTTGTCTTGAACAATCAATTACAAATAATGGAGCCACGTCTCTGAACTCCTTTAAACCCATCAACGGCTGTGACCGGCGTCCATGATACGACTGTTGAAATCTCGCATACTGATCGTATAATAAAGTAAACTTATCTTCTAAAAAACTGACATTCAGCCCCTCATAAGGATAATATCATGAATTTAAAAAGACTCTTATATCTCGTACGTGACAATGATCAAACTCTGCCATCGATAATTTTGCGTTATGTTTGCGGTTGGTTTGTAAGGCAATGACCACAAATCGTGGTTTCTCTATTTGAAAAAACCATAAAACTAAAAGTCTAAATCTGAACTCTATTTTATTATAATAAACTGATCTATATTTTAGTGTAGTAATATAATAAGTGTTTTATCATTTATTTTTAGAAATATGTATTTGGTACTCGGCTTAATACTTTTAATACATAAACATAAAATCAAAATAAACGTATAAAACTAAAATTCAAAGTCTAACAACCATAAAACTATATTTTATTATAATAAACTGATCTGTATTCATAATAATTCATAAAAAAAATGTTTTTCTGCAAGCCCTGCGGCGTGCATGTTATACGTTATTTCGCTCACCAAAAGTCCTGTACTCACAAGACCAACTGCTTACTGCAAACCGAGTTTGATAATGTAAATATAATTACATGTGCTTTCAAGAACAGAATTGTCACTTACAGAATTAGTCCTGAAAAATTAACAATTTCACCTGAAATTTTCTTATCTGATATTTCACACACATCTCTTCAACTAATTAAACAAATGTTGAAGAAACGTACAGCATATTTTGAACTGTTTGTTACATATACTTTACCAAAGAATAATGAATCATCTATTAAATCTTTTAATACTAAATATGAAATTATATACCAAAACACTGATCTATCATCTGTTTACAACAGTTTTGCAGAAAAAATAACGAACAAGTGTTCAGAATTCGAGCTTTGAGAATCAGGTTGGACTATTGAGGCAATAAGACACTTAGAATTAAATATTGTAAAATATAATCCGTTAAGATTTGGTTCGTATATACCATTACCTGAAAAAATACGTAAGACAAAATCATGCTTAAATTTAAAAAAACAATGATAAACACTGCTTTCTTTGAAGTATTTTAGCTCATTTGTATCCAAGTACAAGTAATCCTAATAGAGTGAATTCATACCCTCATTACTCAGAAGTTTTAATAACAGATAATATATTATTTCCTCCAAGTTTTAATGATATTAAATTATTCGAGGAAATGAATCCTAATGTGAGCGTTAATATTTACGGTATAGATAAAAAAATAATGTGACCGGGCCGCTGTATAAAACTTTAAAAAGAAAGACAAAGCATGTTAACTTACTTTACTTAAATAAAAATAATGTTACGAGCTTGAGGTTCGTGACAATAAAAATTGCCGATAGAATTACCTAAATTAACACTTTGATTCACTTTACACTAATTAAAGTTAAAAACACTAATAATTAATCACACTGATTCACTTTATTCCGCTCCGAAGCTTCGCTTGTCTCGCCAACTTCAATACTTCCCCGATCGCGTATTGCAGCGCCTATTTATATAGGGCTCTTCCACGAAAACATCGAGAATATTCCAGAATATTCGAGTAAATACGCGCAAGGTACCGAGAGTTCGAGTTCCAACTTCAAGAAGTTTAGTTCTTCGGTTCGAGACTAGATGGCGCTAGTGCCGTCGACTTCGGCGCGTAACACTGCCCCCTCCTAAGACATGCTCGTCCCGAGCATTATCAGCCCCATAATAACGCGCCAGGCGATCCACATGGGCGATCTTAGGAGTCCCTCTTGCGCCTTTCTGTAACGGCTCCGCAATGTCTAGGGCTGTCCTATCCCATGGTGCACCAACATTGCACAATTTCGATGCTCCTCTACTACGTGTCTGAGGTCCCTTCACGGCCGCACAACTTGTACATGTACGACACCAATCCTCGACATCGTCACGATAATGGACCCAGTAAAACTGTTCTCGGACCTTCAGCAGAGTTCGTTTAACCCCCAGATGGACTCTTGAACGACCATTATGGCACAGCTGTAGAACATTCGGCACTTTAGCATTAGGGACAACCATTTGCAAACGACATCTGTCTCCTTGACAATTGTTCCATTTACGGCACAGGACTCCATCCTGAATCAGCAAGCTGTCCCATTGGGCCCAATAGCTTTTCGTGGTTGAACTCATCGCTGAGACGTCGCTCCACTTAGGCTTGGTAGCACGGGCCTTCATCCATTCCAGAATCGGCTTGATGTCCGGATCTTCCTGCTGTGCATGTCGTAGGCTGTCCTTCCACTCCTTGCTGAGGTGGTCTGTCCTGAGCATCCTCACGGATACCACTTCCTTACTCTCTTGCCTACTACAATGTTTGCGATCTTCAGGAAAAGGTCTTCTTGACAATGCATCTGCGTTGCCGTGAGATTTCCCGCTGCGATGTCTGATAGTAAAGTCGTATCCCGGCTGCTGCTGGGCGGTGATGTTGGCCGCACTTCCCTTCTGAGACCGTTCACCTTCCCTTTCTAGGGTTCGTCTTAGGGCAGCTGGATCGAAGATGGCCTTTTTCCCCACAGCCATAGCACCTAGGGCTGTATCCTTTGTTGCGGTCGCGAACTGTAGCGGCTGCAACCTCCCTGACGCGATGGGAACGATGATCCTGCCGCACGGCTTCTACCTCCAGTGCATGGGCCAAGGCGTCCTTAAGCGTCTCGTGGTGCCCGAGCCTCACAGCAGCTCTGACTTCCAGGTCGCGGATGCCGTCGATGAATGTTTGCACCAGGTTCCCTTCAATGAGCGCAGGTACAGACTGGTATGCTTTTCGAACCATCTTCTCCACCTCAAGGGCCCACTGCTGCAGGTTTTCGTTGCTGCGTTGCACGCAATCTTTACGCTGCGCGCGAAAGACGTGTTCCAGGTGAGCTTCCCCATATCTCGCCTCCAATGCCTCAAGGAACTGCTCGTAGGTCACTTTCTTACCGAGAGCTTCCACCACGGTTAAGGCTTGGTCGCGCAGGCCTATGGTGAGTGCAGACATGGCCTGGCTTTTATTCCAGCCGTTCGCCTTCATGACGGCCTCGAACTGGATTTTGTAGGCCGACCAGGAAGAGGTCCCGTCGAACGGCGGCACTTTGAATCCACGTAGCGAAGGTATTGTAGCTACTACGGGAGCTGTTGTTCCATCCCCAAGTTTGAGGTCGATCAGCGTTTTCACGTTCACGTCAGCCACCACGTAATCAACCCGATTGTTCACTTGGTCGATTTGGGTTTTAGCCTCCTTGATTTGGGTTTCAGCTTCCGACAGGCGGTTGTCATGTTAAGCAACCCTATTCTTCACCTCCTTTATCTCTTTCCCAAAGGTAGCATGAAGGTCCTTAATGAGGAGCATCTGCTCTTCCGACCGACGAGCCTGTTCCGCCTGCTGTTTCAACCGACGGGCCTGTTCCTCCTGTCCGCGGCGCAGCTGTTCCTCTTGTCAGCGGGCCTGTTCCTCTTGTCGGCGGGCCTGTTCATCCTGTCCGCCCCGCAGCTGCTCTTCGATGGACCTGTACCTCCTGTCGGCGAGCCTGTTCCTCCTGTCGGCGAGCCTGCTCCTGCAGCATCACCATCAGAGCACCTAAGTCAGGTGATGCAGATGTAGGAGCTACTGACGGGCCTGCAGCCGGCGGTTGTCCCTCCGAAGTCTACGACGTTGCACCACCAAATCTTCTTTGGTCCGTCTCCTGCTGGCGTTGACTTCGGGTACGGACACCCTCCGTTTCCTCCTTAGGTAAAATCGGCATGATTTTATCCCACTTCTGACACCAATTGTTACGAGCTTGAGGTTCGTGACAATAAAAATTGCCGATAGAATTACCTAAATTAACACTTTAATTAACTTTACACTAATTAAAGTTAAAAACACTAATAATTAATCACACTGATTCACTTTATTCCGCTCCGAAGCTTCGCTTGTCTCGCCAACTTCAATACTTCCCCGATCGCGTATTGCAGCGCCTTTATATAGGGCTCTTCCACGAAAACATCCAGAATATTCCAGAATATTCGAGTAAATACGCGCAAGGTACCGAGAGTTCGAGTTCCAACTTCAAGAAGTTTAGTTCTTCGGTTCGAGACTAGATGGTGCTAGTGCCGTCGACTTCGGCGCGTAACAATAATAAATATCATTTCTGTTTGATAAAAAAGGTTTGATAAACTCGTACACAAGCAATTAACTAAGCATAAATCTAAAATACATTTATGTGAAGAATGTTTTTTATATTTTAACACTGCAGAAAAACTTTTAAATCATGATTTTGCGAGGATCCAAACCAATTTACCGGAAGAAAATACTAAACTTTATTTTTCAAACTATGAAAAGACTCAGAAAATTCCTATTGTAATATATGGCGACTTTGAGAGTTTATTACATGAGTATTCAGACAAAAATAAAACAACGTATGTGGAAAATATTCAAATCCATGAGGCTAGTTTGTTTTGCATATTATATATTTTGTGATTCTAAGCCCGAACTCAACCACAATCACCTTACATCTCAATCTGTTTCAGATGAAGACTACGTTAATGCATTGAAGGTGTGGAATGATTTTAAAATCGGTAACTTAGGTGAATACACCGGTTTATATTTAAAATGTGACGTATTACTGTTGTGTGATGTTTTTGAAAAATTCCGAGCTATGAGTTTAAAACATTATAGTCTTGACCCATGTTACTATGTCTCACCCCCATCATTAAGTTGGGATGCTATGTTGTTTCATACGAACATACAATTAGATTTACTTTCAGATATTGAAATGTACAAATTTTTAGAGAAAGGAATTCGCGGTGGTCTTGCTCAATGTTCTCTAAGATATGCAAAAGCAAAAAATAAATACATGTCCTATTATGACAGCAAGGATAAAAACAATTTTTTAGTTTATCTTGATTGTGTAAATTTATACGGTTTTGCTATGATGCAAAAGTTACTAACGGGGAACTTTAAATTTCTAAGTGAAAAAGAAATTAATCAATTTGATATAATGAGTGTTCCTGATGATAGTGATATTGGGTATATTCTTGAAGTAGATTTGCACTATCCAATTGAAATTCATGATGATCATTCAGATTTACCATTTGCAGCAGAAAAGTTTGCTCCGCCAGGAAACAAACATAAAAAATAGATAGTTTGTACGATAAATGTAAATATGTTATTCATTATCGGCTTTTAAAAGAATGTTTACATCATGGACTCATTTTCCTCAAAGTTTATAGAATATTGTCATTTAGTCAAAATGCATTTTTAGTACCATATATTTTATTAAATACAACACTTAGACAAAATGCTGCTTCAGACTTTGAAAGAGTTTTTTTTTAAAAACAAAACAATTCCATTTTTGGAAAGACAATAGACAATACACGAAAACAAGCCGATGTAAAAATGGTTAATGTATGGAAAGATACATCCAATAAGACTAATAAACTATGTGGAGCTGAAAAATATGTAAGTGCTCCTAATTTTAAAAATTTGTCAATAATTTCAGATTCGTTAGTAGCAATCCAGTTAGAACTAACAAAAGTTATCCTTGATCGCCCAATTTACATTGGGTTTTCAATTCTGGATTTAGCTAAGAGTCATTTATATCATTTTCATTACTCTATAATGAAACGCATGTATAAAAATTCGCTGCAACTCTGTTATACTGATACTGATAGTCTGCTGTATTTAATAAATACAAATGATTTTTATGAAGACATGAAAAAAATATAAAATATTTTGATACAAGTAATTTCAAAAACGATCAGTATGATATGCCCAAAGTAAATTGCAAACTTCCACTGTTTTTCAAAGACGAAATGGGTGGTGATATAATAACTGAATTTGTTGGATTAAGAGCGAAATTATATTGTATTGATTCTAAAACAACCTCAATAAGGAAAGCTAAGGGTATTAAAAAATCTGTTACTAAAAATCTTAATATTGAAAAATATAAAAGAGCGTTATGGTCTAATGAAAACTTTAGAAAGAGTATGTGTATGATTAGATCAAAGAATCATCAAATATTTACTCAAAAAGTTGATAAACTTGTATGTACTTAATAGAGATGATGACAAGAGACAAATTATGCCAGATGGCTACAATACGTTACCGTGGGGACACCATAAAACTATATTTTAATAAATTTGAATGTAAAACTATGTAATGCTACTACTATGTACTGTATAAGTAAGTAAGAGATAAATGTATAGCTTAAGTTACATTTATTAATCATGTTTATAACTTTGTACTAATTTAAAATAAATAAATATTTAGTTTTAATAAATACATTCGTCGTAACAATAAATGTCTTTTCCTCTACACAATTGAATAATAATGATACATAATAAAACAACAATAAAATTCAATGTATAACTTTTATTATATTTTACAAGCTACATTACTTAAATTACTAGTACTCACATAATTTTTCACCTATTTTTTATAAGACAATTTGTAGCATCTAACACTTCATCATACATTGAATCCACAACATATTGAACACTTATATTAGCACTAAGATGGTGGATGACATTTTCTTCTCTTCTCTTTTGACATTTCTTCTTTTCTCGTTAAGTTCGCAAATGCTGATTTTAATCAGACGATGACCTCGTTTATCTTTATCTTGGCGGATAATGTATGATGATGATGATAATTCTTGAGAACGGTTTCTCTTCCTGTAACATTTCTTTGATTTCGATGGCAGCTCTTCATTAATAGCTATTCTATTTGGTGGTAAATCGTGAAGCTGCTTCTTTCGTTTGTAATACTCGTAATTTAGTGTAAATTTATCCACATCCTTATTAATAGGATTAGTGATGGGATTAGAATCATTGTGTTCCTCAGTGTTGGCCATGATCTGCAATTAACAAAAACAAGTATGAAGTCAAAAAAAAGGTAATGGCGGCTGAATTTCTAAATAGTAAAAAAGTTGATGAAACTCACCAATATAGATGATATTTGACGAGCGTTGTAATCAACGTGCACTCGCTATAAGAATAAAACAATAATGAAACAATTGAGGGAGGGCGGGAGGCGCTCTTCAATCCAGGTAAGACACATCATTTTATTTAGTTAGCGGTTGGTTGCAAATTAATTAATATCTTTATTATAATGGATTTCCGCAAAGTAACGATCGATTCTATCAGTTACATTAGCGTAGCTAGCTTCGCACACCTGACCATAAACAGAAGAAATTATAGATGTTTTATATTATACGATAGATTTTGAAAAAAAAAAGTTTATTAGCACTAACTATAACGAAATTAGGCTAAACAAGTTTTATTATTAGAAATTAATCATATAGATGCGTCAATACCAGCAGTATCTAGCAAACGCTCTGAATATAATGCTCAATAACTCAACTAGAAGTGGAAGTACACTTATTCCCGCAGGATAGAACTGTGAGTATGTAGACGTTAATTTGATTAAACTAAAAATTTTGTACCTCTACTGGAGAGAATTGGGGTCTTCAGCGGCATGTAGCTCGAGCGAAGCGAGAGCAAGTGACGCAGAAGCCCCAATTCTCATCTACTTATAGACTTAGACGAATTTAATTCAAAAAATAAAATAATTATTGATTCTTTATTAAGTAATCTAAAAACAATGGAAAATAAACCTCACATTATTCAATATGGGACATATTACTCAACCATTATTATTATCATTTCTATCTTAATCCTGTTGTATTTAGGATATTTGGGTTTTAAGCTTTTCCGTCGATTCCGTAATACTCGTTTTACAAATAAAAATAGTAAGTAAAAGCACTCCTAAGGTAAAATTCATAAAACCTTCACCTCGACCTCATTTAAAATTTTTACAACCTGAAATTGAACAAAATAGTAATTCTGAATCCGATAATGTTGCACCACTTAGAACCCAAATTTAATGGCATTGTTATTAAGTTAGTATCTAGAGATTTTATGTTATCTTCGCTAAAATCTCTTCTTAAGGGGGAGATGTGATACCCTGTATTTGTTAGCCTTATTGCTGCACTGCCTCTTAATAATGTTGACTTGGCCTTAAGATTCAGTGAGTATAGCAGTGGAGCAGTTCGGCCACTTTAGTCTGCTTCCATCTTCGAACCTGCTCGGTTGTCTACGGACCTAAGTTAATTTATAACCAGTTTATAATATTTAATACCTTTATACTTAATTAAATTTCAGTGTGTTAAATAAATCTTTTTTTAAAAAACCTATCAGCCCGTCTCCGTATAACAGTACGCAATATTTCTTTTATTGCCCATGCTATAAATCCATCGCTGCTTTTAGCTGTCGTACTCGTAGACATGAACTACCTTAAGAATCAATGGATTTTGAAATGTGAAAACAATAACATTTTCGAAAACAATCTTAGTACTGGAGGTGAATAATTTTATATTTTATATTTAAGTATATTTCATTAAAAACTACATTATTTAAAACACTAAGTACTTATTTTTTAAATAATGTAGTTTTTAATATAGAACATTTGGGAGTTGTGGAAGAATTTCCGCAGTTGGATATGCTTCAAAATATCATTTTTACGCCTCTGCGTCCGAAACAAAACTGGTGACCGAAACAAACGCTCTTCGCGCGAATGTGGCCTACGAGTCACATGTGCGGCGACAAGGTCACGCGCTTTTACGACTTCTATTGCCTTATTATTTTGATTTCTGTGAGTATACATAAAAGTCTTTAGGGATATTTAAAAGACGGTGCTACTGTGTCTAAGCTCTAGACGTGGTTGTCATATACATAACATCACGTTGCTGATTCTGCGTAAGAGATTACAGTTTGTTAGAAAAATTATTCATTCTACGTTACCGGGCGGTACAAGAAAGAATAATCAGAATTCGAAACAATAATTTATTCTAATACTTCTTGTATTACCTTAATTTTACTTTCCAAGTTTATATTGACAGGTTACAGCCCTGAAAAAATATTATTTCTTTTTTAAGACCAGTTGGTGTATGAATATCCACTACCCCATGTAGTCCTGTGGGCGTCGTGAGAGGCGACAGAGGGAAATTGAACAAGTGGTGGACAGCAGCGTCTTACTGGTAACAGCTCAAAATAATAAAAAACGCGCTCGTCAGCGTGGCAGCTGTCGTAAACACCCCCCTGTGAGGCAATCGAGTTTTATAGGTTGCAATGGATGGTGGTAACCTAACCACGCTACTGCATATGTCTGTTCGGGTGGAATTTAGTAATTGATTTTAAACTAAGTTCCACATGAGCTAGAAGCTTGAAACTTTGAACATAGCTCAGAATCGGATGACAATATAGGAATATGAAGAAAACGTGGTATGTTAAAAATAAATACATAATTTAAAAAAAAAACTTGTGACCGTGGAAGGAAAAGGCGCGATCTCCCGCCGGGCAAGGTGTTCTGCCCGGGGAATGGCTAACGCTCCGTGTGATAGTTCGGAGCTATTTTATATATACTGCTTTTACTTCGGAACTTTGATAGCACGATTTGTCTTCGATGTGTTTCGCTTGTGGCGCGACGACAGCGCCGCCACAAACTAGTTTTTTCTATGATCTGAAGAAGTAGATAACATGTGATGTGATTTAAATACTGATACTGAGGTATTTTATTTTATTTTTAGCGCTGTGAACCCCAGTGGGCTGCAGGTAGTCACTTTCCATCAGGTGTACTGCTAGTTTGATTGATCTTGATATAAGGTAAGCATAACTTACGTTCTATGTGTTTGGCTGATTTAAAACAATTAAGCAAGTAATAATAATTACGCTTTATTTTTTATGTTACAGGATGGAGAGGCGGTAAATGGTCAACAAACTGTTTAAGAATTCGCGAAGTTATTTCCACTTGGTGTATAGTACGAAAAGGCAGACTTAGAAGTGAACGCGACTATCATTAATGCTGCTGGAGGTAGTGGTGGTGCGCGCGTGTATCTATACCGCTTAAAACTAGAGGTTGGAGGTGCACTACCGCGGTTAAAGCCTACGTCTGCCGTAGGACCGGATGGCATACCTCCCTACGTATTTAGGGACTGTAGGGAAGTGTTGGCTGAACCTCTACTTCACATAATATATAACCTTTGCATTGAGTCCGCGGAGAGGTGGAAATACCAGGAGTCGTGCCGGTGTCTAAGAAAGGTTTATCAACTAAAGTAGAGGGATACAAACCTGTAGTTGTCCTGTCAACACTGGCGAAAATGTTAGAGTCTACTATACATAAGAATGTACTCTCATAGGTAAGCGCCCAGCTGACAGATGCTCAGTACGACTTTCGATCAGCACGGAGTACCGCAAACAACCTTCTGAACTACGTGACTGATATCGTGTCGGTGGAATGCAAGTGGCCGTCGCTTATTTTGATTTCAAAAAGGCTTCGATTTGGTTGATAACGACGTACCACTTAAAAAGTTAGCAACTTTGAGTATTCAATCAACTGGAGAGGTCATGCCCGTTAATTCCTAAACAAAAATTCTGTCAACATCAGGGGCGCAAGAAAAACACACAATTAAATCGCGTCACAATAAACGCACACTGTAGCATTTGTGTTTGTGTTCATTGTATTTACGCACACCATCAAATTGTTCGCGTGTCGATACATTGTTGCCGCTGTCCAGATGCGTAAGCAACGTAGGGCGTGGACTACGTCGATATTTTTTATCGATTAACAGATCGCCATAGTCTGCATAATATGTTTTTATTTGATTATAGATAATACAGAGATAAATAATACCAAGGTGTTATTTGAAATTATTTTTTTAAATTATTTAAAAATTTTATTCGGAAAAAAACTTTAAAATTATTGAAAGTAAGTTTATTATTTTGCTACAGGTTTATTTTACATTACGCAGGATAAAATTTAAAACGTATAACAAATCGAATAGGGTGGTTTAGTTAACTTATTTTAAAAATCAGATTCGCAAAAAGAAAAGTCTTATCAGTTTATCGTCTTAGATGGTGTTAACTAAGTTTTTGTTTTTATTATAAGGCTTCAATCACAAAACCGCTATTTAAAAAATGTTGACTTTCAAGAGTTATTAAATGAACTATCTGGAAAATATTTATCAAATTAGGAAAATAAAGTAGTTTTACAAAATATAATAGTTGAACAAAGTCAACTTTAAAGAGACAGCTGCTTAAAAATGAAACGTGACATTTACTTAGGGCTAAGTATTCCTCAGAAAGATGTTTTGCTTTAACTTTACATTACTATTCACCGAAAGCATAATAATATTTGCGAAATATCAAAAGCTTTAAAATATGTCTGCTTGAATAACGCACTATAACAAAGTAGTATAGTACAATTGATGGCCGACGTGGCACAAAAAGCGTTAACTGTTTTAAAACTTAGACTAGAGAGTAACCGTGATAATAAATTGTATTGTATATTAGTGATAGATGAAATGAAAATAAAACAATTGACGGAGTACCATGCAAGTTCTAAAAGACATTTTGGTAACGATAATTATGGATTTGACTTCATTTCTGACAATTCGGGGAACGCTACTGATGCTTTATCATTTTTGTTAATATGCATTAATACTTCTTGTAAAGTACCCATTGGGTACTTCTTAGAAAGGTTACAAGTGCTGACCTAAAAGCAGCCCGACTTTTCCGCCATGGCGAGATTGGTTTTGTACCATCACATGTCAACGCCTTTATTCAATGCCAGTTTCGTGAACAAAATAAAAAGCTTGTGTTACTAGCCGTGCTTTTAATTCAGCGCTCGTATCCTTAATCAAAAAGTTGGCTATGGATATGTGGGAGGTTAAGCTGGGCAATGATGGAAACGCCTTTCACTATTCCAAGAATATAATGTTTTCTTTTTACACAAGGACAGTTTGCAACACAGATATTATAGCACCAAACAAGAGAAATTAATTAAACGTACAAATGAATTTAAAATATGCAAGCCAAAAATAGATTTATGCGATTTGAACGGCAACCGTTACTCCGGCGGCGCAAAGCGTGGGGTCTAACTCTGAGGCCGTTTCAATGTAGACTGCCGGGGAAAACGAAGACGCCCGGGCTGTCACGAAAGCAACTCGTACGTCGCCAAGCATTCCCGACAGCAACCGACACGAACATCGCGTCGGCGTGTGCGAAGTTCAATATATAAACAAAGTCATCAGCATCAGCCCCCCCGGAGACCTTTAGGGTCGATAAAAATCAGGGAATCGTACTCGGCGACCGCAGCGAGACGTTCTTAATTGCGTAGGAGTTGGAAGTGCTCTTGTACCATCAGGAGTAGCGTTAGCCCCATGCGTCATAGGCACAGTCGACGACGCACCAAAACTACCTGGTTCTTCCGTCAGAATATAGGCCGGTTTCAGCCTGTCGATAGACGTTGTCTATCCTACCAGCAACGTCAATTTTGAAAAAAATTTCACCGCGCTCTATTACCTTATACGGGCCGGTATAAGGTGGTTGCAAAGATCTCCGTACAAAGTCCTGTCGTAAAAATAGATGTGAAACAGTCGATAAGTCTTTAAAAATGAAGATTTTACGCGTGTCGTGTCGAGTAACTATTGTAGGTTATAACTTTTTCATATGTAAACGCAACCTGTCCAGAAAGTCGGTGTAATCGGTCAGTTTGTCAGCAGTCGGTTCAAACAAGTAGCCGGGTAACTTAAGCATTTCTCCGTAAACTAGTTCAGCAGTAGAAGCAGACAAGTCGTCATTCCATGCACTACGAATACCCAGAAGTACAAGTGGAAGTTTCTCAGTCCAGCTTTCGTCTGCGTGGCACATAATAGCTGCCTTAAGTTGTCGATGGAAACGCTCCACTAGACCATTGGCAGCAGGATGATACGCAGTAGTTTGTTTATGTCGTGAACCTATAAGCGCTGATATCTGACTAAAAAGATGGGATTCAAACTGTTCCCTCTATCTGTGGTTACCTTCTCTGGGCAAGCAAAACGTGATATCCACGATGAAATAAAAGCTTTTGCTACACTCTCCGCTCTGATGTCCTGTAACGGCACTGCCTCCGGCCACCTAGTAAACCTATCTATAGCTGTGAAGCAGTATCGGTAATCATCAGAGACGGGAAGTGGACCTATCAAGTCTACGTGGACGTGAGAAAATCGGGCCGAAGGAAGCTTAAAATCCTGGATATGGGCGTACGTGTCTCGATATTTTCGATCTCTGGCATGAGATACACGAGCGCGCCCAATTCCGACAATCCTTCCTAATGCCAGGTCATACATACCTCTCTGTCAATAATTTGATAGTAGCCCTAGCACTTGGATGACTAAGTCCATGAATATTGTCAAAACCATTTTATGGAATGCAGGTGTTATGAATGGTCTGGCTGGGCCCCGATATGTTACAGAAGATTTTCGTACCATCAATACAGACCTTCTGTAACTTAAGAGATGAAACAGTTCTCAAGATATTTTGGAGTTCTGGGTCCGTATCCTGAGAAGCTGCTAAGGCAATAGGGTCTAGCGAGCGTGTTATTGCATCCGTTCTTGATAACGCATCCGCGAGAACGTTGTCTTTCCCGGTAATGTGACGGATATCCCTTGTAAATTGGGCTATAAAATCTAAATACCTAAATTGTCGCGGAGAGCAAGCGTCACGGGCTTTCTTAAAAGCTGAAATAATCGGCTTATGATCAGTCAGTATAAAGAATGGTTTTAATTCAATCTGTCAAAATGTCAAAATGTCGAAAATATTTTACTGATTCGTAAATAGCTAAGAGTTCACGATCATATACACTGTATTTGACTTGTGTTGGCGAAAGCTTACGCGAAAAGAATCATAACGGCTGCCAATGACCTAGCAACTTCTGCTGCAAGACTGAACCAATAGCGGAATTGGATGCGTCAGTTACTATGACCAACGGAGCAGACGAATCTGGATGAGCTAGAAGAGCGGCGTTAGCAATGCTTGCTTTGCAAGCATTAAAAGCGCTTTCTAGGTTAGCAGTCCAGTTAAGGTTGCTGTTGCTCTTCACCGATGGACCACTAAGTAGTGCATGGAGAGGAGCCTGAAGCTTGGCAACATCCTGTATAAAGCGTCTATAAAATTTTAATGCTCCTAAAAACCGCTTAAGATCCCTAATAGTTTTAGGTAGGGGAAAGTCAAGAATAGCCTTCACCTTATCACCAACCGGTTTAGTCCCTTCTGAAGAAACCAGGTAGCCCAGAAACTCCACCTGCGGCACGGCGAATACGCACTTGTTTGTATTTAATAAAATACCGTATTCGCTAAAACGCGAAAATACCGCACATAAATGTTCCTGGTGCTCCACTTCATTAGCGGAAGCAACTAATACGTCATCGATGTACGCAAAGCAGAACTCGAGACCCCTGATGACCTTGTCCATGAAACGCTGAAAGGTTTGGGCAGCATTCCTAAGCCCAAAATTCATCAGTGGGAACTCAAATAGTCCGAAGGGTGTCGTAATAGCGGTTTTCTCTACATCCTCAATCGCAACCGGTATTTGATGGTACGCTCGAACTAAGTCCAATCTACTAAAAATTTTACAATTAAATAGATTGAGTGAAAAGTCAGCAATATGGCGTACTGGGTATCGATCTGGTATTGTGCGAACATTGAGTGCACGGTAATCCCCACAGGGTCGCCAACCTTCGCCTTTTTTAGGCACTAAATGGAGAGATGACGACCATGAGCTCTCAGACCTGCGCGCAATACCCGTACGTACCATTTCTTCAAACTCCTGTTTCTCAATTTTAAGACGGTCAGGTGCTAGTCGCCTTGGTCGCGAACACACAGGTGGGCCTGGAGTCGTTCTGATATAATGCTGCGTATGGTGCTTGACTTTCGGCTCCAAAGGAGCTCCGACCGGCCGCATTATATCAGGATATTCTTGGAGTATCCGATGGAACGATGTATGACCTGAAATGACCTTTATGTAGGGAACGGGAAAGCAAATGCAATCGAGGCAACTGATATAAGCGAAGTGCAATTATCAATTAATAGCGAATTACGCACGTCAACAAGTAAGTTATAGAAGGATAGAAAGACTACACCTATTATCGGCTTGCTCACATCAGCTATTATAAAACGCCAAGAAAATGCACACCTTAAACCTAAATCTAAACATAAACTTAACCAACCATATGTAGCAATTACAGTATTATTTGCAGCAAAGAGCTCGTAATTAGTTTTGTTGCGACACACAAGTCAGATCCCGTGTCGATTAAAAACTGCAACTTTTAGCGTCAGTAACAAACAAACGTTTAGCGTTCGACTTACACTCATTAGCGGTCGCAGAGAGCGACCGCTCAACTAGTTTTTTGAATAAGTACAAGGCTTTATACACTTAGCTGCTTTCTCGCTGTAATTGAAGTGGTACCAGCAGTATCGCTGGCCCTCAGCGCGAGCAAGACTTCTCGACTGACTGCGGCAAGTCACGACGTCTGCTTGGTGTCGACATTTCATCAAGCCTCTTGGTCAGCGCATCAATCTTCCGATTTAGGTCTTCGAATGCTGGAGGCGAGCATGAATTGGATGTGGTAGCTACTTGTTGTGCTGACATTTGGGGCGTGGCCAGCTACTTAGAGTTGGTCCAGTGGTAGGTTATCTTGCATAGGTAATAAATATAAGGTTCGCAGGGACTCATCTGGGAACCCTGATCCAGCTAAACTACGAATATGTCGCAAAAACTGGCTCGGCTTGCGATCTCCCAATTTCTCATTCATGAGCAACTGCTTAATTTGCTCGCTTCTTGAAGCAGATGGCAATTAACTCACGTTTCAGTGTGTCGTATTTCTCGTTCGCCAGTTGTCTAATTATTAGATCTTCGACTTCCGCAGCAATTTTCGGATCTAACACCGATATAACATGATAATATTTTGTGAAATCCGATGTAATATTCGCTAATGCAATTTGGCAATCCACCTGTGCAAACCAAAGCGTCGGTTTCTCGGGTCAAAATGGCGGCATCTTAATGCCTACTCGGCAAAGTACAGCTTCACTGCCACTAGTGCTGCTTTTAGTTGCGTCCGTGCTAACCTCTTGCCACATTTTAGATCTTCTTTGTATGCTATGTTCTTCTCGGGGTCACCAGTTGTAGTAGGTTAAGCTGGGCAATGATGCCTTTCACTCTTCCAAGAATATAATATTTTCTTTTCACACAAGGACAGTTTGCAACACAGATATTACAGCACCAAACAAGAGAAATTAAGACTAAATACAATTAATTAAACGTACAAAAGAATTTAAAATATGCAAGCCAAAAATAGATATATGCGATTTGAACGGCAACCGTTGCTCCGGCGGCTCAAAGCGTGGGGTCTAACTCTGAGGCCTTTTCAATGCAGACTGCTGGGAAAAACGAAGACGCCCGGGCTGTCACGAAAGCAACCCGAATGTCGCCGAGCATTCCCGACAGCAACCGACACGAACATCGCGTCGGCGTGTGCGACGTTCAATACATAAACAAAATAAAAAGGTGCATGTCGCCACAGATACTTCCCATGTTGTGTTTATACCGACCAATAAAAACACTAATGCGTCATTAGCTTCATCGGAGTTATCTACATCTACATCAGAGGAAAAATGTGTTTGTTTGAATTGAATAGGCTCCAAGACTACTGACCGATTTGAAAAATTTATCCCTAATAAACGTAGGCTACAGTATTTTTTCAAAAAAATTAGGGACCCGTATGAAAACTTCGTTAATGTAACCCACGGTGTGAAAAAATACCAAAAAAAATGCCATATATCGCGTACGCTGCGGAAACGATTGACAATAAAGCAAATTACTACTACATTTTTATAGAAAATATCAATATCTACAAAAGTCCGTGATATCATATATCTAACTATTACAGTTATGTCAAAATAACTACTTTTTCATGTTAAAATATGCAATAGTAACGCCGGTACAAACTAGACCACATTATTCGTACCTATATATATATATATATATATATATATATATATATATATATATATATATATATATATATATATATATATATTCAAATTAATCACTTCTTATTCAAGGCTACATCAGTGCTTTTACCATCCATCACCAACAATTACTTTATCCATGTAATTTAAGTAAAATTTTTCACTTTTAAAATCTTTGTTAATTTAGCAACCATCCGTGTTGATGTATCTCTCGAAGTTCACGCTCCCCATTTGATACTTGCACGACAATCGGGGAAGATAACGATAGCAGTTACTTCATCAAAAATTGCTGCAACTCTCTTAAAGGATGGAAAAGCTGCTCATTCTACTTTTAAACCTCTGCAATACGTAACTCTTGAGCAACAATCTACATGTTCTATCCGCAAAAATAGTCTTCTTGGTTAATTACTACAAGACGCCTCGTTGCTTATGTGGGACGAATGTACCACGAGCCGTAGATCACATATAGAGGCCGTGGACAGAACCTTAAAAGATCTTAGAAACTCCTCTGCTCTCATGGGTGGGATCATTTTATATTTGCAGGAGATTTCCGACAGACTCTTCTCGTCATTAACAGAAGTTCTCGAGCAGATGTCATCAAAGCATGCTTCAAATCGTCTCCCTTATGGACTTCGATTTCGAATTTAAAATTACGGACAAATATGAGCGCTCATATTCATGGAATCACAGACAGTGCTTTCCCACAGCAACTGCTAAAACTTGGGGAAGAAATTTTTCCCACTACAAATTTAAGTAGAAACTGTGACGTCCTTCTGGACGAGTCTCTAGGCCGAATAGTCCATAATTTAGAAATTTTAATAGATGCAGTATACCCTGACATTGAGAATTTGCACGAAAAGGACTTTTATTGGTTGTTTTCTAGAGCAATAGTGTCGCCTAGGAATGATACTCTCGACGAAATAAATAATCTGATTATTCAAAAATTCCCTGCCCAAATAAAAAAATTACAAATCAATCGACACCTTAATACAATTTAAAACTAATACAAGTTAATAATACTAACAAAATGTTCCTTTCAATGCTTGCAATTTATACAATCCACGCTTTTGGAAGATTTAAAAAAAACATTTATATAGTTGCAACAAATCAGTTTTGTTTCATTTTAATAATATAATCCATGAAGGTTAGAGAACAGGAGAACGATGGGTGCGTTTGGCAGAAAAAAGCGCTAGCAAGCGCTTGTAAGCAAAATGGCGATCGTAAGCGGTAAACGCTGTCAAATCGTAAGTAGCTATTTTCCTCCAGGACACGATGTTAGTTTTAACCGAGGAACCTCATCATCATCATTACAGCCCTTCACAAGTCCACTGCTGAACATAGGCCTCCCCCAAGTAATGCCACAAAGCACGGTCCTGAGCCACCTGCATCCATCGACTTCCTGCATGTCTTACCAGGTCGTCACTCCATCTAGTGGGGGGTCGCCCTACACTACGCCTACCGGTACGAGGCTGCCACTCGAGAACCTTTCTTCCCCCATCGGTTATCGGTTCTTCGAGCTATATGGCCGGCCCATTGCCACTTCAGCTTACTAATCCGTTGGGCTATGTCGGTCACTCTGGTTTTACTGCGGATATCCTCATTTCTGAGTCTATCACGCAGAGAAACTCCGAGCATAGCCCTCTCCATAGCTCGCTGAGCGACCTTAAGCGTCCTCATACGGCCAGCAGTGAAGGACCACGTCTCAGATCCGTAAGTCATCACTGGCAACACGCACTGGTTGTACAATCTAGTTTTTAGAGATTGAGGTATACCTGACGAAAAGATATGCCGTAATTTCCCGAACGCTGCCCAGCCGAGTTGAATCCGTCGATTGACCTCTCGGTCGAAGTTGGACTTACCTAGTCGGACTATTTGTCCCAGGTAAACGTATTCGTCAACAACTTCGAGCATAGTGCTCCCAACAACTACCGGCATAGGTGTGACATGGACATTGAGCATGATCTTTGTTTTGTCCATGTTCATCTTAAGACCTATCCGTTGGGAGGCACTATTGAGGTCATTGAGCATAGTGCTTAAGTCCTCCAGCGATTCTGCCATAAGGACTATATCGTCGGCAAATCGAAGGTGAGTGATGTACTCGCCATTGATGTCAATACCGTATCCTTTCCAGTCCAGTAGCTTGAAAACGTCTTCCAATGCAGCGGTGAAGAGTTTCGGGGATATAACATCACCCTGTCTTACACCTCTCTGCAGTTGGATAGGTTTCGAGCTCTGGTTCTGTACTCGGATAGCCATCGTAGCCCTACTGTACAAACACTTCAGCACTTCGATATACCGACAGTCAACTTGGCACCGCTGAAGGGACTGTAGCACCGCCCAAATTTCGACGGAATCAAAGGCTTTCTCATAGTCCACATACGCCAGGCAAAGTGGCAGATTGTACTCTTCAGTCTTCTGTACAATATGCCGCAGGGTATGTATGTGGTCTATGGTACTGAAGCCTTTTCGGAAACCGGCTTGTTCGGGAGGCTGGAAGTCGTCAAGTCTGCGTGCGAGACGATTCGTAATGACTCTCGAAAACAGCACGTAGACGCGGCTCAGAAGGGAAATCGGTCTGTAGTTCTTTAAGAGAGCGTTGTCGCCTTTCTTAAAGAACAAGACCACCGCACTTCTGCTCCACGCCTCTGGAGTAGTGCCACCATGGAGGACGGAATTGAAGAGCTTCTGAAGGACTTCAAGTACCGGTGTTCCACCCGCTTTCAGAAGCTCCGCTGTAATTCCATCCTCGCCTGGGGCCCTGCCGTTTTTAAGGTGCTGGAGAGCCATTCTAATCTCGCTTAGACTGACGTCCGGGATATCATCGGAATAGTGTCGGATAAGACTTGCTCTTGGATCGTTACTCACACTTGCGTGTGGCTCCAACGATGATGTGTACAGCTGCCCATAGAACCTCTCAATCTCACTCAAAATCTCAGGTGTCCCGGAAACGATGTTGCCACACTCAGTCTTCAGCCTTGACAGTTGGCTCTTTCTGGCAGACAGATCTCTGGCAAAGACTTTGGAGCCCTGGTTCCGCTCGATCGCTTCTTTAATACGAGAAGTATTAAAGTTGCGTAAGTCTCGCCGTATGCATTTGGAGATCTGTCTGTTCAGTTGCCTGTATGCTGTCAAATCTGTTGACGATTGCAGCCTCATCTCCCGTCTAACAGCCATGAGATTAAGAGTGTGATCGGAGAGTTTTTGTGTTCTTCTGCGGCGGGTCTTGCAGAACTTAGCTCCGACCGCATGGACAGTTTCCACGAGCTTGTCGTTCATATCGTCCACTGCATTGCAATCTTCTAGGCACTGGAAGCGGTTACGTAATTCGAGCTAAACCGAGGAACCTAACCTAATTTAAATATATGTTTGTAAAGTATTCATATTAAAAACTTACCAATCATGAATTTTTAATAACATGTATATGTTTATTCACGTTATTATATTACTTAAAACTAATATTGCACAAAACAACTTATAAACTCTATTTCAAAACAAACAAATTAAATAAGCAAAATGGCGGATTGTGTCAGCGCTACTGAAGTAGTAATCGTGTCCTGGCCGAAAACTATTTCAGCGCTTGTAAGCGCTTGCTAGCGCTTTTTTCTGCCAAACGCACCCGATCACTACGTATAATTGCCGACATAAGTCGCGAGCACACTTTTTATTGGTCGATATGACGTTGACCACGCTAACGTTCAACGTGATTGGTTCATCAGTCGATTCTCGTCGTCTATTGGTTTCGAACGTATCATTCGGCTTCCGTACACTTCAGAGCAATAATTTTAGTGATAACTTTTTTAATTAGTTTATTTTCGTTAATTGTTTTTCTTACCTCGTCGTTAATTGTTGTTTGTGTATTCCGTGTTATTAATTGTTTTTGTTATTTCTTGTTTTTAATTATTTTTGTTTTATAATTTGAGTGTTCAGATTTTGGTCTAAATATGCAGAGAAGGAAGAATTCGGTGTTAAATAGACAATCCCGACAATTCAGTGTTTAGTTATATGAAAAAACTAGGTACTGCGAACAACATCATAGACGTATATAAACAGACTGCTGAGGCGACTAATGTGTATTGCGCCCTCCTTTCTGCCAAGGAGGGTCGCGTTCGTATACTGCTTAGAGATCTCTAGTTAGACCGTTAAGCCAGTCCCTAAAAGGCGGTGTTTAGTGGGTAAAAGTCTCCACATAACTACGCAGCCGGCTGCGTGGTATGCTATGAGCAATCACCGCCTCCCTCCCCCGCTTTCCGAAGGGTTGCCCATATTTGCTTCTGGCGCAAAAAAAAAGCGACTAATGTCTCAGTAGCTACTGTACGGCGCACCGCAACACCAGATTTTATGGAAGGCATATCACCTCTTCCTTCTTTTTAATAAAATAATCATTTCTAACCACCAGGTATACATTAAATACTTTATAGTAGATAATAAAATAATGGATACGAATATCTGCAACATTACTGTATCAAAGTAAAAGTTGATGTGTTCGAGTAAACATTTTCATATAAGTCGGCGAAAATATTCAATTACGAATTAAAATAATAAAGGTACCCAATAATTTTGCCCGACAGTGTATCTACCTCCCACCAGTTTATCTGTGCCCATGACTCGTGTCGGCAACTATACTAAAGCATAGCCCGCCTGTCCTTGAAAATTGTAGAATATATAGCGGCGCTGACGTCGGTGAGTAGTGACTGAGAAGTTAGTTGTTTATGAGTACAAGTAGATGAAGGTAGTTGAATAATGTACAAATTTTCATTTCATTTTTAATGAGAAAATTTTTATGCTCCGTAATTTTGTAATTTTTGACAAAAAAAACATTAAAAAAATGGAGAAATATTTTATTGTGCGTGGATGTGCAAGTGGTTTAGCATCTGATCGGAAAAATAGACTGAAAATGAATTATTCACCGAACTTAGTGATCGCAGCGCCTCACTTATGGTGTCCATATTTCTGGGACACTATTTTCTACGGCGGTCATTCTCCTGTTCTCTAACCTTCATGATATAATCTGTGGCAAAAGGAATAAAAACAATGAAAAAACATTTTCATTCATAGATTACTGACTATGTACTAGAGATCTAGAGATTTTCATTTTTAATATGACGTTTTGACTAAATGCATTACCTTTTATTTCCTCACACTAAGCATTGTAAAATGCTCTTAAGTAAATACTCACCTCCCGCACTTACATCGAATAATAATAATAATAATAATAATATATATTTTTATTTACTCTCACAATTTAGATTTACAAGTTAGAGTATAAACAGTGTACACTATGGGCTGAGAGTCTGGTGTCTATACTAGGCGGAAGCCTGTGTTACGGATCACCAGGGTCTCCCCCCTCAGGATATTATCAACATAACTTAACAAGTTATTTGTTTAATTAACAATTGAGAGATATTGTATTATTAGTTACTTTTGTGTTGTGTTGTGTGTGTGTGTGTGTGTGTGTGTGTGTGTGTGTGTGTGTGTGTGTGTGTGTGTGTGTGTGTGTAACTGTAAGTTGTGTATGTATGTATGATCTATCCAGTACTAAAACTATGTATATGAAATAAGAAGGTTTTCAGTGGTGTCATAGTCCAGACTTAACAACCATTGAGTTACTTTTAATTTGCAAGTGCGTTTATTAAGAGGATATATACCAATTCTAGCGTTTACTTTATTATATAGAAAATTACCCAGAAAGATAAAAAATTTATGAGTAAATTTGGTGCAATGTGTGTTGTAGTAACAGACTAGATCATTTCTGCGCTTATCTTTTATCAATTGTAAGTTATAGTGTAAGAGTGAGTGCTTTTTAATGATACAATGTAAAATAAAGAGCTGCCTGACAGATAGGACTTTCCAATGTTTGTATAGGTCGACAGTAGGGTAAAGAAAGGGAAGTGAGGCGGATACTTTTAGTATAGCTCTCTGTGCTCGTTCCAGTTTTATTATTTTTGTCCTTTCAGAACCACCCCAAGTTGTTATGCAGTATGTGATAATAGATTGACATAAGGCAAAGTAAATTATTTTGATGACTTTTGAGTCAGCTATGTGCCTAAGGTTTTTGAAAATGTATATTAACTTTCTTACTCTAGTTGTTAACATGTTTATGTGGCTATGAAAACTGAGTTTGTTATCAATAATTACACCAAGATATTTTATATTATCTACTCTCTCAATAACACTGCAATGACAGTTTTCAGCTTTGAACATGTATGTACTCTTAATGAATATTGGAAGTTAATGTTATTTGTTGAACGCATGGTAAAAGTCATATATTTTGTTTTTTGTATATTTAATGTTAAAATGTTGTTTTTTAGCCAGTCAGATACTTTATTTAAGCCTTCTTGAGCGTTTGCATATACTTCTTGCCACGTATTTGCATGAAAAATGAGGGCTGTATCGTCAGCAAAACTTAGGATCTTACCTTGTGTAACTTTAATATTAAGTAGATCGTTAATGTATGTTAAAAACAGTGTAGGACCGAGTACACTTCCTTGTGGTACGCCAAATGATATGTTAAGTGCTTCACTAACATGATTATCAACCCTAACTTGCTGAGTTCTATTTGTTAGATAGTCTTTTATAAGATCTAAAGGTATGCCTCTAATGCCCATATAATCTAATTTGTTCACAAGCAGTGGGATGTAGACGGTGTCAAACGCTTTTGCTAGATCTAAGAATATAGCTAAGACTTTTTGTTTTTTATCAAGATTATTTACGACAAAATCAGTGAGTTCATGTACGGCATCTGCCGTTGATTTATTGGGGCGAAAACCAAATTGATATTGTGATAATAATTTATTACTTTCTAGATAATTAGTAAGTCTTGTATTAATTAAGCGTTCTAAGATTTTTGACATTGTTGGGAGCAAGGAAATCGGTCTATAATTGTTTAAACTATGTTTATCTCCACTCTTTAGAATAGGTATTGTAATCGATTTTTTAAAAACTGTTGGAAACTTACCAGTGGTTATAGCTAAATTACAAATGTGAGTTATGGGTTTGCTAAGTAAATTCTTGTTATGTTTAAGCAGGTCACTTGTGATATTATCCAGTCCTACTGCAGAACCTGACTTTAGATTCGATATAAGTAGATCCATTTCCTTCTCATCCGTTGGCAATAAAACAATAGATTTTGAAAAGTGGCCTATTTCTGTACGGGTTATTTTATTTAATTGAATGATCTCTCTAGCTAAGTTTTGACCTACATTAACAAAGTATGAGTTGATTTTATTTACTGAGGTTTTTGGGTCATCTGATATTGATAATAATTCAGTCGGTGATTCTTTAGCTTTCTTTGAATGTGTTATCTTTTTTTATGGTTTCCCATAATAATTTAGTATTATTACTTGTTTTAGATATCTCATTTTTTTCATAGTCTTTTTTAATATTAGCTAATATTTTGCCACAAAAATTTCTGTATCTTTTATATGTCAAATTTAAGACTTCATTATTTGGATGTTTTCTGACCTTTTTATGGAGATTATCCCTATTTCTAATGCATCTTAAAAGTCCTGGTGTTATCCATGGTTTTCTTATGATTTTTCGCTGTGATATATTAATTGTTTTGGTGTGTGAATCAATAATATTAGATAGTGAATTTACCAGATAATCAGTCGCAACATTAACATCAAACATATTAAAAATTGGTGAAAAGTCAGTCTTTTTTATTTCTAAGGATACATTATTGTAATTAGTGATTTTCTTAGTCAAATTAGTGCAATAATTATTATTTTTTTAAATTTAAAAGCAAGATAACACAGTCATGATCTGTAATTGTTGTCTGAGAAACACAGCAGATTGCTTTGTAATTCGTTTTTAACATAATATGATCCAAGCAGGTTCGATTGTGAGTGGGCAATGTATGTGCAGAAAGGATACCAAATGACGCTAATAAGTTCAAGTAGTTTTCGGCATGAGTATCTTTGTTCTGTTCACAAATATCAATATTAATATCGCCTGCGATAATTATATTTTTATATAAACATATTTTCTGTAATAAATAATTAAGAGATTCAATAAATTTTGTAACGTCTCTTTGACTAGGAGGCCTATAAAGTGCCACAATAATTGTATCGTTATTTAGCTTAGCTAGTAAACAGTTAGCGCCGATAAAGTTTGGTTCACTAATAGATATATTTAAATTAATTTTACTATAAATTATCACTCCTTCATTTTGTGTATTGTTATTTAGCGTGTAACTATAACTGTAGCCTTCAATAGGAGGTATTATTTGAGAACTTTGTAACCAACATTCAGTCGCGATTATTATGTCAAAAGTAATTTTAGATCTTGTTAGTAATGTAATTAGATTATCGTAATTTTTTCTAATGCTGCGCACATTCTGCATTAAAAGTTTTAAGGGTTGATGGTTATTACCTGTAATATGCTTATAGCAGTGTTCTATATCGCAGTATGAGGAGTTCGCTGTTGTTATTGTATCTAAATTGTTAATTATATTCCTTATATTTTCGCCTTTTGTAATATTTTTTTAAACAAATACAATCTTTCATCATGAATTCGATGTAAAAAACTGATTAAAAATTTAGTTTTAAGGTGCATGAATACTTTAGAACTAAAAATATATTTTATATTTATAAACAAAAATATTTGGTAAATCCTTCTCTTAATTCTAACAGTATACATAAAGCTATGCACCTGTAACATATGTATAGTACTAAAAATAATATTACTGGACGAATCATGCATAAGAATAAAATTAAAAGTGAGTTTTATGTAGTTTAAATGTTTTGGGTGCATGTATTGGTTATTAGAATAAGTGTTCGATATAAAATCAACAATAAAACTAAAGACTAATATTTTAAAACAAAATAACATAAAAAACAAACAGAACGCGATTTTTATGTCAAAACTAATTTTCGACCTCGATAGTAATGTAATTAGATTACAAAAACTTTTCTAATACTGCGCACATTTTGCATTAGTAGTTTTATGTGCTGATACGAGTAGCGATTAGTTGCAGTACGTTTATAGCTGTGTTCTATATCGCAGTATGAAGAGGTTGTTGTTTTGATTGAGTCTAGATCGTTAATAATATTCCTTAAATTTGCCTTTTGTAATATTTTTTTGAACATGTACAATCCATCATCACGTATTCGATGTAAAAAACTGATTAAGAACTTAGTTTTAAGGTGCGTGAATACTTTAGTACTAAATAAATATTTAATATTTAGGAATAAAAATATTTGGTAAATCCTTGTATTAATTCTAATAGAACACATAAAGCTACTCACCTGTGTATTATGTAATATTATAATATTATTACTGGACAAATCATATATAAAAACAAAGTTAAAAGTGTGTTTTATGTAGTGTAAATGTTTTGCGTGTATGTATAGGTTAATAAAACAAGGATTCGATATAAAGTTAAAAACAAAACCATAGATTAATAATTTAGAACAAAATAACTTAAAATACATACAGAGTCATAGCTTTAGTTTTGATAGATGTTCTTCACTTTCAATATGAATTATTTGCATCCCGTCTTTCTTGCGTAGATATATTTTGCCATAAGAAGTCCAGCAACTATCATAGTTGTGAGCCTTCGCGAATTGTCTGGCTAAATAGTGTAATCTTTTTGCCCTTGGTGTTAAGTATTCCGCTATAAAAATGAACTTGGAGGATCCTTCTATATTTAAAAGTTCAGTGTTCAGGCGTTGAGTTTTATTGTTTATATTGTACAATCTGGCAGATCGTATAAAATTTTCCTTTAGGATTGGCTTCATAAAGTCGATTATTATTGGGCTAAATTCCTTATTTTTAGCCTTTTGCCGAAAAAACATCTTTTATGTCCGTGTCGAGGATCTTCATATTAATAATTTCTCCCAAATTCTTGACCAAGGAAATAAGTTCATTTTTATTTTCATATTGGGCTCGTGGAATATTTTTTATTTCTGCCATCGTGGATCTAGCATTACGTTCCAAAAGTTCAATTTTCTGCTCAAGAGAGTTTATGAGACAGGTTTTCAAACTATTTTCTTCTTTGATATGTTCTAATTCCTTTAAAACATCGTCATACTTTGCAGATAGGAATGAAATGGACTCACGAATTTCGACGTTTTGCTGCTTGATCTCATTAATTGATGTGATTAAAGTTTCAATCTTTTGGTTCTGTTGTTTATTAAAATCATTAAACATACGGCGCAATTCCTGCATTAACGACGATTCTTCACTCGGCTCAGGAATCTTTCTTTTTTTGTCTTCTCGTCAAAGTGCTACATTCATTATCACTTTCCATATGAATATTAAGATGAGGATCCGATCCGTGTAGCTGTATTCAGGTTTTATTAGCAGATAAATTTAATGTATTTGGTGGAGTACGCTGTGTTGACATTATATTACGTGGGTATAAAATACTTAGCAGGCTGACGGTATCTATCTTCGTAGTTAGGGCGGAGTCAATGTTGCGTCAGTTGTATCGATATCCTTGTTTAGCTGTTTTGTCCTACTCACGCCTCGTCACTGCAGTTAACGTTCAACGCACTCTTTATGCACTGCGTTCCTAGTAGCTCGATGTATTTAACTAATACGACGTTGTGAAATATTATTTTTAAATTCGAGTAAAATATAAGAAACACGTCCGATGTCCACCGAAGCCCGAGGGGAAGAGGAATATATAACTTATTACACTCTCTTTTTGCGTTTCGGTGTGTTATTTACTGTCATTTTCCGTTTCGTTTATGTTATGGTTATTGCACCAAGGATACATTTCGGTTCTCGTATTTCCATTCGGTCTGTCTAACCGGGATCAATTATTTCTGGTAGTAAACAACATTGACTTATATAATACTAGCGTAAGGACCGGGCCGACCGAAAAACTAAAACGGACGAATCGGTCGACAGTAGTGCACGCGCAAGACAGATTTGCCTGTCACAAATACGTCTAGTTACGTGGTAAAAAAATGCAAAAATTACGATACAAAGATAAAAAAAACATGGGATATCGTATCATCGGTGAATAATCTTATATTAATTTTGTTACAATTAAATTATTATATAAACGCATTTTTAAAATTTTATTTTACAGTTAGTTTAGTTAAGTTACCTAGATTAGGCCAGGGTTGGATTCAGAAACCCAAAAATATTGTACATGGAAAATAAAATTATATTATTTTTAAAAAATTATATTACGTTTTACGTTTCATGTTTTTTTTCCCATGTGCCGAGATTTTGGCGTCACGCGTCTAGTTTATCTATATGTTTCGTTATTGACGGTTTTATTTTTATTTCTGTTTAAATTTTGTCTAAAGAACTTATTGTAAGTTAAAATTTGAATATTGGTACCTAATATATTTTATATTCAATAAGGGTAAAACGAAAAGAGCACAAAAGAAAAGGATCGATCGAGCATCGATTGACCAGAAAGGGTGCTAATTCTAATTTTATTTAAAAAACGCGGTACTCATGTACGATACAGAAATTCTCGATATCGTAGGGTTTATATTAAAATGTAAAAGGACCCAATAATAATAAAAGTCGACCTTTAGGTAAAATTATGGTATTTTCACCTAGTATTATTACGGTACTACGTACTACAAACTATGAAATAATGGTACAGTTAGGATAATTATACTACGAAATCCGACCCTAGTTACGTCGTGTTTTGATATGACGTTTGTATTATGACATATGCGCTACTTTTTCTTTTATGAAAAAGTTATGAGTAAAATATTTAGATGGGCCTATACTTCCTTTTGAAATCATTTGTAAACAATTAAAATATAGTATATTTCATTACGAGTGCGGAAAGCCTGTCATTGCAAAGAGTTCCGACAAATGTCTATCCGAGCCGAGGCGTAGCCGAAGGTTAGGGTTGACAATCGGAACAAGTTGCAATGACGGTTCCGCACGTGTACTGAACAACTATTTTTAATACAGTTGTGAAAAAATTAAGCAATTTAATAAAATAATAAAAACAAAATAAACTCAACTAACTAATCATTTATTTCTTATAAAAGTTATAATTAACATATACATTGAAATTGGTACAGTTTTTTATACTAACTGGGGAAGTTTTAGGTGCATATATACTGTTTGAGACAAACTATTATTAATTTCGTATGATTGTTCATGTAAGTATATTTGTCAAAGGTGTTATACAATGGCGTTTGCTAGTTGGATGGATCTGATGAATTTTAATTATCAACGAAGGTAGATGGACGAACGTTCTCTTCAGTATTTTCATGTGAAGGAGACGTACTGGACTTTAAATTAATGGATTGTGTGATTTTTTCCCAGTTCCCAGTTTGTTGTTTAATGAATCAGCAATATAGCCTTCTGCAACTTTGTCTGACTTCCAACCTCCTAGTCGCTTTAAGGACGTCAAATTGGCTCCTGAATCTGCTAATAATGTAGCAGAGATCCTCCTGAAGCTGTACCCAGTACGGTACTAATACTCAGTATCCGGCAGACCGAGAAACGTAGCTATTTCTTTTGGCATATTACCAAATTTGTTTATCCCGATTGCTTGAGCTGTACACTTCCCTTTTTGATAATTTTGGAAAAAACGATCGGTTTTTGCTTTTTTGGGACCGCTGATTCATATATTTTTGCATTTTTCTAAGAAAATCTCCTTCAACAACAAAGCTTCTCGGTATCTTATTTTTTTGTCGTCGAATTTCTGTGGGCTGTAAAGGATTCTAATTTTCGTATATCATTCAGTTTAGTTAATTTTGTTAATTTATGGGGATAGAACACAAAAAATAGTTGGGGTTTCTTTTGACATCATGAAAATAGTAAAGAAAAAATTGTTTGAAAAAGTGATCTACTGAAAACTCGTGTATTGTCCTTTACGAAAATTGAAATTTCTGGTATCGATATATTCTCCAAGTAATAAAAGGTAAGATAGACAATCCTTATTTCTTGGAGCTTATATGAATGTACCGGAGCAATACGTGTGGTAACGGCGGCGCTCGCTGGTGCTGGGGGGCGTCGCGCCCGCACCAGCCTGCTAGGGGGGCTGGGGGCGGCGTCGCGCACACGCGCTGCCGGACTAAACTTAGCCATGAAGAGGTTGACATATTCATATATGTTCTGTGAGTGAATTCACAAGGACTGCGTTATTTATAATATGTTACAATAATTAAAAAGGTTACTGTTTTCACTAGCGCATTAGTTCATTAGATCCTGTAATATTAGTAATAAGTTTAGCTGAATAAAAATGTTTTTTTTTAAAGTTAAATACAAGTTTTTTTTTAAGTTTTATAAGAGTGACAAACGAGCACACTATCCACCTGATGATAAGTGGTTACTGTAGCCCGTAGGCTTATATCTTAATTATCCTCGATTACAAATTTAAATACAGATTATCACCCGTGAGGACTAAGCCGGAATGCCTCGTTTCCAGTAAAAAGGGGCTCCGGTTCTCTACACTCAGCGTACGAAACACAACAGCGTGGTCCTTCCCCGATCGAGCCGACCCATTCGTGATGCAACTAAACTTTACCTTATCTGTATAAAAAACTTAGCAATATTATAACTATAATATTATAACATGTTTTAAATGTAAGCAAGCTCTAACTAAGATTTTAATGTATTTACCTTATGAGAAATTCTTTAATATAAATAGGTAAACGCACACGCACGCACGCACATGCACGTACACGCACGCACACGCACGATCACGCACGCACACGAACGCGCACGCACGCAAAAGCACGCACACGCTCGCACACGCACGCACATGCACGCACACGCACGCACACGCATGCACACGCACGCACACGCACGCACAAGCACGCAAACGCACGCACAAGCACGCACACGCACGCACACGCACGCACACGCACGCACAAGCACGCACACGCACGCACACGCACACGCACTCACACGCACGCACACGCACGCACAGGCACGCACACGCACGCACACGCACACACACACACATACACACATACACACACACACACACACACACACACACATACACATACACACACGCACACACACCACACACACACACCACACATACACACCACACACACACACACACCACACACGCACACACATACACACACAAATACACATACAAATACATATACACATACACATACACATACACAAACACATACACATACACATACACACACACACACACACAATATTGTTTTATGTTTTTGTTTTTCTATTAGATATATATTTAATGGGGAGGGCTTAACAGCTGTAACACAGGTCTGTGACCTAGCACAGTTGCTAAAGATAATATAGTATTGAGTTAGATTACGTGCTGTCAATGTAATTTTATACGTTTTTTGTTTCTATGTAAAGTATGTTTGGATTCAATAAATATTATTAAATATTTGGATTCAATAAATATTATTAAGTATTATTAAATATTACACTACTAATATAGCTGCTGTGCTGTGCTGTGCTTAAGTTGTGTTATCTTTAGTTGGGACAATGTATAATGGGACAAAGGGTTGTGATTATAAATTATTTTACAAAATTTTCGAGATTCAATTTAAACTACATTACATTGCACGTGCAGTCGGTAGTTGCAACGCAGACACATGTTGAAGCGTGTTAATACAATTTCAGTGCCAAGGCACCCTAATGAGGGTCACGTATACTATTGCGTGAACTCGTTAGCCCGTGGCTTGGTCTGATTGCTATTATCAATAAACGTTAATGCCTACATAAGGCTAAACTGGACACCTGCACAGTTTGAAGAGGGTTTTGGAGGTAAGAAGTGTCAGCTGTGCACATCATGTCCCAATAGTATTTCAGATTTCCTTCGATATTGTCCTTCACGGGATAATTTACGTTAGCAATTCTAGTGTCGCCAGGTGCAGTGCTGATAGAGACAGAAGCAGCTATAACTATTCTGATTTTCTCAAAGCATTGTTGTCCGCTACCAGGAGCGGGACGCAACCGGTGATACAGATAGGAAAAACGTAACCAACGAGAAAGCTGTCAGCAATGAAAATAAAACTCATTGATTAAATACAGATTAAGATTTTAATCCATACTTGTATATAAATAAAATTTAAGCGTCTGTTTGTAACATTGAAACTACCGTCTTCTATGAAGCCTTGCGGTTGCATTTAACCGTGGTGAAGTCATAAACAACGATAATTCAGAAACAGAATCAGAATAGTTTATTTGTCAAACATAGGTAGGTTTAAACATTTAAGGTCTTGCGAGGATTACAAGTATTAGTACATTATGTTTTGCCTTAAAGACAAACAAATATAAGTGTGTGTTCTTATGTGAATCATGCCATAAAAATAAAATAGAATTAAAATTAATGAAATTGTAACACTTATTAAGATTCTACATTGATAAAATTAAATAGATGACAATAATAAAATAATATAACTAATCAATATAATTTAAAGTTAATATAATAAGTCAAAATTATCATTCAAGAACTCGTCAATTTTATAATAACATTTGTCAATTAATAATTCATTAAGCACTTTCTTAAAGGGGGATGAATAAGTTCATATTTTTTATTGTATCAGGTAGTTTATTATAAATTCGTGGGGTAATACCAAAAAAGCTTTTTTTCATTAGTGATGTTTCACATTTTATGTAACATAACTTATCAACATATTGGGTGCGTATTGGATTCTTTCAACACATATATTTTACAAATATTGCTGTGTGCAACTAGTGTGGATGAAATTTTGACAGCTAACGTTTGACAGCAGTATATGTCAAGTGGCCAAAATCGGCCATTTTCTTTCACCATGTTGAGGATTCAACAGCCAGGTGAGTTTAAATCTTGATTAATTAGTAAAATCCTATGATTTCTCATATTGAAATTATGACAACAATGGGTAAATTTGTACATTTTTAGGAATTGTAGGTATTTTTAGGCAGTCTTACATATTCTCGTTTTTATCTTGAATTGTAAAATAGTGTTCATTTTATTGCACATTGGGTGTTACTGTTTTGAGTTGTCAATTAATTAAAATAATTATTTTTAGTACTCCTCCGGGATAAAGAAATAGAAGATCTGTTTGATAACTCTGAAATAGAAGATATCGTACCGTCGGACGAAGATGTCGGTGACCCAGAGTTTCAATTTCCTACTGCAAGTTCGATTGAATGTGATAATAAAGTCACCGAAAGTAGTAGTTCAGAAGCTGAAAGTAATATTTCAAGTGAAGAACGTTTAGTACGTGGAAGAGGCCATGCAACCAGGCGAGGAAGGGGACGCAGAACAGGAGTTGGAAGAGGACTTAGAACAGGGGTCGGAAGAGGACGCGGAACAGGGATCGGAAGAGGACGTGGGACAGGACGTGGTACAAGAAATAGAGGAAATAGGCGTAGTCGCGGACTTGGAACAAGAAGAGGTCAGGAAAATGAGGATGAAGAAAGCGGTGTTAATGAAGACTGTCCTAATAGCGGAACATGGAGTGTGAAAGAGTTTGACCCTCGTTTCCCCCAAATGATTCAGCCTGCTTATCTGGTTAAAGACACGGAAGGGTTTACCAAAACTGATTACTTGAAGCAGTACATAGATGATGAGCTCATTCATCTCATACAGAGAAAGTCTAATCAGACTGCCATCGAAAAAATCAGGACGTAGCTTGTTTCTAACTTCTGAGGAACTGTATATCTACTTGGGCATAACATTAATTATGACAGCAGTCAATTATCCAAAACTAAGGATGTACTAGGAAAAAAATGGAGGGTGACAATTATAGCCGATAACATGTCCAGGAACCGATTTTTCTTGCTGAGAAACTCTTTGAAATTGGTTTTCGACCATGATGTTACGCCACGGATGAGAGCTAGGGATAAATTGTGGAAGATGCGCCCTCTAATCGAAAGCATACGAGCTGGATGCCACAAACAAGAGAAAGACCAATGTCTGTCTTTAGACGAAATGATCATTCCATTTACTGGGTCCTGTGCAATTAAGCAGTACTGTCCGGGTAAGCCTAATCCAGTCGGCTTAAAGGCTTTTGTTTTAGCAAACCCGGATGGTACTGTACTACAGAGTATAGGCTAAAAATGATGTTTGAGTATCGATACTGCCTTACAAACTGCAACAAATTACATCAGATATTATCATCAAACCCCAAAACTGGTCATATATATTATTTCACTTAAGTAAAAACGAAGATATAAATAATATGTTTATTAGCGATGAACTAGAAAGCCTACTAAAACCTTCATGTTTTAAGGTGGAGGACCCTGCTAAGTGTTGCACCATTCTAAATTTAAATAATAAAGATCCCTTAAGTATATTAACAGTAAACATCCGAAGTGTTAATAGGAATATTGACAACCTGCTTATATTCATTACGCGACTACAGATAAGACTTGATGTTATTGTGCTTACTGAGTGCTGGATAGGTGAGGACAGAGAGGTACCCTCAATTACAAATTACAAGGTATTCCGTACAAATAAATCAATAAACCAAAATGATGGTGTAATTGCTTATGTTAAACAGCAGATTGTAGTAGATGCCTACGAACCTGCCCAAAGTGATGGAAACTTTTTGATCTTAAGCTTCGGTTCGGAATACACTATAATTTGTTCGTATAGACCTCCTTGTTTCAATAATCCCACAAACTATTTGCATGCTTTAAATGCTATACTATGTAACCTTGATTGTTCAAATATTATTCTCACAGGGGATATTAATTTGGATATTTTACCTGGCAACTTTTCTCGTTACTCATCTGAATACATAAGTATCCTATTATCTCATGGTCTATTGCAATGCGTTAATTTACCCACGAGGAAAAACGCGTGCTTAGATCACTTGATGGTAAAAAGCATGAAGGCAATTAAAACGATTGTTTTTGATGAATTAACCGATCACTGTCCTATACTCTTATACATAGAACAAGCGGAATTCGAAAAGCGAAACATAAATAACAAAAAATTACTATTAGATTTCGATAACTTAAACAAAGTTTTAACGCATTTAAATTGGGTAGATTTATATAATGAATTTAACGTAAACTTAGCGACAAATATTTTAATTAATACTCTAAAGAAAGTTATTAATACTACAAGTAAAGTTGTCAATATTTCAAAAAGAAACAAGCCACTAAAACCATGGATTACCCCAGGAGTAATAAGATCTATTAAAAAGAGAGATAGGCTTCATAAAAGACTTAAAAAATTACCCGAAAATGATGAAATAAGAGAAGTATACAAAAAATATAGGAATATATGTACGAACATTATTAAATCGTTAAAAAGGCAGTATTATCAAAATGAACTAAAAAGAAACCTAGGCAATTCAAAAAACACTTGGAAATTAATAAAAGACGTATGTTATTTAAATCAACCTAGAAATACATCCGCCGAATTAAGTAAAATTGCTGAAACACCAAAAGTATCTCTCAATATAGTTATTAATTTCTTTATATCAATTGGAAATCATTTGGCCAATACTATCCAAAAAAATTAAATAAAACTGACCTTCAACTTGCTAGGGAAGCTAATCAAATTGGTCCAGCCCAATCTATGTCATCATTTTTAACAGATCCGGAAGAAGTTAGACTCATAATTAGTAGCCTTAAATCCAACTGTGCTTCGGGATGGGATGAGTTTCTGTAGGTTTTTTAAAAAAATTTAACACCTTGTTAGCACCCCACATAGCCCATATATGCAACTTAAGTTTTCTATCTGGTGTTTTTCCGGATCAATTTAAACAAGCAATAATCTGTCCAATATATAAAGCAGGAGACAAATCATCTCCATCAAATTATAGGCCTATAGCTCTATTATCATCACTTTCTAAGATACTAGAGAAGCTTGTAAATAGGCGACTAATTAAGTATCTAGAAAACAACAAATTCCTTGCTGGAAATCAATATGGCTTTAGAACAAATCGTTCAACCGAAGAGGCGGTTTTTAATTTGACCACTAAAATATCACAATATCTAGATGAAGGTAAAAAGTGCTTAGGAGTTTTCTTAGATTTGCAAAAAGCATTTGATACAGTATCCATTCCTGTCCTTATAACCCGTCTTCAGAATTTTGGCATTCGAGGAATAGCATTGGACTGGTTTATTGATTATCTCTCCAACAGGAACCAAAAAGTACGTACTGGTGACTGCCTGAGTGACACTGCTATCTGCTCATATGGAATTCCGCAGGGCAGTACACTGGGACCAACTCTCTTTTTGGCGTACATTAACGACTTGTGTCACTTAAATATTCGTGCTGCAGACCTTTTCATGTTTGCAGATGATACAGCCTTACTCTTTCATGGTCCAAGTTGGGATGCTGTTAAAAAATCTACTGAGGAAGGACTGTGTAAGGTTACTAGTTGGCTGGAAGATAACCTGCTTACATTAAACACCACTAAAACAAAATTTCTATGTTTTTCAAAAACCGCTGCTTGTAATCCACGAAACGGATTTAAAATAATAATTCACACGCATCCTTGTAATAGAAACTTTAACACTTATTCGGCATGTGAGTGTCCCACTCTAAGTAAAGCTGACACAATTCGATATCTCGGTATAATTGTTGATGATAAGCTTAATTGGGCTCCACATATTTCATTTATATCTAACAAAATCAGAAAGTTTATCTATGTCTTTAAGAATTTAAAAACAGTTGCAAACAGAAATCTACTACTACAAACGTACAAAGCTTTGTGCCAGAGCGTTATCAGTTATTGCTTAGTTGGGGATGCGCTGCTAAAACACATCTTATAGAATTAGAGCGAGCTCAAAGGGCTGTACTAAAAGTAATACTTTCACTTCCTTATAGATATTCGACAGAAATGGTATATAAGTTAACTGATGTACTAAGTGTTCGCAAATTATTTATATATCAATGTCTTAGACGCTTTCATAGATGTAGTGTTCCGCAAATACTAAATTCAAAAAGAACTGTACGTATAAATATCCCCAAAGTTAATAATATACAATATATATATTTTGTAAAGATAAATCCATATTCGGCAAAAGGAATTATAATTACGTAGCTCCCAAGTTATATAATATTCTAAATAAAACAGTGTGCACAAGAAAGGCTTCAAATCATGCATTTAAAAGTATGTTATATAATTGGCTTAAAGCATGTGACTATGATAAATGTGAAAATTTAATAGCTCCATATGAATAACTTTATGTGCAGTGCAACAAACACGCTACTCACTCACACACATACACCCACACTCACACACACACACACACACACACACACATGTATAGAGTGTTAACTGTGTATTAAATATATATCAACATTTCTCTAATGTATTTTGACACAAAGAGTTACTGAATGGGAAGGAACTGACTCCTGAAATACAAGGTATCCTAGTTTGGGAGTCAGGGCTCAATGATGTTGTATGAAATTATAAGTGTCAAATAAAGAAAATATTATTATTATTATTACTGTTTGTGACTTTCACTTATATCAAGGCCCAACCACCTATCCTGGGTATGAGAATACCACGTTTGGTTTAGGAGAAAAGGCGGTTCTTACGCTGACAGAAGATTTGGTTCCCGGTCATGTCATATACTTTGACAGGTATTTTACGTCGGAGAAATTGTTGGACGAGCTTGAAAAGAACGGAATTCGTGGGACTGGAACTGTTATGAAAAATCGGATTCCTGCTGATGTGCGCCATTTACTGATAAATGACACAGAACTTAAGAAACAAGGGCGAGGAAGCAGCCAAGTGATCGTCCGAAATGATGACAATATAGCGTTTACGAAATGGTACGATAATAAACCTGTTTTGTTTTTATCATCTGTTGAAGCGAACTTCGAATCTGACGAGTGTCGACGCTGGTGCAAGAAAACTAAAGTTTATGTGACCGTACCACGCCCCAGGGTAGTGAGACAATACAACCAGGAAATGGGAGGAGTCGATCTTGCCGACCGTCTTTTGGCTCTATGTCCCTATCGCTATAGGACCCGAAAATGGACACAACGTTTTTTCGCCTCAATGGTTGATTTAGCTATAAGCAACTCCTGGATACAGTACAAAAAAGATCAATTGAAAGCTTTGGTTCCTTTAAAAAAATTCAGCAACTACGAGCTTTCAAAATGGAGCTGGGCGAATATTTCATTGAGGCCTACAGTTATACTAACACAGAAGCTACTGACTCAGAAAAGAATAACTGACCTCTAGTAAGACGCACAGGAAGCAAATCAGTTCCGGTACCCAATGATAAGTTTCGAACAGCTGGAGCTAAACATTTACCCTATATGGCGGAAAAGGTGGGTAGATGTCGACATTGTCATTATAACAGAACGCTGTTCAAATGCGAGGCCTGCAAAATTCACCTACGCCTAACGAAAGTCAGAAACTGCTACAGGGACTTTCACAACTAAAATTAAGCGTTGGATCTTGCGTAATTTGTGCAAATTCATACTATATTGTGAAGATTATTTTAGGTCCAAAACTAAATATTACTCAGAATACTGTTATTTTCCTTAGATTTTTATGTGAAAAGGTGCCTGATGATTGATCTCATTTAACGTTTAATTTTTAATAACTAGATCATAAGTAAACAATTTGATAATAGTTGTGCCTTTTAGTAATAAAAATTATCTTTATAATTTATATTTCATTTTTAATTTAAGAACAATTTAACGCCCAGTGTACATTTAAATGAACCAAAGCTAGAAGGGTGAAAATAGTCACATTGTATTTCTTCCTACCCTTCAGTACCCAGAAAAAAATAAAAAATGCCTGGTTGACCCTAACACATAGAAAAATCGCCAAACGTGCGTGGGCCGGAACTATGAGACTAGATAGTGTACATTTTATTGCACATTGGGCGTTTGTCTTCTCCTTGTCTAAAATCACTTGGGCCTTACGAGGTTATAGGCTATATAATTATATTATTCGAAAGTTTTTTTTGAATAAACCAAAATTGATAAAATAAACGGTCTTTAGTATATAATAAAATTATTGGAGGTGTTTGCGTTGGGGTAGACACAACAAATCTGCAAAAAGTACAATTTACGTTACGGAGTGTGTGCCTGTGCCGTAAATTATGCAACTAAGCTAACTTATAACAAGTTATTTATTGTGGGATTATATCGTAGTGCTTATCTCTAGGTTTTGATCTTAATCTTCTCTGACCTTATCTTTACACGACTAAGTACTCCAGGAGGTTAGTTGTCGAAGTGACATAGGATTGCTTTTTTAATAAACCTTTTTAAGGCAGTTTTAAGGTTTTTTTTTTAAATTACAGGTATAACCTTTAAGATTGTTTAATTTTTGAGAGTTGTACTTATGCTCTTTTTTGTTTTTCCATAAAACGTAAATCAAATGTTTTAAATTTGTATCCTAAGTTACAACAAAATATTTGTCCGAAGTTAACAAAATTGAAAGCTAAATTCTAAAAAAAATATAAAAAAACGTTACTCTCTCGTTTAAAAATGAAGAAACTGTTTCATGCAAACTAATAACTTTGTTTTATGTGCTGCCTTGAAGCTCACGAAAGTTACGACATAGGTAGGTGAATCATTTTTTATTTAGTATTTAATTTCGATATTTCGTTATTCGACGACGCAGTGTTTTGTGTTTTCTAATAGAAAAGGGTAACAAACGATCACACAGTCCCAATTGCAAGTGGATGCTGTTATTTATAGACACCTACATCTATCTTTCGTCAAAAACCAAAATGTAGATACGTTGTTACCTTAGAAGACTAGGATAGAGAGCCTTGTTACCAGTAAAAAGAGTATCCGTTTCCTTAAGCTCAGGCCAGAATACCAGCATTAAATAGCAACATTGAGCTGCTATTTATCGCTGGTATTCTGTGAGAGCGTGTTCCTTCCCCGTTCTAACCGAACCATTTGTGCTACAACTGTAATATAGCAGTAGTGTGGCTCTACCACGTGTTATGTAATAAAGTTATAAAAATTCTTTTACTAAACATCGTTTTTTAGCTCTAACGAGGTTTTTAATTTCTTTATCCAAATTCTTATTTAAAATAAAAAATACAAGGAGATAAAAACACAGTATATTACACAAGTTTTTTTTACAAACAGTTAATGAAATCAAACTCTTTGTGATAGGATTGTGCTAAACTGTTTTATCGGCAAAGCCGACAACCCCAAATGCCGAAGCCGATGGTATAGAACTTGACCCCCTTTTTAATGTGGCCCATGTTGGCCGTAATTAGTCGTCATTGAGTCATGTGTCAGGCATTCATTTCTCGTGACCGAATCATTATAGTACATTTCGTGACACGTACCGGTACATTCGGATCGATCATTCAAATGGATCATTTCGGGATCCAGTACCCTAAACTAAAAACAATTCGACTCATTCACAATTTACACCAATCACGAGTTAAAAAGGTTCTGTCAATTGTTTGTATTGGTTGCACCGGAACTTTGAAAATGAATGAACCATCAATACTTTTAAGTTTACCAGCTCAAACGAACGAATTATTCATGATTGACACATGTCTACATTGAGAAGTGGTATGATATGGACGACGTAAAAGTTATAGCAGCTTCTGCTATTTATTTATTAAGTAAGTGCTTATATTGTCAGTGTAAAAAACTAAAAGATGTCCTCGTTAGTATAGCGAAATTGTCGAAATTATTTTAAAGTTGCAACTTAATCAAATCAATATCTTGCCGGGACAGACGCCAAGCTGTAACGGTATACAAATAGTACTCTGTGGCTGTAACTGATGTGGGCGACTTGTAAAGTTGTTCAAAACGACTATATATCAATAGCACACTGCAAACTATAAACTATAAATTTCTAGCGCGCTATTAATAACGCTATATTATAGCGCACTATTTATAAGAAAGAGTGTAGGAGGCCGGCAAGCGCGTTAAGTTTTGCAGCACGCTATATCTCGTAGCACGTTACATTACGTGTCGTTCATTGAATAGACTGCGTGCTATATATGTATAAAACATTATTTTGTAATACTGACAAGGTGGCGGCTATTACTATAGCCGAACTCGCCGACTTCTTCGGTCAAGTGTGCCCCGACGCTTGAGCTGCTTTCCTAGCCCAACGCAGCAAAACCACTGCTGAACGTCCCATTGTACGTATCGACGACCCTATGTCACCGAGCACCGGGCCCTCGACCTCTGTGTCCATCGACACAGTCTACGACGCCGCGTCCCCCGCGCCTTCTGCGCTCTCCACCCGCGGTCCCTCCCCGTTGTTTTCGGACGCCGAATCAGGCTCCGAGATGGAAATAGAGAATCATCGACCCGAAAAACCCGAAGACGAAGGCTTCACCCTAGTCTCGGGTAAAAAGCGTAAGCGCACCGCCGCGAAAAAGGGAGCCGAGCCTCACTGGACCCCTACGTCGCCCAACGCCACTCCGGCCAAAAAAGTCGCGCCTTCCGCGCACAAAATTACCGCGATAAAAACCGCGAACCCGACTCAGGCCGTTCCAAGGAAGGAGAAGCCGCCGCCCTCAATAATCCTACAGGACAAATCGCGCTGGAGCAACCTATCCAAATGGATAGATTCAAAAAAGATCTTCTGCCCCAAAGTCCACAATGGACCGCAGGGCATTCGTATCCACGTCGCAACGCATTTAAAAGCTCAAAACCTGAGCTTTCACACTTACTCTCTCGCGGAGGACCGTAACCTCCGTGTTGTAGTTCGCGGACTCCCTAAGGAGCTAGAAACCGAGCACATATTAAGCGATCTTAAATCGCAAAATCTGCCTATTAGGGAAGTGCACAGGATGCACCATCCAACCGACAAAAAGTCTTTGTCTAGTAATACTGGACCTATCTCCAGAGGGCAAAGAGATATTTAACATCACCCGGATATGCAATCTCACGGGGATTGTTGTAGAGTCCCCGCGTAATAGGGGCATCGTTGGCCAATGCCACCGATGCCAATTATACGGCCACTCGGCCAGGAATTGTTTCGCCCGGCCTAGGTGCGTCAAGTGCCTAGGCGATCATGGCACTCCCGAGTGCCTCCGAATGCCCGAGACGGAGGGCCCTTCATGTGTTCTGTGCGGCGAAGAGGGACACCCAGCGAGCTATCGCGGGTGTTCCAAAGCGCCGCGTAGGAAGCAGAATGGAGGAGCAATCCGACTCGGACGAGCGGGCAACTCCAGTAGGTCGCGTCCACGGCATTCTGCCCCATCGGTCGCACCAACCTCGGTGCCGTAACCCGCGCCCGCTCAGGCTACAGCCAAGCCCGCCCCCGTTAAAGGGACTACCGGGCAAGGCCCAAGCCTTCCGGTGCCTTCAGCACCTAAGCCCAACGCATGGGTTAAGCCCCCGGCGATTGTTAGCGCGGCCGCCTCACGGCCAGTGCCTCCTCGCCAGGCCCAGAAGCCCAAACCCGCCCCTCAGGCACCGTCAAACATCGACACTGACCTTTCGTTAGTGTTCAACTTCGCCAGCAATATTAACGTGGCCGAAGTCACAACCTTAGCCCGCAAACTTCGCGAAGCCAAGTCCATTTAAGATAGGCTCAATGCTACCATTGAGCATATCAGTCTTATCCAAGCGATAGGTTCGTCCAGTGCGCCTAAGCCAATTTTCTTTTTCATAACCAAAATGGAAATAAGACCTATAGGTAGAACTAAGCCCAGGTCTCTGACTGTCGCGTTCTTTAATGTTAACGGTATCAGAGATCAAAAGGAAGTATGTATTTTTTACGCGACCATGATATCGACATCATGCTAGTGCAAGAGACCTTCTTGAAACCTAATTTGAGAGACCACAAAATAGCTAATTATACCTTAGTAAGAAATGATAGGCTGACCGGACCTAAAGGCGGCACCTTGATCTACTACAAAAGGTCCTTGCAATGTGTACCGATAGATACTCCGCCGCTTACTAACTTAGAAGCGTCGGTCTGTAGGATAGCACTTACGGGCCATCCGTCAATAATAGTTGCATCAGCATACCTGTCTCCCTTAAAAAGTATATTAGACTCCGACATATCGGCTCTATTAAACCTAGGCCCTAGCGTATTAATCGCGGAAGACCTAAATAGTAAACACGTTAGCTGGAATTCTAACGTTAACAATCCTAACGGAAGTATTCTAAGAGACCTCACGGAGAGACTTAACTTCGACGTTATCACTCCCGAGAGTCCAACACGCTATCACGCAGATAACCAACATCCGGATGTCCTTGATATAGCACTGCTAAAAGACATCCGACTTATTATTAATTCGATAGAGGTTATTATCGAACTAGTCTCAGACCACAGGCTGGTAGTTTTACAACTGGGCCGGCCGGCAGGTGAGGTCCCTCAGACCAAAACCATTGTCGACTAGCGTAAACTTGAGGTCAAATTTAAGTCTACAAACTCCCAGCATTTGGACACCATTCTCTCGCTAGAGGAACGAACGAAAAACCAATGAACTTTTTTTCATACTTTTCAGGCTTACGACTTTCTATAATCCTAAAAATATTTTTGAGATATGTACTTTTTAAAACGATAAAATAATTTATTTTTTATTATAATTGATGTAAACGTTATTTTAACCTTAATATAAATTATAAATCAAATAACTGTGTATTTAAAAGTTTATTGATTGTATTTATACAAATCAACTATTTAGATACACTTTTGGATCTATATTTTATTAACATTTAAACACATTAGGCTTCTTTTATAGCAGACAACTGTGTCCTTCGATCACTTACAAATACACAGTATACACTAACTTAACAACGTCTAACACTAAATTAGAATTGAATAGCGCGCTACTAGATCAAATTTGCGTCACACGTCCTCTCCCAACAGCGCTGCTGCTAGAACTAGTTGCCGCTAGATATTAATAATTAGCACGTGCTATGTGTTATGGAGAGATAGCGCTATAATATAGCGCTATGCGCTATATTAACCACCATTAGCGACTTGTGTGGACGGGGGACGCGATTTGCCAAGTGCAGGCGAGTGCCTTTGATTTGTGCATAAAAACCGACACTGTTCCGAAGTCGAAAGGTCGTAGCGAGCGATCCCGAGTGGTGCTGGCGGCAAGGCATACCAAACGAACCGCACATACACGTTTGCATTAGCCTGCTCTCGGCCAGCTAGGCGTGCGTCGACGAGCAAGGAGCAATGGCGAGGCTGGATAAATGGGCTGTCTATACGTTGGTGCTCGCTTTCGCTCGGCCGATATGTGTATAGCCGGTTTAAAATAAAGGCGCAACACGCCACTCGGTGATATCTCTTTCTCTCTACTATTGTCGCGCAGTGCTTTCTCTTTCAGAGTTATCCAGCCAGCTTACAACTTGTACTTTTGTACTATTTAGTTGTAATTTGTTTGTATAAGTAAATAGGCTACATGAACGTAAAGTTTTTTTAAATATTTATTTTGAAGGAGAAATCCGTAGGTAAGTATTTAAACTTATTCATAATGGTATTATGGTGTTTATTATAGTATTGTATTATTGGTATTATTTATTACTACTACAGATACAGATCAGAAGGTTGCGTGCGGCACGGCTCTGAGCCTTACTGCTCGCCTCTGCTTCACGGCACTTTCGCAGATTACTTGCCTTCTTCTCGACTTACCGCAAACTACGAGGCAATCCACTGGCCCTTGCACATTCGTCGGCAACGAGGCTGCACTATCGACCTCCGGTCTGAGCATCTGGGTGATGTGGCGGTTCTGTCGTCGCGCTGCAGGCGAAACACACCGAAGCCTAAATCACGCTATCAAAAATTCCGAATCATAAACAGTATATATAGAACATCTCCGAACTATCGCTAGTCATTCCGCCTGTGGCATCGCTCTCGAGCGGTCTTGCCCAGGTAGTCCGCGCTCCCGTCCCCGGGGATCCCCCTCTCCCCGGCTAACACCGGCCGAGCAGACGCGTTGGTGAGTTCCTTTGTTTTTTCGCATCGTTCTTGCCGCCTCGCTCCGGCGGGGAGGTTTGAGCGCGCTTTGCTTTGTTTTGTTTTATTTTTAATTTTTAATTTTTATGTTATTGTTTTATTGTTATACTGTTACTTTGTGTTGTTACTGTTCTTAGAAGATCGTCTCTTGCTCTTCTCAGAGCGAGCCCTTGTTCTTCTCAGAACATAGGGACCCCCGCTTCTCGGAATAGAGCGTCAGTCCTCCCTATCTGCCACCCAAGGCCCTGTTCTTCTCAGAACAGGGACCCTAAATTCTTAGAATAAATCGTCTATAAACTACAGCCCCAACATGTTCACAGTTAGCCAAATTAAGCCCCTCATCGCCTGCCTAAACAAAACTCTTGGTCTGAGCCTAGACTTCGACGAGACGACCCTCGCCGAAATCGCCGCCAAAGCTCAGGCACACCGCAGCACAGTACCAACCGCCACCCGTAATCGCGTTCTACACAGAGACACAGAACTCTTTTGCCCCTCTGGAAATGGAGTACGAACGCTCCGATTCCTCTGCTTCGGCCTCCCGGAAGAGGCCCGCCACCAATTCTGGTACCCGTTCATCCACTCGTACATCGAGCCGCTCCTCGGACTCATTACAGTCCGGTGAATCAGTCATTGGTACAACCTCCTTCACGGAAGTGAAATCCAAGCGCGGTTCGAAACACGCTGCAACCTCTCGCGCGCCTCTCGCCCCCGCAGCCCCCGCGCCTTCCCGCGCCACTGCAGCCCCCGCGCCTGCTCGATCCACAGCAGCCCCCGTCGCTGCCTCCAAGAAACAGGTCCCGCCCCCTGTCTTCCTCAGGGACAAGGCGCAATTTACTAGACTTTCTAAAGTCTGTTACGACGCAGGCTTTAAATATAACCAAGCCACCAACCTTGGCGAATCAATTAAAATCGTTCCGCAGTCTATGGAAGACTTTAGAAACATCACCAAACTTTTCACATCCGAAGGTGTGCCCTATCACACCTACTCTCTCCCTGAAGAATGTAAAATCAGGGCTGTCCTCCGCGGAGTTCCCTTTGAATTCGCCAACGAGGAAATCCTGGAGGACCTTAAGTCCCAGGGATTCCCAGTTGAGGCGGATAAGATGCAAGAATAGGGGCAAGAGGTACTCGCTTGCCCTCCTCATTTTGTCCAACGTGCCGGAGGCTAAAGACATATTCCGACAGGTACACACTGTGTGCGGCCTGTCAAGAGTCAAAGTCGAAGCCCCTATAGGCGCGGTTTTCCGGCGCAATGCCACCGTTGCCAACTCTACGGGCATGCGGCGGCTAACTGCTCAGCCACTCCCAGGTGCGTTAAGTGCCTAGACCCCCACAGCTCTAAAGAGTGTCCTCGGCCTCGTGATACCGAGTTCCCATCCGCTTGCGTCCTTTGCGGACAGACTGGCCATACAGCCAACTTCAGAGGCTGCCCTCGCGCACCTCGCCCCAATCTCTGCAACAAAGCTACCAAAAAAGCCCCACCACCGGTCAATGACCGTACATTCCCGGCCCTCCCATCCAAAATGCCCCCACAGGGCAAATATCAGTCACCTCAGGACCCATATCGGCCCCCTCAGGAACCCTACCGGCCTCCTCACCTCCGCCCACTAGGGCCCCGACAACAGGCGGAACCCTCTTACGCCGATAACGTAGATACAGTATACACTGCTATCCGCAATATCGACGTAAAAGAGATCGCAATTTTAGCACGCAAACTGCGCGCTACTCAGTCCCCTCAGGACCGTTTGCTTGCGCTTACCGAGCATCAACACCTACTGAACTCAATCTAATTAGTCATCCCATCCCATTCGTTAGCTGCCTTAATTAGGCAGCAACTCTTCCCAGCGGCTACTCGCCGCTAGCGCCCTCCTTTCACCCAAGAGGGGTCGCTCCGATACGGCACAATAAAGCTTAATCAGCCAGTTGCCAGTCCCTAAAGGCGGTTTTGTCACTTAGGTTCCCCGGTAGGATGTGAGTCCCTCATAACCACAATAGACCGGCTATCGTGGTATGCGTAATGCATTTTCCGCCTCCCTACGTATAGGGTAACCCTTTAATTGCTTCGGGCGCAAAAAAAAACTATCGCTAGGAGTGTTGGCCGCTCCCCGGGCAGAACACCTTGCCCGGCGGGAGATCTCCCCTTTTCGTTCCACGGCCACAAGAGAATACAAATTAAAATAGAAAGATTCTTGTAAATTTGTAAATTTTGTTAATAAATGAGCTCGTTCTTTACTGGCGTTTCTTTTATTACAGCTGTATGAATGTGTTTATAAGTTTTTTGTTTCCTCTTAAACATGCCGGCACGAAAAAGAACTTTCAACGAAGCTTAGAAAAAATGTTTCACTCGTTCAAACGCTGCAAGTCTGACCTGAAGTGTATTGTTGTATTAGTGAATCCAGTATATCTATAGCCAGTAGAGGTGCGATAAATATTGAAGAACATAAGAGAACTGCCAAGCTTAAGAGAATACCTTGAAAATGAATCAAAGTTGTGGGGGCGTGGCTTATTCCTTTGTCGGTGAAGCTAACGGACGACAGCGAGAGTGTCAAAATGAAAGTGATGCAATGACTTCATAGTACGCAAATTATGAGATAGCCATAGCGAGCAAGCGCTCGGATAAAAACTGAATAAGCGACAAACAACATTTTTATTTATTTTAACAAAACTTCGTTATGGATTAAAAAACTGGTTTATGAGAACTTAGATATGATTAATATATAGTTGTCATGGTTACGCAGAGATGTTATGTCAGTTTTTCTAGTATATTATTTAATGAATTTTAATATCTAGATGGATTCATTAATAAGTCTATTACTTTAATTATATATTTTATTGGTCGACTCGTGACATCATAGCGAAAAGTCGCACTGTTTGCTAACGGAAATCTTAGTTCTACCCACGATGGTGTTAAAAAAATGTTCTAAGTGTAAGAAAAATATCACGATGAAAGCCCCAGGCCTAGAGTGTAGCAGATGTGATAAGATAGTTCACGCTGATGCCACCTGTTCCAAACTATCTAACAAGCAGCTGAATACGCTTCGCAACTCTCCGGGTATCGAGTGGAGCTGTGAAGATTTAAAAATAGAATCTTCTTTCATGATTCCAAAGAACGACGATGGAGATGATGAATCCGATGTAGGGTCCAACCTACAACCAATTGACACACGCAAGCTAGTACAAGATATAAGTCGCGAGATCAAAAAAACCTTTAAGGAGGAGATACACAACCACGAGGCCTCCTTGGAGTTCTTGAGTGATCAAATCTCTACTATGGAGCAGTCTATCAAAAAACAGGATGGTGCCATCAGGGATTTGCAGACCAAAAACCAAGACCTAGTTAACAAAAATAAAAATCTAGAACTGAGAGTATCTGCGATGGAACAAGAGATAAATAATTACGAACAAAAGAGTCTAGCATCTACTCTAGAAATAGCTGGTTTACCTGATACACCTCCAAAAGATATACCAGAAGTACTTGAAATGATAGCTGTTAAACTCGAATTAAACAAAGATAATATCCAATCCTCGTCACGACTACCCGGATCAAAAAATAAACCTGGCCCGATTTTCGTCGAAATGAATAGTAAAACTATTCGTAGCCAATGGATTGAAGTCAGTAAAGGAAAAACGCTCACAGCTGGAGCTCTAGTACCCAACATCCCCCACGATTCCGTCGTAAACCGTGTATACTTCAGGGAAGCACTTACGAAATTGAATAAAACACTATTGTATACAGCCAAATCCCAACTAGGTAAATCTTTTCAGTTCATATGGTGTAAAGATGGGAAAGTATGTGTTCGAAAAACGAGCAATAGTAGAATCTTATATATCCAATCTATTTATAACATTAATCGCTTACAAAAACAACCGGAAAGCTCCATGATTCTAAATTAGTCACTCACTTTCAAATCACGGCTTTCGTAGTTAAAAACAGTTGTAATAGAATGTCAGAACAAATAAATCAATTAACAAATTGTACTTCAACAAACTCGTTTTTCAAACAGCTACCTAGCAACTGTCATTTAAATATTTCTTGTTTGCACGTTAATATAAGATCTATGATAAAAAACTTTACGAAATTACAACAAGTCATTCATAACTGCACGTTTCCTGTAGACCTAATAGTCGTAACATAGGCTGGTATTTCCAATAATATTGTAAATTTATATAACTTGACGGGCTATAACATGTACACACTACTACGGTCTAATAAAAGAGGGGGTGGCATTATTATATACATTAAAAATCACCTTAAATTCACCTTAATACAACAACAAACCAAAACATTTGAAAACATAATAGGTACTATAAAACTTAACTCAAATCAAGATATAGTTTTGTGTGCAGTATATAGACAGTCAAAAACAAATAGGTATATTTTTGTAAAGGAGTTGAGCAAATGCATGTCCACGTTTAACGAAAAAAGAAATCTAATCATGATAGGTGATACGAATATTGACCTGAAAAGTGCCTCATCTGACTACACTAGGATCGAAAAAAAACTAAATCTTATCACAAAGTTCTGCATTGACCACATATTTGCACGTCTCTCCACATTTAATCCGTACACCGCGGCGTTAGACATTACACTGGCAGATCACCGAGCAATCATGCTCGCTTGCATGGGCGATTCAGTTAGTGGTGACACACGGGAGGTTTTTAAACAAGTCATTGATTATGATATACTTTACAAAGAATTAAAAAATGTTAAATGGCTTCAAACAAACTCTACGAAATCACCTGTTGAGATCTTTAACTTCATTAAACGATCTTTTCAAAGTGCTAAAAAAGCAGCTACTAGTATTATACATAAGTTTAACAAACATAATATTAATAATCAATATAAACTACCATGGATCGATGATAACGTCAATCGATTATGCGAAAAACGTAACAAACTGTTCCGTTCTTGGATACGAAATCCACTCGATTCAAAATTAAGATTAGAATACAATACAATAAGAAATAAAGTTCATAAAGTATTAGAGAATAAACGAAATAGATACTACACTCACCGGCACGGAAACTTGGCCAAGCGGTTATCTCGCGATAGCAAAAGCTTTAAGTGTTTCTGATGAATGTTTGTTATGCAAGTATGTCAAAAAATGTTTACCCTCAAGTTCAAGAGGGTAATTCATTATGCTTAAGTGCACCACGATGAAGAATTCTTTTAATTTTTAGTTGAATCGGGTCATTTGAGCGACTAAGTTCACATTTTAAATTTGTGTGTTGTGAAAAGTTTACTGTAAGGTTATTCAATTATTGTGATCTTGTGTCTTAATTAAATAACTAAAGGTGCTTTAAAGCCAATAAAAATGCCACTAACACCAGCACAAGTTGCACAAGCAGTAGCATTAATTGCTACTCGATACATCGAGCAAGTTCTTCAGGAGCACGTAATGCCTTATTCGGGATTCATTGGACACGACCAATTCCTCCTCATGCACGATAATGCACGCCCGCACGTCGCACATTGTGTAGAGGAATATCTGGAAGAGGTTGGAATACAAAAATTACAGTGGCCAGCTCGTAGCCCGGACTTAAATCCAATTGAGCATGTATGGGGTATGCTCAAAAGAAAGATAAAGTCCAGCTCCAAACCGCCACAAACTCTAAATGAGCTCCGAAATGCAGCGCTGGCCGCTTGGGACAGCATACCGCAAGTTGATGTCAGAAACATCATTCAAAACATGCCAGATCGAATGCAAGCGGTTATCAGGGCTAGAGGAGGAAACACCCGATATTAAAACTGATAGACAATAAAGAAACAGACTTAATTTTTAACTTTGTAGTGTTTTTAAAGTGACAATGGAAAGATGTTAATTTTAGTGAAAACATGTTATCTTGAAGAGAAAAATTTTGGTGAAGTAAACATTAAATGCTTGGGCGTGTAACATCGTCAGTGGATGCGGCAGTTTTAAAAGCATTTAAAGGGCAGACGATCAAAGATATTGTAAATAACTTTGCTATAGGATTTGATAAAGCTGTGAAAAACATAATCCAAACCTGTAATTTGAATTTGTTAAATCCCAGTAAGCATTCTCGGTCAAATAATTCTAGTATATACTTTCAAAAAGCAACCCGTGACAAGGTTGATAAAATAATCAAAAACTTAGCTCTAATAAGGCACCAGGCTATGATAATATTGGGGTTTCTGATATAAAATGTATGGACACAGAAGGGGCCACGGCTATTGCCAACCTAATCAATACAAGTGTTGAAACTGGCATTTATCCCGACGAACTAAAGATAGGATGTGTTAGACCAATATACAAGAAAGGAAGACGGGATGATTTCCTGAACTATCGACCAATCACTTTATTATCTTCAATAGATAAAATAGTAGAAAAGTATGTGTGTAAACAAATTTATAAATTCTACAATACGCACGATGTAATATATCAAAATCAGTATGGTTTTCAAGCTGGGAAGGGTACAAATGATCTCTTGATGAAGTTAACAGATGAAATTAACGAGTATCTTAATAACAAAAAAGACGTGTGGCACTCGGGGACTGCCGCGGTAAAGCTATTGCATAACATTTTGTATCAACTTATGCAATTATAATTATTTATTTATTTTATTTATGCAGTATTTCTTTTTCTTTGATATTAATTCAAGTTACTTAGGTTAATCCAATCAAATTCAACCAGATTTAACCGAACCCGCGTTATAACGAACTCACTATTTGTGAAAAATACTGTATCACCGGACCGCGTCGCAAAAAACTCAGGTTCGCGCAGTACATATGTCAGGGCGGCCGTACGGCAATTATATTAACAAGACGCGCAACTACTCAGTTCCACGCTCCACGGCAAGATTTGTCACTTATTATTTATTGTCCAATTAATTGTCTTTAAGTTCAAATGGCACGCTCTATTAACATAAGTCTAAGACAAAACATGGAGACTTTCAATATATGAACAACCCGGCTTCACGTTTGTGTTAGTAAAATAAGCTCTTATTAAGTTAGCTTAGAGTTTAAATTAGTGTAAGCTATACGCAATCCTTGTGGCATAATGAATGTAGGTAGTATTTTATTGACTCCCATTGTCTCGGCCGACGCGACGGTTGGACCGTAAACGTAAACAGATGACGCTTTCTAACGATAATGAATATAATATTATAACAGTCAATGGTTCATTATTCTAATGTGTTGTAAGATTAAAAATATATAATGAAATATATTATCTGTTGTATGTTATAACGCCCAACTTTAGGGGTGACCGACCGCGCGCACAAATGCAGCTAGCCTCCCCCTCCCGCACCTCACTAATCGTCGCTTCACACCGCTTGAGATAAGACGATCTACTATCAGGCGCTAACAAACCCCCGTCCCGAACATAAGGACCTATGTCCGCGAGTAAATTGGTAATTAGAAGACGCTTTATATTGTTGGTTTTTACAAAAACGATCAACTGGGCAAATGATATCTGGCCATTTGCTTTGTGAAAAAGCATTACGGTTAAATAAAAAATTAGGTGACGGCGGCTCGTTTGTCGCAAGTAACGGATGGTTATATAGATTTATATCTCTTCATGGAATTTAATCAATGTTTATTAAAAAATAATAATTTCTTAATAAACATTGATTTTCGTTGAAATTGTTGTTTTTAATAAACACATAACATTATGTATGTACATATGTACTACAAATGCACAAAACCCGCTTTTCTTCATACATTCGATCATCCGGATTTTCGATTATCCGAATCCCTAACGGCAACAATTAGTCCGGTTAATCGAGTATATATATATACATATTTAGAATCTAAATTTAGAATTTAAACTATACGCGTGTGTGTGTTTGTGTGTATATAAAGAGGGCTACTTTTAATATCGCTCATTTTAATATCAAAAATTTAGGTTATCTTTATAGCAGTATTATATTTTCAATTCAAAATTAGTACTGCATTTGTGATAATAATAAAATGTAGGTATGTATATAGAGTACTCACTCATTTTCTTTCACTATTTTTTCGTGACTTCTTCTTCATTAATAATAAATGCACTTTGTTCATTCATATTCAAAATTTCAAAACACTTTATACACAAACACCGTGTCGAAGACTGAGGAAAAGAAACGACGTTAGACCATCGTTAGACAATGCACGGCCTTCAAGCCACACCTCCGTGCCCGTCGGAGAGCGTGAGGTTTTTTTCGTTACGAAATTTCTGGATTTTCCCGCACTCAAGGCCCGCGATAGAAGCTATGCAATAGCTTAAAAATATGTACTCGTCCTATTTATAGACTTTTCACGGGCATTCGATACTCTTGATCATAAACAAATTATCACTAAGTTGGACAATTGTGGAATACGGGAACCTCTTCTGAGATGGTGTACAAATTATCTTAAAAATAGGAAATTCTATGTGAGAATAAATGACACACACAGCGACCCGGTGACTGTAACTGAAGGCACAGCACAGGGATCTGTGCTTGGCCCCCGCCCTTTTCTGTCATATGTAAACGACATGCGCTTTTACATAAATCACTGTTCATGCTACCAGTTTGTAGATGACACATGTTTGCTTGTCGCCTATAAAGACCCTGATATAGCATGTGAATTGTTACAGTCTGACTTTAATATGCTTGCAAAATGGTGTCATGACGCCGGATTGGTTCTGAACTCCACCAAAACCAAGCTGTTACACATAAAGTCTCCTTATATCAAGTGTACTTTATCCAAGCACATAGTTGCTCACAATCATAGTTGCCTTCACTCTTCTTGCAAAAACACATGTAGTTGCCCCTCTATAGATCTCGTCAATACCCAAACATATCTCGGAATGCAGATCGATAGTAAGTTTACTTGGCATAACCACATCGAGTATGTTTGTAGCAAATTAAGACAATTCTTAGCTAACATTATAATACTGAAGAACAGAATTCCGTTCCCAGTTAAGATGATGTTATATAACTCTCTAGCAGAATCGTATGTACAGTATGGTTTAGGTAGCTATGGTCGTACATATAATACTTATTTAAACAAAATATATAACCTCCAGATAAGAATCCTTAAAAACATTGTAACAGACAAAATTCGACGTCAATTTCATAATGATGATAGTATGCTCTTCAAGCACTGTAATATATTACCAGTTCATACGCAGGTCAAATATTCGTTTATTATATTATTTTATTTATTCGTTTTTAGTCCAGACACAAATATAAAATTCTATAAAAAAAAGACGGAGCACCTTCTGCAATGCGACACGTGGAACGCCGAAAGTTCAGAATGATTTCTTTTTTTTCTAAGAAACATTGCCAGGTTATAGTTTAAAATAAAAGAGCATATCTTTGTCTTTTACTCTATTATTCATTGCATATTGTAGTCTTTGGTTTTGTTTAACAAAAAATATTAATTATAAATGTTATTTGCAATTTAACAAATTATATTTAAATATTGTGTGTACCGCATCTACGAATACTAGAGTAGTTAAAAAATACTTTTTTAACAATGACAGTCATTAGTTGATCATTAGTGAATGTGATTTTGTTTACTTAAATTACAGGAAGACAAGAGCAGAAGGAAGAAATGGGATAATGGGAAGTAATGAAGCGTTAGTCACGTGTAAATACTTTTAACATTTTGGTTCAAAATGACACAAAATCTAAAAAATATTAGATACATCATCGACATGGACGAATTTTATATTACATATCCTCATAAACATTTTCAATGTAGAGAAATGGCTATTCTAGACGTAAAACTATCTAATAAAAATGATGCGTTTATCGATCATTATTTGTTTCGGCCAAGTTATCCTTTCAATTATTTGTCACCAAAAGATAAAAAAACTGTTCGTTATTGTGAAACACACGTGCACGGCATTCCATATTTTATGTGACCGAAGAATTAAAATGTCTACCTACTGTAATGCCTACAAAAAAGAGAACATCATCCCCATATTAAATTGGTATATTAGAAATTTGTGCAAAGACGAAGTGATCGCATACAAAGGTGGTTCAACAGAAAAACAATTTTTAAAAATGTTGACGACAAATGATAGAATTTTTAATATTGAAGAATACAAATGTCCAAAATACAATGATTTGGTAAATGTCATGAATTTAAACAAATGTAATAATCATATATTTGCAAAAAATAATCACAATATTTTACATTGTTCTTGTGACGAAGTGTGGGTTTTTTACAAGTGGTTAATGCTTGAAAATAAAATTTTCAATTAATCATAAATTTTGTTTGATTTCCCAAAAAAATTAGTTATAGTACACAATATATATTAATTTTTTACACCAACACTTTCATCTTTTATTTCACCCCTTAGAACTTTAGACGTGTGTAATGTTTCACTTTATACATCCGTTTACTGCTATTGTGGCAGGACCAAGTGGATGTGGGAAGTCAAATTTTGTAACAAATTTCATAAAATCAGTTACAGAAATATGTAATTGTGATTTTAATCAGATCACATGGTGCTTTGATGAAATGCAACCTTTATATAATTTACCAAATGTTAACTATCATCAAGGAATTCCAAATCTTAATATGTTTGATGGTGAAAAGCCACATCTCGTTATTATTGATGATCTAATGAGAGAGTCCGATGTAACTTTAAACTCGAACAGTGTTTTATATTAGATTAAATAGAAGATTTATAAAGAAATAAAAAATAATATATGGCATACAATTTGTTTTATTTAATTTTGTAACGATTTACATAGTTACATAGACACAAAATGCATTACACATAACTCATAAAATCTAACACACAACACATATATTACCTTAACTACTATAGTCTACAGTAACATTTCTGTTTTTATCAATAATATTATCAAACTCAGCATAAACTATACAGTTAATTGTTTGTATTAGTGAGGATTCAAATCGTACTTCTAATCTTACACTACCATGCTTTATGAGATTCCAATGAGCTGATGAGTTGGCTGATAAATCAGGAGTTAAGTCAAATGCTAATAGACAGTAACCTTTGGCATACTGTTCACAAGAGATTCCATTTCCTTCATTAAGAAAGTGAATACCAGTTCCCGAGAATAGAGTATGTAATAATATGCTGATGTAAATATACTATTATTAAAAGATGGTTGCATAGCTTTTGAAGGTATTTGTTGACCATCAATATATAAGCTGAAAGAATTAATACCATAGTTTTCAAAGTTAAATGGATTTTTAGTAAGGGAACCATTAAATGCAGAATTGTTCGCAAATCCAATTATACATCTTTTGGGTACCTGTCCTAAAAATATATTATCAAGAGTTTTTCCTTGAACACCCGATGGAATTGTTAAAACTTTTACTTCAGCTCGAGTAATAGGATATTTAGCAGTGGTAGAAGCTAAAACTTTTTGATGTGCGAGTAATACACTTGGATTAACTCGTGCTCGTCGAAGAATAAGAGTTGCGTCCGTAATGCAAACTTTAAACTTTATATCGTTTGACCCAGCAATTAAATTAAAACTCTCTCTTGATCAAACCAATTTAACACTCATTTCAACACCATTAATTAAAAATTTATCTTGGTTGAAAATGTCACCGTGAAGATGACCAATCATTTCTATTTCCTTACTTTCACTAATCAATTTCTGTCTTTTAACAAATCCTATGTTTTTAACATACGTAGAATCCATTTTTCCTGCTGTATCATCATACCAAAGACTACAAGTAAGATTAGATTGTTTAGCAGCAGGAGCATAGTTTAAAAGGGTTTCCATGTATGCTTGATATGCATAGGTATTATTAGGTGGTGATACAATTTTTTGGTTTAAATAAACATTGAGTTGACTAAAAAGTGAATGCAGCCAATTATTTACAGGTGCTACTATTGTAGTAGATATCAAGTTAGTTGAATCTTGATTTAATACTTTTGCCTTTATGTGGAGTAATGTATGAGACAAATCTATGTAGTCATCACCTGTCCCAGGAACTTGAAACTCGATAGGTCCATCATCACCAAGAGATGAAATTGGTTTATAATGAATTCACAATCCATTTTCAATGCTAGTTTGTGTAGGCGGTAGTGCAAACAAATCCAGTTCTGACTTAACGCACTCGCAAGAATGATTATGAAGGAAAGACATATTTAATTTGAAAATATATCTTTGATATTTTTTGGTTTGTGACCAAGTTTTTTCGCAGCTTGCACTTTAGCAGTTAATGGAGGAATAACGAGGTCAATCGTTTTCTTTTAGTTTTATACCCAGATCTTGTCATGTTAAATTGATCAATTTTCTCATCAGTCTTTCGTTTTAAATTTGTACTAACTTGCTTTAGACGATCTTTTATTGAGGATTCCGTAGGGCGCGCTTGAACCATATCCGATAAAAGTCCTACTCCAGCGCTTAATGCCTCCTTACCAATCACTCGAGCACCACTTGAAAGTAAAGGTAAAACTGATCTAATTAACCCCCCCTAAGAAGCTCCCAATACCATGACCGCGTTGGTATGGTGCACCCTTATAAATTACTCCAACTCCTGACCCAGCTTGATGTGTATAATAATTTTCATATGGACATTTATGATGATCACGAAGAGAATTCATTATTATAATTTTCGGAAATGTAGTTTAATACACACGGTTCCAAACTGGAATGGTATTTTTTGTCCTGTGCTCGATCTTATAACTATTTCCAGCGTATCGAACTCTCTTCGCATAACAGGTAAGTAGTGAGGTTGAGAAAAAACGTGCATTTTATTTGCACCATAAATGTATTTTGTAGGATCTAATGAAATTACTCTTAGTAAAGGAGTCGTAACATCACCCACAATCTGAGGATCGATAATGTCGCAATATAGAAATAGTTGAGATGGTAACCCTAAGTGTAAATTAGCAGGGCACTTTCCAAAATTTTACTCTAGGAGATTTTTATTTGGATTCATAACCTAGTTGTAAACTTAATTTGGGTGATAATGTTAAGGATGTTATATTTTTATCCAAAACAGAAATAGACACATATTTTGTTATTTCATCATAGCGAAATTTCAAGTTCTCTCCGATACCATTTAACACTCTTAAAATACGCTCAACGTTATCATAGTTCTTCATTAGGCATTAACATAGATTTTGTAATGTATATAACATTTTCATGATCTTGAACAGTAAACATGGTACATGGATATTGAAATTCGACAACTCCAACCGACCATTCGCCTTCTAATTTAATAGCTTTTGGTAATTTCGTTGAAAAATTTGTGGTCTTGTTATCAGGAAAGTATTCCATTGAACTATTGCTGAGCAAAGTTAAATAAAAACTTTCTTTATTCATATTTCTTTTAAACTAGAAGCTAAAATCCAACTGTTAAATTTATCTGGATAACCTTAACACTTCACTAATACTTCTTTTCTGTTACCTGAATAACGAGTGTCAATTATTTTATCTATTTTATATTGTGAGGTGGGGTTGTAAGTGATTTTCTGTAATTCTCTTTCATAAAAATACCAACTATTGGTTCATTTTGTAAATCTGTTATTGTATAAACAACTCATGGTGATCTATCAATTATTGAAGATATAATAAATCATTTCATCACTCCAATTTGATTCATATCCTTTTTGGAAAACATGTTTATATTTAGTTATTCGAACATAATCACCCACATTGAAATTTGGTTTAGGATTTTCTAAAGAAAGTTTGTTTGACCGTCTATCATAAAGATTAGTCCAAACTGTCATAATATTGTTGGAATTTACATCACATGGGCACATCTTAATACTAGAGTGAAAGCTGTGATTATAAGAGTATATTAAGTCTTGTAAAACATCTATATGTCTATAAGTATTATTATGAGTGAAATAACGCCACATTTTCATTTTTAGTGTTCTTTGAAATCGTTCAACAATACTGGCCTTAATGTCAGGATTGTTAGTGGTATAGTAATTAATCTTTTTGCATTTAAAGTATTTTTGTACATCTTTTGAAACAAATTCTGTACCTTTATCAGATTGTATGTGAGTAGGTGTTAAATTACTTTCAGTAAATATACTTTCAAAACATTCTTTAGTTGTTTCTGAGTTTTTATTTTTCATTGGTCTTGCAAAAGCATATTTACTAAATACATCAATAACACAAAGTATATACTTGAAACCATCATTATATTGAGAATAAGTTCGCATATTACTTAAATCAGCTTGCCACAGTTCATTAATATTTGATAGAATGTACCTATTACGCGGGAATTTTTTTCGAATGGGTTTATGTAATGTGTATGTTTCTTGTGATTTTAACCATTCCTTTACTTGCTTTTTATTCATTTTATCCTTCATAGCTTTTGATAATTTATCAATACTACCAAAACCAGCGGCATTAGATGGATCATAATAAATCCTGTTAATTTCTTCTAGTACGGGGTCCATTTTTCTCACTCAAGCCTTTTACGTATTTTAGTTGTAGACTTTTTATCTCTACTGCTCGGTGTAGAAAACTCTATTTTAGTTATAGATTTTGTACCTCTCTACTCGGTGTAAAAAACTTTTGAACTTCAATCTCAGAGGGTTTGTTCAGATCTTTTGCTTGAAGTTGGTTAATAAACTCACATCTCTTTGGATTTCCAATATAAGTAAGTGGTACTTTAATATATTTTAATGCTTCAGCAAATCTATCCCACCCTACTGGATCACTTCTTTTTAGGGGTCTTAGTGAATCATTTATTAAATCAACAATATTACTTCCAGGAATTTTTTCATTATCAATTATGACTGTACCTTCATTATCCCAATGTATTTTATTTTTACTTGTTTCAACTAAGTTTAATAATCACTGTCCCTTTTTATTATAAGTTTTTGGTATTAAACTGTGTATTTGAGCTGGTGTGTAAAGTGGATTTTCATCATTTTCTTTACTTTTAATGGATCGATTCTCCTCCAACAAAGATTCAGCATCAACTGAAGTTTTTAGATCTCTATCTTTATTTTTAAAACCAATTTTAGACTTATTTGAATCTTCATTAGATGTATCAGAATAAATTGGTAATCTGAGTGGTTGACGATCTTCTTCGATAAAATGAAGGTATCTTTGCAGTGTTTGTAAATATAACATCCATTTCTTTCGGTCTTCCGTCTTACTATTCATAATATTTTGCATTTCAATATCTAATCGAGATAAATTACTATTAACCTTATTTTCTTGTTTTAATTTTTTAATCAATCCAGGTTCGATAAGTATCATTTTCTTTGCATTTTCCATGTTAACTGGCTAGTCCACTCACTAATCCGCTCAATATTGCACCTAATATTATTGGTAAGAAAGCCCCTCCTTTTTGTATAATTATATTTTTTCTTAGTTTATGTTTACACTTACGCACTAGTTTACGGAGTATATTTTTGTGTTTATTCAATTTTTGTTTATATTGATCTTTAAGAGGTACTTTTCCTTGTAAAACTTTATGAATACACTCACAAATACAGTTAATTTCTTCTTCATCACACGTTTTAAGTAATGCTCTTTGATATTTTGGTTTAAGCGTATGCAAAGCGTTTAGCAAATGTTTATGAGTTGTGAGTCGATGATGCATCATTTAGCAATGATTTGAATTGTTTGATTCTTGGTGTATTTAAACTCTTTTGTGGGGACGTAGACTGTACAGAAACCATTAAATGGGAAGACATTTGTCTTGATACGACAAAAATCATTGGTATTCTGTTTTAAATCTACCATTAAATATCCATGTGCCTCTAGAGTTGCATCCCTGTAGGCATCTTCAATGAATTTTGGGTTATCTGGTGACGCTTGTCGTGCTAAATATCTTATTTGAGTTTTATCTCGAGGGTTTTTAAAATATATTATATAACTTGAGTTTAAAGATATGTCTCTTTGCCCTTTACCCTGATGAAATAAATTTTATGTTAAATAAAATGCACTGAGATTCCTGTGATGACTACCTTTTGTAAATATATCCACAATTCTTCCATCGGACTCTCTCATTAGATCATCAATAATAACGAGATGTGGGTTTTAACCATCAAACATATTAAGATTTGGAATTCCTTGATGATAGTTAACATTTGGTAAATTATATAAAGGTTGCATTTCATCAAAGCACCATGTGATCTGATTAAAATCACAATTACATATTTCTGTAACTGATTTTATGAAATTTGTTACAAAATTTGACTTCCCACATCCACTTGGTCCTGCCACAATAGCAGTAAACGGATGTATAAAGTGAAACATTACACACGTCTAAAGTTCTAAGGGGTGAAATAAAAAATGAAAGTGTTGGTGTAAAAAATTAATATATATTGTGTACTATAACTAATGTTTTTGGGAAATCATACAAAATTTATGATTAATTGAAAATTTTATTTTCAAGCAATAACCACTTGTAAAAAACCCACACTTCGTCACAAGAACAATAAAAAATTTTGTGATTATTTTTTGCAAATATATGATTATTACATACATAAAGTTTGTTTAAATTTATGACATTTACCAAATCATTGTATTTTGGATATTTGTATTCCTTAATATTAAAAATTCTATCATTCGTCGTCAACATTTTTAAAAATTGTTTTTCTGTTGAACCACCTTTGTATGCGATCACTTCGTCTCTGCACAAATTTCTAATATACCAATTTAATATGGGGATGATGTTCTCTTGTTTGTAGGCACATTTTAATTCTTCGGTCACATCAAAATATGGAATGCCGTGCACGTGTGTTTCACAATAACGAACAGTTTTTTTGTCTTTTGGTGACAAATAATTGAAAGGATAACTTGGCCGAAACAAATAATGATCGATACATTGAAAATGTTTATGAGGATATGTAATGTAAAATCCGTCCATGTCGATGATGTATCTAATATTTTTTAGATTTTGTGTCATTTTGAACCAAAATGTTAAAAGTATTTACACGTGACTAAAAATATGTTTGTTCCAACAAACTTCACATAACAATGCTTCATTACTTCCCATCATCCCATTTCTTCCTTCTGCTCTTGTCTTCCTGTAATTTAAGTAAACAGAATCACATTCACTAATGATCAACTAATGACTGTCATTGTTAAAAAAAGTATTTTTTAACTACTCTAGTATTCGTAGATGCGGTACACACCCAATATTTAAATATAATTTGTTAACACTAAATCATACACACGTAAGAAAATAACAGAAAGAAACGTAAGTTTGTCAATAGAATAAACACTTTAAATTGCAATTAACAATTTAATTGGTGCCGGCGGGGATCGAACCCGGGTACTGTGAAATTTACAGCTTGCGCTAACCATCTGAGCTACCACGGTTTAATATACACACACAATATTTAAATATAATTTGTTAACACTAAATCATACACACGTAAGAAAATAACAGAAAGAAAAGTAAGTTTATCAATAGAATAAACACTTACATATATGGCCTTTGATGGGTTGAAGTAACAAAAATGTAGTATTGATAGATCCACTGCGGTCAAACGACCATACACTAACTCCATGACTGCACTTGCTTAGTCTTATATAGTACCAGTAAGTAATAATTCTAATCTAAAGAATTTGTGCAGTGGAATTGATAGTAACTTTATGCGTCAACAAGCTTATCTCACGTTTTGTTGCTTATCTCAACATTACTTCGTGTCCCGTCTTGTTCAGTGTATTGATGACTCAAATACGTTTTGTATAACACAAAATAATGCAATTTAATATTTAGAAATCACTATAATTGATCATTCCTAAGTTAGTCATTGAGTAGATTGTACTGTAATAATCTACTAATAGCAGTAATATCATGGATACACTAGATGTACAATAACATCTGAAAAAAATTCACCCCACTCTAGAAAATAATGTTTATGTTGCCAATAAACTGCCCATGTACACCCACGTACCAACGTATATAATATGCAATTTGGATACAGATGATAAACCAGGGTCACATTGGGTAGCTTTATATATCGATACGAATGAAGTCGGTCAATATTTTGATTCATTCGGACGTGCACCTGTACGATATCATCTAGAGTTTTTAAAAAGAAATTGTAAAAGATGGAACTGGAATGTTGATAGGATTCAGAATGAGTGGACTTCAGTTTGTGGCGAATATTGCTTAATGTATTTGCTATATAAGTTTCAGGGATGTTCAATGCATAGTTTTACGAGTATATTTACAGGGAACACATTGTACAACGATATTTTAGTGGATGAGATGTTTCGCTCCTATTTTATAGATAATAAGTAATAAGATTTTGTATTTTGTAAATAAAAATTTTAACAAAATTAGGTAATGTGTTTTATTGATGAGTGAGATTAGTGTAGATAGGAATAAAGGAGAACAATAGCACCACGCTGAGGAAGAATAGATAATGACGGTATTCAATGAACAATAGATAAGTAGATAAGAACAATGGAGCGCTAATGACGGTGGAGGCCTTCACCGGATATCAATTAGATAAGAGTTAATTGATCTGCACATCTACGGAACCGTGCATCCTACGCAAAAATGGACCGCAGATTCGTGATCACAGCATGCCAAAACCTTTTTTTTTTAGGATCGTGAGTCGACGAACGTCGTACTTGTACCACTTCTGACTCAGTGCGCCAGAACTGGTACAAGGTAACTATTTGCTCTTCAATCCCGGTAAGATACATCATTGTATTTAGTTAGCGGAATGTTGTAAATTAATTAATATTATTATTACAAATTAATTTAACTATTGCAACTCTATTAAGCCCGAGTGAAAAAGACAGTGAACCGATAGCGTGGCGAAGCGTTTTTATTTTATTAAGTATGGTATCGATGGAACATAAAAAGCGTAGTCACCTGTAAAATGCGAAAACGAACCGAAACTTGCATACAAAGTACATACATTAGCCACGTTTATGGTTCGGTTCGGTTCGCAGTTAACAAGGCCTTTACTGCGTCCTGTTTTTAAATTGACTTGTCCTGGTTTTTCCAACTTCAAATCCCAGTTTTTTAAATTTGCGGTTGGCAATTCTATAGTACGCGGGCATCCCGACTCGAAATAACAGTTTGTAATTCTTGGATAACGTTGGTCTGAACCACAGAAATCTAAATAATAAGATAATAGCAATGCTTTCTACTGTCTTTTAATATCGGGACGCGTGTCGCTGGTTCGCAGCTAATACATATAAACACACAATAAATACACAATTTCGCCTACACATATCTCTGGCATTCATGCAACAAAAATTAAACTATAAAGTATTGCGTTAAGGAATATTTTATAAAAACGCAAAATCTCGGGAGGCGTAGCCTTTGGTCTTGGTCTTGATCCAATAATTAACGTGTGCGAAAAACAGAGAACGACATTGCACGCTCACTCTCACTTGGGCATATTGCAGCGCAACGCACGTTTCAATAACTTTCTATTAAGCGTCGTCGATCATCGAGGAGTCTCATACTAAAATATAACTAATTACTGAAAGTCAGTGGCGAAGCCTTTATAGAAGTCCAGAAGCCGGGCTTGCTCTGAGCCTGGCCCTGAGCGCCAACGACGTCTATAGTTGACAAAAAACCCGGCCCACAAAAATATGAAATATATGTAGATATTGGAAAATTATTACTGGTATTTAATTCTACACTCCTCAAAAAAGAATAACCCAGCAACATTGAACTAAAAAAATGGATTTTTATCTAAGCAAATACTATGTCCAACACGCCAAAGTCGATTGACCGCTAGTGTCGAACACGGGAGGCATAGATTTCTTGAAAACTATCCAAAATTCAGCTCAAACTAGTTATTTTTTTAACATTATTGATATTTGAATAAAACAAAAGGTTACAAACATAAACCTATAATTAGCTGCATGAATAAAAAATGTTATCAAATCATCTTCGTATAATAAATATAATATCTCAACTCTGGCCTCCTTAGCGCCTCATCGAAAATCAGTTCACTGGGCGCCGTGGTCAAGGATAGACGACACCACGATGACGTCATACGTGATTAGCGGGAAAGGTAGTGCAGTGCAACATGAACGATTCCTCAGAACTCATTCGCATTTTGGAAAGCGTCGATGATGATGATTTTTTTTTATTTTAATAATATAAAATTACAAATAATAAATGGTTATTTACTTAAGGTATGAAGAGCAATTTTTCATTTTATGTTGTTCGATTTTCTTTCTCAATCTCAAAATCATCTGGCAGCATTAGCATCATGTCATACGCCCATTTTATTATGAGCGTAAGACTTTTCTTCTGTGCTTCACTTGGCCTGCGCCTCCCCCGACAGATAAAATATTTTGAGTTGATCTCTATATAGTTTGGTTAGATCGATTTCGAAATGGATACACAACGTGCGACAGTTTCAAAAAGGAAGGTCAGCTACGCCGTTGTCGTCCAACCGTGACAATAACGTCTTCACGATGGAGAATAGTGCTGTGGTTTACTACTATTTTATTTGTAATGTTTGCTTTTTATTTATGTACAAAGTATATATACAGTGTGTAAGTGTAAACACCGTTGTCACTGAAACCATAGGTGGTTGGCTTTAATATAAAAATATTTATCCGATTTTTTAAAAAAAAAACGCTGTTTTCTTTTATAAAATTAAAAAAGTTTCTGTCCGACACCGTCCGTAAATTCACGGATACCCTATGCGCTCGAGTGACGTAATCACTGTAAAGATCACCGCCCGCCCTTGCTACCTACACAACATTTCAATATAAACACAATGGTACACATAACCTATCATGAAACTTTTCCTTCATACTTTCACACTTGCTTAGAACAGATAAAAATTCCTACCATTTGTGTTGCGTGACGAGTCCAAATTAATGTAAGTTAGATTTAACAACAAAGAAAATTAAACATTAATAATAGTAAATAGTAAATCATTAGGTAGGATTTTCGGCGTATTTACCGTATACCGTACCGCGGCCCTGGAACGCAAAGGGCATTTGAAGCATAAGCTGACCGTTCATTGTATGGAAAGATCATACAAAGCGAAGCCAAGACAAAGGATTTGTACAGCTTGATGTGTAGCCTGATTGATTGGTTATTTACACTTACCTATTAAATAAAATCCTCGTAAATGAATTCTATTTTGATCAGCTTTTACAATAATCGTAAAAGCTAGAGGCACAACAGTGTCATTTCTCTAAATACACTAAGAATTCGCTTTTTCAGTTCGGACGTATTACGGAACTTAGTTGCATACACTCGGCGCTTCACTTCTCCCCAAAGATAAAAGTCCAGCGGGGTAAGGTCGGTTCATCGCCCAGGAAACTCCTCAACCAGCATAGCCCTGATTTGCAGCTGAAAATGTGCAGGGGCACCGTCATGTTGGTAGTAGAGGTTTCTCAGTGAACGAAGAGGCACATTTCCACTGCACGTTTATGTAGGACATAATTACAAATTAAATACACTCGCACCAAAACTACAACCTAAAGCGACGTAGAATTTCGGCACTGCGCGGCGCGGTTTTAAATCAAATTAACACGTACATTCCGCACCAACGTAGCGAAGGACTGACACACTGACACAGTGACATTGCCCTTGACCGCGAATCGCTGCCGCTACCTACGATATGTTGAGTTTTTTGTTGTGAATTCTGTAGGTATATCCCTACTTGCCTAGGGTGAAATAATTGTAAGAAAAAATTGAGATTTGACAAAAAAAAATGTTGTTATTTTTCATTGAAATTACTTTCTACAAGTGAAACCAAATCACTGATTTCAAGGACAACGGTGTTTACACTAACATCCTGTATATATATATATATATATATATATATATATATATATATATATATATATAAAGATGGAAGACAGCACAAGATTAAATAAAACATACCAGATTATAAAGAGTCATTTATTGCATAAAAAACCAACAAAATCAAGTTATTTTGTGTTATCGACATATCAACTCTTGGTAACACTATTTTTTTCGTAGGTTTTTTTGTTTACTTTTCACTTTGGCGTACAGGACACAGTAATGCGTTTTTGGCGTGGCGCTCAAAATGTTAACAGACACAACAAAAACAAACATAAACATCGAAATGTGAAGTGAACTTGCAAACGAATTGCCCGTACCCCCTACTCGCTAACGCACTCCTAAACAACTTCAGGGCAAAGCCCAGCTTCTGGTTCCATAGTAATTGCTATATAAACATTTCGTAGCTATATTTCATTGGAGAACATTTTGCCACAGGTTAGAAAGGGAGCGATCGTCTTCTCGAAAGCCCGGTAAAAAGCCAACACGTGCGAGATAGACGACAAAATCAATTCCTTGCTTTCATTAATTTTGACAGTCCAGTGTATTTCGAATTGAAAGCAAACTGCCAAGTGTTGACGTTATATGCTACGAGGTCATGCCCCGTCTAGAATAGAGGAGCGCGCAGGAAATTTGAAATAGTTTGAAACAGTTTATATTTTATTAGTTGATATTATTGATTGAGCAGTTTGATAGAGCAAGTCCGGCTTCTGGGCTTCTATGGAGGCTTCGGCACTGAGTTTCAGTAATTAGTTATTATTTAATAACTCAATACTTATATTTTTATATTACCATATGAGTTAAAAATATCATTTTGAACTGCAGCATAAAATATGAGATACCTAGGTATAAGTTTAATTTTTATAGCAAATAATGGTTACAATCTTTTTTTAATGTGAAGCCCAAATTTTAATGTAATAAATTAAAAGAATACATGTATTGTGGTTTTAAAAGAATATTTCCTTTAGTCCATCAGTAAAATTTTAATAGCGCCATCTACTTAATTCTATAGGTGAAGTAATTTTATCGAACGAAAATTTATTGATTCTCACGGTGGTACATAAAGATTACGCTAGATGGCACAAACACGCTATCGGCTAATTTAATAATTTAATATTTATATTACCTTAAGAGTTAAAAATATCATTTTGTACGATTTATTAAAATTAAAAATGAATAATTATATAATAAATTATATAATATCTAATTCCTGTCGTAATCGGTTTAAACAAAATAATTTCGATGTTTCACATCTGCCAGGCGTCCCTTTTTTTACTTTTGTACATACCTAGTTTGTTTGTACTTTGTTCATGATTTTCTTTTGTTCATGTATTGTATTGTATTGTATGTAAATTTCTTTTTCTTTCGCTCGAGCAAACCCAAACGACTCTTTTCAAAGCCACCGAAGGTATGCAATTGCATATGTCATACAATCTTATCTAGCGGTAGTATGCCTTCTGTGTGCCTTGTTAAACACGCCTTTGATAGCATTGAATATGAAACTAAAGAGTGGGGACAGATCAGGATTGGTATATTTTTATAAAACTGCTAAAAACAACAAAACTACATCTTGGGCTTGCGCTAGTTTGGAGCCATGATGTCGCCACTGCTGAAAGTGTCGAAGTAATAGACGCTTTTATAACTAGAGAATAGAGGATATAATAAAACGTTAAGGATAAGTATATCCATTTATCTTTAATTTCCGGATCTTTTGAAAACCTGGAATAATAGCATTGTATTAAACATACAGATGTATAAATAAAATGAATACAACATTATACAAACATCAAAGATAAAGATAAAGATATTTTATTTTGCAAATATGGGTACAGTACATGGAAATATAAGTAGTGAGTTCATTCATATTTTACCAGTAGGCATGCAAAATATACAGAAATATAAACTAATCACCTAAACAGCTATAACAAAATAAAATAATAGCACAAAAACAAACATAATTTAATTTTTTTAACATTATACAGTCTTAATCTCAAAATGAAAATTTTTTTTTCAGTCAAATATTCTGTTACGCTATAGTATCCTTTGACTGTCAAGAAGCTACGAAGCCTTTTTTTAAATATCGATAGCGGCAATTCTTTCCAACTTTTTGGTATTTTATCATATATGACTGGAGCCAAGCAGTATATACTTTTGCGCATTATTACTGTCTTAGCGGATTGATGACATAAAAGGGTATTGTCGCGTCTATTACGTGGAACTACTTGGTCAAGGCGTTTAAAACGTTTCGGATGCAATTTAACAAACACTGCTACTTCTAGTATGTATAAGCAAGGTAATGTCAGTATTTTATACTGTTTAAAATATGGCATGCAACTATCGGTAGTTTTGAGCTTAAACATCGCCCTTATGCATCTTTTTTGAGCCTTAAACGCTGATTCTTTTTCGGTTGAGTTACCCCAAAATATTATTCCATATCGGAGGTGGGATTCTGCTAAGCCGTAGTAAGCAGTGAGGAGTGCATCCGTGTATACTATTGAAGACAAATTATGTAAAGCATATGCGGTTTTACTAATTTTTTTACATAAAGTATTAATGTGTGCTTTCCAGTTAAGATGTTTATCTATTTCGAGACCCAGGAACTTTGCAGTTTCAACTTCTTTTACAACATCATTATTGTAGTGTACATTTAGGCTCATGCTAGGAATCCGTTGACTGAAATGGATAATTTTTGTTTTATTTAAGTTTATTTTTAAATTGTTTTCGTCCAACCAGTTTACAACTAATTTTAAGGAGTTATTAATGTCATTTTCATAGGTCTCTACACTTTTACATGGTATTGTCACTGTGGTATCATCCGCAAATAGTGTTACTGGTTGCTCAATGCATTTAGGTAAGTCATTGATGTACAATATAAATATAAAAGGACCCAGCACACTCCCCTGTGGTACTCCAAACTTCGCGCTTTGACGATCGAAATATCTCTTCCTTCTTATTTGCTATATTAATTTGATTAATTTCAGTTATTTGTATTCTATTCTTTAAGTAAGATTCAATTAGATTAAGAACATTGCCTCTAATGCCATAGGCTTCAAGTTTTTCTAAAAGAGTAGCGTAATTAACATAATCAAATGCCTTTGTCATGTCGCAAAATATGCCACAGACATGTCTACGTTTATCGATATTGTTAATAATATTGTATATAAAGTCATATATGGCCATATTGATTGTCCTATGTGGTCTAAATCCTTTTTGTTCCTCACATAAAATGTTATATTTTTCAATAAATTTATATATTTCCTTATATATATATTTCTCAAATATTTTTGAAATTACGGGAATAAGTGAGATGGGCCGATAATATTCCATTAGTTCTCTATTTTCCTTCTTAAACAGCGGTTTTATAATTGATGTTTTTAAGGCATCTGGTTAAATACCTGCGCTAATACTTGTGGAGGTTGATTAGATGACTTAGATGTCCGCATATTTCCATTGATATGTGTTTCAATATTTTTGTAGCAATGCCATCGTATCCGACGCTACTTGTATTATTTAACGACATTATTATTTTGTGAATATCTAATGGAACACTAGGCGGCATGAACAGCGATTTACTGTTGGTGTTTATTTTATAAGATTTATGTTTGTTAGTGACATCTATGTTTGCCTGAATAATATCGATAAAATAGTTGTTAAATGCTTCAGCGATGCACTGAGGATTTGATAGAGTTTGATCATTTACCTTAATTTTATTAATACTGCGTGTAGGTAAGTTGTATTTTGTTCGTTTAATAATTTGCCAAGTTGTTTTAGACTTATTTTTAGATGCTTTTATTTTTTGGTTATTTTGTGCCTTTTGTGTCAATCTAATAACTTTTTATATAACTGCGAATAATTTGAAAATAAAATTTTGTTCTTACTGTTAGGATTTAATCTTAGCTGCCACAGAAGTTTTCTTTTCTTTCGACTGCATAATTTTATTCCTTTAGACAACCACTTTGGTTTTTTTATTATGTCTACATTAATCAATTTAATCGGAAAACATAAATCGTAAATAAGTCTAAACGTATCGATAAATTTATTATATGCTGCGTTTGGATCATCTGTATCGTATATTTCCGAAAAAGAGATATGTTTTATGTAATCTTTAAATTTCGTTATATTTTCCATATCATAATCTCTTCTAGGCGTATACAAATATTTTATTGCATATATTTTTTGCACTGGACAGTGCAGCAGCTGTGCTGTATGATCGGACAGCGCAAACTCGAAGACATCAGCCTTAAATGATTTATTAAAATTGTGCGCAAAATTGTCTAAACATGTTAAGCTAGCCATGCGGGTCGGTTGTTTTAATGCCAGTTTCAAGTTATATCTAATTAATAAACATTCAAATGCATTTGTGAGACTATTTTCTTTAAGAACATCTATATTAAAGTCTCCACCAACAACAACGTTTTTATATCGTGAATGCGATATTCCTTGCAAAAAGAGTTTCTAGTTTATCCAGACAGTAGTTAAGATTGTTCACATTTGGTACTCTATATATAAACACGACAATTATATTATAATCGGTAAGCTCAATAGCACAACATTCAAATATACCTGGAGATGATAAACTCGATATTTTAGGTAGATCCTTAAATTGAAGACCGTTTCTCACAAGAATGCATGCACCACCCCTCCCTTGCGCCTTTCTACAGTAATAAGTAGCCAGACAATAATTCGGTACAAACAGTTGTTTCTGATACCCCTCCTTAATAAAATGTTCCGTAATGCACAGTACATCTACCAGTATTTTTTTTCACATAGCTCATCTAAGCACACGGTAAGTGCGTTAGATTTTTTTATTAGGCCTGCAATATTTTGGTGTAAAATTTTAACATATTTATTACAGAAAAAACCCTTTTTTTCATTTTCAAAATTTCATTCCCGGAATCTTTAGTGCTAGAAAGTGAAAGAGGAGATGACTCATACCTCTGTTTCGTGTCACGGAAGTGGTTTATATTATCTTCGTAACTTAAATCGACAAATTCATTTATCATTAGCCTCAGATTAATGAATATATTGGCCATACCGTGATTATTGACACATCCATTTTTCTTCCAAAACATTTTATAATCGTATGACAGATACAAGTTAGAATCAAACAAATATGCGTAATTATGAGTATTTACATCCAGATACATTAGACTGTTAAATGTTTCTATTCTTCCGTTAAATATCGCGGAATAATCGTTGAGTTTAAATGTAGGCGCGCATGTTATGACATTTGTGTGTTGTATTTTTAAAAGCATTTCCCGTATGGTAATTGTTAGATTAACATAGTTTGTAGTACGCCGAAAGTCTTCTTCACCAACGAAAATCACGCAATAAACGCAACAAATATATATATAGTGTTATCGTCTTCCGGTCCTGGGTTCACAAGCTCGTCGCATAATTAAGTTTATTTTAATTTCCCAGAGAATTACAAAACCTTTATTATATTAATAACCTAATTTTCATAATACTTAATAAATGATGATTAAATAATAACTGACGCCTTCCGCTTGTCAGCTTCCGGCGAACCTAAGATTAATGTTATTAAATGTGTATAAACAATTTTTATTATTGTTTAGTCGTTGCTATATTGATTGACAGTTATTTTATAATTTATGATGCAATATTTATAGTAATAAGAATATTAATGTTCATTATTAGGTTATTATTAACCTAGTAGTCAGGGGGTTTTCATGCTGGTCTACCTTTCCGGTGATCCTGTTATGGAATACGGGTACGCGACCCCGGCTCCCCGAGCTACTGTTATTCTCATACCTTTCCTGCCGAGATAACAGTATCCTTACACCTGCGCTCCTACCCCCAACCTTCTTTTTCCTTTTCCCAAAATGGTAGCTTCCTCTACCAACAATAGCATACCCAAAGAGGGTTGGTGTCAGGCAGGCGGCCGACTGTAAAACTTTTGCCAAATCCCATGCAGTAAACCTATGAATATTACGAGTTGTGGGATATATGACAGGGCTAGGGCGTACCCCGCAGGCGACGCGCAGGGGCAGCACCCGGCTCCTGTGGGAAGTGGGCAAGGGTTGTCGCACCTTACGGAGCGGGTGCGACGTAAGAGGCGAGCCCGGAGAGAGAAAAATGTCAGAGTGAGGTTTGCAAGCTGGAATGTAGGTACGATGACTGGAAGAGGAAGAGAGTTAGCAGATGTTTTGAAACGACGAAGAGTGAATGTTGCCTGTTTGCAGGAAACAAAATGGAAGGGCAATAAAGCAAGAGAGATTGGGGAAGGATACAAGTTTTATTATTGTGGAAGTGATGGGAAGCGAAATGGAGTAGGAGTTGTGTTAGATAGTGGAATGAAAGAACGAGTGACAGATGTGAAAAGAGTAAATGACAGAATGATAGTTGTTAAATTAATGATTGAAAACAAAGTAGTGAATGTTGTAAGTGTGTATGCTCCGCAAACAGGCTGTGAAGAGAGTGTGAAAGAGAAGTTTTGGGAGGAATTTGATTGTATGATGATGGGAATACCTGAGAGTGAGGATGTTTATATGGGAGGAGATTTTAATGGACATGTAGGGAGAGTGAATGACGGGTATGAAAGAGTACACGGTGGATGGGGGTACGGAGTGCGGAACCGTGAGGGGGAAGTTCTTCTGCAAGCAGCATGTGCTTTCGACCTGGCTGTAGTAAACACGTGGTTCCAAAAACGAGATCAGCATCTTGTTACTTATAAAAGTGGCCACCACGCGACACAGATCGACTATCTTCTGATAAGACGGAACCAAATCAAGAGTGTAAAAAACTGCAAAGTGCTTCCAGGTGAAGACTTAGTATCCCAGCACCGAATTCTGCTGGCTGACATCTGCTTAACTGTTCGCCTCAACAAACATAAGGATCGTCCCCCACCCAAAATAAAGTGGCATTTGTTGCATAAGGAGGAGTATGCAAGTGAATTTAGAGAGCTAGTTGTAAACAAGATGATAGAGATGGGTGATATGGAAGGAATGAGTGTGAATGAGTGCTGGAAGGAAATGGCTGATTGTATCCGAAGTGTGGCAAGGAAGGTGTTAGGAGAAACAAAAGGGAAGCGTATGATAGATAAGGATGGGTGGTGGTGGAGTGGAAGTATTAGAGAAGTTTTGAGAGAAAAGAAAAATGCCTTTAAAGAATGGCAGAGCGTAGAAGACCAGAATGATTCCATAAAAGAAAGTAAGAGAGGGGCGTATAAAGAATGTAAGAAGAGAGCAAAGAAGGAAGTTGCTATTTGTAGGGCAGAGGCGCAAGATAAATTATATCGGTCCCTTGAAAGCCCCGAAGGTCAAAAACGACTTTTTCAAATTGCAAAAGCGAGAGAAAGGAATGGAAGAGATGTTTCACATGTAAAATGTATAAAAGATGATTCTGGAAGGATTTTGACTGACGATGAAAGTATAAAGAAGCGATGGAAGGAGTATTTTGAGAAATTGATGAATGAGGAGAATGAATGGAATGGTATGCTTGAAAACCCACCAGTGAATATGGGCTTAGTGAGAGAAATTAGTGTGGAAGAAGTAAAAATGGCTGTTAGGAATATGAAGAATGGGAAGGCGGTCGGCCCAGATGGAATACCAGTAGAAGTGTGGAAGTTGCTGAGTGCGGATGGATGGAAGTGGTTGAGTTTATTTTTCGGTAAATTGTTGCAGGAAGAACAAATACCTGAGGAATGGTGCAGTAGTATACTGGTCCCCATTTTTAAAAACAAAGGAGACGTTCAAAACTGCAGCAGTTACCGGGGAATAAAACTCATGTCACATACGATGAAAGTCTGGGAAAGAATAATAGAGAAAAGAATGAGAGAAGAGTGTGAGATAACACAAAACCAGTTCGGATTCATGCCCGGTCGAGGTACGACAGATGCCATTTTCGCATTACGCCAATTGTGCGAAAAGTACAAGCGCGTGCATAAAAATCTGCACATGGTTTTTATCGACCTTGAAAAGGCGTACGATCGGGTTCCCCGTGAGGTTTTGTGGTGGGCGTTAAAGATGAAAGGTATGCCTGGGAAGTATGTGAGGTTAGTCCGTGCTATGTACAGAGCATCCCGTACATGTGTACGATCTGCCGCGGGAACTACGGGCAGTATCGATGTGGCGGTAGGGCTGCACCAAGGGTCGGCATTGAGCCCTTACCTCTTCCTACTGATTATGGACGCTTTGACGTCGGACCTGCAGGATGAGGCACCCTGGTGCATGCTCTTTGCCGATGACATCGTGCTTGTCGGGGAAGAAGGCATCGAGGTACAGAGCAGACTGACGGGGTGGCAACAGAGGCTGGAAAGTGTTGGCTTGAAGATCAGCAGATCCAAAACCGAATATCTGTGCTGTGATTTCGGCGGTCTTTCCAGTCCTGTACCCATGTCGTTGGATGGCGCTATACTGCCTACCTGCTCAGATTTCAAGTACCTCGGTTCCCTCATTCAAGGCGACGGCGGAATAGATAGAGCTGTGCAGCATAGGATTAACGCAGGGTGGATGAAATGGCGACAGGTCACAGCCACAACGTGCGATCCCCGAATGCCAATAAGGCTGAAGGGGAAAATTTACAAATCGATCATCCGACCTGTCGTCATGTATGGAAGTGAATGCTGGGCCGTCAAGAAGAAGGATGAAAATAGACTGCATGCGAATGAAATGAGAATGTTACGATGGATGTGTGGTGTGACAAGGATGGATAAGATAAGGAATGAGTATATAAGAGGAAGCCTGAAAGTAGCGCCAGTGGTAGAAAAGGTGAGAGGAAAGCAGATTGGCATGGTTTGGGCATGTGATGCGGAGGGATGAAAGTCATGTCACAAAACGAGTGTTGAATATGAATGTGGAGGGACATACGGGCAGAGGAAGGCCGAATAAAAGATGGATCGATTGTGTGAAGAGTGATATGAGAATGAAAGGAGTAAGTATGGAAATGACGGCTGATAGAGAGGAATGGAACAAGAAGATTTACTGCGCCGACCCCAGATAATGGGAAATGGTTTAGAGAATGATGATTATTAGGTTATTATTAAAATTGTATAAAAGGCCGCTGTGACGATAGATTAGTCCGCCCTCCTTTCTGCCAAGGAGGATCGCGTTCGTATACGGCTTAGAGATCTCTAGTCAGATCGTTAAGGCAATTCCTAAAAGGCGGTGTTTAGTGGGTAAAAGTCTCCACATAACCACGCAGCCGGCTGCGTGGTATGCTATGAGCATTCACCGCCTCCCTCCCCCGCTTTACGGAGGGTTGCCCATATTTGCTTCGGGCGCAAAAAAAATAGATTAGTCAGTTGTTTTGTATCCGCCAGTAAGTAAAGGTGTGAAGGGTAACTGTCAGTTTATGAAAGTGATTACAAAGTATATATATACAAAGTAAAAATATCGTTTATCTGCGGTTAGTCGTACCTAGTTTATCCGCCATCCACAATAGACATATATACATATTTATCATTTTTTACTAGTTTTAAAGATCTGTAACTGACTTTTTGTTGTTTGTTAATTTTCAGTTACCCGGCTTCTTACAGATCGAACTTAGTCTACCACCCTTACAATATAATTACTTATCCTTGCAATATATTAAAATTGCATCAAAGTTTATTAAGTAATTTAAAAGTACTAACAAACAGATAATCGACGATAAAAGGTTAACGGTATACAATATTTAGAAAGGAAAAAATAGAGGAGGTGTAAATAAATATTTAACGAAAACTCACATTTCATTCTCATTTTTGTAAAACTGGTAAGCCAAACATTATAATTTTTTGATACAAAGTATGTCACGCCACTGTCTCCCATACTATATATCCATCGCTACTTTTAGCTGTCGTACTCGTAGACATAAACTACATAACTTAAGAATCAATGGATATTGATATGTGAAAACAATTATATTTTCGGTGACAATCGTAGTACTGGAAGGTGAATAATTTTATTTAAGTATATTTCATTAAAAAACATTTAAAACACCAAGTACTTATTTATGAAATGTTATCCCTTAATTTGAAAACTTGCAAGTTGTGGAAGAATTTCCGCAGTTGGATATTATGCTTCAAAACTCTTTTACGTCTCTGCGTCCGAAATAACACTGGTGACCGAAACAAACGCTTCTTGCGCGCTTGTGGCCTACGAGTCACATGTGCGGCGACAAGGTCACACGCTTTTACTTCTATTGCCTTATTATTTAGATTTCTGTGGTCTGAACTAAAGTGTCTACTAAGTTGTTTATTATAAATATAGGGTTGTAATATATTATTCGTAGAGCAAGTAGAGCAATTTTTGAAAGCGTTGTTTGTTTATGATTAAAAATAATGCTATTTTGTTTATTATAGGCATATCTGCGCATGTAGTTATTAACAGAATCTAATAATAGAATTAAGATATTCCTTGATTAAGCTGCTACAACATACTAGAGATCCTGTAATGAGAGCATAAAGATATTGTACATTGTTAGAATTGTGTATATATTTTTATAGCAGATAATAAATAATATTGTAGTCATTGCTTTCATGTGTTCTTTTTTGGCTCAAGGCCTTGTAGCCAATGTCATCATAACGAAAAAAATCAATCTTTTTTTTCAATATTATTCATAAACCGCTAAAAATGTACCTTGTGTTTGTGTATTGTATAAAAGTATAGTAAGTATACAAAGGGAATTGAGCAAGCAGTAAGTAGTAACTGTGTGTTAGATTTATTATCCTGGCATAGCTTGCAGTAATCATTGTTTTTAGGTGTATATAAAGTACTCTGTGGTGATTGTTAATGGATTGAATGGGTATTTATAAAACAATGTTTAGTAAAAATAATCTTTAATTGCGTTAATTACTATATTTAATTTTAAATTAATATTGCGATCATTTAGTGATCATTCTCTATATATTTAGATTCTATCATTCCATTGAAACATGATTGATAGTATTCTACAATATTCTAGAAAAATACTGTGATATTAGCCAGCACCGTCATAACATTTACACATACATACAGATCATCGCGCCATTTAACCGAAAGTCATTCACCGATTCACAAATCATGATGTCATATATATTATGCTGTAAGATAATAAGTCAAATAGAATTTTTGCGAAATTTTAGGTCAAACTTGGTTAAACTTAGGTTTATTCGATTTATTCATGACTAAAACGAAGTAACTAAGTCGCCAGCAGATGAAGCTGCCGCTGAGGTGGCACAAAAGTCACTCCAAAGCAGCGAACATTTATAATAAAATATAGTTAATAGAATACGACATTAATCTGCAAAACCAAACTAAATCTGTCTTAGATTCCAAATATACGGTTCCTGAGCAAACGTCCCAGGAGTTTCGCAAAGATTCTATAGTCTCTTTATATTACGATATATAGTATTGAGTAATATGTAAAAACTGCACCTATTAAAGGGTCACTTTAGTTCCATTGATATATTTCAATGATCCACAACTAAAACATTATTAGAGAATATAATTTTTTACCATATAATTAATGTAACAATCAATAGTGACTATAACAATATTATAAAAAGTTTTGTTTTAGTTATGCGAGACACAAAAGGCCATGACGAGAACCTGAATGTCCACCACACGAAATCCGTGTAACGAGTACTGCGCACAGATAAATTAAGTTTGTTGACACGCTCTGTGAAACTCAAGCATTAACGAAACTTCCGTTAGACACTTTCCTCACGCACCCGACAACCACTCCGCTTGTTACATTCGTTATAATTTAGGCACATTCAGCACCAAACCCTCGTCTTTCGTCACACTTTGCACATTCACCGTGGACCGGTTGTGTCGCATGTGGGACTTTACCAGGTCAGAGTTGACTAGGGCAGCCATCAAGCTGAGCTCGCCGGCCAGGACTGTAGCGCAAATCAGCGAAGCGAGACGGGCAGAATTCTCAGCAGGTCGCAGACCGGCTCCCTTGACCCCCAAAATCTCTAGGCAAGCACTCTGCGCAGGCAAAACGGTGCCACCACCAACGGTTCCCACTTCCAGTGACGGCATAGTGCACGTCACGTACAAATCTTCGTTGTTGTCCCCACAGACCTCCATGCTGGTGGAACAGTTGCTGCTGGTAACGTTCTGCGCGGGGTCTTGGCCGGTGGCGATGAATATTGCGGTGACCATATTAGCCGCGTGCGCGTTGTTGCCTCCGATGGAGCCGGCGAGAGCAGAGCCAGACAGATTTTTTATTTTATTGCATCGAGCGATGGTCTTTGCGTCGGTTTTGAAAATGTTTCTCAGATTTTCGCAGGAAATAATGGTCTCACAAACGACTCTCTTGCCTCGTCCCTTTACCCAGTTGATAGAAGCAGCCTTCTTGTCGGAGCAGTAGTTGCCGGAGAGACTGATCACTTCCATGTCAGGGAAATAGTTTTTTAACAGTTTGAGAGCGTTTTCAGCGCCTTTTGATACCATGTTCATGCCCATAGCGTCACCAGTTGTCGCTCTGAATCTTAAATATAACGTCGCACCATCAACTCCAACGTGCACCTCCTGGAGGCGGGCAAATCTTGAGGTGGAATCGAAGGCTTCCTTAATCATAGCGTAATTTTCTTTATTGTCTAACCACTGGCGACATTCGTGAGCTCGTACCACATTGGGCAGTTTCACTGCAGGAGCTCTGGTCATTCCGACGTCCTCCACCACGCTTGTGACTCCTCTAGCTCCTATCGCCTTGGCGCCTCGGTTGGTCGAAGCAACCAACGCCCCTTCCGTGGTCGCCATGGGAATCATGTACGCTTTGCCATCAACGACCAACGGCCCCGCGTAGCCCAAGGGAATGCCAACGTAACCAATAACGTTTTCGCAACACGCATTAAGTACTCTACTATAGTCGTAATTAAGATAGGAAAGTTGCTTGATGGCAGACTCTGTCTGGAACCTCGAGCCTACGATTCTCCTGCGCAGTCTGACACCTCGTAGAGGATCACAGAGGACAGTTTCTAATCTATGCATTGGTATGTGCGATTGTTCAACCAGCATAACCACTTCTTCGTCACTTAAAGACGTGCAGATTCCCTCCGAGCGGTAGATCTCTAAGCATTCTGCCATCGATCGCTTCTTAGCATTTAGTTTAGCCACCGAAGAACTTGGTGAAAGCACGGGCCATTCGACTTCTTCGCCATCTATGAACTCGTCTGTCTGTGTGCAAATGTCAGACTTGGCTTCTTCGCCGATGGAGAAAACGGGCTTTTCATTTTGTACAACTTCCTTGACTGTCATGTCGTTCATATCGATTATCCAATTTTTTTGTTCCTCAAAGAAAACAAATTTGATGATGAGAGCACACAACAAAGTTGCTATGACTATGTAGTCGGCGCTCACCGAAAACCACTTCACGTAGGAGTGAAACAGGACATTATCTTGGTTTGTGGGCTTCAAGTCGTCGCTGAGTGCGCCCTCGAATATTCCGCTGTCCCGTGTCCAGGGCCACCGGCTCGTCAAATGAACGCACAGTAATCCCGCAGCCATTATCATTTTCACTCGTTGTACGACTGGATTCGGTCGTAATTCAGCTTCGGAGAACAGACTGTCGGGTGCTATTTCTTTCCTGCCCGATGCGAAATCTGCCACCAGCGAAAGACAAGCTGGGTAGAAGGTCACGAACACTAAATAGTCCACCAAGAGCGCAAGACAAGCGAACGTGCACAAGTGCTCCAGTCTGGGAACGCCAGAGAGACCGCCGACACCAACCAACAAAACCGCCAACATCGTATCCAACGTGGCCGTCGGACCGAGTAGAGATAGAGCTTTACCAACACGTTTACCCTGATCTTCACCAGCGCACCAACCAGCTTTCGCCATTCTCGCGCCTCTTGCGACATCCGCGACGAGCAAGAAGAGAAACGGTGCGTCCTTTATGCTGGCCAGCTCGCTCCAGAAGAGGCTGGCGAGCGCGGACGTGAAGATGAAGCTGGCGAAGGTAGAGAAGAGACCGGCGATGATGAGCAGGTACTTGGAGGCGATCTTCTGGAGGTTGGAGACCTGGTAGTATGCGTAGAGGAGGGCGGCGCAACGCACGAAGGTCATGACAACAGCGTCTGCGGCTTGGTACTCGGCCTCTAGACCAGGGCAGGCTCGAGCCCAGCCGGCACAGCGCTGCACGCGTGCTCCACTGCCACGTTCCACGCTAGCTGCGCATGCCAGCAGCGCCAGGGTTGCCACAATCACCTCCCATTGATGCCGCGCGCAGAACTCGCCGTGGGCACCCCACACCTTCATCGTTACTGCACACCGGCTGCCGCGACCAGCTTATATCTGTCGACAAAGTTATTCACGATTACTATGCAATGCAATAATGCTGGACAAGTAAAAAGCGGGTAGTTTTTAAAAAAGGCTGTTTTGAAGAACGCCTAAAAACACCATAACATAGAATGTGGACTGTGAGCTCATTTGTCGCCCTACTCTAAAAAAATCTTACACCTATAAATTAAATAAATAATTTTCCACCACGTCAACCCTTTTCGATGATTATATTCTTTTTAGTTCGTTGTAGTCGGTTTTTATTTTTTATTTTATTTTATAATTATTTTTATTCCTAGCAGGCACATTTTGTAAAATTTAGTGATACAAACATTACCTTACTTATAAATCTTCATTATTGTTTTCTTAAATTAAGAATTTTCTACAGGTTCTTAAAAAAAATTGGTCATGTACTTTTCAAATTATAAGGATTCAAAAATAAATCTCAAAAACTCATAACCTGTGATGATCTTTCAAGTGTAAATTAGAGTTAAAAGTTTAAACATAACTGCATTAGTTTTAAATAAAATGTTAGATTTTTGCCCAACATTGAATTCAAAATAATTACATTACCCAACTTTAACGGACACAGTAAAATAAACTTGCAACTTTACGCAAGTTTAGTAAGTGGTGTGTAAGTTACATTTGTTGTAACAAACGATAAAACATTTTACGACCTAAACATAAAAGAGTTTATTTTACTTTAAAATTAAATATAACTGTAAAAAAGTTAACTTAAAAGTTTTTCTATGTCAAAGGTGTTTACATTAAAAATGTATCTCGATGTAAGAAAGAAATCAGAAAAAAAAAGAAAAGTACATTAAGAAAAAATTGTGTCAAAGTGAAGGATTACAACAAGACAAAATTAGGAAACAGCCTATATATGTCCAACTGCTGGACACAGACATGCCTCCTGTCATCTCTGAGGGGGTTTTAGCGCAAGGAAATGTCGGCAGCGCCGTCCAACAGCTTGTTGACGGATTGCACATGTCTCATAATTAAAAGTAATGTCGGTTGTACACGCTCGTCTAGTCGCCTCGCGCGCCTCTCGCCCGCTCTCGCCATGTTGAGGCTCGACACGAGAACACACCATGTACACACTCGTTGTGTCGTTTAACTCCGTATGCCCGCTGAGATGGACGTAGATGAAACTGTTGCTGCGTTTTGTGCTATTAGTTATTATAACTTTTTACACATTTACTATAAAAAATAAAACTAATAAGCCACGACGAAGAAAAATATGGTGGATGGTTTCTATTTACCGTAACTGAACCACGTACGGTGAATATAATATAGTACGCTCTCATTTTCATCGCGAGACTAACGAGACCCTTTGACTCGAACGCATAAAACCGAAACCCTTCCGAAAGCGCACGAGGGCCACGAGACGCGACGAGAGCACCATGTACACACTCGTACTCGGCCTTTTTCGTGGTGTCTCGACGAACGTGTACAGCCGCCACAAAAAGCAAGAGTTGACTTCAAAGAACTTTAAAATGACTTGACATTCTGAAGTCGGGGCTTTAATTCTTCCACGTACTCATTACCGACTTGAGATGTGAAAATATTTTTTTTAATGCTATTAAGTTGGCCTTTACCTACTTTTTATTAAAAGTTAATTTTCAAGAATAGTATCAACCAATTCTAATAAAACACGATTCGTTTCGGATTCGATCAGTGCATAATGTTTGGTTGAATGGACCCCTAGCCCGAAATGTCAGACTTTTTTGACTTTCAAACTTTCAATAAAATACAGTAATGGTTTCCGCATGGGAGGAGTTCAACTTGCGGCATAGATTGGTTGCGAAAGTGCACAAAACCAAAAATAAATTTGTGTTTTATTTTCACGTTTGTTAATTACGTTTGCCACAAAATGTCAGGAGTTTTTAATTTTCCACGTGGTAACCTTACCCCGAGTTGGATGGGTCTTCTTATCCCTTGGAATCGGCATAACTTTGTATGTTACGTAATCAATGTAAGTGATATTTGTGTAGACAATGTGGACTCTGCTTTGCACCGACACTAATTGACGGCATCTTGCGTTTACTTTGGGCGGGCTGTGGACAAACACTACGCCGCTAACGTGCCAAAGTTAAATTAAATTTAAAGATTACAGGTTTTTCGAGTACCTGTGAATACCACGTCAGTACCCACGGGAACGGAAACGCTCTTTCAACACCAAAGCTACAAATAACTGATACAAGTAATAATGTTGTTTTATAAGATTAATAAATACGGAGAATATCTTGGTACAAAAACTCAATAACAGATTTTTTGACCCGATCCGGGATTCACCCGAGCCCTCGTTGATCAGCTGCCGCGTTCATAACCACTAGACCAACGGAGCATGCTGATTATAAAACAGATATTACGGAGATAATTTACAAACAGTAGGCACTCAAGAGATTGACGTTAAAGCGGTGTCTCACATATTAAATCCAGTTAGCAACGCTACGGTGAGCATTTCTACAGTCTCCATATTGATCTCAGTTAACTAGGACAGTAACAAGATTATAGCACTAAGCAAACGTCGGATTAGAACTGGTTTATCTTAAAGGATGGAACGAATGAGAGAAAGTAGAAAATAAAGATGTTAAAAATTATAATAAAATAGAAGTTTTTCTGAAACGTCAAAGACAAAAGTCTTCAATAAGATTTATTTTTTAGCAAATATTTGTGACATAATAGCACACAGTCCAAATAATGGTAAGTGAATGTTACAGCCCCTTAGACTGTTTTATCTGTGATTAAGAATCAAAATGCGAATGCGCTGTCACACCTGACTAAGACGGAATGCATCGTTTCCACTAAAAAGGGTCTCCAGTACTATATACTCACCATACGAAACACAGCAGCATTAAGCTGCTATTTCACGCTGGTAGTCTGTGAGAGCCACGCTCTCCTTCCCCGGTCGAGCCGACTCATTCGTACTACAACTACAATAGCTACAGAGTGGCTCTACCACGTAAAGGCGAGTTTTTTAAACGTCAGTGTTCAATTGACCTTGTTACCACAATATTTTGTTATTGTTAAAACGTTTTTGTAAGGCCACAGTCCGTGTTCGTACCACTAACCGGCAGTGCGCGCACCGGGTGCTGTGTGCCGGTTGGTCGGCCAGTGTACTTACGTGCGGCGGGCTGTGAGGCGTTACACTTTAGACTTTAGGTGACAAAGCATCTGTAGCCTTTACTTGAAGTTAAAGTTGCAGGTGTTGATGGGCTGCAGCTACTTGGTACCATCAGGTGTACTGTAAGTTCGTTGGTGGATTCATTTATAATATACAAAAAATGGTCTTATATAGGGAAAAGTCCTCAAAAATATACATTTACTTTATTTTTTTATTAAAAGTGAGTATACCAAAAGTCAGAGACAGAATACACCTGTAAATTTGTTCATTGGTAAAAATGGTCACAAATTTTAATGCACAAACAGAACTATTTTTTTTTAGAAGAAACGAGCATGCGGCTCACCTGATGGTAAGTGACTACCGCCGCCCATGATCAACCGCAACACCAGGGGAATTGCAGGTTCGTTGCCGGCCTTTAAGAAAGGAGTAAAGGAGCCTTTATTCATAGAAATATAATTTTAACTCATATCTGGTGATTGAAAATCAACCATTAATAATATGAAGAGACATTGATGCTTTAAAAGTAATGTGAACAGACAGACCAGTATCGTAAAGACAACATGGCGCTAATGCCTCGTTGGTGTGGAGGTCGTGAGCACGCTTGCGCCTGGTCTTTCTCCGGTCATGTCGGATTACCTTCCTATCGGACTATGAGAGTGAGGGAATAGGGAGTGCACCTGTGCACTATAATCCCGCGCAGATAGCTACTGGCCGCCGCGCCGCACCCTGACCCAATTTCGGTCTGGAGAAGGACATTATAAAGCTTATATGTTTTGCCTTTTGTTTGGATTTAAACCCATTAACACCTAAACGAACAAGTTTGACCGCTTAGCATTGCCACAGTCAATGTTAAAATATTGGTCAATTCATAATACAAAAATACGGTCAAAGTCATACCGAAACATAATCAGCGTGTGGAACTGGTTTCCCCGCGCCTACAACTTTTTTGTGTAGCTTCTGTTTAAATTGATAACAGAGCTCAGTCGACTCGTGCTTTCTAATTTTTGTGACTTTAAAGTTTTACTTATAAATGAACTTTTCCCTGGCAAACTACGATCTCGTTTTCTAAACACAAAAACACCTTTATAGGCAATATAACAACGTTGTTAATAATTTTCACGTGGCAGAGCCACCTGCAGCTATATTATGGTTGTAGCGCGAATGGGTTGGCTTGGCTGGGGAAGGACATCGCTCTCACATAATAACAGCTTAATTCGTAACTTAACGTGTTTCATATGCTGAGTGTAGAGAACCGAAGACCCATTTAAGCCCCCGCTAGAAGGTGACAACGCATCTGTATGATTGTACATTTTGATTCTATGGATGTTTATGGGGACCACGTTCACGATCCGGTGGATTGTGTGTTCGTTTGTCACCCTTATTCTATAAAAACAATCTATAACAAGCGACTTGATCGTCCACTTGATGGTGGTAACCTTACTGCCTCTATTGTCAAAACTGAAAACACCAATAAGCACTCTGCAACTTGCTAGTAGAAAATGGTGGATCGTAGGTAATGATATTGGTAAGCTGATCAATATATATATATACAAATAAAACGGACTCTTAGATGGAAAAGACCCCGTAAATAATCAGTTGAAGAAAGCAGCAGTACTGACAAACTTCCCGTGCTGCAGGTCATTTGGAGCATGCCGTGGGTCACAAACAAGAGATGGAAAGTGTGACATGAAGCGAAAGTGAATTCCTTCACAGCCGCACAACCGGACCACGCGGTCCGCATGCTTATTGGCCTAACGCCGCGTTCACACCGTGGCTACGACCAAGTTTGGAAGTCGTGTCCTCAAAATACCAACACTAAAGATGAAGGAATTTAAATAATAACTGCGACAAATGTGAGACAGTTATCTGACTCTGCTACACGTGATAAATTACAATTGGTATTATGCTTCAGTAAGATTAAACAATGGGCTCTAGACTTATCAAACTTAAGCTTGTGTACATCAAACACTTAAATGGTATGGAGCATACAGCCCACTTGAGCAGCATAGATCTGCTATTTAGTGAAATATCAGCGATAAATAGAGCGTGTTGCTTCCTCGGTCGAGCCGACACACTCAACCTACAACTATAGTGTAGCTGCAGGGTGGCGGTAGAAATAAAATCATTATGTACGTATCTACCGAAACTACAACTTAATGTGATAATCGATAATTATATTAATTGTAAGTTCACATATTACGGAACCTCGGACACGTAGAAATAAACAAAGTTGACTATGTCAATTAGAAAAAAAAACACAATTATAGTTTTCAAAGTCAAAATCACTTCTAAACCTTTAGAACGCTGCGCTATTATTTCAATAAGTGCATAGTAAAACATTAATCAGAACAAAAGATAATTTCTTATGAACCAAAAGTTTTTCTTTAGAGCTGGGGCTTGAATTCTCAAAGATCATAACTGAGATTTAAATAAATTTTATTCCAATATAGAAAAAATTAAGCTCGCAATTAAATTATTAAATTCTGAAAACTTCTATATAAAGAACTTTTTGTTTTTAGAAATTAAAAACAACATTCAAAGTATCTATAAATAATCTAAAACATTAAAAACACTAAGAAGCAGAAAACTTATTTTTATTTTTACTTTAACTATTAAAATGAACATTATTTTATATATAAACACAAGCACAGTCATAAGAAAATTTGCTTGAATTATACGAGAAAAAGACTCACAAAAATATGAATGAGGCGAGGTCGGTTCGGCCTCAGCACGTGCACCGGTCTGCCACGCACTGCACCGACTACATCTCCGACACGCGAGTCAAATCTTAAACCTCCTCAATTCGGAAACTGTTATTCATGTATGAGATAACATTATCGCGTGCGAAGACATGAGCGGACAGTCGTTACAAATCAATTGTAATTATACTAGCGCAGTGATAAGAGACACTAATGGTGTCTATAATTTCTAGTTTAGCCACTAATCACGAGGTCGATTTCATGTCGAGGTCGACCGGCGGCCATGTCAACAGAGTACTCGTACATGCCTTAGACCTTATCTTATTTTATTGAACAAGGTACACAAACAGAAATACGAACTAATATTCGGTTCTAAAATTAAAAGTAAAATACAATCCAAAAAGTATACTTATATAACTGCAGTAGACTTAGCCGTAACAAAAGTAAACAATAGATAAAAAATACTTTTTTAATATTGAAAAAAAAAACGCGTAAATTTCTCTTCAAAGCTAAAAAGGCTAGTAGCGAAAATATATAGATGAACGTTACTACGCTTAATCTCATCGTACTCACGGCATATTTTGACAACAGGGTTGAAAAAGGAAGTGTTCCTGTGTATGTCAAACTTGAAAATTCTTTGAATACGCTGTCGTATACTAGAATTGAAGTTTTAATTAGTAAGTCTGGCCAAATCATCGTTGTGACAATTATTTAGAGAAACCGCACGCGCCTCCTGGTATTTTTATTGAATTTTATCATGTTTATCATGTTAGATTCACTGATATGTACCACAGTTGCCAAGCTTGCCAGGCGGGAAGTTTCTCAAGCTAGAACTCCTGGCTTGTGTCCCTCTGTCGCCTCTTAATTTATCCACGAGACGACATGGGGCAGGGGATATTCTTACACCGCCATGACCTACACGGTCAAGTATTGACAATATGTACAGCATAAGTGTGAGGCTAACAAAGAATACCGTTCTCTTTCGACAGAGGACAAGAACAACATGGAAGTGGAAACAAGGAGACAAGTTCTGAGCGGAAAGATGCGGGTACAATGACATTTATGAGTATAGTCAGAACCAAAAGAATGCCAATGAAGGAGAAAGCATTTTGTATTGAAATAATACTCGTTTTTACGGATTTTATCGCATACCCGACGTTTCGAGCGCTTTACAGCACCCATGGTCACGGGGAGGACTGAGATGTTCAACGTCCAAATGTCATAGTTAACAGCGGTTGCCATAGATAAAAATTTAACTTTTGTTCCGATCTACACAATATGAACTTATGGTATCTTGAAGTCTTGCAGTTGTATGCTTGGGTTGGGATTTAATTTTATTTATTATAGGATCCCAAGCAGATGGTAGCACCCAGCCATCTTCTCTATTGAAATTAGGATGTTTTTTGATTTCAAGAGCCTCGCGAATCATCCTTGGAAGTAATCGGTGTTCTTTAGCGAGGATTTGTGGTCTATCAAATCTGATGTAGTGACGGGGGCGATCCTGTACGTGTTCACAGACTGCAGACTTCCCGGAGCGTCGATTCTTCACATCAGCTATATGTTTACATATAGCTGATGTGAAGAATCGACGCTGTAGTGTTCGCGTAAATATAAGAAATCATTAAGCATTTTATAGTAGCATAATGCTGATGTGTTTCGTATGGTGAGTGTAGAGAACCGGAGACTCATTTTACTGGAAACGAGGCATTCCATCTCAGTCCTCAGGGGTGATAAGGCATCTGCACTTTGATTGTTTATCGAGGATAGATGTAGATGTCTACGGGCCACAGCATCCACTCATCCCATTAGTTATAAAGTGTGCTTGTTTATCACCCTTGTCCTATATAAAACAAAACAGAAAGGACGATTAATTATTTAATGAAATAAATTACCACAGCTTCAAATAAAAAATTAAACCAGAAACAATATCACAGTAAAAAACGCTCTTTAGAAAAACTTAATGAGCTTGATTTATATGATCTTATAATGCACCTTACATACACATTAATATGTGACGCAGACTTGATATAAGTTCTAAAATGTTTTTATAAATTGTGCATGTAAACAAATTCAAACGGGTTTTTACATATTAACTAACGACCCGCCCCGGCTTCGCGCCGGTGATTTCTGGATATCGACAACATCGCAACCTACCAGTTCCTATTGTGAATTTAAACCATTCCCGAATCAAAACACACACACACACACACACACACACACACACACACACACACACACACACACACACACACACACACAGCACGCACGCACGCACACACACACACACACACACACACACACACACACACACACACGCACGCACGCACGCACACGTACACGCACACGCACACACAACACACGCACACACACACACACACACACACCACACACGCACGCACGCACGCACGCACGCACGCACGCACGCACGCACACACACACACGCACAACACACGCACACACACGCACACACACACACACGCACACACACACACGCACACGCACACACACACACACACACACACACACACACACACACATTTTCACTAAAGTCGGTCCAACTGTTTAGGTGTTCAGCTACATATATACGGACAGAATATATATATACATACAGGCTGTTAGTGTAAACACCGTTGTCCTTGAAACCAGTGGTTTGGTTTCACTTATAGAACTACCTACACATCATTCAACATAAAAACACAAGTACTCATAACCTGTGATGTAATTTTCCCTTCATACTTTCATCCTGGCTTAGGACAGGGAAAAATTGAGGAATTAAATAAAAATCGAAAATTTTTCAAAAAAAAAAAGTTGTTATTTTTTATTGAATTTACGTTCTATAAGTGAAACCAAACCACTGGTTTCAAGGACAACGGTGTTTACACTAACAACCTGTGTAACTATTTGAGTTGCCGTGTAGTGGCTTAACCTGTATGTTCGGAAGGTGACGTTATTCGATACGCTTGTTGGCTCGCGACGTAAAATGGCGGGAATTGCAAATTTTTTGCCAACTTGCAAACTTTGCTATATTTACACTTTGAGACAATATTTACGGATAAAACTTACAGGAATTCTTATTGAATGTATAAACTATCGAATAAAATTATATATAAATATTTTAGTCGCTAGAAATTGTAATAAAATTCATAAATTACCCTTTATAGCATAGTAGTAGTAGATACGTCACTTTTAGTCTAAAATTACTACTAATTTGAATTCTACACGTTTGTTTTTGGAGAAATCTATATGAAAATGTTTGGAAATATGTATATTTTTATGTTTTATGTGTTTCTATTCGTTACTCATACCAAAATACAAAATAAAAAAATAAATTAAAAAAAACGTAATTAATTTTTATCTGTATGAGATTTCGAATAATTGAAATATATTTTTGTGTGAATTTGAAATAAATACAACGTCAAGTAATTTGAAATATGTTATAAAACTATTTTTTAGTTATATTTTACACTAAAAATAAATGAGAATTGGAAAAATAACACATTTTTGACCCAACCGCTAAAATATGCCTTTTCGATTTCGAACATTGAGCTATTATGTACTACGTACTAGAGGCAACACTGCATTCAGCTACTCTGTTCCACACAACTGCGGTGCATACACCGCACTTTAATCAGTCACTCGCTAGTCGCTTGTAGAGTTGTCACGTATTGTGTTAATTTAAAAAAATCTCTTGATAAAAATATGCCGTCGTGTGTACTTAGATATTGCACAAATAATTTAAGAAATGTCAGTTAAAACCAAGGAACTACTTTTCATCGGTTAATAATATACTTAATCAATAAAAAGTATTATAGATTAATAATAAAATATATTATTCCTAAGACGCCATCTCGTGTCATGAAATATAGATTATGAAATTAATTTATTCAGATGCGAGATTTCTGTTGTTACTTAAGTACAGGACGAATATATTATTATACACATTTTTTTGTAGAAACATATATAAGTTACAATAATTAGGCTAAATTTTTCATGTTTAAACCTGCTTATTATTCTTTTATTTTATTTTTAGGTTTCCACATCAAAGTCAAAGTGGCATAAATTCGTCCATTTTTAACTCTCGCGTGCCCAGCATTTATCAACGACTCTTATTCTAATTTAAATAAATATATTTGTAATTTAAATGTTATGTTAATAAGTTTTGTTAAACATACATTTAGTATGTTTTTTATATTTGACATAGATACCTTTTAAAATATTCAGATAAAAATATCATTAAAATGTAATTGTGATATAATATTATAAATGATAAAATTTGAATATTGTTCTCGATATAATTTACCTATTTAACAATACAATCTACTATTACCTACGGGTCATTCTACCTATGTTTATTCTATGATAAAAAAACTAACCGCGTGAACACAGAGTAGCACACATTTTTTGTTTGAGATAGCTGTTCTAGTATGTAAGTACATATTACTTCAATGATTTCGAAGTACTTTTGGCACTTACTTTTCACTTTTTATGCCATAAATTATATATCTACGTATTTATTATATTAAAAGGAATACACAAAAGTATAAAACTCACCTTTTTATTTCAAAAACACACAGAAAAACGGAGAAATCACGCACAACCACGCCCTACTGGTGTAAGAAGCTATTACGTCAGAATGATTTTTATGTTTATTTTTAGTTCGAAATTGACAGATTATGGTACCAAATTAAAGAGTATGTTTTGTCTATGTCTGTATTATGCATTTCAGTATAACTTTGTTATAATTTTTAATGACAAACTATTTTGCTATATTATTGTAGATTTTTGTTGGCGGGGTGACCTGTAATGTAGTTATTCTGTGTTTCGAATGGTGAGTGTACAGAACCGGAGACCGTTTTTATTGGAAACAAAGTATTACATCTCAGTCCTCAGTAATGATATGCATTCAGGAGAGATGAATATGTCTATGAGCCACAGCCTCCATTTACTATTAGTTGGACGGTGTGCTCATTGGCCAGCCTGATTCTATAAAAATAAACTTACTCAGACGGACCTCTAGACAGAACAGGAACTAACATAAAGTAGAAAAAGAAGTAGTAGTTAGCCCTCTAAATCACTTCCAGGTTGCAGTGGGCTTTATTTTGTGTTTTCTATATCAGATACCAATCAATATGTGTAACGGTAAATACCAATTGTCATACTTACCGCTTAGTTTATTGGCAAACGCATTAGCCTTCAAAGTACATTCATAAATAGTTTTATTTCTCTACTTTTCTAGTATAGTCATTCAGCGAGGAAACGCTAGCGTTCTTGCCTGATACATGATCATTTAAGCTCTTAGTTTTAACTTTATGAATTTTTAAATAAATGCATAGAGTATGCACATATTGTTCACAAAACCCATGCTCGACCGTTCTTTCTAAAGGTAGTGAAAACTGAATCAAAGACCATCAGGTTGTTTCAAAGTGTAAAGCGATTATCAGACAGACAAGGAAAAGCTAAGTTTAAGAATACACATACACAGTACACAACACTTCAGTTCAGAACCCGAGACCCGTTTTGTGCTGTACCCGAAAATAACTCAACGTGGAAGCCATCATATTTTTTAAACTTTACCCTCCACTAGGATTTTCTCCTGTATCGTGTGGGCAGTTTACAAACAAATTGCACAAGCACAAACATCCATACTCGGCACAATTATTCATTGGCCATACAAATAATGGTTCCGTGCGGAATTCGAACCCGCAGCCCTCAGCGCCACAAGTGCGTCACGGTGTCGTCAATGGTGTTGTAATTATGAATATATTGTAATAATTATTTTATTGATATATTTTATGCAATTTTATTTCTGGTAGGTTTAATATTTTTTACTATAAAAGTACACAATATTAAAAATAATGCAAAAAAATAACACGTTACATTAACTCATATAAAAAAAATAAAATTAACATAATTTAAGTATTTAACGTAATTAAAACAATGATGATTCCAGTAAAGACGAAATTTAAATAAAATTACTGAATAATAAAAAAAATAGTAACTACATTTTTCATTGTGCTCTTCATCATTATGATTTATGTTTGAGATAATAATTATGTTAGGTATTATTTGATACCGTTGTGTTTTGTTTTCTTTTTATGTCGAAGAAATATTATGTAGATTTCATTGCATTTAATTTTAGGGAACATTTACAATATAAAGAAAAAGGAGTGGAACTAATACATACTCATTTCTTTCTTTATCTCTTTTAAACAGTTCTTTTTCAAATACGGTGCACAAGAAAGGTAAAGTGACATGACATTAGCTTAGCTGGTTTTTTATTATTTACTAATTAGGAATTTTGTCAAAACGACATGTCAACCCTATCATACATTTAGACTATTATTGCTAACACTATAGAACGCAATTGTACTGAAATATAATTAAGAGTAATGATTAAAGTGCCGTGTAGTGGCGGCGCGGTGCGGCGAGGCGTAAGGATATCCACTGTTCCATCATCTTCCCGCGGGTGTCGTGAGGGGCGCCAAAGAGAAGCAAATCAGGAGATGGGCAACAGCATCTTCCTACGACTTAAGCCTTTACAACGACTTAAATAAAAAGCTGCGCTTGCTGAACGTGGTGATATCCCCCTATGAGGCAATCTCTGGGGGCGACTTGTGTTCCGCAGTGGTCTTTAAGAGGCTGTACTGGTAAGAAAAAGTCTTGGACAGTCTAATTGGGTAAGAGTGCGAACTGCCAACTCCGATGGTCACGGGTTAGAATCCGCGAAATATTTATTTATTTAAAAGCTTAAAAATAATACCTACGCTTAGCTCTAGCGTACATAGGACGAACTTAATGCATTTTCTGTCTATATACAGACCGGATATATATAGACCGGATATATATATAGACCGGATATATATATAGACATCAACCCCTGGTAATCCGGACTCTGGCTAATCCCCCCTTGTAATTCGACATGTTTTTATCTTGTAGGTAGATTCGAGTCACGCTATAAATCCGCAACGGAGAAATGTCCTTCGGGAATACGTAGACAAACAGACTGCTATCAGTTCGCGCCACCACGAATCAGCTTGACTGTTGTCTATTTTCTCAGTTCAAATGTGACTATGGTAGCGGCCTAGCGGGCGTTCATTCATTGCGGTTTACGTATTCATTGTGCATCACATGACAGGTCCAGCCTTTTCGGAGATTAGCCGGAACAAACAAACAGACCGACAAAAGTTTTAAAAATTGTTTTTGTTAGGTAGGTAAATATATACATATATATTTTCGACATTATAATTATTATATTCGACTAGTCGTGAACTACTCAACACAAGCAGAAGTGGTTAACGGGACTATTATAACGTTCGCTAATTAATCGGTTTTGACCACAACAATATCTTATCGAGCGATAGCAATTTTTAACCGTTCATTTAATTAGAGCATTTTGTGCAGTTTGCGCTTAGCGGTAGTTAGTAAGCAAGTTGTAATTTTAGTCATTAGCTTTTTACAATTTAATAACAGGTGCGTATGAAACTGAATTTTGAAACGAATTTACAGTCCACCTGATGGTAAGTGCCCGTGGACACCTGCAGCCAATTACAAACAATGAAAGCTGCAGGTGCGTCGTCACACCTGAGGACTATAATGGAATGCCCAGTTTTCAATAAAAAGGGTCTCCAACAATACGAAACTCAATAGCATTGAGCTGCTCCTTACTCTGGTGTTCTGTGAGTGTGAGAGTGCGGCTCTACCCGGTCGAGCCGACCCACTCACGCTGCCACCATAATATAGCTGCAGCGTTGCTCTACCATAATGTACATAACTTGCTTTAGATTTTTTATATAGGATAGGGTGACAAACGAGCACACAGTCCACCTGAACATCTACATCTATCCTCGGTTACGAATCAAAATGCAGATGCTTTGTCAGCCTTGAGGACTAAGATGGAATGCCATGTCTCCAGTAAAAAGGTTCTCCGGTTCTCTACACTCACCATATGAAACACATTAATATATATTACACATTAATAACAACATTAAGCTACTATTTCACGCTGGTATTCTGTGAGAGCGTGGTCCTTCCCCGGTCGAGCCGACCCATTCGTGCAACAACTATACTACTAATATAACTGCAGCATGGCTCTACCACGTATAAAATTTATAGTGCACTCTACTCTCCAATTAACTTTTCAGCTTTTCACTACTTTTTTTATTGCCTTTTTGTAGGATGTTTAGAAGAAACTGCTTACCAACTTTTGTTTTTACACGACTTCAAAAAAGGAGGAGGTATTTTGTATCAATTCGACTGTATTTTGTATGTCTTTTAGCTCAGAACGTATTTCTAGGTGAACTGATCTTGATGATTCATTTTCTATTTGAAAACTGGAGCTTCTCATGTGTTCCCATAATTATTTGATCTTTAATAATGTATATATAATGTGTTTAATTGACTACATAGATGATGTTCTCATTTTATTTATATTCAAGTCGGTTGTACAAAGTTTTTATTTTACCACTAGTTCTCTTTATTTTTGTTCTTTATTATGTATTTCGTTTTTAAAGGAAAGCAACGCGACGGCTTCACCGGAGTACCCCCGGCGCAACCGATCAATTCGTGTTTTCATTTCGTTGCGTAGTATAAATGTTTTCCAAGTCACGAATTACAACGCGCGCACTAGAGCAATCAATAGTACAATTAAAGCGGGTTTTCTCAGCGCGCTAATGGTGACATCTATTTACGCGCAAATTAATTTATTACTCAATTAAAATTCAACATTATTCAATAACGGCTTTGACAGGCTTTTAGCCAAAACAGATCAGCGTGTAATAAAACTACCATTAATATAGCTCATTAGATTTTTGGTGCACGAATTTAACCTCGCAGGTTTTGTATTAAGAGTCCTCAGTAAACGGAAGTACATTATATTCCATATGTGTACGTCATGCGTAACATTTGAAACAGTAACTTTTCACGTTGCTGAATTTCTTCCCCATTTTTAATGTTTTTCTTTAATTTACATTAGCTATGTTTATTGAACTTGAATAATAATAATAATAATAATAATAAATATAATGGCGTAGGGAAGTGACGACCCCATCGCCCGTTGACGTGACGGTTATGTGACAAAACCGCTACGTCCGCGCAGTCAGTCAGCACCTTGCCAAGAGGTGTGAGCGCCGTGCCTCGGCAAAAATTGATGGTGCAAGGGCCCGCTTGTGCATATGGCCTCACCATGAAACGGCGCCGGGTCTGGGCGTCTCCCGTTAAATGACGCCCTGTATGGATGATGGAACATAGAAGATTGCGCAAAGGGCCGCTGCCTGGAGGTCGTCAGGGCGCGTCTGGAGCTGGCGCTGGACGCGACAGCATGCGAACCGCCAGCCGAGCGCGAGGTGCTGCACGACCACCCAGCAGCCCCTCGCATCCATCATCCCCACCAGCTTGCTTGGTGTCGGCAGGGTCTTCGCAGGCCCAGCAATCGGCACCCGCCACTGGTGGAGTACGCCGCATGCAATGGACCATCAATATGAATTCAAACGCATTGCGGGCGTATTTTAGGGCGAAAGGGGGGAGAAATTGGAGGTTTCGCGTATCGGGCTAGGATGCATCGTCTTTTTACTGAGCTGGAGCCATCTATTACTGTCACCGAGCAAAACCTGGCAGACCGAGTTCGGTATATCTTACGCTCAAATATATTTGATGGCGCCGAACTCGAACGGCTACGACGTGAGGCTGTTCCCTCATCAAATGAAAACGCTACGACTGAGGGTGCGGTGCCACAAGTTGCAGAACAACCCGCACACGTGGATGCCGCCGAGAATACCCCAGTGGTTGCTGATTCAAATGATGATGGAACATTCACCCAGGAACTAGAAATAGAGCAAATGAGGAGTACATTGGAAGAGGCGATTATGGAAACGCGCAGTACGCCTCTCGAAAATCGACCGCGACTTCCCCGCATAGCCCTAAGCAAGCGGAATCGGGCTGTCGTGAGGGCTCTGAACCCAATGCTGGTGACCTATTTGGAAGCCAGCCGGGACCTTTGCGAGACGGACTCAATTCTCTTTGGCGCCGCACTGGCAGTCTGCCGTATTATAGGCGCCAAACTTTCCACGGCTGGACGCACTACTGGACAAAGTAGTGCTATCCCAGCCTGGAGAACAAGAATTGAAGAACGTATCGCAAAGGCTAGGGCCCTCATCGGCAGACTGATATGCTTCAGGTCAGGCAATACCAGGCCAAGGATTGTGCGCACCGTCAGGATGGCGTTTGCTGGGACAAATGTTAGTTTGTCCCAGCCGGATATAATGCAAAAACTGACGGAGCACATAGACGACCTGAAGCAGAGAATCGCTGCTTGGGGAAAGCGAATTCGGCGATATACCGAGAGGTCGACACGGTTCAACCAGAATCGTCTCTTCCAGAGTGATCAGAAGAGGCTCTATAAATCATTGGAGCGACCAATGGTAAGTGGAACGGGCCCAGTACCGAATCAGGCCGACACGGTCGCATTCTGGCGCAGCCTGTGGTCAGAGCCCGTAAACCACAACGAGGGCCCTTGGACGGAAGTTGTGGCGAGTCAGTGTGCGGGTATTACGCCCATGGACCCCGTCACCATAACGCCGGGTGACGTAGCTGAGGCGGTCCGTAGGGCCCCGAACTGGAAAAGTCCGGGACTCGACGGGCTGCATCACTACTGGCTGAAGGGGTTCGTGGTGTGTCACACTGTGCTCGCCCGACAGTTTCAAGAGGTTCTCAACCAGAAGTCGCTCCCGAGCCTCTTCACTACTGGGATCACCCATTTGGTTCCTAAAGGCCAGAGTACCACAGACCCGAGCAAATACCGCCCCATCACATGTCTACCGACCATATATAAGACACTAACATCCATTTTGAGCGCGAGAATCACTCGTCACCTGGACTCAAATCAGGTGATGTCGCGCGCTCAAAATGGATGTCGGGGCGGCGGTCGTGGAACCAAGGAACCACTCCTCATTGACGCGGTCATTGGCAAAGTGGTGAAATGCAACCGTCGGAACTTCTCCGCCGCCTGGATAGACTACAGAAAGGCATTCGACTCGGTGCCCCATACATGGCTAAAGAGAGTCCTCGAACTGTACAAGATAGACTGTACAGTTAGAGACTTCCTCGAGCAGTGTATGGGGCAGTGGAGTACGATCCTTTGTCATCTGGGCGAGCGGATGATGGCTGCGGAGAACCACATAAGGATAAGAAGGGGTATCTTCCAGGGCGATTGTCTGAGTCCAATATGGTTCTGCCTCTCTCTGAACCCTCTCAGTACCTTACTGGAGGGCTCCGGGAGGGGGATTTCAGCTACGGAAAGGAGGGACAAAAGTGACCCACCTTTTTCTATATGGATGACCTCAAGTTATTCGCCTCCAGTCGCTCCCATCTTATGGAACTGCTAAACATCACTTGTGAATTTAGCAATTCCATTGGAATGGAGCTGGGGACGGATAAGTGTGCGGTCCTCCATGTTGAGAGGGGGTAGGGTTGCTAACTCTGAGGGCATAGACTTATCTATGCCCGTCAACTTAAGGACCCTTTCCGAGGCTGAAACATACCGATACCTGGGTATGTCACAGAACATTGGTATCGATGAGGCTGGTATGAAACAGTCAGTTTGCGACGTGTTTTATGCACGCTTGACCAAAGTGCTTAACAGCCTTTTGTCCGGTGTGAATAAGACACAAGCATATAACGGCTGGGTCATACCTGTCCTCATGTATACCTTTGGCATACTCAGGTGGACTCAGACTGAACTTAACGCCCTGGATAGAAAAGTCCGCACTACCATGACGTCCCACAGGATGCATCATCCGAGATCGTCGGTAATGAGGCTGTATTTGCCGCGAAAGCATGGTGGGCGTGGCTTCTTGAGCGCGCTCACCATGCATAATCGCGAAGTGTGCAGCCTCCGTAATTACTTCCTGGCGAGATCGGATGATCCATTCTATATGGACGTCATTTCTTGTGATAAAGGACTTACCCCTCTATCCTTAGCCAACGAGCAATGGCAAGACCCGGCAGTGCAGACAATTTCCGACCGGGAGACCGTATGGAAGGAGAAGGAGCTCCACGGGAGGTTCTACAAGTCTCTACATGGGCCTTTCGTAGACACAGTAACCTCTCTCCACTGGCTACGCTTTGGTGACCTCTTCGGGGAAACCGAGGGTTTTGTCTGTGCAATACAGGATCAGGTTATTAAGACCAACAACTATCGGAGATACATCCTAAAGGATGGCACCATCGACATCTGTCGAGCTTGTCGCCATCCCGGTGAGTCACTTAGGCATGTCATCTCCGGTTGTTCGGCGCTTTCTAACTCTGAGTACTTGCACAGGCACAACCTAGTAGCCAGAATTCTACACCAGGAGCTCGCTCTGAAATACGGTTTCGTGGATCGGAAGTTGCCGTATTACAAGTACTTGCCGGAAGCCGTGCTCGAAAATGATCGCGCCAGGCTCTATTGGGACCGGGCCATCATCACAGACAGGACTATTCTTGCGAATAAGCCTGATATTGTGCTGATGGACCGGGCACAGTCAAGGATATTTTTGGTCGACATTACCATTCCGTGTGACGAGAACCTCGTGAAAGCCGAAACAGATAAGCAAACAAAATATCTGGACCTGGCTCACGAGGTGACCGACATGTGGGGTGGTCTGCCGACCGAAATTATTCCTGTAGTCGTCTCTGCAAACGGGCTAATCCCAGTCAGCCTCTCGGGTCATCTGAGGCGGCTGGGACTACGTGGCGGACCGCTCCAGGCTCAAATGCAGAAGGCGGTGCTCCTCGATACCGCCCGCATCGTCCGCCGGTTTCTTTCCCTTTCCCCCTAACCCTCGGCCGTTTGGTCTCCCCTGCCGAGGGCTTCCATCTGGTTGGGCTTTTATTTATTTATGTATTTTCATATTTATTTTATTTTATTGATATTTTTGTATGTTTATCTTTTCATTTTCGTTTATAATTATATATTTATACATCCCAACCAGATGAGAAAACTATATAGATACCCCACACAATAATAATAATATAATAATAATAATAATAATTTATTGTTTCTCACATAACTTTTACAAACAAATCATATTGAAGCTCTGTAGCCCGTGGTAGTTGAAAACTGTGTTACAGGCTACAGCATCTTCTGTTATGTAGAAAAATAATAATTACTAAAATTACTAAGAATTTACTAAAATTACTAAAATTTTATTGCTGCATAACAATGAGTTTACATAAAATATATATTAACATACTGTCTAAATATTACATCTATTTAGACAGTATGTATAATTATGTGGTATTGTGGGCTGGTTTTGGTGGACTTCACATCTTACAATTTTTTGTAATTTTTCAGGCATGCCGGTTTCTCGAAATGTTTCCTTTAATGTCGAACAGGTGGTAAATCAGCGCTTAAAGTTACAATTAACAATGTGATATTGTGGGCTGGTTTTGGTGGACTTCACATCTTACAATTTTTTGTAATTTTTCAGGCATGCCGGTTTCTCAAAATGTTTCCTTTAATGTCGAACAGGTGGTAAATCAGTGCTTAAAGTTACAATTAACAATTCAGTTGTCGCTATCGTGAATAAACCGAGGTGACGTCAGTTGTCACCTGTCTCTCAGATTATAATTATACTTTTTTTTTTCCTCGTTCGGATTTCTTCTTACTATAGGTTCTTTAACTATTATTTATGCTGTGTTATAGGTAGGTAAGATGTTGTTACATGAGTTTGGAAGAAAAATGTTAAAGAAGAGATAGGTAACTAGCTCATCTGCACCAGTCGCCTTGTAATACAGTCGGCACATTTCTTTTTGTTACAGTCACACATAAACATGAGATCTGTACGTCCTAGACCAACGTGGGACAATTATTTTTATTAATTAGATTGTTCGTTTTTAGCATTTCACGACCATATTGATATAATATGAACAATTATTACAAATCATTACTTAAAATCCGACTACTATTTTAAGAGTTACGGGCGGTCATGGAAACGGACACGTACAACAATATTACCATCCTTTAGGTCATCGCCGCAGTCGGATAAAGATAAAGAGTAAACTATGTACATAGATTACATAAAATATAAATAGATTATGCGGTACAGTGACGCTGCAGGCGCGCTGAGAGTTGTGGAGACAACAGAAAATTTTTTTTTTTCTGAATTCACTTCTAGTAATTGTTCAAAACAAGTTTATTTTTTAATCTACACAATGAGACGTTGTAACGTGTGCACGTCACGAGGTAGCTTACTAGGTAATATTTAAATCAATGACTAGTACCTACATCAGAAGTTAAAGTTGATATTATATAACAGAGTATTTTTTAACATCTGTCTGCAACATACTGAACAGAAATTGAAGTTTTGATTGAAGAAGACAATGCATAAGAGGTAGGGTCACCATCATCACAAGTCGATTGCTGGGCACAGCCTTCCCCGATCATTTATTAGGTAATTTTACTTGTTGTGTATTATTATTATTTGTTAGTTGTCAGAGCCACGCTGCAGACATATTGTAGTTGTCGCGTGAATGGCCCGGTTCGACCGGGACAAGACCGCACTCTCACCGAATACCGGGGTAAAATAGCAGCCTAATGCTGCTGTTTCATATAATTACTGTAAAGAACCGGAGACCCTTTTAACTAGAAACGAAGCATTCCATCTTAGTTCTCAGGGGTGAAAACGCATCTGAATTTTGATGTCTTAGTACCACTAAGGACTAAAATGGAACGCCTCGTTTCCACTAAAAAGGGTCTCCGGTTCTCTAGACTCACCATACGAAAAAGCAGCATTAAGCTGCTATTTTATATTATTCTGTGAGAGCGTGGTCCTGCCAAGGTTGAGCCGCACCATTCGTGCTGCAACCGTAATATAGCTGCAACATGGCTCAACACGTATATGTGTATCACTAGCATAAATTTAAGCGATTAACCCCGGAAATTTATTATTACTTGTTTAAATAAACACACTCTTACTTGTATGTATTAAATGTGACGTAACGCCTTCTAGCAATTTGTGTGTAAGTAGGGCAAGGGAGACAATATAGTGGTAGAGTACAATTTGCAGACATATAGATACAGAGAAAGCTGTGAGCGCGCGCGGCGAACCGCGAGACGTCAGCCAATGGGAATGAGCTGCAAAAAATTAACGCTTTCTGGGTGAGCTGTAATCACTGCAAACAGTCGTTTACAGACGTATCTAGTGAGCTGAGACTTGACAGGTTTCATCTATGCCGATAACATAAGAACATGATAACAATGTTCAACTCCCGCTCTTGACCCGTTATATAAGCATGACGTTCCCCAAGACTAAGACCAGTTAAACGATGATCTACATTCTATAATTTGTTTAAATATAATGCGAGACCCGCACCGAACCGAACTCAAAACATGGAGGCACTCACTTCTACTATTATCCTATGTCCGGTGTCATTATCATCATTATAGCCTTTCACAAGTCCACAGATGAACACCTATGTTCAACAGTAATGTGTGCACTCTGAAGCCTTCCCACAAGGAATGCCACAAAGCACGGTCGTGAGCCATCAGCACCCATTCCTACCTACCGGTAACGTAGCGTTATTATATATATATATATATATATATATATATATATATATATATATATATATATATATATAAATTTTATTTGACATGACAAAAGCATATGAAAAAATTAAATATGACATTCTCTTAAATAAACTTTATGACATTGGTATCCGTGGTGTAGCTCATAAGTGGTTTGCTTCCTTTCTCAGCAATCGTACACAGTACGTCGAAATAGAAAATGTAGATCAAGACTCAAAAACCATAACATGTGTCAGGTCGAGGGCCCAGCCGGTGCGGGACTCTATCTCTCAGGGGTCCGTACTCGGATGTGTCCTCTTCCTTATTTACATCAATGACCTCCCCAAGATTATTGATGAGCTTTGTGTGATGTTTGCCGACGATTTTTTCGTTGTGTTCCCTTGTATCAATGGTACCAAACTTAATGAAAGAATCGACATAATTATAAATAAAGTAAAACAATGGCTAAGGTATCATAATTTAGAAGTCAATTTCAAAAAAACTAAACTAATACAATTCAGACCACTACAAAAACATGAACTAGAGATAAATTATACATAATTAATCAAACAGAAGTAGAATGTGTTCAAAATTTTTCTTTGCTGTGTATAAATATAGATCCGAATGTTAATTTTAAATCACATATTCAAAAAAATAAGTTAAAATTATCACAATTTATATATGCTTTAAGAGAAATAAAAAAATCTACAAATTTAAAAACGGCAGTGACAGCCTATCACGCCTACGCTCAAGCGTGGCTAAACTACGGCGTCATACTATATGGAGCAACAGTGTAGAATAACACGAACTTTTTATTTTACAAAAAAATGTAAACGCGTACTTGCAAATATCAAACAAAGAGAAAGCTGCAAACCTCACTTTCAAAGTCTCAAAATAAAATTCTAACATTACCGTGCCTATATATATTAGAAATACGTAAATTTGTAAAAAGACACCCAAGTTTTTACACCAAAATCATAGACGCGCCCCGACACAACGTATCTCGCTATAAGAATAACCTTTTGCAACTAAAATCTAAATTAAAATTACACAGTACAGGGCCTTACTTGATGTCAATAAAAATTTATAATAAATTGCCGGAATACATAAAATCCGAAACAAATATTAATAAATTCATAAGATCTTTAAGAGAGATACTTATTAAAAAAATTTATTATTCAATTAATGAATACATTGAGGAAAAGAATTTTTAAGTGCCTGCCCCTCTCCTGTTCATTGCTATGGCTTTCGAGGTGCACGTGATTGTTAGAACTTGCATGTTTTGTTTAGTCTCTAAGTCCCATGTAACGCAATTTGTGAGTAAATAAATATATATATATATATATATATATAATCATCCTTTCACGGTAAATGTTGATCCAGTGAGAAGTTAGAACAATTGTTGATCCACCTATTTGACGTGTTTGCTCAGATCCTCGTCGCACAAAGTGATATACTTTGATCCATTCTTGATGCGCGTGTGACGTCGTTGGATCTGCACTAACAGGATTTCAATATACTCGTCAGCGATTTGACCAACATTTGTTGATCTATCAACGGTCGAAAAAATCACACTGAATATGATTTTTGAGATCCAGAGTTTAATTTATATGCGACATTTACTTAGACTAAGTGAATCCGGAGCCATAATTGACGAATAGGTAGGCATGTCGATCTAAAATCGATTAATCGTAAAATCGATTCTTTGGAGCAAAATAATCGATTTTTTGGATCGATTCGGAGCACCGCATCGATTCACTGAATCGATCCAAAAACCTCTCGAATCGGACCGATTCATCTGATTCTAGAACCAGCGATAAAATTCCCGAATTGGCTGGGGTAAGATACCGCAGTTTTTTAATTTTTTGCTGTTGGGGGACGCAAAAACAACCGATCTTACTTGGTAGATAATTTGAACGCAATATACAAAACGTAACATAATTAACGCACTTTGAAAAAAGTAGTTTGTTCAGAATTGTTTACTGAATCGATTCCTATCATTTTTAATATAGATAATTTTTTATCCCAAAAATAATTAAAACTACGTAAATTACAGTCACACTAAATCTGCACAGTCAAAACAAATTGAAATAGACCGTCACTTAAGGCAATAAGACTTTTAAGAGTGCAGTTTTATTTGTGTTATTACTAATTCTGTCATTCAATAAAAATAAACTTTATTTCAAGCACGTTAAAATCTTTGCGTTCGTGGATTTGTACTGTGACTACAAGATTCTTCCGGAATTAGTATAACTAATTTGATAAATAATCAGTGCATAAAAATGTTTAACTAAAAATTCAGTGTATGTATTATGGTTATAACTATAACCATAATACATACAAAAAAATGTAATATTATAAAAAAATGTAGTATAATACAATAAAAAATGTAGTATAATACAATAAAACTGTATAATACAATAAAAAATGTAGTGGGTACTGTTGTTTCCATCCAAGTTCAAAATGATAAAGTCCTTATAAAGTTCTACTTTTCAGATTTTTGGGGACACATTGTTTTTTACTTTTGGAGCGATTATTTCCGAAATTATTGACATTATCAAAAAATAATTTTAGTAAACCCCTATTCATTTTTAAATACATTTCCAACAATATATCACACGTGAGGGTTGAAATTAAAAAAAAAATCACTTCCCACATTACATATAGGGGGGCTACCCTAATAAAACATTTTTTTTCCAATTTTTATTTTACCACTTTGTCGGCGTGATTGATACACATATTGGTACCAATTTCAGCTTTCTAGTGCTAACGGTTACAGAGATTAAGCGAGGAGGGAACAGACGGACAGAAAGACATGGCGAAACTATAAGGGTTCCTAGTTGACTACGGAACCCTAAAAAAGGGATCGAGTGGCGAACCACCCCTAAAACAAGCGTTTCAAGCTTACCAGGAGAGGTTAAAAGGAATATTAGTAATTTTAATTAATAAGATTACTAATATTTTAATTTCAAAAAAATATTTAAGTTCAATTAAAGAAAAAATCGCAAATTCTTGAAATTTCATGTTTGAATATGTCGCGATTAATCGAAAATCGATTTTTTAATCCTCGATTTAATCGATAATCGATTCTAGTATCTTCGATTCGAATCGATTCAGAGATCGATTTTTTTAAGAGTGAATCGACATGCCTACGAATAGGTACTCGAACACGAAGCGGCAACGTCGCGTTCTGTGTGTGACAGAGAACCCAGTAGGTTACTTCGTTATAGTAATAAGGTAAGAAAATAGGTTATCTGCTGATTTTGTGGATTAAACTTTGGCAGGTTTTATTGTAGAAAGATGTTTGTTCGAGTTTTTGTTATCGTGTGAGTGAATTTGTGTTATTTTATTCATTTGTCATAGATCACTTAGAAGATGATGGATAGTACTTTATTACAAATTAATTTGTCACTCGAGTGTGTGTGTGTGTGTGTGTCCACTGTTGTTTTGTGTTTGTGTATGTGCTTGTGCGTGTATGTGTTCGTAAGTGCGCGCGCGCGCGTGTGTGAGTGTATGTGCGGGTGTGTGTGTGTATGTGTGTGCGCGCGCGTGTGTTTGTGTGTATGTGTGTAGGTTTGCGTGTGTGTGTGTGTCTGTATTTATGTGAGAGCGCGAGAGCGCGCGTGTGTAAATGCGCGTGCGTGTGCGTGCGTGCGTGTGTGTGTGTATGTGTGTGTGTGTGTGTGTGTGTGTGTGTGTGTGTGTGTGCCCAGAAAACGGAGGCGGAGAATGGAGACGTGGAGGCGGAGGTGAATGCAGCGTAGTATGTGGTGAAGGCGGAAGAGAGGAATTTGTGGTGAAGTCGGAGATAGTGGAAACGGGGGAATTGTGTTGGAGGCGGAAAGAATAGTGACGGCGCGTGGTGGTGGCGGCGGAGGGAGCGGAGTTTAGTGTTGAGGCGGATGGAGCAGAGATTATGGTGGAGGCGGAGGTAACGGAGGTGGAGAACGAACGAGAGGGGTGCGGTGGTAGATGTGGAGGCGTAGGTGGCAGAGGTGGTGGTGGGTGCACTGGAGTGCAGTAAAGTGGGTACCGCGTGAGGGCAAGTGAGGCTCATATAAAGGACAGTTGGTTATAGCGAAAAACAGTGTGGCTGGTAAGTGGATATCGATACTGCCCCTAGAGATGTTACTACGAGGTTATTCATTTTTCCGAATATCAGCTTGGATACCTATTGGTACTAGAGACAAAATGAAAAGAACTTTTGTTTTGTGACGGTTTCATCATAACTAACAAAACAAACCTAAATTCGGCATACCTAGTTCTACTAGTCCAGGTGTTACAGTGTTAGTTACCGAAGTACACCTTCAGGGCACTCCATCAAGTCCGGAGGTAAGTTCTCATCATAACTAACAAAACAAGCCCAAACTCAGTACACCCAGTTCTTCTAGTCCAACAGTTCCACTAGTAATCCCGAATTACATTTTGAGATCACTCCATCAAGACCGGAGGTAAGGTCTCATGATAATATCTCATGTAATAGTTCGATTCTATACCTATCAATTTTGTAAACGCGTCCTTAAAAATCTTGATTATGAAGATGTAGAAAACATGTTAACTGGTTTATGGTAAGAACACACACACACACACACACACACACACACACACACACACACACACACACACACACACACAAACACGCAAGCGCACGCGCAAACACGCACACATGCGCACACGCTCAAACGCATACACACACGAGCACACACACAAACACAACAGTGCACACACGCACACCCATTCACACAACCACACACACACACGCACACATATGCACACAAACACACACACACATAAACATACACACATACACATACACAGACACACACACGCACGCAAACATGCACTCAGACGAATACCTTATGTCGTCGTTGCCACCACTTCCGCTACAATAAGGGGGCGTTGTCGAGTAATTTGTTAAAAAAAGTCGTTTATTTCGACCACAAGGATCATAGATGTTAGTAATAATACAAATCTTATAGCTAATTTTCGTAAAACTTAAAACTATTTACCTAATTTTAAAACTATATATAAAACAGGTCCGATTAGTCAGCGCGTGCACCATATGACAACTGTTCAGGTACTGACCTCAAACCTGTCAGAAAATGCCCTCAGGATACCATTGGAACTGGCCCACACCCTGCGCACCAAGGATGTGCATCGTTTACGCATGGTGGTCTAGAAACAATCCACACGCGCATCCGCGAACATACCCGGCGCATTACAATAACGAGGTAGACCAAACAGCACCCTGAATGCATTATATAACACGCATTTAATCTGTAGCTTGTACCGCCAAAGATACGAAACGGCAACGTCGCGGCTGCATTCAGCCAATCCGATCGTTTATCTTATCGTTTTCTGTGCTCTGATTGGCTCAATTAAATCGGATCAACAAAGTGCTCGCGTGAAGTCGCGTCTGATCAACATTTACCGTAAAGAGATCTATATATATATATATATATATATATATATATATATATATATATATATATATATATATATATATATATATATATATATATATATATATATGAGATTTTTTTTATTATCAAAGTCCATTTAATTAATAATTACCAGTTATGTTAAATGTACAAGATTTTCATATAACCTACCCAGCTGTCTCTGCTGCACTGGTCACTCGTCACCACCGGCTCATTTGTTCCGAAGCTTGACCTGGACACGCGGACAGATCACAATTTGAAGATTGCTCATATACCACTCAATTGCACTAATAACCTCCTGAGTTTAACAGAAGCCAGTTATTACAATACGTATTACAGCCATACACTTTAATTTTATTTGTATATAGACTATACAGTGACGCAACAAGACCAAAAACATGAAGGCACTCATTCCTATTTATGTCCAGTATAATCGCTCTTATGTGGCTCGAAACAACCTACATATATTATTCTTCGGTTAAGGTCGGAATAGACCGCGCTCTCCCAGAATGCTGATATTCTACAATGCCTGATGAGTTGATATGTGACAAAAACCGAACTGATAACGAACCATCCCGTATTAGTCCTCCAAAAGTGTAATTTTTTTAATATTAACCCGATATATATCACACACACATATTTTTTTTTTTTTTTTTTTTTAGAAACCAACCACTGGTTTCAAGATAACGTGTTCACACTATATATATATATATATATATATATATATATATATATATATATATATATATATATATATATTATTAACAGCCTTTATTTCTTCGACCCATCTTATGGATTGTCTGCCTCGTTTCTTTCTCCTGTTTCTTGTGATCCAGAACATTATTGTTTTTGACCATTTTTATTTGCCCCTAATTGTATGCCGTGTCCATTTCCATTCAAGTTTTATTATGGTTACTGTAATGTCTTTTTTTTTTTTTTTTTTGTGCGCCAATAAAAGGAGGCCTTTGGGGGGGGGGAGTCCGACAGGGAGGTCTTGTTGTTATAAGGGCTCTGTCCACCGGGGACCATAGGTGTTCGCTTTTAAAACCGCGCTTTAGGGGGGGGGGGGCGGGTGTATTATGCTGTTTTCCGTTAAACAAGCGGCGTCTTGGTAAAAAGGGCGCAGCCGGCTACTGCCGCTAGGGAGTGCCTATTTCATATTAAATTTTATTTATTATTTATTTTATTTAGTTTGGGGGGCCCGGCCGGCCGGCCGGTTGTTTTTTTTTTTGTGGGTGGGGGGGGGTTGGGTGTTTGGCGGCCTCTGGGGGGGGGGGGGGGGTGGGAGCTGCCCAAGGTTGTGTGGGTGTGTGTGTGTGTTTAGGAGTTTTCATGTTTTTTAAAATATTTGTAATTTTGGGGGTGCTCTTTTCCGTTGGAGGGGGGGTCGCGGGGGGGCCAAGGGGGGTCCCCCAGTTTGGGTTTTTAAATGGTTTGCGTGGCAGTATATGTGTCTTGTTCCGGTGCGTTTCTTTATAGTTGTAGTTCTTTTTTTTTTGTCAGTTTTCCCCCACCATACACCATTCCATAGCATTTTGGCACACTGCAAGTTTTCTGTTGTGAGATTTAGTAAGTGCCCAGGTTTGGCAACCATATGTCAATACAGGCAATATACAAGTATCAAACAGATCCCGCTTGATGGTCATACTTATTTCTCCGTTTTTCATAATCTTTTCAGACTCCAATATTGTTTCCACGCGTTCCCACTGCGTTTATCAATTTCTTTTGAAGTTGCATCTGTTGGCGAGATTAATTATTTAAGCGAACACTTTGAACACAGATTGGGTAACAAACGGGCACACAGTCCACCTGATGGTAAGTGGGTGCTGTGGCCCATAGACATCTACATCTATCCTCGATTACGAATCAAAACGCAGATGCGTCGTCACCCGTAAGGACTAAGATGGAATGCCTCGTTTCTAGTAAACAGGATCTCCGGTTCTCTACACTCACCATACAAAACACAGCAGCATGAAGCTACTATTTTACGCTGGTATTCTGTGAGAGCGTGGTCCTTCCCCGGTCGAGCCGATCCATTCGTGCTACAACTATACTACTAATATAACTGCAGAATGGCTCTACCACGTATACGTTTTACGGATTTTATCGAGTTTAATTTTAACTTTTTAATTTCCGACGTTCCGGGTGCTTAACAGAACTCATGGTCGACGTCCCAATGTTATAATTATCCCGGATACCTTCTGCTTTTGAATATTAATTATACGTCCGATCTACGTAGAACGAACACACAGTATCTTGAAGTCTTGCAATGCTTGAGTTTGGATTTAATTTTGTTAATTAGGACCCAAGAAGATGGTAGCAACATCCATCTTCTCTATGGAAATAAGGATATTTTTTTAAATTCAATAGCCTCATGAATCATCAGTGTTTATTTACAAGGCTTTGTGGTCTATCAAATTCGATGGAATGGGTGCTACCATCTGCTTGGGATTTTTATGTGTACTCAAGTGGACAACGGATATCTATATGGAAATGCTAGTAAAATGATTTTATGTGCGTTATAAATTTACGCAGAATTCACTTAAACAGGTTCAGAATGCTTTGTTTCATTGTCCGACTCGAAGTTAACCCCGGACCCGGAAAAGTGAGGAGACGACAGAGTTCAATAAAAGTCAAGATCGAGCATACAAAATGGCGTGACGTAAAATTAATTTGTCAAGATGCACTTGCAAAATGATAATGGCTTGTAATTTCGTAGTTCCCCTTCCTTAAGACTTGATGGTAAATACCCGTGTACTTATCCGTATTATAAACACTTTTACTCATACTCAACGTCTCGATGCTAGAAAGTAAAAGTCGACGAGTTTAGACATTAGCGCTGGTTAAAAAATTAACCCCTGTGTTAGGAATAACTAGCAAGAAAGCCTTTTTTAGATTAAGGGTGATAAGCGAGCATACAGCCTATCCGATTATAGAAAGAAAAAGGAAAGCAATAGTGATATACCAACATACCATATCAGCTTAATACTGCTTTGTTTCGTATGGTGAATGTAGAAAATCGGAGATCATTTTCGCTGGAAACGAGTCATTCCAACTTAGTCCTCAAAGGTTACAACGCATCTGCATTTTGATTCTTAATCAAGTATAAATGTAGATATCTGACTGCATCCACTAACCATCAGGTGGAACGTGTTCTCATCTCTCTCTCTCTCTCTCTCTCTCTTATTCCATAAAAATATCATGTGATATGTTTTCTAAATATGAATTATCAAAATTACATTTCTGCGGCTTATCTACTGAACCGAAACCTAATCGGTCTCATATTCACTTTTTGTAATAAGACGGAATAGTTTTTCTCTGTATCGGCAAGACAATGTGACTATGTAAAATATAGAATTCAAAATGACACGTAATAAATTCAAAGATACGTTGCAAACCCATGACATTCATTGCTATGCAGATGACAGCACTGGTGATGCTCTACATCGGCCGAGCCAATATTTCTCGGTAAAACGTCTCCGAGTGCCGGGACAAACTTGTGTCTGAAGTCGAGTCTTTGCTGAACAGAGTCTCGGATTAGGGGTGACTAAATCTAGTCCAGTTTAACCCCCAGAAGACACAAGTTTGCGCGTTAACCGTTAAAAAGAACCCCTTTGTCGTATCTCCTCAGTTTCAAGGCACTCCCCTTGTTGCCTCAGCCAGTATCGGAATCCTCGGCGTCGACATATCGAGTGACGTGCAGTTTTTGTGGTCACTTGGCAGAGAAGGCCAAATTGGCCTCTAAAAAGCTTGGCGTGCTCAGCAGAGCGGGACAGTATTTCATGCCGGCACACCGGCTGCAACTTTACAAGGCGCAGGTTCGGCCGCACATGGAATACTGTTCCTATCTTTGGGCTGGGGCTCCCCAGTACCAGCTCCTTCCACTTGACCGCATCCAGCGCAGAGCGCTATGATGGTGAGTGGCTCGATTCACTGGCGCTGCGAAGAGATGTTACATCTCTTTGCATTTTCTTTCGCATATATCATGGGGAGTGCTCTGAGGAATTGTTCGGATTAATCCCCGCCGCCAAATTTCGTGAACGCACTACGCGGCCGTGATAGTAGCCGTGGTAGCTCAGTGGTTAACGCTCGCTGTAAATATAACAGAACGCGAGTAACCCGGGTTCGATCCCCGCCGGCACCAATGAAATTGTTAATTGCAATTTTAAGTGCTCGGCGGTGAAGGAAAACATCGTGAGGAAACCTGCATGTCTGAGGAATAAGAAAAAAAATATTTCGAAGACATGTGAAGTTCGTCAACACGCATTTGGGCAGCGCGGCGGACACTTCCTTGCCCTAAACCCTCTCAGAAATGAGGGGAAGCCTGAGCCCAGCAGTGGGACGTATATAGGCTGTAACTTTACTTTACTACTTTTTACCACGCGGCAAACTTCCCGATACCATCCACACCATCTGGATGCTTGGCGGTCAACCACTGTACGTTTCAAAAGGAGTTTTCTTCCGCGTACGACCTCTCTATGGAATAGTTTACCACCGGCGATTTTTCCGGACCGATACGACCTGGGGACCTTCAAGAAAAGAGCTTACTCCTTTCTAAAGGGCCGGCAACGCACCTGCAATCCCCCTGGTGTTGCGGTTGATCATGGGCGGCGGTAGAACATCAGGTGAGCCGCATGATCGTTTGCCCCCTCTTCCATAAAAAAAAAACGTAAGTACACGGTACGAACATGGAATTTGTCGAAAACATACGTGGTAGAGCTACGCTGCAGCTATATTATGGTTGTAGCACGGGAATGGGGCGGCTCGACCGGGGCAGGACCACGGTCACACAGAATACCAGCGTAAATTAGCAGCTTATTGCTCCTGTATTTCATATGGTGAGTGTAGACTACCCATTTTTACTGGATACGAGGCATTCCATTTTAGTCCTCAGAGGTGAAAATGCATCTGCAATTTGATTCCTTATCGAGGATAAATGTAGACGTCTATGAACGACAGCATGCACTTACCATCAGGTGGACTGTGTGTTCGTAGGTCACCAATATTCTTTAAAAAAATTACCATGTTTACAGCTTATAGAGCTACAAAAATAATTAACATGACTTGAGCAAACAGATGTTATCTCTTAGTCTCTTACTCATGTAGACTAAACGAGGAATTGTTTACAGTTCTCTCCGGCTACCTATTTTTTTAATATACATAATAATAACTTGTTTTGACTGATATTATGTACCTACTGAGAGTATTTATGATAATACGTTCCTTGTAAAATAAATAGTACTCTCCAGTATGGCCTTTTAATGCAAGTACTAGCTATTTTCGAGGATTTCACATCAGGTAAGAACTTAAAGAAATGTCTGTTAATCAAATGTTCAAGCTTTCATACGGAATGCTCAAGAAATGTATATTTTTTAACTTCCCGCTAAGAAAATTAACAAACACCTACATACAAAAATACAAAAATCGGGAAGTTATTTTCATCAAATCTTGACGTTTTGAGGTCACAGGCAGCCACCCGCCAACGCACCTGCAATTCCCCAGGTGTTGCGGTTGTTCACGGGCGGCGGTAGTCACTTACCATCAGATGAGCCGTATGCTCGTCTGCCCCTATTTCTATATAAAAACAATAGTTACTCTACTCCAGAGTCAGTATTTTATTCATTCATTTTATGTACGCTATTATGATATAGTGCCTGAAAATATACAAGCTTTCTTTATTGAGAGGTTTAATTTTGTTAGACAAAGACAGTCGAAGCGACAGTAGCCTAGTGGCAGGGCGCGGTCCGCGAACTCAAAAAGGTCGTGGGTTCGAATCCGCCATTCCACTACTGGCGTGAACCACTAACGTAACACAAGCAAGTTAAGCTTATCACGAGTGGTTAAGGGGAATATTAGTAATGTTTATAGCATTGTTAATATTCTTTAAAGAAAAGACTAACAATACTCAATACTTAATAACTTTATTGCATTCAATAGGTTACAAAAGGTGTTACATAGTTTTATGGTATCTCTATAGACCCTCATGGGCACAGCAATATTATGAAGGAGGAACATTTATTTTGTTTTATTATTATTATTACTAAATAATTATTTAATATTAACATTCATTATATTATATAAACATACACACATTGAATATGGAATACGGCTATTATAATTGTTATTATTTATTAATTGATTTTGACATTTAATATATTATTATAGGTAGCACAATTGAATTTTTATTAAATTATTTGAATCATTTTAAATTTTATTATAATTTTTTATTGTAATTTATTTTCCGGTTGGCTGGTAGAAAATGCCATATGGCATTAAGTCCGCCGTTTGTACCTTTAGTAAATAAAGTGTAAAAATAAATAATAATTTTCCTTGTTACCTAACATTTATATTTATATCTATATTATATTATATTTTTATCTTCTAAAAATTCAGAAGTACTATATTTTTTATTTTTTTTGCGCCCGAAGCAATTAAAGGGCTACCCTATACGTAGGGAGGCGTAAAATGCATTACGCATACCACGATAGCCGGTCTATCGTGGTTATGAGGGACTCACATCCTACCGGGGACCCTAAGTGATACCCTCTAAAAACCGCCTTTGGGGACAGGCAACCGGCTGATTAAGCTTTATTGTGCCTTATCGTGAGCGACCCTCTTTTGGGAAAAGAGGGCGCAGGCGGCTACGAGCCGCTGAGGGAGTGCCTACGAAGGCAAATTAATTATGAGTAAATAATTTAATTTAATTAGAGTTGGCCTGAGCCGCCAGGAGGCAGTTTATGTCGTTTGTTAGTTTATTAGGCGGGTCCGAGAGAGAGTTTCTCGGCCTGCGGACTCGATAGCGAGAGGGGGTGGCGCTGCATAAGTAGCTGCCTCACGAATTAAATGATTTGAGTGCGACTCTGAGGCTTTGAAGAAGTTCTCAGAGAGTTTTTGGAGAAATTGTTGAATTGTGAGGAGCTCTAGGTCCCGATGAAGGTCAGCATTACGGACGTACCAAGGTGCGTTCGCAGCTCGACGACAGAAAAGGTTTTGAACTATTTGGAGTTCATTAATAATTTTAGGGTTGGCGTGGGCAAAAACGGGGCCCGCGTAGTACATGACTGGTCGTATACAGACCTTATAAAGGGTACGCTTGTTTCTAAGGGACATTTTACTGTGTCGGCCCAACATACTGTTGAGCCTACTCAGATAAAACCGTGCGTGACGGGTTACTCTTTTGACGTGGGGCCTGAAAGTCAGCCGCGTGTCTAGAGTGACACCTAAATATTTGGCGGTCGTATGCCAGGGGACAGGGGTCCCTAGCATACGTATTGGTGGAGATTTTTTGAGACGGCGTCGTTTATAATCGAAGTGAACAGCGGAGCTCTTTTCCGGGTTCACATCGATGCGCCATTTTTTGAACCAAGCTCCTAGGTCATCAACTAACTTTTGAATCTTGTTCCGTATGAAGGGTAGTGAGATACCTTTACAGTAGATAGCAGTGTCGTCTGCGAAGAGGGAGAGCTGAACACCTTTCGACGGGATGGGAATGTCGTTGGTGAACAGGATGTGCAGCAGAGGAGCAAGTACTGAGCCCTGAGGGACACCAGCCTTGATAGTTCGCTGTGAAGATAGCGTGCCTTCGTGTCTAAAACGAAAGGTACGATACTTTAAGTAAGAGGCCACGAGACGTACTAGACGATCGGGGAGACCTATTTTGTAGAGTTTGTAGATAAGGCCTGTATGCCAGACTCTATCGAAGGCTTTAGCTATGTCGAAAAAGACCGCGATGGTCTTATGACGACGAGGATAAAAACCGCTGAGGATATATTCCACAATACGGTGAACTTGTTGGGGACATGAGTGTTGCGCTCGGAAACCGAACTGATGGGGAATGATAAGAGGGTCACCGTCTGTGGGAAACAGATAGCGCCTCATACGTGTTTGGATGACTCTTTCGAAGAGCTTGCCCATTGCCTTGAGGAGGCTAATGGGGCGATGGCTGGAGGGGGAGGTTGAGAGGCTTGCCTGGCTTGGGAATTCCAATCACAGTTGCCTCTTTCCACGTAGTGAGAAAGTAACTAAGGTTGAAGCAGGCGTTGAAGATAATAGATAATAAGGTTAACACCTGCTCAGGAAAGTGTTTTAGGGCTTGGTTGGAGATGCCATCCGCGCCCGGAGCCTTTTTAGGCTTAAGTCCTTTGATGAGGGATGAAATCTCATCATTGGACACAGAGATAGGTTCGGAGGCCGTAGGGGGTGAGTTCCGGCGGTGGACCTCATCCTCCACTGCCTGGACGTGTGAGGGGTCGACGGGTTGAGAGCTATGAGAGCATTGTGCGGCAATGCTATCTGCAAAGCACTCAGCCTTTTCCTCGTCCTCGAAGGCAACCGTGCCGTCGGAACGGGAGAGAGGGGGAGTGTGGGTGATAACGTCTATGCGGAGGGCTCTGGCCATCTGATAGTACGCTTTATGAGATGGAGAGATATTCTCCATGAGTTTACTCTTTTCGAGGTCTCGAAATTCAGAGAGGCGGAAACGGAGTTCTCGTTGAAGACGATTGGCCGCGCGCCTATATTCGGGGGTGGGATATTTTGCTGCTCTTCGGAAATCAGCTTTTTTGGCTTTTAATAGGTTGCTAATATGTAGGGGAAGCCCACTATTGTTAGCAACCGGGACGACCCTTTCGTTCTCCTTAAGGGAGGATTTAATAAGGGTGGAGAGTGAATCGACCGCGGTGTCGATTTTTTCGGGACTGTCTAAGTCCGACGGTAGGGAGATGGTAGAGTCCTGTGAGTCCAGAGCTTTAGCTAGGGACTCCTTGAATCCCTTCCAATTAGTGAAGGTTTTCGTGTGTGTCGCGTGTGTGTCTAGATCGTCTAGTGTCTCGATTGCTCTGAGGTTGAGAGAAACTTCTTGGAGTAACGCAAAATCTAGTACATCGGGGGGCGTGATCGGTGTTATCGGGAAAGTGAGTAGCACCGAGCGGACTATGAACGGTAATATCAAGAGACTGCGTGATATCGAGCAGTATCTTGCCACTAGGGGACGTAGTGCGGCATGTCCATTCAGTATGCTTGGAGTTAAAATCTCCAAACATAATGACTGAATTGCCTAAAGATAAGATGGCCTCAAAATCTTTTTTTGAGGGGATGGGTTCCTGAAGGGATGTAACAGGAGGCTATGAGGATGGACTGATGTCCAGTCATAGCTAGCCTGCATACCGTGGCTTCCATGTTGGTAAGCTGCGGAGTAGAAATGGGCGAGCAGTGAAGTGTCTTCTTGTAATAGATGGCCGTTCCGCCGCCTCGGCGGTTGGGTCTGTCGTTACGAAGAAGAGAGAAGTTTTTAATAGAAAGGCCTTTAGTGTCCTTAGTAGGTGTCCTTGAGATTAGTTTCCTGTAGGAGGAGGAAATCGGCTTCACGATTCCGAAGAAAGAGCTTAAGCTCTGGGAGGTTATTTCGCAAACCGCGAATATTAAAGGATACAAGCGATAAACCCTCCATCTTCCTCCTAGGTTATACTTCTTAAAGTAAGGCTTACAGCTTTCTGTGTTTCGTATATTAGCTATGATTCGTATTAGTTTTTTTGTTTAGTTAATAAACTTGAGGCCTCAGTACTGCATCCCCATAGGACAATGCCGTAGCTGAGCCATGCATATGCATACGCGTAGTAGGTTGTTATCGCGGTGGTTACATCTGTTGTTTTTTTTTACTTCTCGTAACGCGTACATAAAGCTGCGTAGCTTCCTATGTAATTTTTCTATATGTGGTTTCCAAGTAATATGGGTATCTATTATTAGGCCCAGTAGGTTGTGCTCGTTAACTGTATCTATAGTGAAGCCGTCATTATCTATTTTTATATCTAATTTTGGTTTTTGATATGGGTGAAAAGACATTATTTTAATTTTCGATAAGTTTATCCGCAGGTTATGTTTAGTTAGCCAGTCCGTTGTTCTTAATAATATATTGTTAATTTTTTCTGTTACATTCATTGGACTTTGGCTTGATATAAGAATAGAAATATCGTCCGCAAACATGACACAGTATTCCTTGAGAGCCTCTGCAAAGTCATTAATGTAAATTAAAAACATAAATTAAAAACATAACAAGGGTTATATCAATAAAAATGTTGATGATGACCTCTAGAAGTAAGGTGATCTTTCTGTGAATTTTCTAACAAATAAAAAGAGAAATAAATTACAATGAATCATAGTTTGTACGTGCCAGCCGCGCTGCAGCTATATTATTGCTGTAATGCGTATGGGTCGGCTCGACCGGGGAAGGACCACGCTCTCACAGAAAACCAGCGTAAAATAGCAGTGTAATGCTGCTGTGTGCTGGATGTTGATTTGAATTGGGGATCCTTTTTACTGGAAACTAGGAATTCCCTCTTAGTCCTCAGTGATTATTAATCGAGGATGTATGTAGAATCTACATTGTAGATGTCTATTAAATGGATTGTGTGCTCGTGTCACTTAAAAAAAATTGTTTAACTACTCATCGTCAGCAAAGGTGTTAACTACCATAATTTAGTGGCGTCCAGTTATTAAAATGACGACCTTCAGTCAAGTTTTGTGAACACAAGGTTGCGTCCGTGTCGAAACGGTGACCGTTTCGCAAACCATTATGGACATGATGAAGTAGCTATACAGCCAATGTCAGGTGGATAGATGTTGCGCAACACCAATACGACATCTAGTCTGATATCTGATATAAGTTTATCTGACAGATTTAAGATTTCAGACATCACGTATAACGTCATTCGAAGAGATTTCTGTTAAATTTCCTGAAACCACGAATTTGATTTTCCCGGATTCGATCCCCACCGGCACCAGTGATATTGTTAATTGCAATTTTAAGCGCTAATTTACCACATGCTCGGAGGTGAAGGAAAACATCGTGAGGAAACCTGTATGAGATTTATACGTGGTAGAGTCACGCTGCAGCTAAATTTTAAGGCTTACTTTTAAGGAATTTGATTTAATAATAATCCTCCAGACCGAATTATTAGACTAGCCATCTACGCACCACAGGGTTATAGTGTCTGATTATATGCGTAAGCAGAGGTGCACTCTCTATTCCCTCACTCTCATAATTAATCCGATTGGACTGTAACAGGCACGACCGGAGAGAGATCAGAGGCGGGAACAACGGCTTTACGCACGTCCCGAACTCCCGAGGCACGGGGTGAATGAAATATGTCCACTGAGAATGTCTTGACAGAAAAACCCATTAACTGTTTTTTCCCGAGCCGAGATTTGAACCCGGGACCTCATGACCACCAACTGCTTTTACGATCACTAGACTAACGAGGCAGCCAAATTAAATTTAATTTATTTATATATTCAAAATGTTGTGGCGCGGATGACAACGTATCTGCATTCTGACTCTTATTCGAGGATGTGAGATGTCTATGGAACCATACCAGCATTTAGTTGATTATAGCAACAGCTACAGTTAGGCCTATTTTTGATAAACTATGGTATTGTAATATTAACCGTAATATGTCAATAGCGGCATCCACTGAGCTAGACATCCTAACTACATGAGATTGACTTGACTCATACCCGCTCATACATTAATGTGGTACATGACACACAGCACTAACTATGGTATTGTAATATTAACCGTAATATGTCAATAGCGGTATCCACTGAGCTAGACATCCTAACTACATGAGATTGACTTGACTCATACCCGCTCATACATTAATGTGGTACATGACACACAACACTAACTATGGTATTGTAATATTAACCGTAATATGTCAATAGCGGTATCCACTGAGCTAGACATCCTAACTACATGAGATTGACTTGACTCATACCCGCTCATACATTAATGTGGTACATGACACACAACACTAACTATGGTATTGTAATATTAACCGTAATATGTCAATAGCGGTATCCACTGAGCTAGACATCCTAACTACATGAGATTGACTTGACTCATACCCGCTCATACATTAATGTGGTACATGACACACAACACTAACTATGGTATTGTAATATTAACCGTAATATGTCAATAGCGGTATCCACTGAGCTAGACATCCTAACTACATGAGATTGACTTGACTCATACCCGCTCATACATTAATGTGGTACATGACACACAACACTAACAGTATACAGAATCATAAAGATAAAGGACATTATCCTCAGGACGTGAATAATGCTCCCATTGCGTTAAGTTTTAAAAAAGACTGGACAGATGATACAAAGTCAACTAAATTTAGTGTATTCTTGGTGTGAATTGGACTAATATAAACCACTAAAACAGTTATAGACATCATCTATATACTTTCTGGTCACGAGAATCCTCATTTCCAAACGGTAGCAGAATTGAAAAAAAAATTTTTTTTCCCGTTTCAGTTTTCCTTTATCGCCTCCGGCGAACCCGGTTAACGGTGTAGTTCCCGACTACACCGTTAACAAACATCGCTTGTATATTAATTGTTTTAAAACGTATTAATACGTAGTACTGTTATTAATTCTGTGTTATTACTAAATTTCTTTCAGCGCGGGAATTCCAACTCTCGCTCATTTCCTGGAATGGTTTCCATTCATCAACACATCAAGTGATCCGAGTCGGATTTCGGGCAATGATCTATGTCACGCGGACGCGGTGCGTACGTGACGTGACGTAACGTTACGTGCTATCTGTACTGCATTTTATAGCTCGTCATTCTTAGATAGGTCTTATAATGAATTAAAGTCGACGCAACCCTTATTTAATTAAAATAAAACGATGACGACTGACTGACTGACTGAACGAATTTTTTTTCTTAAGAGGACACATCGAAAAGGCTATCGCCGTACTGATCCTAGTGAATACATAATTTCTATAAAAACTTGAAAAAACGCCGTCATAAGGTCTAAAATAGCGTAGCGCCCGCGACGGTTTCAAGCGCTTAGAAATTCTCAGAAACTTTAAAATATATTTTTTAAAAATTATTGATTTAAGTAATCAAAATAATGAGCAAGTAAATTATGAATATTGTTGTTATTAATATATTTGAGTGATTTCCAAGCACGTAGATTAAGTAATTTCGTTGTAATTTCAACTATAGTGATTTTTTAGAGGTGTTTTCGCAGATAATTATGATCGACTCAAAATTATACAATCGTGTTTTTGAACAAGCAAATTCAAGATAAAGACATGAATTTACCTATATCAAAATTCCACTTTTTGTAGTGGTGTCATAGTCCTATACTATTCGAAGAAAGGAGATGCATTTTTTCACGGTGTCGCCTTAAACGTTGATGTTCTCAACGTATAATGCGAAGCGAAATTCTTTCGGGACACAATTCACATTATACATAGTGGTTTGTTACTTAACTTATTTTTGTGTGGTTTTTTTTTCGTATTTAGTCTTAACTGTTTTGGTTTGTTATAAATTCTTTCTCATTATTAAATTGTTTAAGCGATCATACAATGCTTTCTATATGTACTTTAAAACTTTCTATGCATGATTCCTTTTGTAATTTGTATGGATTAATTTTTATTGTTCATGTTCAATTCTTGTTTGACTATATTTCGGGCATTGTTTTATTAAATGCATCGCGGTAGTACGTACTGCGTACATTAAATGTGGTCTATTGTGTGTCGTGTAATATTGTCACAAGGACTTACATCGTTTGACTGAACGACAAGGATGATATGCCCATTGTAAATTTGATTGTTTTAAATATTAAGGTAGAAATTTTATTTTAGTGTAAATGTTGAACATGGTTATGGGCAAAAAAGAAATTCGTACACCGTACGAAATTCTGTATTAGAGGGCCAACACAAAGTTTATCTTTAAACAAAGAAATAATAAGACTTGCTTTGACTATAACCGTTATTAAACCTCCTCTCATCCTATCGTTCAAAGCTTAAATGAGTATCTATACTTCAAAGCCGATGCTCCTGAATTTTACTTGTAGTTTATTCAATTTCCAGCAATCAAAGGTCGCCTTCTTATCTGCAGGATTATCATTTCTTCATTCGATGGACGGTCGAACATCAAGACAATCAAACTGGCTCAGGATTAGTATTCCACATCACATCACAGGTCTAATCTCTTCAGGTTCTCTTTTACGGTACAGACTATAACCTCATTGGAATAGCCCTCCCTATGATATTAAGGTATAAAATAAAAACTCCTTTAAAGTACTTCTACGATAATATTACCTGAGAGAAATTACAAACTGACTTTTTTTACTTCAAACATTTATTTAATTATATATTCATATAGATATAATTATATGTTAAATTTATAAGCATGCAACAATATTGTCTTTGTCACCAAGGGTTGACTGGCAGAGACCGACACATGGCATTAAGTGCCTCCTATGCGCCCCTTAACTTTAAAGTTGAGCTTTTTGAATAAAATAAAAAAATAATCAAAGAGACTTTATGTTGATTGACTAGTATTTCTGTATACGCCAATAGTAAACTTAATTAAGCATTTGAGATTAAATAGAGTGAGGCGTGCAAACGCACGCACGTGATGATGTAATCACACGTACAAACATACAGACATCCTTTTAAAAACACTAAAATCGGAATTTAAATAATACTAGTTTTTACGGATTTTATCACGTTATATTTAACTTTTTAAATACCCGACGTTTCGAGCACTTTACAGCGCCCATGATCACGGGGGACTGGGATGTTCAACGTCCAGATGTCATAGTTAACCGCGGTTACCATAGATTAAAATTTAACTTTTGTTCCGATCTACACAGTATGAACTTATGGTATCTTGAAGTCTTGCAGTTGTATGCTTGGGTTGGGATTTAACTTAAATTTTTATATTAAAGTATACAACTGCTACAGAACTGCAAGTACGCAGGTAACGCTGCAAGACCTAAGTTTTTTAAAATAAGGGTGACAAACGAGCACACGGTCCACTTGACGGTAAGTGGACACAGTGTCCCAAAAACATCTACATCTATCCTCGTTTAAGAATCCAAATGCAGATGCGTTTTATACCTCAGGACTAAGAGGGAATGCCTTGATTCCAGTAAAACGGGTCACCGGTTCTCTACACTCACCATGCAAAACACAGCAGCATTAAGCTGCTATTTTACGCTGGTATTCTATGAGAGCGTGTTCCTAACCCGGTCGAGCTGACCCATTGATATTGATTGAAACAACACTTAGCGCCCAATATCTAATATATTGTTATAAAAATCAACCGTTTATATTAAATTATGTTCCTTTGTCTTAAAAGACAAAGCGGTTTAGCATACAATATATTATACTGGTCAATCATTTGTATGATGCGCGCGTACGTGATCTGATTAATTACGTTGTACTAGGTACTAGGTACCACTAACTCAATCATTACGGATGCCAAAAAGAAAAAAAAACACGCCAACAGAAATAAGAACAATAAAACATAATGAAAGTAGCTTCTGTTTTTTTAAATATATTTAAAAAAAAAAAACAGAACCTACTCTACTTTTGTTTCACCCGCCTGCCCCAGAAGAAGAATAATCTTTTTCGAGATGTAAAGGGCATTCTGGGGAAGTCGCTTAACTACTGGGTACAATAATATGATTTTGTTCTAAAACAATCCCTAGTTATTTGATTATATACCTGTCCTAATTTCCGTTTACTTCGAGCAGGCAAAACTGCAAGATCTCTAAACCTTTTTTTATAGAATAAGGGTAATGATAAACGATCACACATTTCACCTGATGTGAATGGGTAAGCAGATGCCGTGGCAAATAGGCATTATATATATCTTAAGATTCTTCGATTAAAAATTGAAATGCAGTGACGTCACCCCTGAGGATGAGGACTGGGATGGAATGCATCATTTCCAGTAAAAAGCGTCTCCGGCTCTCTTCACTCACCATACGAAGCAGCACCATGGAGCTACTGTTTTCTACAACAATCGCAACATAGTAACCACCAAGAATTTATAGAGCATATTATATATGTATTGCATACAACTTACCAAGTGATATTTGTCAAATCACTTTGTTCAACCACTAAAATAAGATTTACACCAACTTCAACTAGCTCACTTGATTGGACAAACAAATTATGAAAACATTTTCACACACAAGGATAATCTAATACGGCGTGCAACGCACAACATCAGCGCATCGTCTCCAAGAATTCCTTAGTAAATACAGCCGTAGTAACATCGGACTGGTCTGACGCAAGCCGCATTGTTATTCTACTCCGGACTTCCACACATACCAATGTTTAGATTTGTATCACGCACTATTTATACCAACACTTGAAAAAACCCCATTGAAATGTTAAACTTGGTTTTGTCTCAGACGCGGTGGAGTGACGTCAGCAGGACGGGATAACATCAACATCAGCTCAGCTGCCGACACGTATAAGTACAAATAAATACAGTTCTAATTTTAGTACAAAAGAAATGCTTAGCTGTATTATTTGTTTACCACTGACGGACTGCCGGTGCACGTCTTGTAACATCATTTTGTCAATTGTTTACGATATAAACTAGAGATGAAACGGATATCCGGTAACTATTCGGTATTCGGCTTATCCGGCCTAAAATTACTATCTGGCCGGATACCGGATAACAAACAGCTATCCGGCCGGATAACGGATTAAAAAACACAGAATATCAAATTTAGTTAAGTACTTCATTTATGTCACTCAGTAATCACAAAATTTTCATTTTAAAACTTATAAAATTAGTACTCGTACTGCGCTAAGGCACAGTATGAATAGTTATACATAGCTAAGGGCAAATTAAGGTGAATAAATACTAATTTCTCTGCATTGAAAGCAAGCGGTTTCGCCTGTCTTCATAAACAAAGCCAGCTTCAGGAAAAATCTTTCGCTGTATACACTGCTGTATGGTGCTGAAAGATAGATTTTGGCAAACTTTAATAAATTTGGGTATTGTGTATACCCGCCCACCAAATGTGGGTCACGATCGCTAACAGTTTGCACTGACTTTACTTTTAGCTTCTTGCGATGCACCAAACGGCAATGTCTGGCAGAATATCCGGCGGCCGAATATCCAGCTATCCGACGATTAGACTGGCCGAATATCCGGTATCCGGCCAAACAGCTATCCGTTTCATCTCTAATATAAACACACTGTTCCTACGTTTTTCATCAGTGTATTTATAAATCTAGAATTTAATTCAATAAAATTAATTCCACGGATTTAACTTAATCCTGCAAGTTTCTATTTCACGCTGGTGGGAGCGTGGTTCTTCCCTGGTCGAGCAGACGTATTCGTGCCGCGGAGCGGTTCGAATCGTTTCGTTCGAACTAGCAGATAAGTTTTAAGAAATATAAAATTTATATAATGCAATTTTATAAACAGAAATCAACATTTCCCGTTTACTTATTACAAAATCTATCATAAATATATATTTCTTGATTTTATTTTACATGGTGTAAAATACCCTATTCCCCTGGTGAAGCGGTTGTTCATGAGCGGCGGTAGTCACTTACCATCAGGTGAGCCGCATGCTCGTTTGCTCTTTTACGAGCTAGATACCTACGAGCTCAAAAACGTCATAAAATATTCAAGAGAAATTCAAGAGAAAAGGATTTCTCTTGAACGATAGAACTGATTTTGATGTGTATTGTGGCAATCGATGTTTTTTTTAATAAAAGGGTGACAAGCGAGCACACAGTCACCTGATGGTAAGTGGTTACTGTGGCCCATAGACATCTACATCTATCCTCGTTTGGAATGATTTTCACCCGTGAGGACTTAGATGGAATGCCTCTTTTTCCAGTAAAAAGGGTTCTCCGGTTCTCTACACTCACCATATGAAACACAGCAGCATGAAGCTGCTATTTGACGTTGGTATTCTGTGACAGCGTGGCCCTTCCTCGGTCGAGCCGAACCATTCGTGCTACAACTATACAATTAATATAGTTGCAGCATGGCTCTACCACGTAAAAATTTTTTATTTTTGAGGTTAAGAGATTTTGAAATCGATCGATACATTATTTTAAGTTATATCCAACGCTTTAGAAAATTTAATTTTTGAGACACGCACACGCACGCACGCACACACGCACGCACGCGGGAAGAGGGCACGCACGCAAGCGAAGGAACATCCTCGTAGGAATAGTTAAAATAGCTTCCTAGGACCTCAAAACGTGAAGATCTGATGACATCTCGATTTACGAAAACCGGAGTGAAACTCAATAACTTCCCAATTTTTTGAAAATCATTGATTTTCAAAGCAGGAAGTTAAAAAACTATTGCCATTAGTCATATTCTTAATTGAAATGAGGTGAAAGGTCGACCTGCGCTCACAACGCACACATGCAACTTTTTCTCCCATGTCATAATTAAATTCGTTTACATAATTGTTTATTTTGCATTACATATATATTTATGATTAACAATAGAATGAAAAAGCAAGGAAGGTCGTTTGATAATGAGCTATTAAAACACTAATGTTATATAATCATCACAGTTTGTTTCCATACGGTTGCATGTTTGAGTGAATTTATCATTAAAAAAAAAAACTCAATACGTAAATGCAAACTTACATGCGTGGCCCGTGGCGCAGTGGCTCATTGGGTTCAGATCCCGCACGCCACAAGTATTTGTATGGCATACAATTAATTTTTCCGGCTCTGGATGTTTTTCCTTGTGAAATTTATGAAAGTAAACTGCCTCCACGATATATGATAAAATTCTAGTGTGAAGGTAGTTTAAATATAAGAAAAAAAAAAAGAAAGAAAAAAGAGAAATATATTGTTGCGCGGCTAAGTTGACTTCTGGCACTAGCGCCATTTAGTGTCGGGTAACAGAGCGAGGAGAGAACTTTCCAGAATATGACATCACTAATCTTTCAACCGACAGCGCCATCTAGTGTCGAAACGAAGAACTAAGCTTCTAGAAGCCGACACTCGAACTTTCGACGCCTTGTGCGTATTTACTTGAATGTTCTGGATGTTTCGGTGCCAATGTGTATTTATAGGCGCTGCAAGGTGTGATCGGGGAAGTATTGAATTTGGCGAGACAAGCGAAGCTTCGGAGCGAAATAAAGTGAATCAGTGTGATTAATTATTAGTGTTCTAAGTTTTAATTAGTGTAAAGTGAATTAAAGTGTTAATTTCATTAAAGGTACTTCAATCGGCACTTTTTATTGTCACGAACCTCAAGCTCGTAACAATATGTTTTCACAGCCAATGTTAGCTTCAAGGCCAAGCTAACATTCCAACCCATCTCATCGAACAAGCCGTTTTAACTGTTAAATCTTAAATGTTAATTAAAATCGAGATTAAAATTAACCTTAATTTACATCCGACTATAAAATAACGCATAACGCGAAAACTCGGTCATTAGACCAGCCAGATCTCGGACGCCATTTCCCGCCGGTTGTTTACAAACAAAAAGGCGAAATCGCAAGGCAAACGAAAATAAAGTTCAAGATTATTCTTTTTGTAGAACAAGGTGACAAAAGAGCACATAGTCCACCTGATGGTAAATGGATGATGTGGCCCATAGACATCTATGTATTACGTGGTAGAGCCATGCTGCAGTTATACTGGTAGTATAGTTGTAGCACTAATGGGTCGGCTCGACCAGGGAAGGGCCACGCTGTCACAGAATACCAGCGTCAAATAGTAGCTTAATGCTGCTGTGTTTCGTATGGTGAGTGTAGAGAACCGGAGACCCTTTTTACTGGAAACGAGGCATTCCACTTAAGTCCTCACGGATGACAACGCATCTGCATTTTGATTCACACAGCACCCACTTACCATCAGGTGGACTGTCTGCTCGTTTGTCATCCTATCCTATAAAAAAATATATCTATCTGCGATTAAGAATAAAATGCAGATGCGTTGTCACCTTTGAGTACCAGGACGGAATGCCTTGTTTCCAGTAAAAAGGTTCACCATGTGAAACAAAAGCATTAAACTACTATTATCGTCATTCGTCACTCGAGCTATAAATATAACATAGCTGCAGCATGGCTCTACCATGTGGCTTACGAAACACAGCAGCATTTCGCTGGTATTCTGTAAAAAGATGATTTTTCCTTGGCTGAGCTGACCCACTCGCGCTGCAAACATAACTGCAGCGTATCGTGTGAGTAATGCATTGCTTATATGCTATTCTTATCAATATAGATATTAGGATGTTGCTGCTGCCAATCTCCCGTCAATTCCTTCAGTCTCTGTTACGGCACCTACGGGACAATGAGGGCTAGTGGAATATTTTATCCCCTTACGATATATGCACGATATAGCTGATCATCCTGCAGGGCATAAGCAAAATAAAACAAATAAAGAACTGAAAAGGAACTCTAATGTAGTACTTTTATCTTTTTCAGAACGAGTCAGCGTCTTTTAATTCCCCATCACCACTAGACTAGGAAAGACACACCACCGTCGATAATATGACACGTGTTTCGCCTTTAAACGAGGCATCTTCAGAGCTAGTAGACTGCGATTGCCTGGGTCGACAGGGACAGTGCACGCAATTGAGAAAGGACGGAAGTTACGGAATACAAGTCAAATCTTAAGTAATTAATTTATAACATTATTATTATAATGGGTTTACGTAAAATAACTCTTGAATCTATTAAGTATATATTTAGGTAAACAAGATATTTGTTTTTAATTAGTTACAAATATTAATTTCCTACATTTACGCTTACACTGCACATTGAAATTTGAAACCATTCAACGTCAAAATGTTTAAATTGAACTACATATATACATCCAGACAAAACCAATCGAGGAAAACCAATAAAATTGAAATCACCTACAAAAATTTAATAGCAAAATATAGTTTATGAAATTAATGTTTCTCAAACCAGTGATATGCTTTGAATAGCTTCAGTCATTAAAAATTTTAAACAAAGATTTAATAATATTTTCTTATATTTACGCGAACTCTACATATTTAATACATGGTAAAGCTACGTTGCAGCTATATTATGGTTTTAGCACGAATGGGTCGGCTCGACTAGGATTTGACCACGCTCTCACAGAATACCATATAACATAGCAGCTCAATGTCACAGCAACATTCGTATGGTGAGTGTAGAGAACCGGAGACCCTTTTTACTGGAAAAGAGGCATTCCATCTTAGTCCTCAGGGGTGACAACCCATCTGCATTTTGATTGTGATTTGAATGAAGATAAATGTAAATGCCTGTTAGCCACAGCAACCACTTACCATCAGGTGGACTGAGTGCTCCTTTGTCAACCCTATTGTATAAAAACGTTGTGTAAAACTTATAATTCCCGAGTTCATAAAAGGACGAGGTTCACATTCCGACTGTACGTTTTTTTTTGTATGTTTGTAACGCGAAATCTTCGTCAATTGTGATCCGATTTAAAAAAAATACTGTGTATTAAATAGGTTACACTTTACACGTGGTCCCATATGAAATTGACGAAAAATGTCACCCCTGATATTGCAAAATAGGGGATGAAATTATAATGTAACTATTTAAGCGAAATTGAGATTGTAATATTCCTTAGTCCTATGAAAAGGGTAAAAAAATAAAAATGGATAAAATAATGTGACATTCTGAAGTCGGTCTGTAACTCTTCTACTCGCCGTCTTAGCAGCGGCTTCCGAATGTGAAAATATTTGATTCTTTTCAATAATAAAAATAAGTTAATAATAAGTGAAATGATTCAATAAAAATATTTGGTTTACAATCCATATCTATACCTAAATTTTATATTATATATTTATTATTTTATGTATTGCAAATAATAACTTAAAAATTAAAATAAACAAATTACAGTTTTTTCAAATAAAACTTCCTCACCGAAAGTAAAGCACTATCGAATTACAGCCTGTCCGCGGGGTATCTAACGTTTTTAAAATACATAACTTTAATTAGCGCACGTTGTGCTCGCTAACCTCAGTGAACTTGGTTTTTGGCGCACTTCCCAAACAGGAATGCACTATTCTAAGATAGATTGAACCAAGGCAATATATATCTCACTAAATTTACGGATTTTATCGCGTTTATTTCATTACTTTTACTTATTTTTAATTCCCGACGTTTCGGGTGCTTTACAGCACCCATGGTCACGGGGTTTCAGAGAGCACGAGGGATCTGTGACAGAAAACATCTGGCCGCCGAACTTCAACACGTCAAGCAAGTATTGCAAGACAACAAGCTTCGGGTCCCACGCCTACGTCACAGTGACCGAGTGAAGCCGGCCACAGTCGAGCGTGTACCTGCTGTACTAGCATATGTCAGAGGAGTCACAGATAAGGTTGGCTACATCTTGAAGCGAGCTTCCATTAAAACATACTACAAGCCGCCGAAGAAGATTAGTCAATTTTTACCATCCGTCCAGTGTAATAAGTAAATAATATCCCTCTACAAGATGCAGGAGTGTACAAGATAGATTGTGAATGTGGTCTCTCTTACATAGGTCAAACAAAAAGATCCATAAAAACCCGCAGGAAAGAACATATAGCTGACGTGAAGCACCGACGCTCCGGGAAGTCTGCAGTCTGCGAACATGTCCAAGATCGTCCCCACCATTACATTAGATTTGATAAACCACAAATTCTCGCAAAAGAACACCGATTCCTACCAAGGATGATACGCGACGCTATTGAAATTAAAAAAACATCCAAATTTCAATAAAGAAGATGGATGGGTGCTGCCACCTGCTTGGGATCCTATAATTAACAAAATTAAACCCAAACGTAAGCATACCGCTGCAAGACTTCATGATACTCTCTTAAGCTCTCTCTTCATAAGCTCGTTTTGCGTAAATCGGACCAAAAATTAATATTCAAAAACTGAAGGTAGCCGGACTAACTATGACATTGGGACGTCAAACATCTCAGCCCCCCCCCCGTGACCATGGGAGCTGTAAAGCACCCGAAACGTCGGGAATTAAAAATAAGTAAAAGTAATGAAATAAACGCGATAAAATCCGTAAATTTAGTTTTATTCAATGTGTAGTGTTCGCGTAAATTTAAGAAATCACGATATATAATCTCGTTCAAATTCTCGGTCATTACTTTTTTTATTACCTGGAATCACATGCCTCAATGATCGGAAGACCCATATCAATCAGCTTCGTAACTCTTCCGGCCACTTACTCATGATGTAGGTACCAGGACAGCCTCTAATCCAGTACGACACCCAGGTAATTAGTATGTTTAACTTTATTAATGGTTGGGCAGTTATAGTTTTCATCATCGGTGTTACTACAGTCGTGAACACATGCTAAATCTGTCAGCGGGCTGATTGTTATGCACTTCTGGATCTTGACAACTGTACCACCCACTGGATCCAATTAAGTTTTTAGGCCATCCAGTTTCCCACTCATATACTCAAAAAATCATCTAAACTCGCTCGTTCGAGCCATTTTCGAGTTGTTGCGAGAATAACGGACAGCAATTGACTTTAACCCCTTAATCCCCATAAAATCCCATGCAGTCACATGCGTCCGTCAAATCCCGAGCGGTCGCATGCGACCGCACCCATCCACAGCACTTTAAACCATTAAAACTTACATTTAGTTTCAATGAAGAAGTTTGGCATTATAAAATCTATACAAAATTCGCTATCCTGTGGTCTAAACTTTTACTTCATTACAAAAACATTTATTGTATTTTGATAACAAAAAAAAAATACAAACCAAGCGGTTAGCGCATTCACAATTTTTCTATATTACTCGAAATATTATAAAAAGATAAATTATATTCACATAAAAACTTTTATTACAATTTTATAATAAAACACTATACTGAAACACTAGAAAAATCCTAAATTCAACACAATAACATCCACACGAAAATGGTGTACGTAATGAACGTAAATTATAAATAAATATCCATAGAGTTTAAGTCGACTTTTTATTGCACTAGAGGATAGAAAATTTCATATTGAGCCTATAATGCCAAACTTCTTCATAGAAAAGTAGTCTCTAACTATAAGTATTTATGGGTTAAAGTACTGTGGGTGGATGCGGCCGAATTCGGTCACTTGGTTTTTGACGGAATATCGCCGCGACCGAAGTCGGCCGCTTGGTAGCTAAGGGGTTAAATATTGTAAATACTGAAGCATATAAAGTTTGTTTTGGATGTGTTGAGAGTAACTAAATACTATTTGTGCATTTTTTAGACTATTTTTAGAGGAGTTTGGGGGTTTTTTAATTTGAGAGAAATAGGAGGTTAAAATAAGAAACTATCGAGTAGCGGCCACGTAGCGGTAGGCGAAGTGTAGGGGGGCACCTGGTAAGAGTAAATTGATGGATGCAGGTGGCTCAGGACCGTGCTTTGTGGCACGGTCGAATGGCGGATTCGAATCCACGACCTTTTGAGATCACGGTCCATATATATTGGGTTACTGTCGTTCACACTATTACAAGAAATCAAGATTAGCACACTTGCATCTGCACTACCTAACCTTGGTTCAGTAGTAATTACAGCTACCTGCCGGAGCAAACTTTACCTCGCTGCAGATTTTACGTGTTTTTCGCAACACAGAAATGTTTGTTAGATTGACGTCGAGATGTTGCTGGTCTAGAACTCGACGATATCTAACAAAGTGCTTATATATTAATATAATAACGTGCGCATTTGATAATTTTTGGAGCATAACTGGTAAATGGAACCACGGTCAAACTCTTCAGACCGTATCATCATTAAGAACAAAATGTACTTTATGTTTATTTTAAAGGTGATGTAAGTGTAAGTGTATGCTGTAGCCCAGAGACATCTACATCTATTCTCTACTAAGAATCAAAATGCTAATGCGTTGTCACCCCTGAGAACTAATATGGAATGCCTCGTCTTCAGTAGAAAGTGTGTCCAGTGCTCCACACTCACGATACGAAACAGCAGCGTTGAGCTGCTGTTTTACGTTTATTAGATTAATATTTTTGATTCTGTCAAGCGTTGCAATTAAGACAAGTTCAAAGTTATGGGAGTGGCAGTTGTCCAACTGTGTAGTTACGTATTACTTTAATGACGTAAAAAAGGAATTTTTAGATACACTAAAATTTCGCCCCAATCATTAAAATAAAAATAGTATAAATATTTGCCATTGAGCAGACTTCAAAAAAAGGTGTATAATTTCGACTGTATGTTCTCTTTGTGTATGTTACGCGATAACTTAAAACGATTTTGATAATTCTTTTTTTGTTATATAGGTTCTACTTCAGGAGTGTTCCCACATACATTTGAGGAAAAAATATGCTACCCTTAGAGTGGCAACGTAGGGGTAACTATTTAGACGACATTTACATTGTGGTATGCCGAAGTCCACCCAAAATGGTCAAATAAAAATTACTTCTATAATACAAAGTAAAAATCGACTTCAAAAAACTAAAAAGCACAACGTTACGAGCACTTGCGACTGCTGTCACTTGTCAATAGTCACTTGGTGAAGCTCCAAATTTATTTCTGTGATTTGGTAAAACATCTGTATTTGTTTCACAATACTTATTTTAATTATTAATTTACTTTGAATAAAACTATTATTTACGGATTTTATCGCGTTTAATTACTTTAATTTATTTTTATTATTATCCCGACGTTTCGGGTGCTTTACAGCACCCATGGTCACGGGGGGGGGGGCTGAGATGTTTGACGTCCCAATGTCATAGTTAGTCCGGCTACCTTCAGTTTTTTTTAATATTAATTTTTGGTCCGATTTACGCAAAACGAGCTTATAGTATCATGAAGTCTTGCAGTGGTATGCTTGGGTTTGGGTTTAATTTTGTTAATTATAGGATCCCAAGCAGGTGGTAGCACCCAACCATCTTCTCTATTGAAATTTCAACTTCAATAGAGAAATGGTTGGGTGCTACCATGCTTGGGTCTGCAACCATGTACTATAGCTTTTTGTTTGCCGGAAACTATGACATTGGGACGTCAAACATCTCAGTCCCCCTCGTGACTATGGGTGCTGTAAAGCACCCGAAACGTCGGGATAATAATAAAAATAAATTAAAATAATTAAACGCGATAAAATCCGTAAATAATAGTTTTATTCAATGTGTAGTGTTCGCGTAAATTTAAGAAATCATTATTTTTACTTACTATAGAAAGCGGGTTCGCTTTACGGTATCATAAGGGCAAATAAAAATCACGAACAAATAATATATGTTGAACACATAATAATGTATTGTTTTGTAGCTATATTATATAAATCATATAGAACAATTAAAGTTAGTAGAAGAATATAAACTAGGAGATAACTTGATTTTAAGCAATCTTTTCCCTATAGGAAGGAAAATTTAACTATAAGCTTAAATAAGAATATTTATCTAGTAAAGACGCGTATTTAGAGCGCCTCTACCGCAACAAACAGTTAATAAACTTGTTATTAATGCAGAACTTTCACGTTATCGAAACATGCACTGGTACAGTTCACTACAACTTGTTGGTTGGCGATGGTGAAGCGTTTATTTTATAAATTAAGGGAGACAAACGAGCACATAATCCACCGTACGGTAAGTGGATTCTGTGGCTCTAAGGCATCCCCGCATCTATCTTTAAATAAAAATCGAAATGCAGATGCGTGTCACCCTAGTAGATTAAGAGGAAATGCTTCATTTCCTTTAACAATAGGCACTTAAAGCCTATTGTAAGAGGAAATCATTTCCTCATTTCCTCTTACCATATGAAACACAGCAGCGTTGAGCTGCTATTTTACGCTGGTATTCTGTGAGAGCGTGGTCCAGCAGCATAACTGCAGCGTGATATTACCACGCATAAATGCATGTTGTTGCATCCTGCACGCAACATGCTCAATTCCAAACGAATCGCAAATAAAACAAGTACGTATTAGCGCTATTATTATTAAACTGTAATATCCTTCAGCGTAAAATAATCTTCGAGAAGATTAAATTAAAACTTGTAACATAATCTTCTTTGCTTCCTAGCGGAATATTCTTATTATATTAATGGATTATTCTTACATTAACGGAAACAATCACAAGATGCCGATTGAAATGACTAAGCCCGAAAGCTACGCATGTCGCCTGCGTCGAATTTTTTTTAATGTCCTCCAGATCGATTGTCGGTGACGGTGGCCAGTCTCAATAAAAATTAGCCATTTGCGCAGGAGAGGAATATAGTGCACGAGAGAGTATGCAAGCACAGGTGCACTCTCTATTCCATCTCTCTCACAGTGCGATGGGAGGGCAATCTGAAACGACCGGAAAGAGATTAGGCGCATGATCGGAAAGACATTAGGCACCACCTTCGACTTCGGCCTGTTAATGATAATTTAACAGAAAAACCCAACAACTGTTTAACTTTTTACGTGGTAGAGCCATGCTGCAGTTATATTAGTAGTATAGTTGTAGCACGAATGGGTCGGCTCGACCGGGGAAGGACCACGCTCTCACAGAATACCAGCATCAAATAGTAGTTTAATGCTGCTGTGTTTCGTATGGTGAGTGTAGAGAACCAGAGACCCTTTTTACTAGAAACGAGACATTCCACCTAAATCCTCATGAATGACAACACATCTGCATTTCGATTCATAATCGAGGATAGATTTAGATCTATGGACACAGCCCTTACATAGGTGAGCTGTGTGCTCGTTTGTCATCCTATCCTTTAAAAAAAAAACTGATTTTTCGATCCGTACCGTGATTTGCACCTTATGATCAGCAGTTGCGTTTACCACATGACTAACAAGGCAGTCAAAATTTTTTTATTTAACTAAAAGATTGGCGTCGCATCGCCAGCATCATCGGAAACATATCAGCCCCTATTCAAGTTCTCTGCAGCCATACTACTCAATTTATACGTGACTAATGAGCGATTTAAGGCTTAAGAATTTTAAAAAACTCAATTTATACGTGACTAATGAGCGATTTAAGGCTTAAGAATTTTAAAAAATTCTGGTAAGGCTTAAGTCATAGGCAGTCGAGAGCACTCGCTGTAAATTTCATAGCACGTGAGCAACCCGGGTTCGATCCCAACTGGTACCAATGAAATTGTTAAGGCTTTAAGAAGCCTAACTAAATGACCTTGACGAAACAGACCGCACAGTGAAGCGTTTACAGGGTGACGGACGAGGCATGCTCGTGCAGATGTATTCAGTTTCTAAGAACAATATTATTACGAGAATAAAGTGATAAAAATTCTCAATTAAGAATATTAATATTTTAGGATCTTTCTTATATATTATCTTGGGCGATTTTTTATAATAAGGGGTTGACAAAAATACAATTTTATTCAATTATAAACATTCATCAAATCTTTATCCGCCATACCTACTACATTTTCTTTATGTCTATACTATATTAAATACTTATGGGTATTCAACCTAATCTTGGGGCCTTAAGTGCTGATTTACCACATGTTCGACTGTGAAGGAAAATATCACGAGAAAATATGTATGACTGACAAATTATATATAAAATGCATTGTGGACATCTGAAGTCTGCCAACACGCATTGTAGCGGCACACCAGACTAATTGCTCCATAATGCCTTCACATCAAGAGCGGAGGCCGGTGCTCAGCAGTGGGATGTAGGAAGACAGTAACTTTACTTTTACTTAAGCTACCTACAAAAACTTAATCATTTTGAAGTTAAGGTATAAAACCTTAATAAAAAAAATCTTGTTCTTATTGTCAATTAATTTTTAAACAGGTAGACATTAAGGTCTTCCAATCAACAAAGTGATCTCATTTTGTATTTGAATTACCTCAAACAATGTTTCATATCAATAAAAAAATATGTAGTAATTGACATGACTAAATTCTTTTCTTACCCTTCCATCTGTTAAGAATGTCATGAAAGTTTTGCCAGAAAATTTAATATTATAACTTTAATAGACACAAATTCTCCAACGTCCACAGAGAATGATCACCAACATAACCAAGCAAAATGTTGCATGGACCAGGATTTTGTAATAAATATGGGGCATAACTAAAGCTATTTATACACAGAGTTATTACAATGGTGTAATTAGAATAGCTATTGTAGGATTGCTATCTAACATTTTTGAAATTTGTATCATTTTTGGATAAGCTTATAAATTAATTAGTAAACTAATATTATGAATAATGAAAAGTAATTACGAAATATATACAGGAAAGGTTAATAGAACTAATATTTAATAACGTAACAAGTATTATGTTTCTTCCTGTGACTTTTTTTTAAATAAATCTGAAATGTTAAATGAGATTTAATTTTGTAATTTAAAAAAAGTTACCCCTACACTAGGATTTTCTCCTGTATCGTGGGGGCAGTTAACAAACTTAAATTTAACAATGACAAACATCCAGACCCGGAACAGTTATTTGTAGGCCATTAAAATACTTGTTCCGTGCAGGATTTGAACCCTCGACCCCCAGTGCAGCCACTCATTGCTAAGCCACTGCGCCACGGAGTCGTCAAACCTTACAGTTCACCTGATGGTAAGTGGCTCTGAGTGTCACCTCTGAGGAGTAAGATGAAATGCCTGCATACAGTCTGTAATTATATTGGCTATCTATACTCTGAAGACCAGAACACAGCAGTGCAGGCACTGATACCGATAGATGGTGGTAAAGAAACTCGTTAATGCTATACTTACAATATCCAGGCCAGCGCAGGGAAGCAGCATCAAAAGTGCAAGTTATCTGATACTGCTATTGTTCAAGTGCCAAGTGTAACAATTAAGGCCATCCTTCATAAAAAGGAAGGGGCCTAAGTCCAATGGTAGACCTTTACGTTGATGTTGATGATGATGATTGCCTCCTAACCATTAAAACCGAGTTTAAAGAGATTGGGCATTAATGATTTCAAACGAATTCAGCTAAAAAATCAGTGTTCACATTAACACCTAACCGGTCTAAAGATTTCAACCTGAGTAATATTTTTGTGCACTAATTTTGTCCAAAGGGGAAAGGTGTGTTACCTATAATTATAATTACACTCCTTTTGAAATTCTAAACCTTGAAATTACACCAAATGTTGTGTATGCATTGTTCCTTGGTAGAAAAATAGTTAGAGACATCAAAATAAAAATAGATCCTATTTTAACTTAATATAGGAGTAGCAGAATATGTTGTCCTATACATGCCCTAGAAAACTGGAAAAAAAGTAAGTTCTCAACTGCACTTATTTAATAAAAGTAGGCGAATTTCACTTCATACATCCCAGCTAGTTTATTTGGTTTTTCTTATATATTTTTTTATTTGACTGATATCTTGTTTTTTTTATAGGATAAAATGACAGAGGATGATGTTAGAAAGAATATGATATTATTATTGCAATATATATTTACCAATACGTTTAAATACGCTACATAAGTGTGCCAAAATATGAAGGTCAACCGTCTAAAGGAGAGAGTAGGGCGCCACAACTACTGACTATTTACAATGAGATGGACGGTCAATCTATCGTAAAGATATAGTATTATTCGCATAAACGGAGATAATTTTAGTACGTAGTAAGAAATAAATCTCTAGGTAAAGTCAATCACGCGTACACTCAGAGGTGTAGGACACGCAATATCAGGGAAATCGACAAAACTCTGATCTTTAATTTTACAGGAAAAACTTCTGAGAAGAAAAAATTGTCACCTTTACTGATATCTTAGATTATATAATCAGAAACATCAGAATAATGTAGTATGGTGATGTAAATGGGGAGAAAACGAGAAACTCAATGCTGAAAAACACCGCAAAAACGATTTATTTTTCAGTGAAAATACAATTTTCAAAAAAAATAAACTTACCCGTAGATAAAATGGTTATTTCTAAGAGCAACCTTGTAAACAGTCTCGCGGTCCAAAGGCAGGATATCGCGAACAAACAGTTCTCAAAAATCGAGAATTGTGAAACGAAATTGCTTTGACACACTTTTCAACATCTTCCACTGAACCAACCTGACAGACTGGCTGACTGACAGTGACAGCTTTATGAATGACATTAGGGATATTCGATATACATCGATGCATCGAATTCACTCGATGTTTACAATATGATGCAACAAATCGATCCGATGTTTTGGAAAGTTATTGATACACTCGATGTATCTGTATAATTTTTCATAATGCTGTAGTGTGGTGTAGCCCTCACGTTAATATAACAACATATTATGGAGTATAGGTGAAAAGATTTTTTTTAATTTTGTCATCTCCGTATGTCACTAAATTAAATTGAACCAAAGTTAAGCTTTATCTTGTTAGTATTAATTGCAAATTTGAACCTGTTTTAGGCATAGATAACATACCAGACGCCATTATCGCTTTGAAGCGAGCGAAGAAGATTGTGCTAATTGATTAAAATTAAAACATTGTTTTTTTTTTGTTGTACATATGTAACTTCTTTATTTCCAAGAGGTTGTACATCACGATATTTGCATAACATTATTTAATAAAGCTACATTAGTACATATACTTGAAAACATAGCATCTGCAGCCGAACTAGGAGACCTGTGCATCAGCTGTCAGCGCCATATCCCCACCGTAAATTTATAGAAATATTAGGATGCAAGCAAAAGTTAAATAATCAAATACGATCTAAAAATTTGTACATTCCGCTAATATAACCTAAGTACAATGAAATTAATTGTATCACATATTATGTTTATATACTATGTTACCACTTATTACTAATACCAGGGTACAAACAAAATAATAATTTATACTACTAATGCCGTTCCTCTCTCATAAGATGTGTAATGTATGACTGTAAGAAGTAATTGTGTTATGAGTGTAATGTGTGTGAGCAGTTATGGGAGAGGAGCGTGTAAAATGTGTGTGTGTGTGTGTGTGTGTGTTTGTGTGTGTGTGTGTGTTTGCGCACGTGCGTGTGTATGTGTCTGGTTATTATGATTTTATACGGGTAGTATTACAGGTGACAGTTATATAAGAATTTATTTTTAAGTCTGAATACTAAGCAGGTTTTCAGTTTCATTATAAGTTAATTTTTGTAGGTAATTATGTTCAGTTTTTTTTACAATTTATTTTATTAAGGTGGTAAATGTCCACCTGATAATTTCCAGGCTAACATAAAAATGTTCTGGAAACCTGTAAGAACTGCCAGGGGAAATACAAAACATCCTATAATAAATGCTATAAGAGACGAGAATGGATGTATTCTGAATGATGAAGTTTCGAATTTAAACAGATGGAAGGAATACTTTGAAAGCGTGTTTATGAGTGAAGAGTCGTATGAATTAAATGAACTAGAAATTCCGAAAGAAGTGGAAAGGGGTATGGAGATAAGTGTAGATGAAATAATGAAAGCAATGAAAAGCATGAAAGCAGGTAAGGCAGCTGGATATGATAGAGTATCACTCGAGATGCTAAGGGCTGGAGAGGGAGTGGTGGCAGGCCTGCTGTACACCTTGTTTAATTTATGTTGGGAATTAAAACGGGTACCGGATGACTGGTTTAAAGCAGTTATAGTACCAATATATAAAGGAAAAGGGTCACAGCAGGACTGCAAAAACTACCGCGGTATCAGCTTGCTTAGTATTGTGGGTAAACTGTATGCTAAGGTGTTAATTGAAAGAGTTATGAAAGAAACTGATGGAAAAATTTGGGATGTGCAAGCGGGTTTTAGAAAGGGAATGGGGTGCACAGATCAAGTCTTTTCCATGCGCATGATTGCGGAGAAGTTTTTGGCCAAAAACCAGAAAGTTTTTTGTGCGTTCATGGACTTGGAAAAGGCTTATGACAGAGTGGACAGGAATGTGTTATGGCAAACACTGAACTCATATGGGTTGAGCGCTGGTTTGATACAGGCATTAGGGTCTCTTTATAGGGACTCTAGTGCTTGTGTCAGGATCAATGGGGTCTACTCGGACTGGTTTGGCATCCAAAAAGGTGTCAGACAGGGCTGTGTAGCTTCCCCTTGGCTGTTCAACCTATTTATGGACCGGTGTTTGCAAACTTTGAAAGATGAAGAATGTGGTTTAAGAATGGGCGAGTTAACCGTCAAATGCCTTTTGTATGCCGATGATCAAGTCATATTTGCGTCATCAGCGGCTGAGTTGCAAATGATGGTTACATTAATGAACTGGGAATTAAAAGAAAGGGGAATGAAAGTGAACGCAAGTAAGACGAAAGTGATGGTTTTTGAAAGAGAAGAAAGCAAAACGGTATGTGAAATAAGAATAGAAGGAGAGTTAATTGAGCAAGTGGATGCGTTTGTGTATTTGGGATGTGTATTTAGCAGGGATGGTAGATATGATAGGGATATAGAACGACGAGTAAATGCAGGGAATAGAGTGAATGGGGCACTACACTCTATTATGAAGAACCAGAATGTGTCAAAACAGGCACGTATGGTAATTCATAATGCTGTGTTAGTCCCTACGTTAATGTATGGTAGTGAAAGCTGGGTGTGGCAGAAGAAGCACGAAAGTAGAATAAATGCTGTAGAAATGCGCTCTTTAAGAAATATGCTAGGGTTTAATCTGAATGACAGGGTGAGAAATTGCGTGATAAGAGATAAATGTGGTATGCAAGATGATGTTGTGACCAGGATTAAGAAAGGAATGCTTCGGTGGTTTGGTCACGTAGAAAGAATGAATGATGAAAGAGTGACAAAGCAAATTTATATGGCAGATGTGAACGGCCGAGTCGGGAAGGGACGCCCTAGAAAAAAGTTTGTCGACCAAATTGGCGATATTTTGAAAATGGGCCACGTTAGAAGTACCCTTAACCGACGAGCATGTATGCGTAGATATATGGATGTAAAGGAGGCGAAAGAGGTATGTCAGGATCGTGCCAAATGGAAGTCCGTAATCTCTGCCTACCCCTCTGGGTGACAGGCGTGAGTGTTTATGTTATGTTATGTTATGTTATGTAAATGTCCAATGTTTTATTTAGTTTTTTATATAAGTGTGGTCCCAAAAATGCAAAGAATTTTCTTATAAAATTGTTTTAAAATTGGTTGTATCTACGGAAAATTTCCTGCGTTTATTTAAGTTCGATCGGTTGAATACTAATAAGCTATGTTGTTTCTGAATGATCGTTAATATAAACAGTTGTCTTACTGTAGGGACCTGACAGTTATCATAAAGCTGTGATGTAGGATAAAGAAAAGGTTTAAATGTTGCAACTTTGAGTATAGCACGTTGAGAGATTTCTATCTTTTGTAGCACCGTTTTAGAGGCACCACCCCACGTTGATATGCAGTATGTTATAATAGACTGACATAAAGCTAAGTAAACTCGTTTTAATATATCTGAATCCAAAATGTGTCTAATAGTTTTAAAAATATATATTAATTTATGAATTCTTTTGCTAAGTGTGTTAATATGTTGTTTAAAATTTAAATTACTATCTATTATAATCCCTAGATATTTAATATATTCAACAGACTCAAGTGAAAGGCAGGAACAGCTGTTATCCCTTGTTAAACAATCATATGAATGAATCACTAAGTTAAAATTTTCAAGGTTGCGTATAGGTTTTCTTAATGAATAAACTATATATTTTGTTTTCGTAATATTGATTGAAAGTTTATTACTGTAAAGCCAATTGGTAACTGCATTTATACCTAATTGTGCAGACGAGAATACATCTTTCCACGTATCTTCAGCAAATATCAAAACAGTGTCATCAGCACATGAAATTATATGTCCCTGAGAGAGATTAAATTTTGTAAAATTATCAATATAAATAAGAAATAAGGTTGGGCCGAGTATACTCCCTTGTGGTACGCCGTTTGTTACTAGTGAATAATTGCTGCTAATATTATTTATACTAACGCATTGATATCTCTCAGAAAGATAACTTTTGAATAGTTTGAGTTGAGTGCCTCTGATACCGACATTTTCCAGTCTTTTTAATAGTATTTTTATTGACACGGTATCGAATGCTTTCGCCAAATCTAAAAAACAGAAATACACTTTTTTCCACTGTCTAAATACGATGACAAAAAATTTGTAAGAGTATGAACGGCATGCTCTGTTGATTTTCCATGTCTAAAACCAAACTTCGTATTTGACAATAAATTATTTTTCTCCAGATATTTTGTAAGTCTTATTTCTCAAAAATTTTGGATAAAGCGGGTAATATAGAGATATGTCTATAATTAATTAAACAGGTTTTTTCACCATCTTTAAAAATAGGTCGAATTACGGACTTCTTAAGATATCTAGGGAATACACTATAATTTATACATTGATTGAATATACAAGTTAAAGGAGGTATTAACAAATATTTAAAATTTTTAATAAATTTATTTGAAATTCCATCCAAACCAACTGAACAGTCGGTTTTCAAATTGTCAATTAATTGTGCTACTTTCCTTTCATCAGTGTCCATTAAAGCAAATGAATTTAAGTAATAATTTGATTCTTCACCAATGTTAATATTAAAACTTTAACTGTTTTTATTTCCTACCTTAAAACTCTCTGCAAAACTTTTACCTACATTTACAAAATAATTATTAATATAGTTAACAGATACTTGCGGCGTACTAGATATATTTAACAGTTCTCTGTTATACCCTTTCTTTTTCATGTTACCTATAATATCAGTAAGTACTTCCCATAGCTTCTTATTATTATTTTTAGCCATATTCACTCGCTCTTTTTCATAATTTCTCTTTACCTTTTTTAACAATGCGTTACAGTGATTACGATATCGTCGGTATATAATTTGATCACTTTCACTATCTGGAAATCGCCTAGCCCTCTTATGTAGTTTATCACGGTGACGAATACATCTAAGAAGACCAGTCGTAATCCAAGGTTTAATGATCTTTTTTTGTCTTGGCAACTTCACTAATTTAGTATTAACTTCAATTACTGTTTTTATTTTATTAACTAAGTATTCAAGAGAAGTATTTGGATCTTTAATATTATATATAGGTAAAAAAGTCAATGTTTTGCATATCCGAATTAAGTTTATCGTGATCTATTTTCCTGATAGTAGTTGTATAAAACTGTTGACGTTGTTTATTTTTCATACATAAAATTACAGGTTTGTGATCAGTGATTGAAGTTTGAGGAACCATAGTAAGTGAAGGATTATTCGTTTTTAGCAGAACATGATCAATACACGAACCACTTGCGTCACGTGTTACTAGAGTATGAGTGGGTAATAACCCATGGAATGCTGTCAGTTGTAAATACTTATCCGAATTAATATCTGTTTTATTGTTAATGTTAATATTTATATCTCCTATTATAATTATGTTTTTATGTTTCGAATATTTCTTTAGTACACTATCCAAGAAGGCAAAAAAGTTTTCTACGTTTTTATATGACGGTGACCTATATATTGAGATTATAACAATATCATTCAATGTTGTTATGATACAATTCCCTTCTTGAAAATGAGGTTCCTCAGTCGTGAACAAATGTTTTTCTTTTACATATATTACTAATCCGTCATTTTGGTTGTTATTAAAATTAGTGGAGCATAAATTATAACCAGTAATTTTAGGTAAGTTGTCCTTATTAAGCAACCAGCATTCACTTAGTACAATGACATCAAAATCTATTTTTAATCTAGTCAGTAATACTTTAAAATCTGTAATATTGCAGTTAATACTTTGTATATTCTGCGTAATAATTGTGAAGTTGGATTCACTAGATGACAAATACTTATAACAATCTTCAACGTCACAGGCTATCGATCTTGATACCGTAAATTTATCTAAGTTAATAGTGAAGCTTAGAGCGTTATTATCGCCTTTTATTTATTACTTTAAATTTCTCTAACAAAGTCTCGTTATTGACCAAATAATATTTTTTATTCGATAAATTGATTGAAAAATGTAACTGTAAGTAGTATATATAAAATGAGTGAATATGATTTATTATAAAATGTAAGTGTGATTTAAAAGATGTAATTAAGGTGTATAATGTTTGATATTTGTTTATGTACTGTGTGTAAATTGTGACTATGTGTCTTATAATGTATAGTGTTAGAATATACTTTATTCTTATTATGCTAGTTAAAAATAAAAGAAAGGATGCGAAAATATCTAATCTAAAAGTTAAAACTAGTCATTCGTTCTTCCGTAGATTTTCTAGATCTGTTTCATTATTTATTCTAATTTGAGAAGAATTTTCATTCTTCTCAAATTAGAAGCTTTCTTGCGTAAGTATACAATGCCTCTAGATGTCCAACAGAATAAATATTTACGACTTTTTTGGAAAATTCTGGCCTGATAGAAAAGTTATTGAGTATTTTGTGTTAACGTCTCCGTGACATATATAGGGATGTTTTTTTTGTGAGTAATTTAGATGCGAAGTATTTAATTTCCCATTTTTTGGTTTTGTTTTATTAATTTTTTTTACTTCATGTAACATCTTTTCTTTAATAATGACTGAATTAAATTCCACTATTATCGGTCTAGTCCCCGTCTTAGAATTAGTTCTATACACGTCTTTTATGAACTCTTTCCGATTGGTTTGATTCACTGGCTCGGCTGGGAGTGCTCTGAGGATATATTCGGACTAATTACAGTCACAAAATTTCACAATCGCACAACACGACAAAACTCGCTATACCATCCATACCATCTGGATGACTGGCGGTCCACCAACGTGCGATATAAAAGAGGTTTTCTTCCTCGCACAACTCCCTTATGGAATCGACTACCACCAGAGATTTTTCAGGATCGATACGACTTAGGGACCTTCAAGAAAAGAGCCTGCTCCTTTTTAAAAGGCCGACGACGCATCTGCAATTCCCTTGATGTTGCAGTTGTTCATGGGCAGCGGTAATCACTTACCATCAGCTGAGTCGTATGCGAGTTTTCCGCTCTCCTATAAAAAAATATCTACCCATCTCGCTTCTGAGCCACGTCTATAAGTTGTTTTTAGGGGTCATCACAAATCGGCTCGCGTGAAGACTCGACGATTTTCAACCTGCGGGACAGGCTGGGCTTCTAGTAGGATTTGTCACTATAGACCACATTCATACAGTGCGGCAAATACAGGAACACAGGAAGACAACAGACAACAGAGTATAGTCAGCCCCTGTGTCTTGCATTTGTGGATTATGAGAAAGCCTTTAACTCCATTGAAACTTGGGCTGTTCTGGATTTTTTGCAGCGGTGCCAAATTGACTGGCGGTAAATCGAAGTGCTGAGATGCCTTTGCAATACTAGTACGATGTCCGTCCAAGTACAGGACAGTCAAACAAAACCAATCCAGTTGCATCGCGTAGTGAGACAGGGGGATGTTATATCACCTTAACTGTTTACAAATGCACTTGAAGATGTTTTAAGACCCTAGACTGGAAAGAACGCGGCATTAACGTAAATGCTTTGCTGATATCATCATGGCAAAATCGTTGCAAGAACTTCAGGTCATGCTGAACAAACTGAATAAATCCTCTGGACGTATTGGTCTGTGCATGAATATGAACAAGACAAAAGTTATGTTCAACGATCACGTCATGCCAGTTCCAATTATTGTTGATGGTGAAATTCTTGAAGTTGTACAGGAATATACCTACCTCGGGCAGATATTGCAACCAGGTAAGAATAACTTTAAGAAGGAAGCCGATCAGAGGATTCAGTTAGGCTGAGCACCATTTAGAAAGCTCCGTCGGGTTTTCTCGTCGCCCATACCGCAAAGTGTAGACAAAAGTCTTCAACCAGTGCGTTCTGCCCGTACTCACTTATGGTGCTGAAACGTGGATACTGATGATAAGACAACTTCAAAAGCTCAAAGTCGCTCAGCGAGCAATGAAAAGAGCTATGCGCGGAGTTTCTCTGGTAGATAAAATTCGAAATGAAGAAATCCGCTGGAGAAGATTACTGACATAGCCTTCCGTGTTTGTAAACTAAAGAGGCAATAGGCTGGGATGTGTTATGTATGAAGTGGAGATCGCGTCCCCTGACCAGATGGAGCGACGATTTGCGCAAGGTGGCTGGTAGAAACTAGATGCGTGTAGCCGAAGATCGGGCTAAGTGGCGCGCCTTGGGAGAGGCCTATGTCCAGCAGTGGACTGCCGCAGGCTGATGATGATGATGATGATGACAGATTGTTTTTCAGTTAACTTCTAGTTATACATTATATAGCAATAGGCTATGTAATGCTTGACTACATGAGCAACTAGCATTGTGGAAAAATAATATTAAAAATATTAAATTTAATTGTTTAAAGTGTTATCTGTTATCATGGGAAATGTGGAAATGTATATAATAACGTTTTTGAAAGGTTTTATAATATAATAAGACAAGAAAATGTTAAAAGTGTTTAATTATATTAATATAATGCCATTATTTACGGTGTTTATCGTGTTTAATTCAACTTTAATTTATTTTTACTATCCCGACGTTTCGGGTGCTGTAAAGCACGTGGTCACGGGGGGGGGGGACTGAGATGTTTGACGTCCCAATGTTATAGTCAGTCCGGCTACCTTCAGTTTTTGAATATTAATTTTTGGTCCGATTTATGCAAAATGGAGGTGTGCGTTTATTGTAGTTCGCAGTGGCTGCACACAACCTAACCTACTATACGACATACTCCGCCGATCGTTGAGTCCGTTTACTCCGTGAGTTGTCGAGGTCACCGGCCCCTAGGTAGATTCTTAGGAACTCTTAAACATCCGTGTTTTTCCGTGCATAGTCGCGTTTTACAGTGCCACCATTCGCACTTCCCCCAACCCTTTCATTAAGAAAGGGGTAGGCAGTGCCGAAGACAATTCCTTTGTATCACCCCTACCATCGCGTCGCGCGTCATTGCCTCTCGATCGTTGGTAAGAACAGATAGGGCCCGTTAGAGTACTTGAAAACTTCACAGTAGGTAGAACCAATAGCGATATGTCGGATAAAGGGGAACGGCCCCCTCCCCGTATCATCCAACGGTACATGGTCGAGCTTTCAAAGGAATTACCATCAATGTCGTGATACTGTTATACCCCGGAGGAGGATAAGCCCACCAAAGTGGGCATCCGGGAAATACCAATGGGCATGGACATCCAAGCGATAGAGGAGGTTATCAGGGCAAAGGGCTTCCCTATCAAATGCGTCAAAGCAATACCACCACGTAGGGGCAGACCTGGATGCCTCTACTTTGCGCAACTTGATCACCTGAGCCTGGAGCAGCTCCAGGAACTGTACAATAACGATGAGCTCCTCTACATGAGAAGGGTCGTCATCGAGGCCTGGCAGAGGAAAGCAAGACCAGCAGAATGCCATCACTGCCAGGCTTTCGGGCACGCCTCCGCCAACTGCTTCAGGCCAGTGAAGTGCGTCCGATGTGCCGGGGAGCCTTGATCACCTGAGCTTGGAGCAGCTCCAGGAACTGTACAAGAACGACGAGCTCCTCTACATGAGAGGGGTCGTCATCGAGGCCTGGCAGAGGAAAGCAAGACCAGCACAATGCCATCACTGCCAGGCTTTCGGGCACGCCTCCGCCAACTGCTTCAGGCCAGTGAAGTGCGTCTGCTGTGCCGGGGAGCACATCGCAAGCCTTTGCCCTAGGGGTAGGGATGAGGAACCTTGCACCAATTGTAGCAAAAACCACACGGCAAATGATCGCCGCTGCCCAGTCCTGAGGAGGATTACTAGGAACCAGGGGATCACCTTGCCGGGACTACTCCCGGAGGACCCGAAGAGGATCCCCAGGGTCGCCCAAGAGCGATAACCATCCAGGAGGATGGGTAGGCTACCGTCACAGGGAAGGGTAGACAATCAGCCCAACCCCCCACCCACCAGCAACGCCTATGGAAACGGTGGAACCCACAGAAGAGAGGGCAACCACCGGGGCAACTCTACAGTCCAAATGCTAATGCCGCCACAGAGCGGCACACCTCACAAAAAAGAAAGCGGAACAGGAGCATGAAGAAGTCGCAGCCTGCTCCTCAGGCTGTTACCTCTACCCCAACACCAGCAGGAGGTTACAAGCAGAGCACCCTAGGAGAGTATGGGTAGAGTGCCAGAAAAGGCTCTATCAGAAAATAGAGCCCGCCCTACACATAGAGCGCGCTCTACCCACAAGCAAAGTTTGCAAGAAGACCAACGCCCGAAACCAGTGCCAACGCCTTCAGATAGGACAACACCTACAGCCGGCTTTGAGACAGCAGACGCCATCCAACGTTTGGTTGGCATTGCTATCGAGGTCGGCAGTAAAGTCCTGGCCGACATAAGAGCCGGGACAGACCCAATTACAGCGGTTATGAAGACGCTGGCAAACCTCCTGGCCCGGCATTACAGAGGAGAGTAACCTGCGCCTCCTCTATACCCGGACGGAATACAGCATAAGCTGCATGAACTCCGCACAGTCGCTCTACAACAGGACATTTAAGTGATCTTGCTGGGAGAGACTAAGTTGAACCCTAAAACGCATATGAAGATGCCTAATTACTTTGTGTACAGGACGGACGAGGTCACTCCTCAAGTGGCCGCCTATAGAGGGACGGCGGTTCTAGTGAGGAGGGACATCGTCCATCAAGCGACTGCAGGCCCAGCAGAAGCTAACATTAAGGACGATCGTCGGAGCAGGTCGCTACGTCCGGAATGACGTCATAGCGGCCGATCTGAAAGTAGAGACCATCCGAGACTTCGTGACCCGGCTGGCGCGCGGAATGTTCGACCGCTCCGACAACGGGCCACAAGAACACCTAAACGGCTACGCGCCGTTGTACACACGGCCCCCGGACGGGCGACCTTATCCAAAAGAACTCCTCTCTATATAGATTAGAGAGTTGAGTAGAGCCCACAATGCCGCAGATAGGCCAACATCGACATTTATATTAGACAACCTCCTTTTATTTTAGTTTCACCGATTACGGTGAAACCACCAAGTTTTTTCTGCTCTACGAAGACCCAAGGAACCCAACAAAGTCTAATTTGAGGCCTCTAGACCTGGCCCGTAGTCGTAGGCTATTAAGGAAATGCGGACATTGGCCTACATCGACTACCAACCTTAATAGACTTCAGACAACCTCTCTCGATTACGGGTTACCCGATTTTAGCCAAACCTATTTTTTCCACTCCATTAAGGAATAAGGAATCTGACAATGCCAAAATTATGGCTCCCAGGACTGGCCCATAGCCGTGGACAATGAGGAAAATCCGGGCGATGGGGGCATACCCCGAGGCCTGAGACCTGCAAGGAATGAGAAGCCAGACGATACCACTGAGCTGAAATTCGCTCGAAAAGTTTGGGCCAACTATAGTTTTCAGTTGTAAAGTAAAGCAAGAAATAAAAAGAAATTACAATGGAAAAGTAAAGTGAAAGTTATAAAAGTAGGAAAAGTTTCAATACCGCATTTCCAAGGGGAATTTATGAACAATTGATGTTTCATTTGAAGAATCCTTCAGTGTTAACCCTAATAGTAGGAAAGTGAGGGAAAATACAGTCCATTAGGTACATGACTGTCGTCAAAACCAGGACCATTCCTTTAGGACCCGTAATCTTAGTCGTCAATCTTTTCTTTTGAGAGAGGGCAAGGTTCTGAGTTGAACGTCTTATTCAGGAGTCACGCCCACTGCGTTGTTTCTCAAGCACACCCGAACCCAACGTAATATAGTTTATAATAGGAGGTCAATGATTGGTTGATCACGGCGTGAGAGGAAGAACGTTGATACCTATTTCACGCCGTGTACGTTAGAAGCGACTGAGAAAACTGACGCATTACAAGATTTATGTCAAGAAGTCAAATATTTAATGAAAACTGTGGTTGCCAACCCACCTGCTCACTGTGGCAATTCCGTGACAGCAAACATCTTCCCTGCGAGGTAATCTGTTGGGGACGCCTGTGTTGAGCATAGGTCTTTATTAGGCTGTAATGAATAAACATAATATAGTAGTATGTCTGTGAATTTTGATTAAGGCTATTCTTCCCGAGAAATAACTGTGTAAATTTATTCACCCGATAGTTGGAACAACTCGACAGATTCGAAGACCTGTCAACCGATAGGAAGTAAATATTCTCGAGTGGCAGCCTTGTACCGGTAGACGAAGTGTAGAGCGTCCCCCCCCCCCCCCCCCAGTAGATGGAGTGGCAACCTGGTAATTCATGCAAGAACTTGATGGATGCAGGTGCTCTCGTGTTTTGTGACACCTTTCGAGTGAGGCGATGTTCAGCTGTGGAATAAAAAAAATATAAAGTTAATTTGAATTTTAACTTTATATATACTTTTAAAATCAATTCATTCGTATAAAAGCGTTTATAAAATAAACTATTTTTAAATAAACTTTTTATACAAATTTATTAATTTGGAGCTTATAAAGGAAGGTAAAACATTACACTCTTCATTATAAAAGATTCCAAAATGAAGAGCGTAATGAATGTAATGCAATGGAGTGAGTGTTTTCCCTAGGTTTTTTTTAAATGGTGTTGTTTTAAAAATTTACAACGTAGAATGTCACAGCAGTTCTCAATTATTTTTGTACTGATTGTCAGTGCTTGACTACATTACTGGTGAATAGTGGTGATGATACCTAGATGGTGAATCGCACAGTCTCAGCATAACAATAGCTTATTCACTCATGCCTTGAAGATGCCTGCAATGTACTTGGGCGGAAAGACAGATGCCGATAAAAGATTTTACTGCTTTGCTTTACCCACACATTACGAAAGACGAAGCAAATCGCTTGATTCGAATGCGTGAAAGACAATAAATAAGACCCACCAGCCGTCTGTCTCAAACTGAAAAGGGGAGGGGGTTGGTATGGATAATGGACATTAAGCATCATATATGTTAATTTGTTTGGTTTGGGTAAAATGCAGACTTAAAGTTAGATGCTTGAACGACTCTTTCTTATGCCAAATTTTAATCCTATGCGGCAGTAGAACTTCAATTGCTATCAAATTAGTCACTTTGCCACAACTCCGCCTATCAGCGAAGTCCTTTATACTATAGTAAGCACGTAGCCCATTAAGCAACATTAGCTTTCAATAATTATAGATACTGGGTAAAGTATTCAGCCCAGGGATCGGCTAATGGTCCGTGTGGTAGACCTGTTCTAAATACATTTAACGGAGTACTTCGGAAACTTCTATAGTGCAGTGTTAGGTTCATATCGCATGTGGTATGACGATAGCGTCGCCACATTATACCACTGCTGATTGATGGTACAGTTCAGTGATCGACGAAGGTGTAAGTGCCGGGAGGTATCATGTTGGCTTGCATGAGCTGAATACTGCAGACGATATGGAGAAAATGGAAAGGGCTCTTGAGAACGATGAGGGAAGTATGAAGTTGAAGTTTCCGAAGGTTGCAGGTTGCGTATTCTAATCCCGTCAGGGTCACCTAGAGGATCTCCCGCCGAGCAAGTTGTTTATCCTGAGGGTCAGTAAAAGCACCACGTGGCAGAACACAATATATTGGAGTAATTTGGACACTTTGATTGATTTAGGCTTTGGCTCGTCATTAAGATAATCCACTGTCCTATATCTCACCGTGACTGTCGTAAGAAGAGAGAAAGAGAAGAAACAAACAGCTTACCCACCATCTCGTTGTTTTGCAACTACCCGCAGCAGATCTGTGATGGGCTGTAGCAATAAATGCATTAAATATTACTGTTGTAGTTTATTTATTCTTTTATTAATATTTATTTGCAAAAATATATAAAATTGCACTAATTGTGTGGACATAAACATTTGGGTATTCAATATTCCCAGCGTTTTCAAGACTTGTGTCGAATATTTCACTTTTTTTGAAACAATATCTTTTGAGCGACATACGTCTTGTTTTAATAACAACAGCTTCTTTTTCCATAAAGCTTCTATATATGGCTAACGCATAAGGGTAAAGAACGGGTTTGCCAAAGAAAAGCCAAAGACATACAAAAACAATAGTCATGAGGACTACTTGACAAAAAATATAAAAATAATATGGAAACAAAACAGGATCTGGACTTCCAAAGGCTGATATCTTGCACATAATCCACTGCAGCACTAACCAGCAGAGGAAGCACTGGTTGGTACTTGCACACAATGAGATGCAGCACTCCCATATCTTTCCGCATAAAATATACGGGTAACATAATATTTCTAACCAATTGTAACTGAACAACTTATTGTCTCCCTGTATATTTAACATTGGCCCTCCTCCTTCTGCAATTTTATTGCAATCATACTCTTGATACTGTCTGTCCTTTTTATTTTGTTTTGTCTTTTGCTTTTCATTTTGTTTTGGCATTTTTATTTCAATTTCAAACTAATACGATAACAACTACAATTTTATATATATGTAACGCAAATCGTAAAAATATAATAACTGTCAGGATAAATAAATAGAGTCAAACAGAAATGTAAAACGTAATCTGTCATGATATTTTTTTAAAAATCATAATACATAAAAGTGTACTTAAAGTATATATTATATAATACTAGCTGTTACCCGCGGCTTCGCCCGCATGGTCACTGGGAAATGAACTATCCATTGCTTTTTGAATTGAAAGAAAACTGAGTTTTATAGATTTGTCAGAGATGCAGCCATTAAAAGGAAACTGAGCAAAATTGATTCGTCAGCCTATTTCAATGTTTTGAAACGCAGCGTATAGGAAAGCATGAAAATAGCCTGTTTATTCCAAATGGAAATGGGATATTTTTTTAATTAAAGGAAACTGAGCATAATTATCCGTCAGGGATGCAGACTTTTGAAAAGAAACTGAGCTAAATTGATTCGTCAGGGATGCAGTTTTCTGAATTGAAAGGAAACTGAGCCAAATAAAAGATCCGTCGGAGATGCAGCTTTTTGAGTTGAAAGGAAACAGAGCTTAATAGGTCCGTCAGAGGTGCAGCATTTGGAATTGAAAAGAAACTGAGCTAAATAAGAAATTTTGAATTGAAAGGTAAGATCTGTGGGAATACTGATTAATTGATTGTAATTTAAGACGCTACTGTACACAATGGTATATGTTTTTCCATTCGGGGAAAGAATGTGGAGATCCTGGGCATTTAACACACGCGAACATGCTACATACAGCTGACCATGAGAGAAGCACGGTTTATCTAAGTTGACCCCCGCTACCTGTAACTTTTGCCCTTGCGTTTTATTAATAGTCATTGCAAAACTGAGCTTAATAGGGAACTGCAACCCTTTGAATTGAAAAGGAAGATCTGTGGGAATTATAGGGATCCGTGGTATAATAACATTTTCACCTTTTCCTACGCCTGTCAAAATTGTAGCACCGATTTATGTTTCGTACAAGATGTGTCACACGCAGCCTTGTCCCGTTACATAACCGAGGAGCATCTAAATTTCGCATTAGCATGACTGGGACGCCTAATTTTAATTGAAGCTTATGTAAGGGCACACCTGACAACTCTAGAGAATTTAGAAACTCTGCGGGATATGAAGTGCTCTGTTCTATGTCCATAACTGTGTCTACTGACAAATACTCTGTTATTTCTCCTGCTACTTCGCTTAATATATCTGAATTTATTTTCTTAACGCTCTCATTTTTTGGGTGCAAGAATCGCCCTTTCACATAACCATTTGTCTTCATGCATGTTGTTCGTTAAATCTGAATAAACGCTCGCAATTAATTCGGAATGACTCTGTACTAAATTACAAAACTCTCTCGTCAATTTAACGCAGCCCTCAGCATCCGTTTCCAACCGCCCATCGCCAATTTTTAATAGTGTGTCAGCATAGTTCCCAGCATTGATATCATTATACAAATGCACTCTCATATTTGTAGTTAAACTGAATTTTGTCACCTTGTTCCATAAAATAGACGACTTGATGCATGCTTTAATTTCATCTGCAGGTGTGCCCTTTTGGATGACAGGTAAAGTTTGGCGAAAGTCACCAGCCAGTAAAACCACCATTCCTCCTATTACATCGGTATTGCTGCGCAAATCCTGGAGCGTTCGATTTAGTGCTTCTACAGCTATTTTGTGCGACATTGTACTTTCGTCCCACACTAAAAGTTTGCATTGTCCTAGCATTATACCTCGTGCACTATTTTTGCTAAAGTTGCAGATCGGCGATTCTTCCTGGGCTAGATTTAGAGGGAGTTTTAAAACAGAGTGTGCAGTGCAGCCCCCGCTTAGCAGCGTGGCGGCTATACCGGAGGAAGCTACGGCTACAGCAATGTTTTTATCTTTCCGTAAAAGTAAAGTAAAGTTACAGTCTATATACGTCCCACTGCTGGGCACAGGCCTCCTCTCATTTCTGAGAGGGTAGCCGTGGTAGCTCAGATGGTTAGCGCTCGCTGTAAATCTTTCCGTACTTGCGCTAATAATAAATTTAATAAAAATGTCTTCTCAGTTCCTCCAGGGGCATCTAAAAAGAAAAGTGCACCATTTCCAGATTCAATTTGTCCTAATACTTTGTCAAAAACTTGTTTTTGTTCGAAAAGCAAGCGGGGTACAAATTTGGCTACTTGCTGCTGCAAAGCTGGTATATCGTAGTTTGTTTCACGTATAATTTCATCACCTAGTTCATTTTCGGTTGTTCGCTGAGGGCTTATCTTTCCAAAGTCGCTTAATTTTTTTGTCTACCATTGCCATTACTTTATCTTCAATTTTTCCAAGTGCTTCATTATAAGTGTGTTCATTGTATGTCATGTTTGCGTGTGTCTCCTGTAACCTTCGCAAAATATCTTCCGCCATGTACTCTTTATATTTGTCCCAGAATTCATGTGCATTAGATAGCCCGCAAGATGATACGAGAGTTGCATAAAGATCCCTGATTTTGGCTAGTGACAGGCACTGCATAGCTATCTCCATGGTTTCATCCCAGTGATTATCGTTTTCTAAAATATGCAGAGCTTCACATGCTTCTCTATAAGTTGCGTATTCCTGACCGTTGACAGTTTTAAGGTCTTTATATGCTATAGGACCCCAAACATGGTGCAGCAGCAATCGTAAACAGAAACATTCAAAATTAGTTACATGGACGGTGTACACACGACCAAGGGCATCTGATGACTTTACACCGGGCCAATTTGCAACAGGTGTGTCTTGAATACGGCGTTTCCACTCCTTCCTAGATGTGTTCCAAGTATAATAGCGGAGGACTTCAGAATATAACAACGTTTTTGCAAAGGGGTCGGTTTGACAAAGTTGAAAGAAGGCTGTTAGTGTAGTTTTTGGCGGTGATGCAATTCTTTCTTGGAAATTTCTTTCGGTGAAATATACACGCTCTCCATTTTCTAAGTGCACAGCAAGGTGAGTAACTGTTGGGTGCCTTTCGTGTAAAGGAACCCAAGGAGACGCCATGCTGCCTCGTTACTGCTGACATAACACCCTGCTTGAAAGGTCTGTACTTCATTAACGGGATTTGCCTCACCTTCACTCCTGAGATTAAACATTGCTTGGTCGCTTCCTTTATTTATGTACTTACAGATATAATTGATTGCGCAGACAGAGCTACATGCTTCTACATTAATGTGGGCATTAAACATTTTACATAGAATGGGCGAATACGGGACAATCCAGCTGTTATCTAAGGTTTAGAACGCTCCAGAGCGAGATTTGATTGTAACTTTCCAGCCACCATCTTCGGGAGCTCTGTATAAAGGGTAGCCACATAGTTGTCATTGTGCACTGTTTCTTTAGTTATAATTTTTAATTGTATATTTAGTTAATAGCTGTTTAGGGAATTTCTTTGTACATTTTCCTTCTTTCATACATGGCGATATTGAATTTCGTGCTCCACATGGACCGTGAATCATATTTCGGACGATGGTATCATACAACTCTTTATCTTGCTCAGGATCCGGAATCTCGGCGCCTATTATGTCGTCTATTTAGCAGGGCCGCAACTTCTCTTTAAGCAATATTAGAATGTGAGCATGCGGTAATCCTCTTTTGTGCCATTCAGTTGAATACATGAAGCACTGCACCTCTCCGAAAATTTTCCCTTTGTTAATTACATACATTAATTTTTGTACTTTTAATCTAAATACTCTAGCAACTAAATTGTGTCTGTCAGTACTTTTTGGCCCAGCATTAGCTCCTCGGTTATTCCTTTCCATGTGGGATTGCAAGTAAAAGTAACAAAAAGATCAGGTCTTCCGTATGTTGGTACATAGGCGAATGCGTCTTGTGTGTACTCATGTAGGTAGCGGGGACTGTTAACGAATGATGAGGGCAGAATTACCATTTTAACTAAATCTTTTAACAGTGGTAGAGCCACGCGGCAGCTTTGCTGCCGCACGTATGGGCCGGCTCAAACCGGGGTGGTACCACGCCCTCACAGCATACCGGCGTGAAGTGGAAGCTCTGCTTCCGCGTTTCGTCTGGTGAGTGCAGGTGGCCGGAGGCCCGAATCCCCCCCACCCCATCAACATGGTAGCGGAATTAAATGATAGACTACCCCAGGAGGGTACCAGCACCTCTGGAGAATCCCTCGCTGAGCATCCACGACTGTGCTCAGGCTGCCCCACGTATTCTGGGGGGGGGGGCAAAATTCCGCTCAAGACTAAAACTGCTCGGGGCAAACGGAGCAACAAGACCAAGGCGACCCCTGCCACGCTGTCCGTGAATTTCTGCAATATCAGGGGACTTCACTCTAACCTAAACGCCGTCCACTACCATCTCGAGACGGCGAGGCCGGCTCTGCTCTTTCTGACCGAGACGCAGGTGTCCTCTCCGGCTGATGTCTCGTATCTCTCCTGCCCGGGGTACAAACTGGAACACTCCTTTGTGCCTCGGGCTGGAGTTTGCGTTTACGTCAGAGAGGACATCTGTTCTCGACGCCTCGGCAGACTTGAAGGTTCGGACCTGTCCATCCTTTGGCTACGCGTAGACAGCGACGACCATCCGCACGTCTACGGGTGCCTCTATAGGTCCCATAGCGGTAATGCCGAAACAGACCGACTCTTCGACCACGTCCAAATGGCTGCAGATTCGTTGCTACAGCAGATCCCCTCCGCAGAGATCGTGATCCTCGGCGACTTTAACGCCCATCACGCCGAATGGCTCGGTTCACGTTTAACCGATCATGCGGGGAGATCTGTTCATGATTTTGCCTTGGCATATGGTCTGACACAACTGGTTACTTCGCCTACGCGGATTCCAGATGTGGAGGATCATGCACCTTCCCTGTTGGACCTTCTGCTGACCTCTCACCCGGACGGATATCAGATTTCCGTCGACGCCCCTTTAGGATCCTCGGACCATTGTCTTGTCCGGAGTGTGGTGCCACTCACGCTGAAATCGCGGTTGCATTCTGCAGGCTGCCGCCGTATTTGGCACTATAGGTCAGCCGATTGGGATGGGATGCGGTCTTTCTTTGCATCCTACCCTTGGGGGCGGGTTTGCTTCTCGCCGGACGATCCCAACGTTGTTGCGGATTCTGTCGCTGATGCGGTACTTCAGGGTATGGAACTTTTTATTCCTTCCTCTGTGGTGCCCATTGGAGGCAAATCTCAGCCATGGTTTGGTCGCTCCTGTAAAATAGCATCATGCTATAAGCAGGAGTGCTACCGAGCTTGGGCTGACGCATTAGCGTCCAGGGATATAAACACCAGCGCTCTAAAAAAGAAGTATAATTCCGCCTCTAGGTCCTTCAAAAGAGTCTAGACTAGTTCGTCTTCCTTCTGGAACCCGTGCATTCTGGTCTCTCGCCAAGGCTGTCCAGGGGAATTTCTGTCATCCATCTCTTCCATCTCTGCACAGGGATGACGACTCACTGGCCCACACCGCAAAGGAGAAAGCCGATCTTCTAGGCTCTTTCTTTGCGTCTAACTCGACTCTCGATGACGGGGGGAGTACGCCGCCGACCATCCCGCGGTGTGAGTGCTCCATGCCGGAAGTGCAGTTCACTCAGCGCTCGGTTCGCAAAGCACTCCTCTCCCTGGACATCCATAAGTCGAGTGGGCCTGACGGAATCCCCCCCAATTGTGCTGAGGACGTGTGCTCCAGAGTTGGCACCGGTTTTAACGCGTCTTTTCCGGTACTCCTACTCCCTAGGCGTAGTCCCAAAATCATGGAAGACGGCTTTCGTCCACCCGATCCCTAAAAAAGGCGACCGCTCAGACCCGTCCAACTACCGGCCTATCGCCATCACCTCCTTGTTCTCCAAAACAATGGAGTCCATTGTAAACTGCCAGCTCATGAGGTACCTTGAGGATCACCAGCTGATTAGTGACCGCCAATACGGTTTTCGCCGTGGTAGGTCAGCTGGTGATCTTCTGGTCTACCTAACTCACAGATGGGCGGAGGCAGTAGAGTCCAAGGGGGAGGCATTGGCCGTTAGTTTGGACATTGCGAAGGCCTTCGATCGGGTTTGGCGTAGCGCATGCAAACCGATAATCAATAACCGATAATTTATCGGTAATCAGTTCATTTTTTTCACCGATAATTATCGAAAAATTTCTTAAAAATACCGATAAACGATAATTTCATAAAGGTTTTATGCAATCATTTCCATCACTACCGCGAGTTATTTTTTGGAATTCGCGCTGCGTGCAGTGGCATTCCACTAGCCCGTGTCTATAGCTCTCTTGCTCATTCATTTCATGACCAACACAAGTGCGCAGTCGCGTGCAGGACAGAACGCGCCATTAAGCGCGGCGTGGGAAGTTTGTTCAGTGTGATCCAGTGTGGTGTGATGTTTGGTTGGTTGCGTTGTGTTCTGTTGAGCGTGCTTCGCTTTTTTGTCTACACGACGCTAAAGGATTTACAGTAGGTAAGTAAAATAATCTAGATAGATAGATTTTAAGTAGATTTTTTATATTATGTACTTGTTTGACGTTCGCTTTATAAGCCCACTTCATATTCATACATCTTCTTTACTTCATAGCCCACAGTGGTCAGTCATATAAGTTGGTAATTTTATATAATATTTTAACTTTAGGTAGGCACACGTTATTTAAATGTTACGTAGTGTGTTTAAAAGTTTATTTACTTACACAATACTTAAATATCATTCGCAGTATTACCAAATTACCGTATTTTTATCGAGATCACGTCTCAGGGTGTCTCAGTCTACCAGTGTTGCCCGTAGCTTCGAATTTCGAATCATAATATTATTAGTAGTGTGAATATTAAAAATATCTTTTGTTTTAGGTACTTACTGCAACGAGTGAATTAATCAATAATGTCAAATAAAATAAACTACATTCCTGTATACAAAAAAAGTTCCGATCCAACGTCGGTTTGGTATCATTTCCTAAAGGCCGATACGGGTGATTCTGCAAAATGTAAAACATGTGAAAAAGTTATTAAGTGTGCGGGTGGTACTACAACAGGACTACGCAGCCATTCAAGATTACATAATATTTCACTTGACAGCGAAAGGCTTGCTTCAGAAGTAGCTAGGGAAACTGCTGGGACTTCCAAAAGAAAAAATGATAACTCTTTATTGGAGTCACCAGTTTCAGCGAAAAATTTCAGAATGACCGACTACTTCTCACAATCAAACAGATCATTGTATGTTATGGTATCAAGAATGACAGCACTTGACGGTATGCCATACAGGGCATTTACAGAATCTGAAGACCTGAAGCATCTATTTAAAAAAGCTGGTTATAAATTACCTACGAGCGCAAATACTATAAAAGATGTGACTATAAAGTTTTATGATAAGACTAAGAAAAACCTTATAAAGGAAATACAGGAACTAAAGGATGAAGGACACAAATTTTCGGTTTCAATAGATGAATGGACATCTTCAAGAAATAGGCGATATATGAATGTGAATCTTCACTGTGCATTTTTCAAAGGTTAGGTTAGGTATTTTTTAAAGGTACCACCACACGACGAGAAATCTTGGTTTATGTAGGACGTATGGCTCTGTTACCGCTATCAAGTGTGAAGAATACCTGCGAGAAAGGCTACACGAATTTAAATTAGATTTTGACACTGATGTGATCGCCATTATATCTGATGGAGCTTCTGTTATGACAAAACTAGGAGGAAATTTAAACTGCATACATCAGTTATGCTTAGCTCATGGCTTGCAATTGGCCATCGTGGATACGTTCTACGTAAAAAATCAAGAAAACGTAAATGAGGCTCAAGAAGAACTTGCCGAAAACGAAAATAATCTGAACACTGTTTGCATTGGCACTGAAGATGATACTGAGACTGGTGGATTTCAAATAGAGCAAGCTCCAACTGTAACAGTTGACGTGGAGACAAATATTAAATTTGGGCTTGTTGTAGAAAAAGGTGAGGAATATTGTGCGGATGTTCAGAAAGTCAGCAACGAAATCCGATATTCTTCAAAATTACATAAAAATGGAGCTTGGTAAAGAATACGCACTGATATTAGACTGCAAGACGCGCTGTACTCTTTGCAATATGATTGGTAGGTTTATTAAAGTGAAAAGAGCAGTCTTAAAAGCACTCATTGATGTAAAATGTGATATCCAGATTAATGAAGTGGAGTGGTCTATTCTCGAAGACATTTATGAGAATCTCGATGTAATGAAAGTTACTGTTGAAGCTGTTTGTCGCGAAGATGCTACTCTGCTTAGTGCTGATGCTGCCATGATTTTTGCACTTAAAAAACTTGAAACTCGTAACACGTTGCTTAGTAAGGAGCTTCATGCAAGTCTGAGCAAAAGGATCAAACAAAGGCGGCTACCAGTTGCAAGTCTAATGCAATACGTTCACAACCCAGCAACATATTTTGAAGAAAATGAATATGACGCAGATGTTTATCCGCGCTTGCCTAACGATTGTCTGCAAGAGATGGTATTGGGGCTTCTAAAATACGATTCGGCCGCACAATCTTTTACTTGCAACGATGTCAATGACTTACCTACTGATGATTCGCAGAATGAAGTCGGCAGCAATTCCTCATTATCAAATAAAGAATTAATTAACCAACAAATCAGCAAAATTATCTTTGATGACACGAGAAGAGTTGGAATTGGAAATCTTTCAACGTCTAAAGAAGACTTATTGACACTACTGAAGGTTGAAATGCTGTTATTTGAAAATGGAGGTGATCGAGGCCAATTGCTGTCAAAAGCTTATCGATGGATTCGTTCAATTAAGCCAACAAGTGTAGAGAGTGAACGCGCTTTTTCTGCGGCTGGAATATTATGTAATAAACTGCGCACAAGCCTTAGCGACAAAACTATAAATTGCTTGTCGTTTCTTCGCACTTATTTCCAACAACAAAAAAATTGTAAATAGATTATGTATGTTAATAATATACCTACAAATTATTCTAAATTAAACGACTGATTTAAATGTTACAATAATTGATTCCTAATGAAACCAAAAAATGTTAAGTAATAGGTTAATATTAATATTTTATTTTATTGTTTATATATTTTTTGTTTTTGTTTGTGAGAAAAAGATAGTAGTATAGCTAGTGCTATTATGATTAAGACTTGTTTTTTCTATATTGATTTTTAGTTTTATGGAAATAAAACCATATTTTTAATTAAATAACGTATTTCATTGAATTATAAAAACAATAAATTTTCTTGTAGAGAGTAGAATGCACAAAGAAAGCAATTTTAAGAGACAGGTATTTTTTTTAATGTAAATCGGTAATTCTCGGTTTTTATCGAAAAAAAAAACCCGATAAAAAATTGAATTATCGATTATCGAAAAGTTCCGATAATTGCATGCTCTAGTTTGGCACAAAGCGCTTCTTTCGAAGCTCCCTTCCTATGGGCTTCCCGAGAAATTGTGCGATTGGATCACCAGTTTTCTTGCAGATCGGAGCATCAAGGTCGTTTTAGACGGTGCAAGCTCCGATTGCAAGCTTATTAATGCTGGTGTTCCACAGGGCTGCGTGCTATCGCCAACGCTGTTTCTTCTGCATATCAATGATATGTTGCAAACCCGTAGCATTCATTCTATGCAGATGACAGCACTGGTGATGCTCTTTACACCGGCCGAGCCAATATTTCTCGGGAAAACGTCTCTGAGTGCCGGGACAAACTTGTGTCTGAAGTCGAGTCTCTGCTGGACAGAGTCTCGGATTGGGGGCGACTAAATCTAGTCCAGTTTAACCCCCAGAAGACACAAGTTTGCGCGTTAACCGCTAAAAAGAACCCCTTTGTCGTATCCCCTCAATTTCAAGGCACTCCCCTTGTTGCCTCAGCCAGTAAATCCTCGGCGTCGATATATCGAGTGACGTGCAGTTTCGTGGTCACTTGGAAGGGAAGGCCAAATTGGCCTCCAAAAAGCTTGGCGTGCTCAGCAGAGCGGGACAGTATTTCATGCCGGCACACCGCCTGCAACTTTACAAGGCGCAGGTTCGGCCGCTCATGGAATACTGTTCCCATCTCTGAGCTGAGGCTCCCCAGTACCAGCTCCTTCCACTTGACCGCATCCAGCGCAGAGCGGCTCGAATCGTCGACGACCAAGTGCTTTCCGATCGGCTCGATTTACTAGCGCTGCGAAGAGATGTTGCATCTCTTTGCGTATTTTATCGCATCTATCACGGGGAGTGCTCTGAGGAATTGTTCGGATTAATCCCAGCCGCCAAATTTCGTGAACGCACTACACGGCAAACGTCCCGATACCATCCACACCATCTGGATGCTTGGCGGATCACCACTGTACGTTTCAAAAGGAGTTTTCTTCCGCGTACAACCTCTCTGTGGAATAATTTACCACCGGTGATTTTTCCGGACCGATACGACCTGGGGACCTTCAAGAAAAGAGCTTACTCCTTTCTAAAGGGCCGGTAACGCACCTGCAATTCCCCTGGTGTTGCGGTTGATCATGGGCGGCGGTAGTCACTTAACATCAGGTGAGCCACATGCTCGTTTGCCCCCCTCTTCTATAAAAAAAAATCTCTGGGGTTTACATTGGCGTCGCTAGAAACTGCATCTTGTAAATGTATATAATTCTCAACACGAAGCTTTTTTTTTGATTTAAATATATATAACGGAGACGTTCGCTTTCTACCTTCGCATACATGTCTACCAAATATTGATGAAATAATTGTCTACACCGGGCTAAGAGGTTAAAATCATTTTCTCGCAACATCATATGATACGCATAAAAATCCATACATGATACTTTCATGATACTTTTTTGCTCCTTTGTGACCAGGCTAATGAGTGGAATTTGAAAATGATAACCCTCATGTCCTTTGCAATGGGTATTGCAGAGCGTCATAAAACTTGTGTGTATCGGCTACCCGTTGCAACGTATCATTACGTGCTCACAAGACAATGTCTCGTGAAGAAAATTGATCACCACTAATTACGTCTGCTATTTCGTTTATCAAAGGTGCATTGTAGCTCCTTTTAAGCTCTCCTCGAGGGATCCTATCTGCGTGAATGACGACTTTATAATCCTCTTCAGGTAGGTTTTCTAAACCAGTTTTAAATGTTTTGACTAAAATGGTTACATTCATGCAAAAAATCTTTTGAATTTTGAACACTGTATCTCTCTCAACTCCCTGAATAAATTGGCAGCGACGGTCTACCTCAATTTCTTCGTCACCCATAAAATATACTTGTAAAAATTTATGCTGTTCGTTTTCAGCTGAAAAAAGTGAACCTATTCCATGATAAATTTGCCCTTGCACCGTAAATGTAGGCGAAAATCCCGGCATTATTATTTCCGGTCAACTCCGAAGGATGTTTTGAAAGCATGAGTTATATTTCCGGATCCTGTTTAAAAAGCGCCGTGACTTATTAGCATCATATAAAAAGAGAGTTTTCAAAGGTTCTTCTGGTCCTCCAAGTAACGGAAGAGACACTTTGCTTTTGGAACAGCACATGCCTGCGGTCTCATCTTTCCATTTTAAAGCGCTGCAAAATCGACACGCCTTGTCCATCAGTCCGATAACAACCAACCTGTGATTTTTATAATCAATCAATGGATCATAATTGAATGCTGCGTAATTAAAAACCGACCAATTGTTTCTTTGAAAATTTTGTCGACGTTCAGCTTAGAGCTGTGCATTTGCATCTCTTCGCGCCTGAATCTGTTTTGGTGTTTCAGATGCCCTTAAAGTAGATTGACGGTCAGCTTGCTCAATGAGTCTGTGTTGAGTGTCATCAGGTATTTCTTCTCGGCTCTTAAGGCGGCCTGACGTTCCGCTTGTTCGAATAGCCTTTGCTGACTTTGAGCAGGTGTTTCAGTAGCTCTTAAAGTAGATTGACGTTCTGCCTGTTCAATACGTCTTTGCTGACTTTGATCAGGTGTTTCAGTAGCTCTTAAAGTAGCTTGACGCTCTGCCTGTTCAAGATGCCTTTGCTGACTTTGAGCAGGTGTTTCAGTAGCTCTTAAAGTAGCTTGATGCTCTGCCTGTTCAAGATGCCTTCGCTAACTTTGAGAAGGTGTTTCAGAAGCTCTTAAAGTAGCTTGACGCTCTGCCTGTTCAAGACGCCTTTCCTGACTTTGAGAAGGTGTTTCGGAAGCTCTTAAAGCAGCCTGACGCTCTATCTGTTCAAGACGCCTTTGCTGACGTTGAGAAGGTGTCTCAGATGCTCTAAAAGCAGCCTGACGCTCTGCTTGTTCTTGTCTTCTCAGTTCAGCATCTTCTAAAGATTCTAGCGATCGAGCTAATCTTTTCGCTTGTCTTTGAGAAGATACTCTTGAAAGGCTGGACTTACGTTTGCGAGGCATTATGAAGTAACAAAAAACCTATTTTATAAAAAAAACGTTAAAATACCTAAAAGAAATTAAATTTACTTTTATATATATTTTTTTAAAATCAAATCCAAAATATCTAAAAGGAATAAATATTCCTTTTAAATATTTTCTAAAATCAAAACAACAAAACCAATTCAAGACACAACACGAATCCGAAAACGATAGCTAAAAAATCGAATCAACTTAAACCAAATCACAAAACAAATCGCAGAAAACCGAAATCGTAAGCAGTAGTCAATATAAATATAACCAACGAAAAAAGAAGTAAGTGTATAGGTACCGTATACACTATTTATGCTATTAATATTCCTTTAAAATATTGTTATACAACCTAAAACCAATTCGCGATTCTAAATAAACAAAATCCAAAATCAAAGCAAGAGTCTAAATATGTATAAAGGAATACCAACCAAATCAACGGTACGGTACGGTATTAACATCAATGGCGAGTACATCACTCACCTTCGATTTGCCGACGATATAGTCATTATGGCAGAATCGCTGGAGGACTTAAGCATTATGCTCAATGACCTCAATAGTGCCTCCCAACGGATAGGTCTTAAGATGAACATGGACAAAACAAAGATCATGTTTAATGTCCATATCACACCTATGCTACCGGCATTGTTGGGAGCACTATGCTCGAAGTTGTTGACGAGTACGTTGACCTGGGACAAATAGTCCGACTAGGTAAGTCCAACTTCGACCGAGAGGTCAATCGACGGATTCAACTCGCCTGGGCAGCGTTCGGGAAATTACGGCATATTTTTTCGTCAGGTATACCTCAATCTCTAAAAACTAGATTGTACAACCAGTGCGTGTTGCCAGTGATGACTTACGGATCTGAGACGTGGTCCTTCACTGCTGGCCGTATGAGGACGCTTAAGGTCGCTCAGCGAGCTATGGAGAGGGCTATGCTTGGAGTTTCTCTGCGTGATAGACTCAGAAATGAGGATATCCGCAGTAAAACCAGAGTGACCGACATAGCCCAACGGATTAGTAAGCTGAAGTGGCAATGGGCCGGCCATATAGCTCGAAGAACCGATAACCGATGGGGAAGAAAGGTTCTCGAGTGGCAGCCTCGTACCGGTAGGCGTAGTGTAGGGCGACCCCCCACTAGATGGAGTGATGACCTGGTAAGACATGCAGGAAGTCGATGGATGCAGGTGGCTCAGGACCGTGCTTTGTGGCATTACTTGGGGGAGGCCTATGTTCAGCAGTGGACTTGTGAAGGGCTGTAATGATGATGATGATGATGAACCAAATCAACAAAACCGATCCAAGAAGATACACAAATCCGAAAATGAAAACCAATATAAATCCATTCAACCTTATCCAAATCACAAAGCAAATAACAAACAACCGAAATCGAAAGCAGGTAGTCAAATAAGCTACGAAATAGAAACAATTTAAGCGTATAGGTACCGTATGCACTATAAGTTGATGCGCGGCTCAACGGCGGGAATTAAGTACATGTTGGGTTGACGCATCAACGTCCAGGGATGTAAACACGAGCGCTCTAAAAAAGAAGTATAATTCCGCCTCTAGGTCCTTCAAAAGAGTCATTGCCAAGGCAAAGTCAGAGCACATAGGCAGAATTGGCGAGAGACTAGTTCGTCTTCCTTCTGGAACCCGTGCATTCTGGTCTCTCGCCAAGGCTGTCCAGGGGAATTTCTGTCAGCCATCTCTTCCATCTCTGCACAGGGAGGACGACTCACTGGCCCACACCGCAAAGGAGAAAGCCGATCTTCTAGGCTCTTTCTTTGCGTCTAACTCGACTCTCGATGACGGGGGGAGTACGCCGCCAACCATCCCGCGGTGTGAGTGCTCCATGCCGGAAGTGCAGTTCACTCGCGGGGTAGGCAGAGCATCAACGGATTACTTAATATCGTCTGCGAGGTTATCGCCTATTCTGTGAATTACAATGCACCAAAACGTTTGAAGAAAATCAGCTGGTGAATTTTATGTTTTTTATCGCTCTGTTCCCGGTCCTGCGTGGAAAAATACAGATCCATACATTTTTTATATTAATTTTGGTAAAAAGACATAAAAGTAAAGAGTAAAGTTACGGCCTATATACGTCCCACTGCTGGGCACAGGCCTCCCCCTCATTTCTGAGAGGGTTTTAGGGCAAGGAAGTGTCCGCCGCGCTGCCCTAATGCGTGTTGGCGAACTTGACATGTCTTCGAAATAATTTTTTTTCTTATTCCTCAGACATGCAGGTTTCCTCACGATGTCTTTCTACACCGCTGAGCACTGGTAAATCAGCACTTAAAATTGCAATTAACAATTTCATTGGTGCCGGCGGGGATCGAACCCGGGCTACTCGCGTTCTGTTATATTTACAGCGAGCGTTAACCATCTGAGCTACCACGGCTCAAAAAGACATAATAATCTAGATATTCTGACCTTCTGTGATCGTCCATCTTACCGTCGTCCGTCTTGTAGAATCACGGTGGCGTCACCTAGCTGAATTTAATTTTGCAACATATTCGATTTTCCCACGGGAATGAGATGTTTTTCGCGGAAAAAAGTAGCCTATGTCACTCTACAGCCACTGAACTATCCCCATACCAATTCATGCCAAGCCGACGCTCTGTTGCGACGTGAAAGAAGGACAAACTTTTGCAACGTATTCTATTTTCCCACGGGAATGAGGCTGTAGAGTGACATAGGCTACTTTTTCCGCGGAAAAACATCTCATTTCCGTGGGAAAATAGAATATTTTCCACGGGAACGGGGGGTGGGGGTCTAGAATGTGGTGCCAGATGGAAGTGATAGAAGTAGCCTGCCCATATATGGACGCGCACTGCCGTCACTCATCCCTTCTTGGATCGTAGTTCGAAGACTTCGCTAGTTGTTATTGCACCTCTGTGGCAGTCGGTCACAGAACCACTAGAAGTAACGGCCTCGCATAGTTCGAGCTATTGTCGCACACCGCGCTCTTCCAATGCACCACATACAAGACCAGGAGCGTCGTCAACGAGGCCGTAAGGAACCCCACACCGGTAAGTGCTTTTCCTTTAATAGAACCGCATTTCTTTATTTCCTTCTCGCATTTCTCTCCCTTAGCGGTTCAAGTGGAAACTCCTTCGACACACTGGCAAAACAGTAGATTTTGGAATAGCGAGTGCATCATCCAAGGCTGCCGCGTGCCACGTCGGCCATCTTGTTGTAAGAATCCGCACATACAGTCCACATAGTAACATCTCGCATAATAAGTCAAGTCATCAATAAATACCACCGATTTGAAATAAACTTTCAGTAATAAAAAAAAAAACAAAAATAAAAATTTTGAACTAAATAAATAAATCAAATAAAAATAATCGAAATTAAAGTAATACGCACCCAATTAATAGTATTTATTAATAGATCAATTTTATAATATATCAATGTAAAAAATGATAAAACAGTGTCTTCAGTGCTAAGGACTAGTGACTGGTCGAAAAGACACATCCGTTCGGTCCAGTCGGGTTGGTCGAACAGAGTGTAGATAACAGTATAGTCCGGGCCAGACCCGTGGTTGGTCGTAGGGAAATAATAATTTTGCGTGTGTATAAGATGGCTTGAGAGAAAGGTTCTATCCGGTCCGTGCATGGTCGAAGGGACGAACGCCTTCGATGATTGTATGAGTGAGGATGTTAGTACAACTACAATAGTATGTTTTACTATAGCGTATAACTACTATCAACGCCTATAGTTTAGTTTAGTTTACGACGGGCTGTTTTTCGCAACTTCACGTCTAAGCACGTATTTTGCGTGTGGGCAGAAATAATGTGATTATTCGAACCCTGATATCTCCCCGAAGAAGTTCAACAGTCCATTGATGTTGCAAGATGTTTGACCTCTGGACATGTCAGCAACACGTGAGCCTCCGTTTCTTCCTCTCCCATGCATGCCCTGCACAGGGGGCTATCAGTAACACCCATGGTAAACAAATATTTGTCAAAAGAGCCATGTATTGTGATAGCACATGTTACTATCCTGATATGTAACTTGTTCAGTCTCATTAGAACCTTGGTTTGACGAATGTTTATTTCAGGAAGGGCCTGCCCTAGGTTGTCTACAGTCTACTAATTTTTTTTTGCTGAGCGTTTAAATCGTTGAGAAGTATCTACGTACCAGTAAACGAACATAGCCAAAGGTTATAGGTATTATAGGTTCGCTATTTAGCCCTACAGTGGCCAGAGCCCATTCCGTTCTGGCCAGTTCATCTGCTGCATCGTTGCCTCTAGATCCACTGTGTCCCTTGATCCATTGCAGAGTCACATTGTTGTGCTTACATACCTCATTCTATCGATGGCACTTATCAGTCCCGAGTTCGCCTCATTACAACTCAGAGCTTGTAGTACCGTCAAACTGTAGGTCAGTATTCTGATGGAGAAGTATTTCACCTTCCTAGCATCTATTGCTATGGCCGCTTGGATGATACCCATGCATTCAGCCTGGAAGACTATATTATGGGTACCCAGTGGTGTGCATATGTGGACATTAAGGTCTTCAGAGAAAGCCCCAGACTCCACACCTTCATTTGCCTTAGAAGTATCCGTGAAAACTCTGAGCTCTTTCGGGCCCAATCCTTCCAGCTGGTCAGTTTCCTTCAATTGTATCCTGTACTTCTTATGGAATACAAATTGTTTTGGGATCCTATCATACTTGACTTGTAAGATAGGAATTATTGAGTAAATTCCATCAATTATACCTGTATGGGGGGCTCTACTCTTACTTAAAGGATTTAGGGTCTTGAGTCTAATGGCAGCTAAAGTTCCTTCTTGTTGTATGTGTAGATAAAACGATATTAGCTCCAGTATAGCCTCTAAAGCTGTTGTTGGTGTAGTTCTTATGCAGCCTGTGGCAGCCATACAAGCCAATCTCTGGTAACGCTGAAGCTTACTTATAGTGGTGGCTTCATTAGTTTTGGTTCACCATACCAGAGATCCGTATGTGATCATGGGCCGAATTACAGTTTTGTACATCCATAGTATAATTTTTGGCGTCAAACCCCATCGTTTGCCAATTATGTTTCTGCATTGCCAGAAAGCTATGTAGTGCAGTTTACACAGCGCTCGGTTCGCAAAGCACTCCTCTCCCTGGACATTCACAAATCGAGTGGGCCTGACGGAATCCCCCCAATTGTGCTGAGGACGTGTGCTCCAGAGTTGGCACCGGTTTTAACGCGTCTTTTCCAATACTCCTACTCCCTAGGCGTAGTCCCAAAATCATGGAAGACGGCTATCGTCCACCCGATCCCTAAAAAAGGCGACCGCTCAGACCCGTCTAACTACAGGCCTATCGCCATCACCTCCTTGTTCTCCAAAACAATGGAGTCTATTGTTAACTGCCAGTTCATGAGATACCTTGAAGATCACCAGCTGATTAGTGACCGCCAATACGATTTTCGCCGTGGTCGATCAGCTGGTGATCTTCTGGTCTACCTAACTCATAGATGGGCGGAGGCAGTAGAGTCCAAGAGGGAGGCATTGTCCGTTAGTTTGGACATTGCGAAGGCCTTCGACCGGGTTTGGCACAAAGCGCTTCTTTCGAAGCTCCCTTCCTATGGGCTTCCCGAGAAATTGTGCGATTGGATCACCAGATTTCTTGCAGATCGGAGCATCAAGGTCGTTGTAGACGGTGCAAGCTCCGATTACAAGCCTATTAATGCTGGTGTTCCACAAGGCTGCGTGCTATCGCCAACGCTGTTTCTTCTGCATATCAGTGATATGTTGCAAACCCGTAACATTCATCGCTATGCAGATGACAGCACTGGTGACGCTCTTTACACCGGCCGAACCAATATTTGTCGGGAAAACGTCTCCGAGTACCGAGACAAACTTGTGTCTGAAATCAAGTCTTTGCTGAAGAGAGTCTCGGATTGGGAACGACTAAATCTAGTCCAGTTTAACCCCCAGAAGACACAAGTTTGCGCTTTTACCACTAAAAAGAACCCCTTTGTCGTATCTCCCCAGTTTCATGGCACTCCCCTTGTTGCCTCAGCCAGTATCGGAATCCTCGGCGTCGACATATCGAGTGACGTGCAGTTTCGTGGTCACTTGGAAGAGAAAGCCAAATTGGCCTCTAAAAAGCTCGGCGTACTCAGCAGAGCGGGACAGTATGCCATGCCGGCACACCGCCTGCAACTTTACAAGGCGCACGTTTGGCCGCACATGGAATACTGTTCCAATCTCTGGGCTGGGGCTCCCCAGTACCAGCTCCTTCCACTTGACTTGAGAGCGACTCGGATTGTCGATGACCGAGTGCTTTCCGATAGGCTCCATTCACTGGCGCTGCGAAGAGATGTTGCATCTCTTTGCATTTTCTTTCGCATATACCATGGGGAGTGCTCTGAGGAATTGTTCGGATTAATCCCAGCCGCCAAATTTCGTGAACGCACTACGCGGCAAACGTCCCGGTACCATCATCCACACCATCTGGATGCTTGGCGGTCCACCACTGTATTTTTCACAAATTGGAGATTAAAAGTGTTTGTTACAGGAATTCAGGAAGATGCACGCCCGAGGACGGTCGTATGTCAGGGTTGGTCGTGTAGGCGCATCTATAAAATACCGGTTGGATCTCGTGACTAGTTGGAATTGAGGGTATATCGAGAAACCCTCCTACTCGTTTGTGCAGTATAAAGTTCAGTGTAGGTGCAGAGCGAGAGAGATACCGCTTGAGTCGTCTCACGAGTGAAGTCATTCTACGCGTGCTAAGAGATAGTCGTTGTTCTGTCCATTGTGGTGATTCTTCTGGTGTTGCTGAGAGGCTGTGCTGTGTTACGTTGAGGTTGCTGTTGGTTTGCATAATTTGGTGTTATCATGTAGTTGTGTCCTTCGCATCGCACTGGTGTGTAATTGTGATGGGGACATATTGCGGTATGGTCGAACTATAATTACTCTATGCTGAAGTTATACAAACCATTATTGTAGAAAATAAAATTTCACATCTTTTGTTTCCAGCAAACTTTTCTGTAAAACTTACCGTTTATGATTTATGGCCCATTTAATGAACCGGTTTTTCTATCGCGGCCAATAACTCTAGAAATATTAGATTAATCACTAAAATGCATAAATTTATTTTGAAAGATCAGTTTATTTTCCAAAACTTTTTTTAAAGAATATTAACAATGCTATAAACATTACTAATATTCCCCTTAACCACTCGTGGTAAGCTTAAATTGCTTGTGTTACGAGTGGTTCACGCCAGTAGTCGAATGGCGGATTCGAATCCACGACCTTTTTGAGTTCGCGGTCCGCGCCCTGCCATTAGGCTACTGTCGCTTATAAACTAAAATACTGTCGCAGATTATAACACTATATTTTTAAATTTTGTTTGAAACTTTTTTCTAATGTCCATACTTTTTTAGTTATACTAGGCTGCAATAAAAGTTTCGGGAATGGAATATTTTCACTGTTCCTGTCATATTAAAATGTTTTTAATTAAACACTCCTTGGTTTTAAAAATCGAATACCATTTATTTATTTAAAAAAAGATTCTCGGTCTTGTCACAAAGTTTTGTCAAACTTGTCTAGTCGTTGAGAAAATGAAATTGACTCGAGAAAATTCAAGAGCGATGACTTATTATGATTTCTGCATTTGGTGATGAAGCCCCATACAGTTTTTAACGCTGGTTTGCTGAATTTCAACGTGGACGTGTCAAGTTCAGTGATGTCCAAGTCAAGGTCGTACAAAAACTGCAGTCACCCAAGAAAATGTTGATGCTGTGCGTAAGCTGATTGAGGAAGATCGACATGTGACATATCGCGAAATTCAGACAACTTTAGAAATTGACATGAGTCAAATACAAATAATCTTGCGTGAACAATTAGGCGTAAAAAAGTTGTTTTCCCGATGGATACCGCATTCGCTCTGTGAAGAGCAAAAAGCGGCTCGCGTTACTTGGTGCGTCAGTACTCTCGAAAGATTCCACGCAGGATCCTCAAATGCTGTATACAACATCGTATCAGGTGACGAATCCTGGATATACGCGTACGAACCCGAAACAAAAAACCAGTCACGAGTTTGGGTGTTCGAAAATGAGTTAAAGCCAACAAAAATTATTCGTTCACGGAGTGTGTGCAAAAAAAAAAATGGTGGCCACGTTTGTCTCCAAAACCGGCCATGTTACGACTATTCCTCTTGAGGGACAAAGATCGGTTAATGCAGAATAGTATGCTAGCATTTGTTTGCCACGGGTCGTTTCTGAACTCCGTAAAGAGAAATGCAACCGCCGCATCATCCTCCATCACGACAATGCGAGTTCTCACACCCACACAGAACAAAAGAGTTTTTAGAGCAAGAAATCATAGAATTATTAGACCATCCGCCGTACAGCCTCGATCTAAGCCCTAATGATTTCTATACTTTCCCTAAAATAAAGAATAAATTGCGTGGACAGAGATTTTCATCACCTGAAGAAGCTGTGGACGCCTACAAAACGGCCATTTTGGAGACCTCAACTTCCGAATGGAATGGTTGCTTCAATGATTGGTTCCATCGTATGGAAAAATGTGTCAAATTTCGCGGAGAATACTTCGAAAAGAATAAATACATTTTTAAATAGTAATGTGTCACTTTCTTGATTCCCGAAATTTTCAGTAGGACGTTTCATGTTTGACTACCGGGCGTTATAGTTGAAAATTTCAAGATATGCAAAGCTGCCGCGTCACCTGCCGAGCGTCAGTCGACCTCGGCCGGTGACTTTACGATTAAGAACCCGGATTTTATTGCTATTATTCCGGGGAATTCCAAGTAAGACGTCATTATTGTTTACCAACTACGACTTACGGAGTCTCCTTTTTGAAATTCGAGTTATAGGGTATAAATATCTATTATCAATATATTGTAGAGAAATAACATTTTGTTCGAGTTACAAAGTCTAATAATTCGAGATACCGCGTGTTTAGGGGTTAAGCGGAAGGGAATGGCAATTTTTTCCGACTTACTGAGGATTTCGACTTAACGAGGTTAGAGTTATAGAGATTCCACTGAATATCATAACACGCATATATTTTTTTAAGTACAGTGTATCTTTCAGCAACTTAACACCTAACAATTTATCTATGTATTACTTATAATCAAATAAAAACATATGCCGACTATGGTGATTTGTTTATCGATAAAAAATATCGACATAGTCCACGCCCTACGTTGCTTACGCATTTGGACAGCGGCAACAGTGTGTACAATTTGATGGCATGCGTAAATGCAATGAACACAAAAACAAATGTTGTAGTTTGCGTTTATAGTAATGCGATTTCATTTTGCATTTGCAGTTAAGTATACAATTGTGTGTTTTTCTTGCGCCCCCCTGATGTGAACTTAGCAGTTGTCGACGGAGTGAAGTGGGCTCAGTTGAGGAGTTTAATATTTGTGGTGTCTATTGTAGTTTATGAAACTTAAAACATAAATATGTAGCAAGCTGATTTAAAACTTCAACTACTCACGTTGTCTAAAATAATTTAGCAAATATAACCTAGAAAAAGTGGCCGTGTAACACGCTGAGAGTAATATTGTAAATCAAATTTTTAAATATCAATTCCATACGTGTTTGTCGAATACTTCTAGTCCGGATTACATGAATAAACAATAATTTAAAAGTAAAAATTTTGCAGAACCGACTTCAATATAAGTTGTTAAGAATAACTCAAAAACTATTGGTCAGACTTCGATCAAATTTATATGGGACCACATGAAAAGCATCAGCTTTCAAACAAAAAGAGAATAATCAAAATTGGTTCACGCAGAAAAAAGTTATGAGGTACATATTAAAAACGAACATACAGTCTAATTGAGTACTTCCTTCTTTTTGAAGTCGGTAGAAAAAGAACAGAGGCATTACTACATATGGTCCCCATACTGGGAGAAGCTGCAGCTATAGATAGCGTAACGGTTATTATCGAGAGTTAAAAAGGGTCAAAAGCAGCTCTTCCACAGAATCGTCCATAAACGATGTTTACATACAAACGTTGTGGGAATTTGTTTGTGTATACTTCTGTATACTGGGCACATTTTTTAAAGATGTTTTTCATGCCGAATCTTTTTTTGTGTTCTAAAGATAACACAAGCAGAATTCCCATCTCTTATCGTTTTGACAACACTGGTGGCATTACAAAACATTTGAGTGCTTTCGCTGCTAAAGTTATGTTTCATCTAGTACTTTCGATAGAATGTAAATGTATTCTGTCACCTATTTACAATAGATAAGCCAATCTAACACGTTGGATGCGCGTTCGATAGTGTGCATGTTACCTCCAGCACGTGACCTTGGGCGGCTGTACGTCAAGATGGACCGTGAATAAGACGCTTTACTCCATGGAGGTTAGAGAAAAGGAGAACGATCGCTACGTGCTAAAGCATAGCTTGCCTGTCCCTGAACTGCCGTCGCTAAGTAGTATCTACGAAGTTAGCTGTTTATGAGTACAAGTAGATGAAGTTAGTTGAATAGTGTAGAAATTTTCTTCGCGGCATTGGTGAGAAAATAATCGTGCGCTGTAATTTTTTTTATTTTTGACAAAAAGAATGATTAAAAATGGTGAAATATTGTATGGTGCGTGGATGTGCAAGTGGTTTAGCATCTGATCGGAAAAATAGACAGAAAATGACATTTGTTGAGCAAACTTAGCGGTCGCAGCACCTCACTTATTTTGCCCATATTTCTAGAACACTATTTTCTACAGCGATCGTTCTTCTTCTTTCTATGGTTTAAAAACTTAGAGTAATTACATACATACGTAATGCAAAAAACATTTATCTATGCTTTCTGTCGTGTCAGTGTCACTGTTGAGAGTTTTGGCGGGATCTTAGCCGTAGGCGGATTGTCGCTCCTGTTTTGTCGCTTGAATAATGGTTTGAAGTGGATTTTGATTCGTAAAATTGATGCGATTTTGTGAAATGAGTGTCCGCGCGTTTGAACTATTAGAGAAAACGACGAAACAAGTGCTTTGATGTTGATATAAACCTCAAGTAATTTTGATCGCTTCGGCGCCTTATGAACATGAGCGGCTGTCGTCATCAACTGTCGTTGATGTCGCTGGGTTGAGCTGCGGATTGACATCGGAGCAAAATCTCTCAAGGGCTTCGCATTGTGACGCATCAGCATATTGTGATAAAAATTTAAAAATGAATATTCTCAAAGAAATGCTAAGCTCAGTAGGGCTAGAACCCAGAGCCGTAAAGCCAGTTAATAAAAAAGTGTCAATGTCATTCATCAAATCAAATAATTTTTTCAGTCATGTTTTAGTGATGTTGGGGCAGGTATCGCAACTTCGATTCCAAAATATTACGTATTTTTCATAAAATATAATATGTTAGAATAGTACAGTTTGCTCAAAAGCTGCAAGATTTGCTATTATTATTGATAAATCAATGAATAACTACAGGTAAATATTGTATTACTTATTGAATCGTAGTGAAAGTGCATATTTATTTAGTGTGTAAGTCATAGGTTCAGCATCTTGTAGAAATAAATAAAAAAAAGTATAAAAGATCTTGGTATGGAGCTTTATACATACAATAAAGTTAAGCCTATGTTTGGAAAATTTATTATTCATCTCCAAAGTGTTGATTTTTATTCAATACGTCTATAACAAGCAAACGGGTTTTTCTGACCTTGTAATAGCATTCGTGTTCTTATTATTTAAATGCTTCCTTTCTCACAGTTTTCAGTTCGTTTATACTTAGTGACTAAAAATCTATTAAGGGTTTTGGGGGATAAGCTGGCTATAACCAAATAGTATAAATTACTATGCAACTAAAACTAGGTGCAGCTGATTGCGCTTGATTAGACTTATTACTAGAGACATATTCTATTTTTTCATGGCTGATAGAAGTTCAGCCAGTTGCTTTCAGGTAAAACTGGTTCTATTGACTTGAGGTGAAACTGGTTAAATTTAGAATAACATTAAAATTGCTATAACTTCTATGGTCAGGGAAAATTTTCTTCATTTTTTATTTGTGTAAAATTGAAGAATAATCTCTGATTGTACTGTTTGCATCTGGCTGGTTTTAATATCAATACATATTGATTAGTGAAGTTTCTACATACCCGTGAGCGAACATTACCAAAGCGGATTGGTAATGGTATTTATTTTTGGTTCCAGCTCTATAGTGGCCAGAGCAGATCCTCTTCAGGCTAATTTTTCTATTGCATCATTGCCTCTGGATCCACTGTATCCATTACAGACACATTATTGTGTTTACATACCTCATTTAATTGTTGATGGCATTCATATATTAGTCCCGAGTTCAGCACATTTTAACTCAGAGCTTGTAGTGTCATCATACTGTTGGTTAGTATTTAGATGGAGAAGTCTTTTACCTTCCTAGCATCTATTGCTATGGCCGCTTGGATGATACATATTTAAGCCAGACATGCTCTCATTATGGCAACAAGTCTGACTATTAGGGCTTTACCCCCCACTGTAGATGTGTCAGCAATATGCCGTCAGGTCCTGCCGCTTTATATGGGAGGAAAATGTGTATGGCCCAATGGATTTTATCCATTACCACTCTTTACTTAATTCCAGTTTCCTGCTATTGGTGTCCATGTATCTTCATGCTGGTTTACCTCCTTAGTTACACAGCAACCTGGGAAGTGGGTGTCAATAAAAATGCGTATGGGTTTCATCCAGCAATGTTGAGTAACTTCCGTTGTGTTTCTTTAGAGAGATGGATTCGGGAGTGTTCTGTTTAGCTAGGATTTTCTTATCTGCTTCGCATGTTCACAGGTTTCTATGTTACCTCAGAATTAGCGCCACCCTGTCGAGAGTCGATACCTGATACATTTTTTGTACTTAGACTTAGCTTTCTTGTATAGTAGTCAGTCTACATCCATTGAGGTATTCACTATTCATGCCCCTATTTAGGGCTTTTCTTACATTTTTATGTTTCCTATCTAGTTCTTGCCATGTAGCCGTGGTAGCTCAGATAGTTAACAATCACTTTAAATATAACAGAACGCGAGTAACCCGGGTTTGATCCCCACCGGCACCAATGAAATTGTTAATTGCAATTTTAAGTGCTGATTTACCACATGCTCGGCAGTGAAGCCTGCATGTCTGAGGAATTAAAAAAAAATTCTAACGTAGACTTGAGAAGTTCGCCAACACGCATTGGGGCTGAGCGGCGGACACTTCCTTGCCCTAAAACCCTCTCAGAAATGAGGGGAAGCCTGTGCCCTGTGTCCAGCAGTTGGATGTATATAGGCTGTAACTTTACTTTACTTCTTTATCTAGTTCCTTACCCCACTATGGTTGCTTTACCGCAGCATGCCTTGGTGGAGTAATTTCTGAACAGAAAATGAAATTGTTATGCTATTGCCTATTGGAAGCCATATATAAAGATTTTTTTCATCAAATTGTAATAGCATAGTGGTAAAAAACTGCCTATTAATGAGAATCAATTATGTTAAATATCTTATGTAATATATTTGTTTAAGGCCCTATTATGAAATACTTTTGAAGAGAAAAAAGTACAATTTCATTCATTTTTTACAGCCACATTCAGATGTATAGCTCCTAAAAATGATTGGAATAGTATTTCGTATGTTTGCAATGCTTACTAGCGATTGAAGCATAGACTATTATATAACATCTGTGGCGGGACGGTGAAAATTGAGGCTTACTGATGGTTGTATGTGTTCAGAAACAACAGAAGAACAACTTCAAAGATTTTTTTTATAAAGTTTTGTATTAACGAACATTGTGATGTGTTTAAACAACTTCAAAAAGGAGGAGCTACTCAATTCGACTGTATGTTTTTTAATGTTACCTCAGAACTTTTTTTAGGTGAACCCATTATTCATCATCTCTTCTTCTAAATCATCTACATCTAGATTTAGTTAATTTAGATGATGTTCTCATTTTATTTATATTGAAGTCGGTTGTACAAAGTTTTTAATTTTACCACTTGGCTTAAAACATTGTTCTATGCAGGGTATCTCTACTTTAGTTTAGTTTACGACGGGCTGTTTTCCGCAACTCCACGTCTTAGCGCATATTTTGCGTGCAAAAGGGTACCTCTAAATATGAGTATAAACCTAGATTAAAAAAATGTTTTTTTTTTTTTTTTTTTTTTTTTTTTTGCGCCCGAAGCAATTATTTGCAACCCACCCGAAAGCGGGGGAGGGAGGTTGAGAATGCTCATAGCATACCACGCAGCCGGCTGCGTGGTTATGTGGAGACTTTTACCCACTAAACTCAACGTTTTGGGAATTGGCTTAACGATCTGACTAGAGATCTCTAAGCCGTATACGAACGCGACCCTCCTTAGCAGAAAGGAGGGCGCAGGTAAAAAAATGTCGCACTTGCTTTTTTTTATAGAAAAGGTGGCAAACGAGCATGCGGCTCACCTGATGTTAAGTGACTACCGCCGCCCATGATCAACCGCAACACCAGGGGAATTGCAGGTGCGTTTCCGGCCCTTTAGAAAGGAGTAAGCTCTTTTCTTGAAGGTCCCCAGATCATATCGGTCCGGAAAAATCGCCGGTGGTAAACTATTTCACAGAGAGGTTGTACACGGAAGAAAACCCGTTGTGAAACATACAGTGGTCAAGCATCCAGATGGTATGGATGCTTTTATTGCTTAACCCACACTGCTTTTTGTGGGTATTCTATAGTAAATATAAAAAAAAAAACATTTTTTCAATCCACTTTATATATTATATACTATTACCATAACTGCCTACTGAAGTCTATTGTGAAACATAGGCCTCACCCATAGATTGACTCATAGGTGGGATATTTACCATAGTTGCCACATTTGGCAAGCAGGTTGGCAACTGTAGTTTTTTATTTTTAGTTGTAATTTTTTTAAACCTTATCACCACTAGGATTTTCTCCTATATCGTGGGGGCAGTTTATAAACATAAATTGAACATGGACAAACATCCAGACCCGGAACAATTATTTGTAGGCCATACAAATACTTGTTCCGTGCGGGATTCGAACCCGCGGCCCCCAGCGTAGTCACTCATTGCTAAGCCACTGCGCCACGGAGCTGTCAAGTTATTAGGAAGACGCTGCTGTCTATTTCCTGATTTGTTTCCCTCTGTTGCCTCTTATGACCTACGGGATTGTGTGGAGTAGTGGATATTCTTACACCGCCACTACATGCACCCTAATGTACATAATAATAACAAGGTAAAATATTGCAAATTTATTTACAGATCACCTGCCCATCATCTACAATGACCAGCCAAAAGATCTATCTGGTTTTTGCTGGCCTGTTTTGGTTAACAAACTCTGAGTATATTCCACCGGGGCCAGCATATCCATGTCCAAAAGAATCTGAGAGCCATTTGCTGTACCCTTGTGTTTGTCAAAAGGGAACGGATTTAGGACTACACATCAGATGTGAAAATGTTGGGCTTGCAGTGTTGAGTGTGGGGCTGGGCAACATTGCTGGGTTGGGTTTGCCCATTGAACGACTAGAGTTGCAGGAGTGTAAAATAAGTAAGTATAATTGCTAATGTACTTGTGTAGTTCTATTAATATATGTGCATGATACAACATAATTTTAAGACTCTCATCAAACACATACCTCTGTGGCCGTGGAAGGAAAGGGGAGATCTCCCGCCGGGCAAGGTGTTCTGCCCAGGGAGCGGCCAACACTCCATGTGATGTTCGGTGTTTTTATCTGTTTATGTTCGAATTTTGGTAGCGCGATTTAGGCGTCGGTGTTTTTCGCTTGTGTTCAGACCGGAGGTCGATAGTGCAGCCTTGTTGCCGATGAATGTGCAAGTACCAGGGCATTGCATTATAGTCTGCGGTAAGTCGAGAAGAATGCAAGTAATCTGCGAGAGTGCCGTGAGGCAGAGGCGAGCAGTAAGGCTCAGAGCCGTGCCGAACACTGTAGCGCAGAGAGTAACTTGAAGGAACAGGAAGCATTATTATTCCAGTGCTGCGATAAACCTTGTGAAGCTAGATGGCTTGCAGGATATGAAGACTGTAGACGACATCTGCTCGGGAGCGAATAGGTGGGGTATTCTATGACGATGAGAAGCTTGAAGTTTCCGAAGGTTGTTGGTTGCGTTAGATAGAGGGAGGTCGGTAAGATTAATGACGGCACGCTCACAATTGATCCTCTGTCAGACGAACACACTATCCCAATGTGCATGTTCATGTTCAACCATGAGTACCTGCTCGACTTCTTGAATTGCAACAACTAAATATTTTTAGGACCTGTTAACCCTTTCCCTGTACTATATATCATATAAAGACTGCCTCGTTGGTCTAGTGTTTGTAGTAGTGCGGCTGCTGATCATGTGGTCCTGGGTTCGAATCCTGGGTCGGGCCAACAAAATCAACTATTGAGTTTTGCCGTCAAGAAATTCTCAGTAGCTGCCCGAAGTCAGAAAGTTAGCGGTGTCACCCTCGTGCCTCGGAAAACACGTGAAGCCGTTGGTCCTGCGCCGGATCTCTCTCCGGTCGTGTCGGTTTACCGTCCCATCGGATTATGAGAGTGAGGGAATAGAGAGTGCACCTGTGCTTGCGCATACACTTATATACTTATATAGGGCACTATAATCCTGTCCTGATGGCTAGCCTCCGTTAAGGCAGGCCGCCGAAATTTGGGCTGGAGGACATTATTATTATTATATCATATAATATGAACATTTCGATTGTTTAACAATTGTGTCTACCTATAATGATTTCTTAATTTACGTGAACATTACACATAGAATAAAACTATATTTACGATTTTTATCGCGTTTAATTAACTATTTTAACTTATTTTTAATTCCCTACGTTTCGGGTGCTTTACAGCACCCATGGTCACGGGTGGACTGAGATGTTTGACATCCCAAGTCAGTATAATAACTATGGCTTTGGGACGACAAACATCTCATAATCGCCCCTTACGATACCCAAGGCACAAAGTGGGGTAGTGGCCTCTATGCACAAGACCTCCTGCCAAAGGCAAACTCCGGCCTTCTGTCTTCTTGGCAAAGTAATTGGCATCAGTCTAAATTTTTAAAATGTAATCAATATTCCAAAGTCCAAATTAATATCCCAACAAAATCCTGTTTTTTTCAATATCGCCACTTTAGTAAAGCTGCCACCTCTACTGTTTGCCGCCTACGCTTTGGTCATGCTTGTACTCCTGTACACATGGCCAAACTCAGGATTAGGGATAGCTCAATCTGTGAATGTGGCCTAGATGAAGGATCTGTCAATCATCTGTTCTTTGAGTGTCCTAAACTTTCTTTCTCTCTCTACGATATCCTGCCCAATTACATCCCTCGTCCAGTAAATTTCCAATTTTTGCTGACCCTAGTGTATACTCCCTTCGTAAATATTTTATGTGCTCTTATTCGTACTAATAATATTAAACTGTAAAATTACTTAACAACTTTGGTGATGGTATTTTAAATATGTGACGTCTTTTGTTGTAGATTGTGAACCCACTCATTAAATTGAGAACTCTTATTTTAACTATTATTATCTTGTGACTCCCATGACTGACTTGACGCTGGCAGAATTCTATCAAGAGAAGCCATAATTTAAAAGAAGAAGAAGAACTATGACTTTGGGATGACAAACAAAGACAAAGAATTTTTTAAAAGTTGCCGATGCTGAGAAATAATTACTGACAAGTTGACTCAGTGAGCTGTGAATTTTGACACCAGCATTTATTCTAGGTATTTTACGATTATGTCGCCAAATCTCGGGAGCCATAAGATTTATCTCTGGCATTTCCCATAATCGCCCCTTACGATACCCAAGGCACAAAGTGGGGCGGTGGATTCTCTCGCGCCGCGATCTTACGCAATATTTACGTATAAATAACACAAGAAATGGTGTCAGACATCTGCAATCGCCAATCTACCTGAGAAATATAACGATTATTATAAGCCGTCCTTATTATCCAAACCTGACACTGGACTGCTTATGATCTGATGAGAGTTGAGACAGTTTATTAAAGTAAATTTGTATGATTTGATTTCAGCAAACCTCTTTGGATCGCTATTCCATAGATCAACAGTAAGGGTACTGCATATCATTGACACACCCATCAAAACAATCGACGAGTTTGCCTTCGCGGGAGTGAACAGGACTTTGCAAGAGATTTACATACGTAACACAAAAATAGCAGAATTTCCAAAAGATGCTTTCAAGGTACAGTTTTATTCAAATTTTTTATAATAAGGGTGACGGTGACAAACGAGCACACATACCACCTGATGGTAAGTGGATGCTGTGACCCACAGACATCTACATCTATCCTCGGTTTAGAATCATAATGCAGTTGTGTTGTTGCTTGCCACTGTTTAGGTAAATAGATTTTTGTAAATACTTTTATAAAGATCTTTGTTTATGGTTTAGTATTTTTACTTATAGCATAAAATAGTTCTATAAGTTTTAGTGCAATTTATATGTATATATGTTTATTATTGAAAATATATTCATTAACAATTTTGAAATCATAATAATGAAAAAAAAAACCGCATTTAATTACCAAAATTGTTAACAAATATAAATTTTATCACTTCGTGTCAATGTTTGCCCTCCCAGTATTTATTTAAAATTAGATTTAGCTTTTTACTCTCTTAAATTTATAGTTTGGAGATGGTAAAAAAATATAAGACATTATAATATTAAAGTAAAACAGTTGTAAATTTAATAAATAATAAGTATAATGATTTCTTAAATTTACGCGAACACTACACATTGAATAAAACTAAATTTATGGATTTTATCGCGTTTATTTCACTACTTTTACTTATTTTTTTTAATTCCCGACGTTTCGGGTGCTTTACAGCAACCATGGTCACGGGGGGGGGGACTGAGATGTTTGACGTTCCAATGTCATAGTTAGTCCGGCTACCTTCAGTTTTTGAATATTAATTTTTGGTCCGATTTACGCAAAACGAGCTTATAGTATCATGAAGTCTTGCAGTGGTATGCTTAGGTTTGGGTTTAATTTTGTTAATTATAGGATCCCAAGCAGGTGGCAGCACCCATCCATCTTCTCTATTGAAATTTGGATGTTTTTTTATTTCAATAGCCTCGCGTATCATCCTTGGTAGAAATCGGTGTTCTTTTGCGAGAATTTGTGGTTTATCAAAACGAATGTAATGGTGGGGACGATCTTGAACATGTTCGCAGACTGCAGACTTTTGTTCAAGATCGTCCCCACCATTACATTCGTTTTGATAAACCACAAATTCTCGCAAAAGAACACCGATTTCTACCAAGGATGATACGCGAGGCTATTGAAAAAAAAACATCCAAATTTCAATAGAGAAGATGGATGGGTGCTGCCATCTGCTTGGGATCCTATAATTAACAAAATTAAACCCAAACCTAAGCATACCACTGCAAGACTTCATGATACTATAAGCTCGTTTTGCGTAAATCGGACCAAAAATTAATATTCAAAAACTGAAGGTAGCCGGACTAACTATGACATTGGGACGTCAAACATCTCAGTCCCCCCGTGACCATGGTTGCTGTAAAGCACCCGAAACGTCGGGAATTAAAAAAAAAAAGTAAAAGTAGTGAAATAAACGCGATAAAATCCGTAAATTTAGTTTTATTCAATAAATAAATAATAATCAAAATGTACTATGTATCCACGTTTGTTATATAATACTGTCTGTATTTTTATTCTTTGTTGAAAGTCGTTGCTATGCACGAAATATCGCCGTAGGAAGGGGAAAAGATGCGAACTCATACAAGCACTTGGGCGCAGCAATAAGGTCGAATTCAGCTTGCGTGCGTGATTTATCTAATTAACAATATTCACGTAGGCTGTTAAAACGTCGGCAAGTAGTGAACATCAAAGGAGTGCAACTACTATATGTAGTACTATTATTTATTCTATGCTTATAGGTAAAAAAGCGTTTAAAAAAGATGCTATTTATTTATTTTTTCAATCAATACCAAAAATGCTATAAAATGAACTAAAACTTGTCCTAAGAGTTGAGTCTTTTAGACTATTTGCTTTTAAAATACTGTTTACATTCTGTTAGTGCAATCACTTCATTTATTTACAGATCATGGGAAATCTATCAATATTGTCTATAGACGGGCATCAGATGAAATCACTCGATAAGGACATCTTTGGAAACAGTGAAGCTGCCGGCAGTTTATTGCGGCTGCATCTCATTAATGGTCATTTATCTGATATACCAGTTGAAGCATTTCAGGTACATTTCTTCTATTTATTTAGTTCTATTTTTAAGATTGTTTTGTCATCTTTTTGTGTTATTTAAAGTTTCGAAAGTAAACTATATATACTGGTTTGTCATTGTCATTATTGCAGCCCATCTAAAGTCCCGAGGGCGACCCCCTCGCTAGATGGAGTGACGACCGTGCTTTGTGGCATTTCTTGGGGGAGGCCTATGTTCAGCAATAGACTTGTAAAGGGCTGTAATGATGATGATGATGATGATCTAAAGTCCACTGTTTAACATATTCACAACAACTGGCACAAAAATTAGTTCTAAAAAAGGTGGACACTCTGTCAATGGAGGTTGTGTTGTTAAAATTTTGTTTAGGGCGTCCCTCGCTGGCTCTGCCATTTACTTGTGCAACACAAATTTGCTTTGTCGCTTCGATGCAATGCCTTTCTTAATCCTGATCACAAAATCATCTTGCAAACCACACTTTTCTCTTATCACACAATTTATCACCCTATTTTAGATTCAGTCCTAACATAGTCCTTAATGACCGCATTTCTACAGCATTTATTCTACTCACGTGCTTCTTCTGCCACACCCAACTTTCACTACCATACATCAAAGTAGAGACTAATACAGTACTGTGAATTGCCACACGTGATTTTTTTTACACATTCTGACTTTCCACAACAGATTGTAGACCCCCATTTACTCTATTTCCTGCATTCACTCAGCTCTATATCCCTATCATATTTACCGTCTCACAAACTCATCCACTTGCTCAACCAACTCCCCTTCATTTCTTATTTCACATAATATCGTTTTATTTCTTCTCTTGCAAAAACCATCACCTGTTTATCTATGTAACCATCATCTGCAACTGGACCGCCGACGACGCTAATATTGGCGTACAAAAGACATTTGATGGTTAAGGGGAAATATAACCTCAAATGGCTTAGCAAGATCCTCCGTTATGCCGAAAATATTAATTTTGAAATAAATATATGGTAAAGTTAAGGATTAATGTTAAGGACTATGTTAGACGAAAACACAATTCCGTAAAATTTTCTCGATAGAAAAAAATCCAAAGTTACCTCCAAAATAAACAATAAACCACTGTTATTCATAAAATACTTTAAATGAGACGATGAAACTTTGCATACTAACTGAACTAACTATAAAGCAGTGCTTATGTTATTTACTTTTTTTTAATTACCATTATTTTCACTGTAAAAAGAAATTATCTAAACTATCGGCATCTTGAAGCTTGATTCCTGCCGCCTGGTCAGTTTCGCTTCGGCCTTTGAAGGGGGAGGTTGTGTCGCTTACGATCAGAATACACATTACGAAACAGGACGCCGTAAAATTAAAATGGGAAATAACCGTAATAAAAATAAGAAGCGACTAGGTTGTCGTTAAGAAACAGGCATAAATATGATAAACCTAATGAAATAAGTATCTAACGACCTATCTACTTACAGTATTAGTGATTACAAACATGTCGGTACATAGCATACGACGTGCGGGAAAGTGGGGGCGAAATTAGAATTTGAGCTGACTTACTATATCCCCTTAACTTATCCATTCTTAACACACATTCTTCAACTTTTGTCCAAACAACTGTCCATTAACTAAACAGCTACGAAGCTACACAATCCTGTCTGACACCGTTATAGATGTCAAAACAATCCAAGTAGGCCCCGTTATTCGTAACACAATCACTCTATTCTCTATAAAGAGGCTTTAATGCCTGTATCAACCCAGCACTCAATCCATATGAGTCCATTGTTTGCCATAAAATATCCCTGTCCACTCGATTATAAATCTTCCAAGTCCATGATCGCACAAAAAACCATTAAGTTTTTGGCCATAAACTTCTCCGCGATCATGTGCATGGAAAATACCTAACAATCCGTATCCGTAATCCGTACACGCCATTCCCTTTTTAAATATCCAGCTTGCACATCCCAAATTTTTCTGTCAGTTTCTTTCATAACTCTTTCAATCAACGCCTTAGCATACAGTTTTCTCGCAATCCTAGGCAGGCTCATGTCACAGTAGTTTTTACAGTCCTGCTATGACCCTTATCCCTTATAGCCGAGCACTATAACTGCTTTGCACTACGCTCACGGTACTCGCCTCTGTTTTCATAAAACATAAAAACATAAAATTCTGGTCTACCACCATTTCCTCTCCAGGCCTTAGCATTTCGATTAATACTTGATCAATGCCTTACCTGCTTTCATGCTTATCACTATCACTTATCTCACTACCTCTTTCTTCTTTCGGAATTTATAGATACTTTAATTCAAACATCTCCTTACCTTTAAACACGCTCAGCCATAAACAATTATTACTTCCATCCTTCTCATTCCCTCCAGCCATAACTTCAAAGTCTATACCTATATATATATATATATATATATATATATATATATATATATATATATATATATATTATTTACCTTTCTTTTTTTCTCCATGTTTGCTTTTTATCTAACTGCTGTTACCATTATAAAATCATGAAGATCAAACTATGTCATTTCAGAATCTAAAAAAGCTACGAACACTGGACTTGCACGGGAACAGACTGGCCAATCTGAAACGTAACCAGTTCAAGGGAATGCGCGCCTTAGAATTGCTGGATGTAAGGTTAGTTAGTTTGTAAAAAAAGTAAAGTTACAGCCTATATAGGTCCCACTGCTGGGCGCAGGCCTCCCTTCATTTCTGAGAAGGTTTTAGGGCAAGGAATTGTCCGCCACGCTGCCCCAATGTGTGTTGGCGAACTTCACATGTCTTCGAAATATTTTTTTTCTTATTCCTCAGACATGCAGGTTTCCTCACGATGTTTTCCTTCACCGCCGAGCACGTGGTATATCAGCACTTAAAATTGCAATTAACAATTTCATTGGTGCCGGCGGGTATTGAACGCGGGTTACTCGCGTTCTGTTATATTTACAGCGAGCGTTAACCATCTGAGCTACCACGGCTTTTAGTTAGTTTGACCGCAGAATAAATAACAAGAACACAAGGATCACCCTCTGATAGTAAACTTGTGAGTTTAAACCTATTTACAACGACGTTAATGTTCGTGAATTTCTAACCTTAGTGAATTTAGCCTACCGATATTAAATTGTCGAATAAAAATTTATGTGACGCGCGTATTAAATTAAAATGCCAACCTTACGTTCATGTGCGAGTGACTGTGTCACTTAGCCCGTTACGCGCCTTTATTAAGGCCGCTTCTACGAGGGCGGCACTGAAAATTTCGGGAATCAAGGAAGTGACACAACATTACTATTTAAAAATGTATTTATTGCTTTTCGAAGTATTCTCCGCGAAATTTGACACATTTTTCCATACGATGGAACCAATCATTGAAGCAACCTTTCCATTCGGAAGTTGGGGTCTCCAAAATGGCCGTTTTGTAGGCGTCCACAGCTTCTTCAGGTGATGAAAATCTCTGTCCACGCAATTTATTCTTTATTTTAGGGAAAGTATAGAAATCATTAGGGCTTAGATCGAGGCTGTACGGCGGATGGTCTAATAATTCTATGTTTTCTTGCTCTAAAAACTCTTTTGTTCTGTGTGCGGTGTGAGAACTCGCATTGTCGTGATGGAGGATGATGCGGCGGTTGCATTTCTCTTTACGGAGTTCAGAAACGACCTGTGGCAAACAAATGCTAGCATACCATTCTGCATTAACCGTTCTTTGTCCCTCAAGAGGAATAGTCGTAACATGGCCGGTTTTGGAGACAAACGTGGCCACCATTTTTTTTGCAACACTCCGTGAACGAATAATTTTTGTTGGCTTTCACTCATTTTCGAACACCCAAACTCGTGACTGGTTTTTTGTTTCGGGTTCGTACTATATCCAGGATTCAATGATAGAGTGTATATAGGAGGATCGAAGAGCCGCTTTTTGCTCTTCACAGAGCGAATGCGGTATCTATCGGGAAAACAATTTTTTTACACCTAATTGTTCATGCAAGATTATTTGTATTTGACTCATGCCAATGTCTAAAGTTGTCTGAATTTCGCGGTATGTCACATGTCGATCTTCCTCAAACAGCTTACGCACAGCATCAAAATTTTCTTGGGTGACTGCAGTTTTTGGATGACCTTGACGGGGATCATCACTGAGCTTGACACGTCCACGTTGAAATTCAGCAAAACAGCGATAAATTGTGATTTTGGATGGCGCTTTATCACCAAATGCATAAATCATCCGGTCAACACACTGTTTTTGTGTTAAACCACTTGGAAAGTCATAATAAATCATCGCTCTTGAATTTTCTCGAGTCAATTCCATTTTCTCAACGACTAAACAAGTTTGACAAAACCTTGTGATAAGACCGAGAATCTTTTTTTTAAATAAATAAATGGTATTCGATTTTTAAAAGCAAGGAGTTTTCAATTAAAAAGATTTTAATATGACAGGAACAGTGGAAATATTCCATTCCCGATATTTTAGTGCAGCCTAGTACTGTAGGGTTAGGTGTTGTGAGAAAACCAATTGAATCATTTGACATTAATTGGTAGTAGAATGCACCGAGATGTTATGCAATGTATGCAATGTACTAGTAATTTGCTGATAATAATAACATCAATGTTATTATTATCAGCAAATTGTTTTTGTTGTTAGGAAGGTTAATATGCAACATTTAGAAAAATTAGGATTATAACAACGTGAACGTCTTTGAAACTCAAATAATTTTTTCTTAAATTTACGCGAACACTACACATTGAATAAAACTAAATTTACGGATTCTCCAAAACGTCGGGAATTAAAAATAAGTAAAATCTGTTAAATGAACGCGATAGAATCCGTAAATTTAGTTTTATTCAAATAATTTACCTACGTATCGTTTTCTGTTTCACATGTTTTTTTTTGCTATTTCCAAACATGAGACACGCGATGGCTTTGTTAATGAAAGAGTGGCAATGGAAAGTGCTACTATTTTCAATCCCTTTTTTTATCGATCAAGTGTATAACCTATAAAAATAATAGAATATATAACAATTGGTACCAGTTATCTAGATATGCTACTAATATAGTAATAATATCTTAACTTTCGGTATTCTTAGGAACAGTAAAGAATGAAAAGTCGACATTCATATCGTTTTAAGCACCCATATGGCAGTACCTTTTGGTTTTTTGAGTGGTCATACTTGAATAAAAACTCAAACATCAAAAGTGCGTAAATACTTACAAGGAAAAAACTTGTACTTGTACTTTTTTGTTAACGTACGAGTAAGACGTGCGTTAGCCGGAGCTGACGCACGCCTTACGTTAGGCCCGTCTCACTCCGCGCCTTAAAGCGCGAAGCGAGACAGGCCTAGTTTGATTTAAAATGAAAAGGTTTATTAAAAACTAATTAGTTAAGATGCACGTAATAAAATACAATGATGTGTCTTACCTTTAAGAAAAGACCTTACTCCTTTCCAAAACGCTGTAAGCGCACCTGCAATTCGCCTGGTGTTGCAGATGTTCGTGGGCGACTGTGATCGTTTACCATAAGATGAGACGTATGCTTGTTGCCTCCTCTTCCAGACCTGGTTTGAAGAGCATCTCCCGCCCTCTTTCAATTGCGTACACTGTCCCCGACACCACTGAGGAACTCACTTAGCGGTCAGCCACTGCAGAGCCTACTTCACCTGAGGATGCTTCGTGTAGAGACGCAACATGTGTGGTATGGTGGCGTGTCTTACCTAGGGAAGTGGTGTTGGGAGTAGTGGTGCTAGGATTGGTGGTGACGGGGCTAGTGCTTGCAGTTGAAGGAGGGCCGGAGGTGCTCTTCAAATTAGTTAAGACACATCGTTTTATTTTATTACGCGGATTTAAGCTAATTCATTTTTAATATAATGAATTTCCGCAAAGTAACGCTTGATTCTATTAATTATGTTACAAATTTTAATTTACACTTTTTACATTTGTAAACTAGAGACATTATGGAATTAGTAAGCTGAAGTGGCAACGGACCGGCCATGGCCAAGAACCGACAACCGACGGGGAAGAAGTGTTTCCGAGTGGCAGCCTCGTACTGGTAGGTGAAGTAGTAACACGTGCAGGAAGTCGATGGATGCAGTTGGTTCACGACCGTGCTTTATAGCATTTCTTGGGGGAGACCGATGTTTAGCCGTGGACTATGATAAAACTAAAACTGATGGTGGGTTTTGTTCACGTTCCAGTTACAACAACATCACGAAGCTGGACGGCAGCCACATGGGCGACCTCAGCAATTTGGGCTGGTGCAACGCTAGCCACAACCTGATAGCGGACATACCCAGGTATGTTTGAGAAAATGCTTGTTCAAGAAAAGAGCTTACTCCTTTTTAAAGGGCCGGCAACGCACCTGCAATTCCCCTGGTGTTGTGGTTGATCATGGGCGGCGGTAGTCACTTAACATCAGGTGAGCCGCATGCTCGTTTGCCCCCCCCCCCCTTCTATAAAAAAAATGTTTAATTCTGTATATTTCCTGGGATTTTGTTGTAAAAGCGAATATTAATATTATAATAGTCTAAGTTAATATTATAATAAAAGGCTTAGTCAAAATTATAGCCGCAAATTATGTAGTGTGTAACGGGAATATTTTCAGGGGCATGTTCGCGAGGAACGCACTCATCAAGGTGGTCCATCTGGACAACAACAAGCTGAAGAAACTGGACACGAACAGCTTCAAGGGCATGAGATTCTTGCGGTGGGTAACACAATCGTCTGAATCGTTTTTCACTAAACTTTTATAGAATGGAGGCGACAAACGAGCACAAAGTCCACCTGATGGTAAGTGGATCCATATAGACTCGTTTCAAGTAAAAAGGGTCTCCGGTTCTCTACATATATGAAACAGAGCAGCATTAAGCTGTTATTTTACGCTGGTATTTTCTGAGAGCGTGGTCCTACTCAAGCTGACTCATTCGTGCAACAATTATAACATAGCTGTAGTGTGGTTCTACCACGTAAAAACTTAACGTTTCAAGTGCCGGTTTTGTTAAAACATCGTGTTACACAAGGAATTAGCGTTTTACTCCTGTCCTGTCTAGGATCCCGTTGGGGTAGGCAGCAGTGCGTTCGGTTCACTGCTGTCTTCTGTAGATTGTAGAGAGTATAATCACATACTGGTATCTTAGTCCTCGGAGGTGACAATGTAACTGTAGTTTGCTCTGTTTTTATTTTTATTTATACAACAAGTTACGCTTATAATACAAGCTTATAATATAATACAACGCTTCTAATACACATAATATATGACAATGTCGCAAAAACATAGACAATTTTTCCACTGTTTGATATGCATAACAATAACATAGTACATAGCATTCACAGATTGAGTTAGTGTTACGGCCTCTAGTTACCCGGGCAAGGTCGTGGGACCCGGGCCCATCAGGGGTTCCACTCGACGAGTAACAGGAGGTCGGCCTAAATGGCTTGTGGAATATTACACGTTAGCGGTAAAAAGGGAACCAACAAAACTTACCTATTTCTTCGAAGTAGGGTCAACCCTAGGAAGATTCAGGTGTAAGTGTGTGCGTGCTGGATTGTGTTGTGTTGTTAGTGTTCACTTGTGTAACCTGATATCCCCGCTGGTTGCAGAACAGCAGATCCGAGGGCATCTCCTCTTCATATATAGGATCCGTCTTAGGGGCAGGTATCCACAGTATCCCATCTTCTCAGAAACCATTTTCTTCCAACACCCATCAATTATTGTCCAATCGTCTTTAGATTCTAACCATCAAGTCCATCGAAGTTAATTATGGACACGCGGCAACTCAAGGACGGGGGGTCAAAGTTCAATGATACAGACCGACGTCGAACGAGCTCACACCGCGTCGATTCAATTGACGGTTTCTCCCAATACAATAAAGAGTCAAGCCTAGTTATCAATTCACTAACAAATATAAGATAACTCAAGATCGTCCCTTCGAAGCACAATTATATTAATCTTCAGAGCCGAACCGGGTAACGCCGCGCGTGCGCCGCGCGCTGAAGCGCGCGGCCCCGTCCGTCACGCCTCAATACCAACGGGCTACTCCACGCCCTGCACTCAGTATGCAGGTAGCCTCCCCCTCCCGCACCTCTGGTAGTCGTCGCTTCACCCCGCTCGATAAGACGACCTACTATCAGGCCTAAACAAGCCCCCGTCCCGGACATAACGACCTATGTCCGCGAGTAAATTGGCGACCGGGAGAGGGTCTCGATGCCACGATGCAAGACCGAATCTCCAACCAAAACCTCGGCCACTAACAAGATGGAGATGCGCTCTTGCAACGCCAACCACCGGCTCACATCACGGCCTCAGAGTGGGCAAACCGAAGAGTTGAATTTCCCCTGGATGCCCTTCTCGGACATCGCAGCCAACCCATAAGTCCTGTTGCAGGACAGAAATTCGACGACTTTCTTCAAATATCTACCAGTGCTCCTACAATCCGTTCCGCAGTCCGGCTGGATCCGGTCCGGCAACCGCAACGCGATAAGAAGCGACCCAGCGTAGCCACAGAACTTCAGTGCTGAGGGCACCGGCACGTTTCAAGCGAACGGCCCTAGTGGCGAGGCATACGAAAACCACAGATAGGCCCGATGTGAACGCGCGTGGCGCAGGTCGGAGGGCTTGACGAGGAGGGGGGCTAGCAAAGTCGGTTCCGACTCCAGTGGATGGTCGGATGAACCCGACGTGGTCGGATGGTAAGTCACTCATCATCGGCTGCGGTATAGGTGGCCCTCAATCCACCACAAAGTATGTTCACAGGAGTGACGCTCCAAATAGTGCGTCGGTCAGACAAATTCCAAAACTCCCGCCGCAAATTAACCGCATTCCGACGATGATGGTGAGTTATCAGCGACCAAGCACAATGATAAACACAAGCAAAATAAAACAAAAAAAAACACAAGGGCAAACCAAATTTTCCAACACAAATATCTCCGATAATGCCAACAAAATGTGATAACAAAGTATGGTTAATACTCATTTCCTTCGCACAAATAGTTACTCAATTGCAATTTTCAATTCTACAACAACATAATGATCCATATAGCCACAAAACATAGGTACAGTCATCCCAAAGGCATTTCAAATTACCTTTGTACCTACAACCGCTAACACACTATGAAACATTTCGCAGAAAAATAAACAAAGAAAAATTAACCGCTAATTACGCAACATTTTAGCGAAATAATTACTGCGAAAATTAACCGCTACAACTAACAAACTACAAAGAACAATATCGCTACAGTGAACATAACATTTCGCGTAAACCAAGCAAAAAAAAATTTTTTTTTTTTAAACATTCAAAGCTCCAAATGAGCCCTAGTCTCCCACCTAACCAATTGGAGGCTACACCGCGTTTGAGCCCGAATACAATAAAGCGCGAACCATGACAACATCGCAACTCGGGTGGTACACCTTCCCTGAGACCGTCGACAATAGAAGCGTTCAACAAGTGGGCTGACGACTCAAAGATCAATGGGGGCGGCCGTGGTAGGAGCCAGGGCGGCAGCCACCCAGTTGGAGCTGCCTACATCAGACCGGCACTAGAAGCGGGGCACAGTAGCCCACAAGAGAGCGCCGAGATCGCCCGACAGGGGACGTGACTAAACGTCCCCCCCGCCCGTGAAAGTCGGGAGCCCGGCAGAGCCCCGAGAAAAGCGCCGGTCGCACCCAGGCACGACACGGCTAGCTGACTGCCCTGGCCGTGCAATGACATCACTGTTAATAAAACTACAAAATAGAAACTACATGCCAATACAGTTGAATTGAGTCCATCAAATATCATCATCATGATATATCATCACATTATATATCATCATACCATCGACTTGAACTCAATACAAATTACTACAAATGCAAATTACTATTTATGAAATCAAAACAAATACACTACAAAATTAATCCAATTAATACAATCAAATTCACACAAATACAAAACGCTGTGGATAAATTATGTTCACCGCAACCTCATTAAATACAATATTGAACTTAAAGCGGAGGATACAAAAGAAAACACATCGTATAAATCGATTTGAACGCAAGGCACTAAATAACGGAATGGTTCCTCTAGACTGTAATCTCGTTCAATAAACTGCGCATCAGTACGTTATGATGCAACTTACTTTATTTACATTACGTAATTAAACCCTTCAAAAATTCTTCATTGCTTTATTTAACGTGTTCGACTCATTTGTTTCATTAAAGGAAGCTTAAAAAAAAATACAAATTTATATATTTAGTATACCTAACATAATCGACATTCCACACTGAAGGGACAAAAAACTCAATATCAATAATCATTTAAAACAAATAACAAGTTACAATTCTCTCAAAAACAGCTAACAAAATAATCAAAACCTATCAACAAAGTATCCCGCCTATAGGAAACCGTTGTGCGATCTTTAAACCTATCTACATCTTTACAACTTTTATTTATTTCTTTATTCAAAGTTAGATACACTTACGTTAACTACATCGAACACAATTACCACCCGCGAGTACTAACTACAGTCGGGCAACGAGACGCCAGCGAAGGCACCCAACTATCGAATCAAATCAATTAAACAAACAAATTACTACTCCACGAGTAATAACTACAGTCGGTTTACGAGACAACGCTAATTAATAATTATTACGCTAATAATTTAGCCGACAGTCCAAATGCAATACCAAATACACACGAACAATAACGATAATGCAATAATTCACCGAATTGCAATTGCCACGCTTATGTAGCAACGGTAATTATAAACCCTACTCGACGCGTGTACCTAAACCTAAGGTAAGTACCTAAACACTCCGCTTACGCCCGGCCACGGGCGTGGCACAAATTCTACCTACCACTAACAAAGTAAGCGACCAAAGAAAAGATACAAGAATTATTTTTATTACGTGGTTCTATACACCGATCCTATCCGCTCACAAATAACACGCGAACAAAATAAAATTATTAATACGTATTGCAACAAACACAACCAGCAGCCACGTGGTTACAACCGCTATCTTGCTACCAACTTACGTATTGCGCTGGGAGACTACGCTACTCCTACCAAAATGTTACGTATTGAGCTGGGAGTGGTTTCAAAACCCATCAGGAAAACCACGCTCTGCTACCAAATGTTACGGCCTCTAGTTACCCGGGCAAGGTCGTGGGACCCGGGCCCATCAGGGGTTCCACTCGACGAGTAACAGGAGGTCGGCCTAAATGGCTTGTGGAATATTACACGTTAGCGGTAAAAAGGGAACCAACAAAACTTACCTATTTCTTCGAAGTAGGGTCAACCCTAGGAAGATTCAGGTGTAAGTGTGTGCGTGCTGGATTGTGTTGTGTTGTTAGTGTTCACTTGTGTAACCTGATATCCCCGCTGGTTGCAGAACAGCAGATCCGAGGGCATCTCCTTTCATATATAGGATCCGTCTTAGGGGCAGGTATCCACAGTATCCCATCTTCTCAGAAACCATTTTCTTCCAACACCCATCAATTATTGTCCAATCGTCTTTAGATTCTAACCATCAAGTCCATCGAAGTTAATTATGGACACGCGGCAACTCAAGGACGGGGGGTCAAAGTTCAATGATACAGACCGACGTCGAACGAGCTCACACCGCGTCGATTCAATTGACGGTTTCTCCCAATACAATAAAGAGTCAAGCCTAGTTATCAATTCACTAACAAATATAAGATAACTCAAGATCGTCCCTTCGAAGCACAATTATATTAATCTTCAGAGCCGAACCGGGTAACGCCGCGCGTGCGCCGCGCGCTGAAGCGCGCGGCCCCGTCCGTCACGCCTCAATACCAACGGGCTACTCCACGCCCTGCACTCAGTATGCAGGTAGCCTCCCCCTCCCGCACCTCTGGTAGTCGTCGCTTCACCCCGCTCGATAAGACGACCTACTATCAGGCCTAAACAGTTAGAATGATGATGAATGAGAATTTTGGATTAATTTGTAGTAGGAATAGCAAAAATCCAATCAATACAATACGATGAGAAATTATTCTAGTGAGTTATGTACCCAAATAAGAAAAATGTGTTGAGAAAAAACAATAGCTAGAAGAGAACAAGGTACATTATACTCTCCTCATGAGTATGAAATTTTTTAAGAAAGTATAAAATAAATTCTTTTCTGATCATAGAGGCAAAACATGATTATATTTGGAAAAAAGTTAAAGTAACAGCCTATATACGTCCCACTGGTGGGCAAAGGCCTCCCCTCATTTCTGAGGGGGTTTTAGGGCAAGGAAGTGTCCGCCGCGCTGCCCCAATACGTGTTGGCGAACTTCACATGTCTTCGAAATATTTTTTTATTTCTCAGACATGCAGGTTTTTCTCCTCCTCGGCGGTGAAGGAAAATATCTCCTCACTATATTCTCCTTCACCGCTGGAATTGTATTGGTGCCGGCGGGGATCACACTTGGGGTGCTCGCGTACTGTGTAATTGACAACGACGGCTTAGCCCTTGAGCTACCATGGCTATATATGTAGGTGCTCGTCATATAACAAATATATAAAATTGTGACTTGCTTATGATTGTTTTTTCACTACTTATGGAGGTTCTTTTAAAAACAATTTTACTTACTTCATTTGTTTATACTTTGTATTTTTTTACTTATTTTATTTGTTACACTTGCTCTCCTGAACTACAACGGCTTTATATATGATTACTAAGGTTAATTTTAAAAGCAATATAAGAGTCGTTAGAAGCTGGTCCGGACTGGCGCCGTCAGGTGGGCTGGAACTTCATTAGTGACTTGTGTTTGAATAAAATAGTTTCTCCTGTACTGCGGAGGCCCTTTAATATACATTCATTACATATTTTGTGCAATTGTGGTTCTGTGGGATTTGTACCCGGGGTGCACAGCGTCGCCCCGGCACTACTCTAATCCATTAAACAAATAAGTTCTATGAGTAAATAATTCCTCCATCACCATGACTGTATTTATTTATTGGTTAAGTGTGACAAATGTCATTGCCACTGCTAAAAGAGGATTATATATGCAGCCACCTGCAAGTAGAGGCTACACGTGTATATTTAAGAAGCAAGTCAAGTAAAATAAGCTACTAATAATAACTAATGTTTATACTTGCTTCTGCTGGGCATAGGTTTTCTTCTCCGGTCAAATTAAACTCATTTTAAAATAAACCGCTCAAGATTACGTGACGTATGCCATAAAATGTGAAAACTAGATTATGCAACCAGTGCGTGTTGCTAGTGATGACATATGGATCTGACACATGGTAGTTAACTGCTGACTTTATGCGAGTGAACAAGGTCACTTAACGAGCTATGGAGAATAAAAGCTCTGCGTGATGGACTTAGAAATGAGGATAGCAGTAGAACCGGAGTAACTGACATAGGCCAACAAATCAGTAAGCAAAATCGGCAATCAGTTGGTTATATATCTCGGAGATCCGACAACCTATGGAGAAGAAAGGTTCTTGAGTAGCAGCGTTGTACTGGTAATGACCTGGCAAGAGATGCAGGAAGTCGATGTATGTAGATGGCTGAGGAACATGCTTTTAGCAATCCTTGGGAAGTGGGGGGGAGGTTCTATGTTCAGCTGTGGATCTGTGATGGGCTGTAATGATTGTGTTGACTGTACCGGCAAAGGGCTATGCTCGCACAGATTATTAGCGTGAAAGAGCTACATAATTCTAGCGTTGGTTTTTCGAGCTGTTCGGTGAGCCCTTTGCCACTTTAGTTTACTGATTCGTTGGGCTATATAAATTATAGCTGCCCGATGATATCGTTTGTGATGTCGCAGGCGCCTGCACCTGCAGGACAACCAGATCTCGGACGTGGGGCGCGGCACCTTCTCCGCGGTGACGCGCATCGGCACAATCGATCTCGCACGCAACTATATCAAGAAAGTCGACTTCCAGATGTTCCAGCAGATCAAGTACGCTGAGGTAAGAGAGATAGAGAGAAAGATAGAAAGCACTTTATTCACTTTGTTTACACACATGCAGTAAATAATATTCACTGTTAAACATATCACAATTGAGCGATATTTCATTAATACTTGTATTGAAAAGGAACTCCAGAGTTTATTGAAATATTAAAATTACAGCCTATCAAATGTCCTCTGCTGAACACAGGCCTACCCGGAGATCGCCTCGTACAGAGGACGTTGTCCTAGCTGGCCCACTCAGCAGGAGGCTGCCAGCGCAGTTTGTTGGCAGCGGTAACGCATTTACATGTTGGTTCCTAATCAAGGAGACAGATGTAGCTGTCTATGGGCCACAACATCCACTTACCACCTAGTGGGTTTTGTGCACCTTTGTCACTCTTATTCGATAAAAATGGCTTTAATAAAAATAAAAATGTCGACATTGTATTAAAATAGGATTTTCTAAAAATAAAACTTCTTCAGGTTAACTTCTCGGCACTGTAGGTCAATTTACAAGAGATAAATTATTTGTATTGGTTTTATTGTCATTTGTATAACAACTGTTTGCTGTTAAAATTAATTAAATAGAAAAAAATTGTAAAATGTATCAGTATTAAAGGCCGCATCTGCAACTATTATCCTTAACCAAAATGAGATTATCAATATCTCCTTGTGGGATAAGGTTCCAGGTTCAACAAAGATGAAAGTCCGATGTCAGTTACCAGATTCTAGAAAATTTAGTAAAGCCTTAAATATTTATAACTAAAAAAAATCGCAATGTTCTCATTCAAATGTTCAAAATTCAAATTCAAATTCATTTATTTGCCAGAATGTATGTGTACAATAAAGTATGATCTTAAATTATGTCTAACGGCCCATTTACATTCTGCCACTTTATATGGTGTGCAAATCCATACTAATATTATAAATGCGAAAGTAACTCTGTCTGTCTGTCTGTCTGTCTGTCTGCTCCTCTTTCACGCCTAAACGGCTGAACGGATTTTGATGAAATTTGGTATGGTGATAGATGATAACCTAGAAATGGTCATAGGCTATAAATAATCACGCCATCGTTCTTAGGGGGTAGGCAGTAGGCAGATAACTAAATTGAGTTAGTGATTTTTGGTCGTTTTTGTTGGGACTTTTGCTCTTTCACGTATAAAAGGCTGAACAGATCTGTAAGGTAATAGATGGTTACCTAAAAACGGATATAAGATCAAAATGATCACGTCATAGTACTTAGGGGTAGGAAGTAGGCAGAAAACTGAATTGAGTTAGTGATTTTTTTATGGTTTTTGGTGGGAATTTTGCTCTATCATGCCTAAACGGCTGAACGGATTTTGATGAAATTTAGTTAGGTGATAGATAGTAACCTAGAAAAGGATATGGGCTATTAATATTCATGCTATCGTACTTAAGGCGTAGGCAGTAGGCAGAAAACTAATTAAGTTAGTGATTTTTAATAGTTTGGTTTAAAAGTTTACCTCATTCACGCCTTAACGTCTGAACGGATTTTTATAAGACTTGGTTAATATAAAGATAGGATCCTAGACACGGACACAGGCTACTTCTTACGGCGGGAAAATACCTCATTCCCGCGGAAATCTAGCGTGATCGTGTCAAGAAGCGAATGACGCCATAGCTACTGAAATGATTTTGATGTTTTTTTTTAAATGAGTGTTACTAAGACTTAAAGTTAGTATTTGATCACTTTTCTAACTTAGAGGGTCGGTAGGCGCCATAATTTAGGGAATTTATTATAAAATTTTGATGCATCTGTCTTTATTTAACAGTTTTACTTGGATCGAAACTTAGCGACATACCATCACACTACTTAACTTATAGGGTAGGAAGGTACCAAAATTCAGACTACTTTTTACTTCGGGAAAATATCTCATTCCCACAGGAACCTATACACAGCTACCTATCTACAACATTAAAACTCTGTCTAGAATCACATTACGCCATAGCTATTGATCTGATTTGTATACGATTTTTTATTCAACTGACTGTTAAATTACATACAGATAAAATCTAATTACCTACACCACAGAATTAATATAGTACTACATAACTAGCTACGCTTTAAACTTGAGGAGGTAATTAGATAGACATTTATACGAACTTTATGCTCAGTAATCAATCATAGTGATAAGTTAATACTCATTTTAGACAAAGAAACGGATAGGTAATCAGTTCATCACCGAAATTATAACACCTACACTTAGTTTGTTTACTATTCAACGAGGGAAAATAATTCAATATAACGCAAACCTTCAAATCATACGTCGTCGTAGTGAATACAAGACGCTGCGCCGAGCGAAGAGGCGGTGCGACGCGAGGGGGAGGGCCGTGCCCAACTGTGCCTACCCAAGCGGGCAGACGCACGAGGGCAGACGTCGTCGTCGCACGTATGCGAATATTGAAATATTGCGTTACGAAACTCTATTCGTTGCGTATTTTTGGTTAGCTAAAAACGTTCTTTTTAAATTCAGAGTTGAAATAGGTACTACGGTCTACGCGTAGGGTCTGTAAGCTTTAATTTAGTCCTTTGTTTTAGATATCTAAATAAATATTTGGTAGGTTATTATTTTTGAGTCCAAGTTGACGTCATTTTCGTATTTTTATTAAGTACTTAGTTACATTTTTATTATTAGGTAGTTAAGGTAGCTGTTAGATGTAGGTATTTTCTTAACCAATCATTCATATCTCTAGGTTTACTCAGATACGTATTATTCTTTATTTTTGCAGTCGCTTTCATTTGTTAATTCTCAATTTTATTCATGTGTAGGTTAAGTGTTTTTTAGCTCACATCAGGATGTTTATAGTTCGTAGTAAATTAGTTTAGTAATAGATTTTGTCATTATATTATAGTACTTTTATGTTAGTTTTGATAGATAAGTAGGTAGTACCAGTAGTGAAGAAAATTGTGTATTGTGGTGTGGTACATAAATTCAATATTTTTGAATTTATTTAGTTAATTTAGGTTTTAGGTATAAAAGGTTTGTCAGGTGCATAGTTGTTTCGGTTCAATACGTTATTGATTGATTTAGATATTTAGGTTATAAGTAAAAAAAGTTTGCTTTATCGAAGTTTTTATAAAAAATTGTCTTACGTTGTAGTTTTTAAAACTACCGATTTTACAAATCTTTAATTATTGTTTTATTGTTTTCGATATGCCACGCAAACGTAAATCCAATCTAAGCCGTAGTTCTAGCAGAGCTCGAACTGCAAAAGTTGCTAGAAGCCAAGAATCTGAAGAGCAGACTCAGACGCGTCAGATGTTAGATTCTCAGCGTCATGCGACTCAAAGAGCTTCTGAGACCTATACGCAGACTCAAGCCCGTAGGACCTTAGATGCTGAGCGCCACGCATCTCAAAGGGCCTCTGAGACGTTTACACAGACTCAAGCCCGTCAGGCCCTAGATGCTGAACGCCACGCATCTCAAAGAGCCTCTGAGACGTTTACGCAGACTGAGACCCGTCAGGCCCTGGATGCTGAACGCCACGCATCTCAAAGGGCCTCTGAGACCTATACGCAGACTCAAGCCCGACAAACCTTAGATGCTGAGCGCCACGCATTTCAAAGGGCCTCTGAGACGTTTACGCAGACTCAGGCCCGTCAGACCCTGGATGCTGAACGCCACGCATCTCAAAGAGCTGCTGAGACAGTGGAACAGACTCAGACACGTCGAGTTTTAGATGCCGAACGTCACGCGCAATTGATTGCGGCAGAGACTGACGAAGATTCACAAAGACGACGTCTTTTAAATGCTGAACGGCAGGCAGAAAGAAGACGTACGTTTTCAATGAGTACGTGGGAGGCATTTAATGGTGCCGCTTTTGAGTATGACCCTTTGATCGACTATGTTAATCACCGATTAGTTATCATTGGGAGAATGGATAAAAAATGCAGATATTGTGAAGCACTGAAATGGAAAGAAGAAACTCCAGGTATGTGCTGTTCTGGTGGAAAGGTTAAAATTCCATTACTTGGCGAACCAGAGGAACCTCTTAAATCTTTACTTTTATACGACAGTAACGAATCGCGCCGGTTTTTAAGCAGGATTAGAAAGTATAATTCTTGCTTTCAGATGACGTCATTTGGTGTAGATAAGGAGGTCGTAATGCCTGGATTTTCACCTACTTTTACCATCCAAGGACAGGTGTATCACAGGATTGGTTCCTTACTTCCCGCAAATAATGAACAACCAAAGTTTTTGCAACTTTATTTCATGGGCGATGAAAAAAACGAAGCTGATCGCAGGTGTCAAAATATACAAGGAATCGAAAGGGATACTGTTTTAAAAATCCAGAGAATGTTGCATGAACATAATCGCCTTATCAATACTTTCAAAACAGCACTAGAAAGAATGCCGGGAGAGGATTATAGGTTGGTGATGCACCCCGATCGCACACCAAGTGGGGAACATGAAAGGCGGTATAATGCACCGTTAATAAATGAAGTCGCAGCCTTGGTTACAGGCGAACAGTTTGCTTTCCGTGATATAGTTTTACAGGCCCGAGATGACACATTAACCAGGGTGCCTGATACTCATAAATTTTATGATGCGTTGCAATATCCGATCATATTTAGTAAGGGACAAGAGGGGTACCACTTTCAAGTTCCTCAAATTAATCCTGTAACAGGTCTTCCCTTGCATAACAAAAAGGTTTCATGCATGGATTTTTATGCCTACAACATGATGATACGAGAAAACAACTTTAACATTGTACAAAGATGCAAGCAACTGGCCAATCAGTTTTACGTTGACATGTACGTTAAAGTTGAAAGCGAGAGGTTACGGTACATATCATTAAATCAAACTAAACTAAGAGCAGAGAATTACATCCATCTTCAAGACGCTGTGGCAAATGACGCTAATTTAAATCCAAATAACTTAGGTCGTATGGTCATTTTACCATCTTCATTTGTAAATAGCCCGCGGTACTTACACGAATATACTCAGGACGCGTTTGTTTATGTGCGTACACATGGTCGCCCTGACTTATTCGTCACCTTTACTTGCAACCCAGCCTGGCCCGAAATAGTCAATCAGTTGATGCCGGGGCAAAGCGCAATAGATAGACATGATGTAGTCGCAAGAGTTTTTAGACTAAAAGTTAAAAAACTAATGGATGTGATTAATAAAGGCCGAGTGTTCAGAGAAGTGCGCTGCTTTATGTACTCTGTCGAATGGCAGAAACGTGGACTGCCACATGTCCATATATTATTGTGGTTAAAAGATAAGTTACGACCCGATCAAATAGATAACATAATCAGCGCTGAAATACCGGATCCTAACATTGACAAGACTCTCCATGACATTATTGTAAAAAATATGATTCACGGTCCATGCGGACCCGAAAATCCACAGTGCCACTGCATGAAAGACGGAAAATGCACAAAAAAATTTCCTCGCAAGTTAGTGAAAGAGACCGTTCACAACGACCACGGATACCCGCAGTATCGTAGAAGAGCGCCAGCAGACGGAGGTCGAACAGCAACCGTGAAGCTCCGAAATGGTAGCTACGTTACGGTTGATAATAGTTGGGTAGTCCCCTATTCACCAATTTTATCAAAAATGTTTAACGCCCACATAAATGTTGAGGCATGCAGTTCAGTACGCGCCATCAAATATATTTGCAAATATATAAACAAGGGTAGTGATCAAGCTATTTTCAATTTTAGAAATACTGATCTTGTGAATCCCGTAGATGAGGTACAAACTTATCAGTCTGGTCGGTATGTCAGCAGCAACAAAGCCGTGTGGCGTCTGTTAGCATTTCCGTTGCACGAAAGGCATCCCACCGTGACACATCTCAGCGTGCATTTAGAAAATGGTGAACGCGTTTATTTTAATGAACACAATTTCCACGAACGAATAACTACTCCGCCAAAAACCACACTCACTGCTTTTTTTGATCTTTGTATCAGAGATGAGTTTGCAAAAACTCTTCTTTATGTCGAGGTGCCGAGGTATTATACTTGGGATGCAAGTAGGAAAACTTGGAAACGCCGCATTCAAGGTACTTCAGTTCACGATTGGCCTGGCGTCAAATCTGGAGATGCTTTAGGACGAGTTTATACAGTTCATGTTAGTAACATGGAATGTTTTTGTCTACGCATGCTTTTACACCATGTGCGCGGACCTACCTCTTTCAATGATCTAAAAAAATACAACACACAAGATTATCCTACATTTCGAGAGGCATGTGAGGCAAGAGGATTACTGGAGAATGACAACCATTGGGATGTGACACTGGAAGAAGCTGCTCAATGTAGATCAGCAGGCAAGATGAGAGAGCTATTTGCTGTATTAGTAGCGACATGTGGTCTTTCAAATCCTCAACAATTGTGGGATAAATACAAAAATGATATGACCGACGATATATTGCACAGATTACAAGAGCAAAATCCCAATGTCACGTACAGTGATTTAATTTACAATGAGGGTTTGACAAAAATTGAAGACCAGGTTAAAACAATTTCTGGAAAGGATTTATCAGATTATGGAATGATCAGACCACAGAGAACCGAGGAAATCAGTAGCGATTTAATACGGGAACTAGATTACGATACTGCTTCCTTACAACAACAATTGACAGAGTCTGTTCCACGTTTGATCCCAGAACAAAGGTTAGTATTTGACAATGTTTTCAAAAAAATCGAAGATGGCGAAGGTGGTTTGTTATTTTTGGATGCTCCCGGAGGCACGGGAAAAACCTTTCTTTTAAACTTGCTTTTAGCGCAAATCCGAAAAGATAAAGGAATTGCTGTAGCAGTTGCCTCTTCCGGAATAGCCGCCACTCTGCTCAATGGTGGTCGAACGGCACATTCGGTGCTTAAACTGCCATTAAACTTAGCCCATGAAGAAATGCCAGTCTGTAATATAAGTAAAAACAGCGAGCGTGGACGTATGTTGCAGCAATGTAAATTATTAGTTTGGGATGAGTGTACTATGTCCCATAAAAGAGCAATTGAAGCTCTAGATCGGACTTTGAAAGACATCAAGAGTAATCCAAATATCATGGGGGGGGGATGGTGGTACTTTTAGCGGGCGATTTTAGACAGACTTTGCCGGTTATCACTAAAGGCACCCCTGCAGATGAAATAAATGCGTGTTTAAAAGCGTCAACGTTATGGGTGCACGTAAAAACGTTTAGTCTGTCTACAAATATGAGAGTGCAACTACACAATGATGTACAATCTGGACATTATGCTGCTGCTCTTCTTAAAATTGGAGAAGATCGTATGGCAAAGGATGGTAATGGCATGATTACATTGGATCGTGAATTCTGCAATGTTGTGCATAATCCAGATGATCTAAATAACTTCGTCTATAGCGAACTGCTAACTAATATGAGGAATAGAGACTGGTTATGTGAAAGAGCAATTTTAGCGCCGACGAATGAAATGGTGGGACAGATAAACGAGCAAATTATGTCACGCGTGGAAGGTGATATTGTTGAGTTTCTCTCTGTAGACACTGTAATGGATACTGAACAAGTAACATCATACCCTGTAGAATTTCTTAATTCTTTAGAACTGTCGGGAGTACCTTCACACAAACTGAGGCTGAAAGTAGGCGTTCCTGTCCTTTTAATGCGGAGTTTAGATGCACCAAGACTGTGTAATGGCACACGGTTGCAAGTGACACACCTCGGTCGCAATATTGTAAAAGCAATCATTATGACTGGAATGGCAAAAGGAGAGAACGTTTTAATCCCCCGTATACCCATAATTCCGACAGATTTGCCATTCCAGTTTAAGAGATTACAGTTTCCGCTGAAAATCGCATTCGCTATGACGATAAATAAAGCTCAGGGGCAAACATTAAAAGTAGCCGGCATTAATTTAGAAAAGAGTTGTTTTTCTCACGGACAATTATACGTGGCTTGCTCACGTGTTTCAAGTCCACAGAATCTCCATGTGTTGGCCAGAGAGGGAAAAACAAAGAACATAGTTTACAAAAATGTACTACAGTAATAAGGCCTCTTATTGTTAGCTTCCTACATTATTATACTACTTACATTAAGTTAGTACTTCCTACGCAGACGATGTTACGGATGTCACACTGTCTAACATCGGGGGGTTGGCAGGTAGGTAGTTAGTAGTATTTTAAACCGATTTACATTATTTACTTTTTATATTTACTAAGGAAACATTCGGAGCTATCCATTATGTAGCTTAGGTTGCTTTTGAACAAATTTTGATGTGAAGTTGAGGACTGGAACACGATAGTGGGACATTGTTGCAGGGGGACTTATAGCCGGGAGAAAACAAAAAAACTTATGCGGACGAAGTCGCGGGTAAAAGCTAGTATTATTATATAGCTATACATGCAAAAAAAATTTAAACAACAAGTGGGAAGTCAATTTCGTACATTTATGATTGATTCAGTTTCATATGATATATGATATATTCAGTTTGTAATTAATTAATTATTAGATATATATCAATATTACTGACTTCAGATTTATTTTCCACAAATAGACATACATTCATTTAGGTCGTAAAAACATTTTTCTTTTAACCGTTGTATCCACTTATTTTTAAACATGGTTAAAGGTAACTCTTTAAAGTCGTTGGGTATTTTGTTATATACCTTTATAGCATTTACGTAAGAGTTCCTTTCATACAATTTTAGCCTGCATTGAGGTAAGTATAATTTATGTTTATTTCTAGGAGCTACATTTCGTTCAGTTATATCTATATGCCTTTCAAAGTGTTCAGGATGTTGTTTTACAAATATACATATTTCTTCCAGATAATAAACTTGGCGGAGAACAACATAACGATGATCGATAAGCAGGCCTTCACGGACCTGTACCAGGCTGTCGTGAACATCTCCCACAACCAGCTGACGAAGATCGAGTCGGGCGCCTTCCAGAACTGCAACAACCTCACCGCGCTGGACCTTAGCCACAACCATCTGTCCAACGTGACTCGGTTCGCCTTCGACGAGAACAGCTATGCATCACTCTTTGACGTCTCTTACAACCGCTTCACGGATTTTAACCAGGTAAGTTTATAACTTTGAATTCTTTCCTGAGTTCTAGTCTTTTGAAAACTTTACACCCACAGTTTACATACTTATGTACATGATGGAACTACGCTGTAGCTATATTATGGTTGTAGCACGAATATCCGAAAAGGAAAATGCTCTCAATAAATACCAGCAGCTGAATGCTGATGTCACCGTTATTCTATATAAAAAGGCTTATGTTTGCGCCACTTAGTTCAACTGCCTCTGGTACAGTGCCATCTCGGCTCTAAACGTTGATTACGTGGTAGAGCCATGCTGCAGTTATATTAGTAGTATAGTTGTAGCACGATTGGGTCGGGTCGACCGGGGAAGGATCACAGAATACCAGCGTGAAATAGTAGCTTAATGCTGCTGTATTTCGTATGGTGAGTGTAGAGAACCGGATACCCTTTTTACTGGAAACGAGGCATTCCATCTCAGTCCTCACGGGTGACAACGCATCTGCATTTTGATTTTTAATGGAGGATAGATGTAGATGTCTATGGGCCGCAGCAACCACTTACCATCAGGTGGAATGTGTGCTCGTTTGTCACCCTATTCTATATAAAAAAAATCTGCATTTTGATTCGTAATCGAGGTTGAATGTAGATGTCTATGGGCCACAGAAACCACTTACCACGCTCCTTAGATGAGAGGATGCTAAAGTATCTACGAATGTAGCATCTCACACTAGGCTTTACTTCTTTCCTAAGAAACGAAAGTCATACCTTCAGGTCTTTTGCCATCGTCTCTAAATATTCCACGAAGCTCTAATACCGAAGGGGTATTTATATACACAAGAGCTCGTCGAATAACATCGTTTAGAAAATCGTGACGGGACAATCTACCTTTGTTACCACAAGGGGTTTTGTATAAAATCCCCCTTCCGCTAAGATTTACGTACGGGACCTTATACATTTTTTATAGCATTGGGTGACGAACGAGCACATAGTCCATCTAATCGTAAGTGGATGCTGTGGTCTATTCATTTTCAATTAGGAATCAAAAAGCAAATGCGTTGTCGCCCCTGAACTAAAACGGAATGTTTCGATTCAAGTAAAAAGTATTTGCGGTTCTCTACATTCACTATAAAAAACACGACTGAATTACACTTCTATTTCACTCCGGTATTCTGTGAGAGCGTGGTCCTGCCCCATACGAGCCGACCCATTCGTGGTACAACCATAATATAGCTGCAGCGTGGCTCTACCACTTAAAATACGTATATAAATTGCACGTTGACAAACGTTCATTTTATACCACCCCGTTGCTGTACGTTTTACGAAAGACGTGCAAACCATTAAGTTCGCAATTGTGGAATGTTGATAACAAAGGAGTGGCAGGGGAGAAAGACTAGAGCAGACGTAACGCCGGACTTTTGGTCGTTTAATGGTGAAAAAAGAACGAAAGAATTAAGTCATGTTTCTCTCCAACTACTATGTTCACTATGTATATATAGGAAGATATTATAATGTAGATATTATGGAAACCTTTAATCCCACTTCTGATGTACGATATTTGAATATGTAGAGCAAGAAAGACTTTAGTATTTCTACCATTGTTTCGTAAAAGATCCTGGGAAGAACCAGAAAGAAACCCAGCGACTCTTCTTTTAAATAGAGTTAATTTACAATATGTATCAATTTTTTACTGGTTTTACGGCTCTGGGTTCTAGCTCTTCTGAGCCTATAATTTCTTTTGGAATTTTCATTTTTATATATTTTTTCGTCACAATATGCTGATACGTCACATTGCGAAGATCTTGGGAGATTTTGACGAAAGCTCAACCCAGCGGACGGTTGAAGACGACAGCCACTCAAGCTCACAGGGCGCCCAAGCGATCAAAATAACTTGAGGTTTATATCGACATCAAAGCACTTGTTTCTTAGATTTCTCTAATAGTTCACACGCGAGGATACTTAATTCACAAAATCGCATCACTTTTACGGATCAAAATCCACTTCAAACTATTATTCAAGCGACAACCCACTCGCATACGGTTCACCAGTTCCCATTCCTCCAGATGGATACCAAACTTGGTGACACAAGCCAGAACGATATGTGTTAAGTTTTCCCCTCTCTCTGAAATGCCACTTAATTCTACGTCATTTGAAAGCAGCTCTTATGCCCTATCATTTAAGTCGCAACTGGTGAACGTTGACTAGTTTCAGTATTTCATTTTTAAATCCTTGAGAGCTATATTACTCTAGTGGTTAAAAAATAGTCTGTATTCTGTTATCCAGCTTACTTAAACGAGCATCTCTCTCATCTCTGAATACCCGAAATTCTTCTGGTATCTGACGCATCTCTTCTCGAAAACATCGCAATTCCTCTGTTAGGTTTGAAACCTCATTGGTATTTGCAACGTTTACTGCTAAATATTTTGCCACCGCTTTATCCTTGTTCTATCGTTTTTCTTTTAATTTGCAGTCAAGGCAAGCCCAGGACGGCATTAGTAAATTGCCCACTGCATTGCCTACACACGCACGATGTAGCTGCTTACTGCACTTAATAGAAATATTATTTTCGCCATCTTGTGATGACATATTCACCGCACGTACTGCACTTAACCACCATGATCAATAAGGTTTAATAATTAATAAAGCTAAATACGTTGATGTATTAGTATACAAAAGAGGTGTTAGGTAAAGCTGTATTGATCAGTATTATATGCATTGAATTATATATTACTAGCATAAGGACCGGGCCGACCGAACAACAAAAACGGGCCAGCGCGTTGGCCCTAAAATTATAGTTCCCGCAATCGGTCGACAGTAGTGCGCGCGCATGACAGATTTGCCTGTCATAAATATGTCTAGTTGCATGGTAAAAGAATGCAAAAATTACAATACAAATATTAAAAAGGAACATGGGATATCGTTACATCAATTAAGTTATTATATAATCGCATTTTTAAAGTTTTATTTTACAGTTAGTTCAGTTACGTTACCAAGATTAGGCCAGGGTTGGATTCAGACCCACAAAAATATTGTACGTGGAAAATAAAATTATACTATTTAAAAAAAAATTATATCACGTTTGACGTTTCATGTTTCATTTTTCCCATGTGTCGGGATTTTGGCGTCATGCGTCTAGTTTACCTATAAGTTTCGGTTTTTGACGGTTTTATTTATATTTTTGTTTAATTTTGCCTAAAGAACTCAGTGTAAGTTAAATTTTGAATATTGGTACCTAGTATATTTTATATTCAATCAATAAATATAATAATAAAGGTAAAACGAAAAGAGTACAAAAGAAACCATATCTGCTTAATTGAATCTGAAAATATGATTCATAAAATATTTTGAAATTCTGTTTTCAAACCGATTGCTTCTGGTGAATAGAGTTTTTATCGTGGTAGCCCCACATTATAGTTGTATCAAGGATGCAACATAAATGCATCGATCGAGCATCGATTGACTAGAAATGGAACTAATTCTAATTTTTTTTTAAACGCGGTACTCATGTACAATACAGAAATACTCGATATCGTAGGGTTAATACTAAAATGTAAAAGGAAAATTATGGTATTTTTGCTTATTATTATTACGATACTATGTACTATAAACTATGAAAACAATGCTACAATTAGGATAATTATACTACGAAATCCGACCCTGGTTTCTTCGTGTTTTGATATGACGTTTGTATTATGACAGATGCGTTACTTTTTCTTGAATGAAAAAGTTATGAGTAAAATATTTAGATAGGCCTACCCTTCCTTTTGAAATCATTGATTATATGACGGTATTATGTGATTATTATAAATGTATCTATCTACTATTATCATCATCAACATCGTTACAGCCCTTCACAAGTCCACCGCTAGACATAGGCCTCCCCCAAGGAATGCCACAAAACACGGTCCTGAGCCACCTGCATCCATTCACTTCCTGCAAGTCTTACCGGGTTTTCACTCCATCTACTGGGGGCACGCCCTACACTTCGCCTGCCGGTACAAGGCTGTCTCTCGAGAACCTTTCTTTCCCATCGGTTATAGGTTCTTCGAGCTATATGGCCAGCCTGTCGCCACTTTAGCTTACTAATCCCTCGGGCTATGTTGGTGTTTAGGCATAATTGTAACAATTTGCAACTCGCTACGGCGTGCGTCTCGAGCGGGGAACCGGTTTGACGTCGGGGCCGAGGGGCAGGGTGTGCGGCCGGAGGTCTAGAACGATCTTAGTGAGCGAGCCGTGTCGATTAGAGGTCACGAGTTTTGATAAGAATTGCCGCGTCGAATAACGACAGCCTCCCTGGTGTTGTAATTTGTCGTTAATATACGTGACAACGAGGCTTTATTGAGTTTTGATTGACTATTTTAACTTCGATTGCTATTAATTTGCGTCGACGAGTGGCTTGTGTAGTTAATTAAAGTTAAAATAAATTAGTTAATATTGTACGAAGGAATTTTGCTTTCGTGTGGAACGTTAAACTTTGTGGTCCGGAAATCGCGTTATCTGAGATTATAGTTTGTGCTAAGTGACGCTAGACTTGAGTTCCGATAGCCGCTAACGCCCTCTGGAGTGATTGCACAAGTGGAGCTGGGCAGCGGTTCTGCTATCTGATTATATCGGTGACGTCAGGTTACATTATACACTTTCCTACGCCACTCACAGATATCATTTACTTGCCCTTGACGACGCCTTGTGGTCGACCCTACACTCCGGAATTCAGTAAGTTTGTGTTTGCTTATACAGCCGTTATAAATTAATTATCCATTGGCCATCGGGCCCTCCCCTCTGTTGCTCGTCGAGTTGGAGTACTGATGGTCCCTATTCCGGTCAACTTTTGTCGGGGTAACTGAAGGCCGTAACAGTTGGTCTCTCTGGTTCTACTGCGGATATCCTCATTCCTAAGTTTATCACGCAGAGAAACTCCGAGCTTAGCTTCCTCATACGACCAGCAGTGAAGGATCTCATCTCAGATCTAAAGGTCATTTCTGGCAACACACACTGGTTGAATAATCTAGTTTTCAGGTTTTGAGATATGCCTGACGAGGAGAAATGTGATCTCGACTGCTGCCCAGCCGAGTTAAATCCTTCGATTGACTCTAAAGGAGGCATCATCAGGAGAAATAAACTGCGATGACTAACCGCTAAACTTAAAGTCTGTTCACTAACAAGTCTTTTGCGCTTCGTTTTAAACTCCTGCGGGTGTACGCCGCACGTGGCGACCTTTGATGTCGCGGCGGCGCCTTTGATAAAATGCAGCACGTGCCAAGGCGAACGTATCTAAGCGAACAGGCTATACATTTAGTACAGCGGATCATCAATCCGCATGCGTGTATTTCATTCTACAAATAGTGCATATCTTTACAGATTCCAATACACAACATGTCGGGCATCATGGTGTTAAACGCAACCTTCAACAACATCACGGAGATCCCCAAACTGGCGTTTCCCAAACTGTACGAGCTGCACACCGTAGACCTGTCCCATAACAATATCTCCGAGATAGGGAATGCGGTGTTCCAGAACCTGTTTTCACTAAGGTAAGTGTTAATGATTGGTATCGAAAGAGAACTTGATATTTATAATTTATTGCAATAGTATTTTAATAAATAATTAATATAGTATTTCACATGGTAGAACCACGCTGCAGCTTTATTATGGTTGTAGCACGAACGGATCAGCTCAACCGAGGTACGACCAAACTTTTACAGAATACTAGTGTAAAAAAGCAGTTTAATGCTGCTGTGTTTCCTATGGTGAGTGTAGACAACCGAGTCCCTTTTTACTGAAAACGAGGCATTCCATCTTAGTCCTCAGGGGCGACAACACATCTCCATTTTGATTTTTAATCGAGGATAGATGTAGATGTCTATAGGCCACAGCATCTCCTTATTATCAGGTGGGTTGTGGGCTGGTTTGTCACCCTTATTCTATAAAAAGTTAACTTAGTCTAGTCGTTGTATTTGCGTGCAGATACTTGAACCTGTCGCACAACTCGCTGGAGCGCATCAGGCCTGCATCGTTCGGGTCGGTGCCGACGGTACTGGAGCTGGATCTGTCGCACAACTTGTTGCGCGACATATCGCGTGGCGCACTCTCCAAGCTGGCCAGCTGCCGGACCATAGACGTCTCGCACAACCAGCTCGACAGGATCTTCCAGATCCCCATCAGTTTGGCGTAAGATGTGTCTTTATTTAAATTTAAGGTAAAGTACAGGCGGCCCCCCACTAGATGGAGTAGCGATTTGGTGAGAAATGCAGGAAGTCGACGGATGTAGGTGGCTCGGTACAGTGCTTCGTGACATTCCCTGGAGGAGGCCTGTGTTCAGCAGAGGACTTGTGATGGGCCGAAATGGATGAATGAACGAAAGTAAAATTAATAAATTACTTTAATGAGCGTGTTGTGCTCATATATAATTGAATTGGAATTGAATTTTGATATTTTACTATTGACATCTCCGTAACGTGTAACAGTGACTTAACAATGAGTTCCGGTACTTGGACCGCGGGTTTGAATCCCACACAGAACAAGTATTTGTATGGCCTATAAATAATTGTTTCGTGTTGTTTGTCCTAATGATTTTTTTTTATATAAACTGCCTCTACGATACAGGAAAAATCATAGTACGGAGGTAACGTTTTTTTTAAGTAAAAAATTCGATAACTATTGGTAATAATACGCTGACGTGTGTTCGGTCGAATTTAATAATTGATTTTTAATTAAGTTCTCACTAAGTTAAAGACTTGACATTTTGAACACAGCACAGAATCGACATGACAAGAAAAAATGACAATTAGCTAGTTTTCATTCTAATGAATGAAAATTAATGAATACTATCGTAAAATAGCAGCTTAATGCTGCTGTATCATATGGCGAGTGGAGAGATCCGGAGACCCTTTCTACTGTTTTTTTTTTTTTTTTTATAGAAGAGGGGGCAAACGAGCATGTGGCTCACCTGATGTTAAGTGGTTACGAGACATGTTTTCAGTTTTCGATTCTTAAATTTAATTAAAATTTTAATGTATTCGCATTCGAACAAACAATTTTATCAAGAAAAAACGAGGTAAACATAAGCATGGCCGTCATTTGTATTCAATTTTACTTAGTAACTCATATAACTATAACAGTAATTCACCAATCTAAATATTATATTTTTCTAAAGCGGCACTTAAAATTAGTTGAATATGTACTATAAAAACACGCTCACGTCAACCGCATGTATTGTCTATCAGACTCAAAGAAGTGTGCTAGCATAAAGTCGGCCAGCCTCCTTCCCCGCAGTACCACCACCGTTGCTTTGCACAAGTAAGTTCGTTTCCCAACTGCAAGGTCTTTAAACTGTGGTATTATCTTTGGTGCGCTTCTATTTTTAATGCTTATATAGGCGTGTTTCGTGAAAGCTCGTTAAATAAATGATTTAAAAGCGCTGTTTTTATAGAATAAGTATGACAAACGAGTACACAGTCCGCCTGATACTAAGTGGATACTATGGGCCATAGATATCTAACTATCCAATTACGAATTCAATTGTAGATGCGATGTCACCTTCTCTGTACTCACCGTCGAAAACAGCACTAAGCTGCTATTTTACGCTGGTATTCTGTGAGTGCGCGGTGCCTCCCCGGACGAGTCGACTCATTCCCGGCTACAACTATAATATAGCTGCAGCATGTCTCTATTACGTGTAAAAAAGATCAAGTTTACTTATGATAAGTTTAGTTAAATAAGGCAGTGAGCTGATGAGGATAATCTTTTGCAGCGAACCAAAAGATTTTTTTAAATGAATAAGTCCATAGACTTTCAGTTTGTGCCCTAGATTATTAACAAAGATCGTGAACTCATAGGCTAGCGTAGAGTAAGTTAGCGAGTTTAATGTACACCTATAGGTCCCATATATCGAACAATCCGTCGTTACGGTCAATCTGAAAGAATATCGTGACGATCGCTCAAAGCTTACCGCTCATACATGAAATTATTAGTTGTTGCGATTAATCATTTACTTGTTTGAAACGGAACGACAAAGACGTGCTATCACATACAGAAATCCGAATAATTAGTTACGTGCTGTACTTTAAAATGTAAAATGAGCTATGCCTATTTGGCGCTAAATTTAATCTGTCTACATAAAGAAAGAAAATATTAATATATTTTAAAGGAATTGAGGTTCCACCCAAAAGACTAACAACACAATCCTATGAGAATGACGGAACCGACGTACCTATCTTGTTGATCGTAAAGATCCATACACATTCGATTTATCTTTACGATATTCAAGATTGCCTGGGTTTTAGTTGCGATCTTCGATGTCGTTTGCTTTTGAATAAATCGCTAACGATCCCAACATACATTACAAATACAATGCAAAATAAAAAAAGATCCCTCGTTTCGATCAGTCTGAACGGACTATTCGTAAAGAAATACTACATTATGTCCAGCGATTGCTTGCGAGTCGACTTAATATGTATTTCAGCGCTGCGGTAACGTTTTTTGCTGCAATTCTTTTTTATTTTTTTTTGTTTATAAAAAAGGTGTTGTGCAATAAATAAATATGTCCTTTCTCTCAGCGAGCTGAGGTTCTCGCACAACCGCGTGACAGAAATCCGTGGCAACACGTGGCCCAGCATGAACGCGCTGCTGCGTTTGGACCTGGCGCACAACTCGCTGGGAGACTCTCTGCAGGCGGACGCGTTCAGCTCGCTGCTGACGCTGCAGCAGTTGCGGCTTCCAGCCAATGGCCTCACCAAACCACCATGGGAAGCCCTCAACACGCTTTCCAGTCTGCAATATCTGCACCTGCAGGTGAGTATTTCTTGATGATGGACGAATAACGATACTCGTTCGCACAATATGATTAAAATAATATGTATGAACTTATTCACAATAATGTTGATAATAATAATAATTTTGGAAACGCGCAGCATGCCTCTCGAAAATCGACCGCGACTTCCCCGCATACCCCTAAGCAAGCGAAATCGGGCTGTCGTGAGGGCTCTTAACCCAATGCTGGTAACCTATTTGGAAGCCAGCCGGGACCTTTGCGAGACGGACTCAGTTCTTTTTGGCGCCGCAGTGGCAGCTTGCCGTATTATTGGCGTCAAACTTCCCATGGCTGGACGCGCTACTAAACAAAGTAGCGCCATCCCAGCCTGGAGAAAAAGAATTGAGGACCGTATCGCAAAGGCAAGGGCCCTTATCGGCAGTCTGATAAGCTTCAGGTCGGGTAATAATAGACCGAGGGTTGTGCGCACCGTTAGAGTGGCGTTTGCTGGGACAAATATCAGTTTGTCCCAGCCGGATATCACGCAGAAACTAACGGAGCGCATAGACGACCTGAAGCAAAAGATTGCTGCTTGGGGGAAGCGGATTCGCCGATTTACCGAGAGGTCAAGGCGGTTCAACCAGAATCGTCTCTTCCAGAGTGATCAGAAGAGGCTCTACAAATCATTGGAGCGACCAGAGGTATGTGGAGCGGGCCCAGGACCGGACCTGGCTAACACTGTCGCATTTTGGCGTGGCCTGTGGTCAGAGCCCGTAAACCTCAGCGAGGGCCCTTGGACGGAAGTTGTGGCGAGTCAGTGTGCGAGTACTACGCCCATGGACCCCGTCATCATAACGCCGGATGACGTAGCTGAGGCAGTCCGTAGAGATCCGAACTGGAAAAGTCCGGGACTCGACGGACTGCATCACTACTGGCTGAAGGGGTTCATGGTGTGTCACGCTGTGCTCGCCCGTCAGTTTCAAGAGGCTCTCAACCAGAAGTCGCTCCCTAGCCTCTTCACTACCGGGATCACTCATTTGGTTCCTAAAGACCAGGTTACCACAGACCCGAGCAAATACCGCCCCATTACGTGTCTACCCACCATATATAAGACACTGACATCCATTTTGAGCGCGAGAATCACTCGTCACCTGGAGCTAAATCAGATGATGTCACGCGCTCAAAATGGATGTCGGAGCGGTGATCGTGGAACTAAGGAACCACTCCTCATTGACGCGGTCATTGGCAAAGTGGTGAAACGCAACCGTCGGAACTTCTCCGCCGCCTGGATAGACTACAGAAAGGCATTCGACTCGGTGCCCCATACATGGCTAAAGAGAGTCCTCGAGCTGTACAAGATAGACTGTACAGTGAAAGACTTCCTCGAGCAGTGTATGGGGCAGTGGAGTCTGGGCGAGCGGATGATGGCTGCGGAGAACCACATAAGGATAAGAAGGGGTATCTTCCAGGGCGATTGTCTGAGTCCAATCTGGTTCTGCCTCTCCCTGAACCCTCTCAGTACCTTACTGGAGGGATCCGGGAAAGGATTTCAGCTACGGAAAGGAGGGACAAAAGTGACCCACCTTTTCTATATGGATGACCTTAAGTTATTCGCCTCCAGTCGCTCCCATCTTATGGAATTGCTAAAAATCACTTGTGAGTTTAGCAGTTCCATTGGAATGGAGCTGGGGACGGATAAGTGTGCGGTACTCCATGTTGAGAGGGGAAGGGTTGCTAACTCTGAGGGCATAGATTTATCTATGCCCGTCAACTTAAGGACCCTTTCCGAGGCTGAAACATACCGATACCTGGGTATGTCACAGAACATCGGTATCGATGAGGCTGGTATGAAACAGTCAGTTTGCGACGTGTTTTATGCACGCTTGACCAAAGTGCTTAATAGCCTTTTGTCCGGTGTGAATAAGACACACGCATATAACGGTTGGGTCATACCTGTCCTTATATATACCTTTGGCATACTCAGGTGGACTCAGACTGAACTTAACGCCCTGGATAGAAAAGTCCGCACTACCATGACGTCCCATAGGATGCATCATCCGAGATCGTCGGTAATGAGGCTGTACTTGCCGCGAAAGCATGGTGGACGTGGCTTTCTGAGCGCGCTCACTATGCATAATCGTGAAGTGTGCAGCCTCCGTCATTACTTCCTGGCGAGATCGGATGATCCATTCTATAATGACGTCATTTCTAGTGATAAAGGGCTTACCCCTCTATCCTTGGCCAACGAGCAATGGCAGGACCCAGCAGTGCTTAGCATTTCCGACCGGGAGCCCGTATGGAAGGAGAAGGAGCTCCGCGGGAGGTACTATAGGGCTCTACATGAGCCCTTCGTAGATACAGTCGCCTCCCTCAACTGGCTACGTTTCGGTGACCTCTTCGGGGAAACCGAGGGTTTTGTCTGTGCAATATTTGCAGGATCAGGTTATTAAGACCAACAACTATCGGAGATACATCCTAAAGGATGGCACCGTCAACGTCTGTCGAGCTTGTCGCCATCCTGGGGAGTCACTTAGGCATGTCATCTCCGGTTGTTCGGCGCTTTCTAACTCTGAGTACTTGCACAGGCACAACCTAGTAGCCAGAATTCTACACCAGGAGCTCGCTCTGAAATACGGTCTCGTGGACCGGAAATTGCCGTATTACAAGTACTAGCCGGAAGCTGTGCTCGAAAATGACCGCGCCAGGCTCTACTGGGACCGGGCCATCATCACAGACAGGACTATTCTTGCGAATAAGCCTGATATTGTGCTGATGACCGGGACAGTCAAGGATATTTTTGTCGATACCATCCGTATGACGAGAACCTCGTGAAAGCCGAAACAGATAAGCGAACAAAATATCTGGACCTGGCTCACGAGGTGACCGACATGTGGGGTGGTATGCCGGCCGAAATTATTCCTGTAGTCGTCTCTGCGAATGGGCTAACCCCAGTCAGCCTCTCGGGACATCTGAGGCGACTGACGTCAGTGACGGACCGCTCCAGGCTCAAATGCAGAAGGCGGTGCTCCTCGATACCACTCGCATTGTCCGCCTGTTTCTTTCCCTTTCCTCCTAACCCTCGGCCGTTTGGTCTCCCCTGCCGAGCGCCTCCATCTGGTTGGGCTTTTATTTATTTATGTATTTTTGTATTTATTTTATTTTATTGATATTTATGTATATTTATCGTTTCATTTTAATTTATAATTATATATTTATATAACCCAACCAAATGTGAAAACTAGATAGATACCCCAAATAATAATATTTATTTTATTTTTTTTGATATTTATGTATATTTATCTTTTCATTTTCATTTATAATTATATATTTATAGATCCCAACCAGATGAGAAAACTATATAGATACCCCCCATAATAATAATAATAAATCATTTATTTCGGACAACTTGTACATTCATATTGTGTTAGTAAAAATGGCTTACAAAATACTCGTATGTTGGTATTTTATTGATTGGGATTGAAAATTATACTCATTACAATAATAATAATAAATTAATTTCCTACAGTTATATTTATATTATGAGTGACCATCAGGGGAAAGGGTATGTTCCCGTCAATCGTTCCCGTGATCCCGTGATCGTCACAGTAAATCGGTTTGCTAATGTCTTCAGGATGCTATTGGAACTGTTCCTCACTCTGCTCAGGGAGCTCGTTTTTTTTACGAATGATGGCATCGAAGCCATCAGTTTGGTATTTCGCAAATATTCCCGATGCACTGCAAAACCGCGGCAGGCCCAACATCATCCTGAAGACATTGTTATACTGGATTCGAAGAGTGTCTAGCGATTTCTTGGTATGTTTGACCCACAGATTTCCCGTGTACATGCTTTGGCAGTATGCCTTAAATAGCGTCACTTTAACCTCTTCTGTACAGCGAGAAAATCTGCGAGTCAACATGTTACCTCTAACCGCTAGAGCCCTTCGCTCCCTTTCAATATCATCATCGTCTTTGAGGCTGCTAGTGATGACATGCCCCAGATATTTAATATTCAGTCACACGTTTGATGTTCACGCCATTAAGGGTGATATTTGTTGTATTATTGGGACATTTACCAGCAGACTCAAAGATCATGTATTCCGTCTTTTTCACATTGTATGTAAGCTCGTGCCCAGCAGCATACGTCTCACAGACATTCAGCATCTCCCTCAGACCACCCACCGTGGGGCTAGGCAACACCATGTCGTCTGCGTAGCTTATGCTGTTTATACTGACGCCATCAATCCGACATACAACACGCATGCTACTCAGCCTCACGATGAGATCGTTTACATATACGTTGAAGAGCCCAGGAGACGTCGATCCCCCCTGTCACACCCCGCACTCCAACATATACGATTCCGAAAGAGAGTCTGGCCATCTTCAAGGTTGGTCTGATTGGCATACCAATAATGATTTCTTAAATTTATTCGAACACTACACATTGAATAAAACTAAATTTACGGATTTTATCGCGTTTATTTCACTACTTTTACTTATTTTTAATTCCCGACGTTTCGGGTGCTTTACAGCACCCATGGTCACGGGGGGGAACTGAGATGTTTGACGTCCCAATGTCATAGTTAGTCCGGTTCCCTTCAGTTTTTGAATATTAAATTTTGGTCCGATTTACGCAAAACGAGCTTATAGTATCATGAAGTCTTGCAGTGGTATGCTTAGGTTTGGGTTTAATTTTGTTAATTATAGGATCCCAAGCAGGTGGCAGCACCCATCCATCTTCTCTATTGAAATTTGGATGTTTTTTAATTTCAATAGCCTCGCGTATCATCCTTGGTAGGAATCGGTGTTCTTTTGCGAGGATTTGTGGTTTATCAAATCGAATGTAATGGTGGGGACGATTTGAAATGTCAGTTTGGATGTAGAGTCTTGACTCCTGCATCTTGTAGAGGGATATTACACTTGACGGATGGTAAAAATTGACTAATCTTCTTCGGCGGCTTGTAGTATGTTTTAATGGAAGCTCGCTTCAAGATGTAGCCAACATCGTCTGTGACTCCTCTGACATATGGTAGTACAGCAGGCACACGCTCGACTGTGGCCGGCTTCACTCGGTCACTGTGACGTAGGCGCGGGACCCGAAGCTTGTTGTCTTGCAATACTTGCTTGACGTGCTGAAGCTCGGCGGCCAGATGTTTTCTGTCACAGATCCCTCGTGCTCTCTGAAACAAAGATTTACCCACGGTAGCTAACTGTGACGGATGATGGTGAGATTCACCATTTAAATACCGGTTGGTATGGGTCTTTTTCCTATACACAGTGTGACCAATGGTGTTATTAGGATTTCGAATGACTAAACAAAACATCTAAGAAAGCTAAAGAATTAGTTGCCTCTAACTCCATTGTGAATTGTATTTTAGAGTTTATAGAGTTAAGGTGGTTTAAAAATGCAGTTACTTTGTCAGATGGTAAAATTGTGAAAGTGTCGTCTACGTACCGCTTGTAGAATCTTGGATTTACAGGAGCAGTAAGAAGGGCTTTCTCCTCGAAGTCCTCCATGAATATGTCGGCGACTATGGGAGATCCAGGTGAGCCCATCGCCACTTCCTTCCACAATAGATAGTCAGATGTGAGGCAGTGTTTGAGTAATACTGCATATTCAGCAGGCATGTTATTATCTTCTAGCTTCCTAGTTACAATTGACATGCAGTCTTCAATAGGTAGGCATGTGAATAGTGACTGAACATCAAAACCGACCATAGTTTCATTGTCAGCGAAAGCACCCGAAACGTCGGGAATTAAAAATAAGTAAAAGTAGTGAAATAAATGCGATAAAATCCGTAAATTTAGTTTTATTCAATGGCATACCAATAATTCAATATATTTAGAACTCCAAACGGTACACCCCTATCAACAAGCTTCATCCAAAGCAAGTCACGTGACACAAGGTCAAAAGCCTTAGAGAGGTCGAGGAAACAGGCATACACCGAGGTTCCGCGATCAGTGTAATAACGGACGGCATACTTGACACTTACGATGGCGCTTTCCGTGGATAGTCCGGATCGAAACCCGAACTGGGCGTCGTGGACATTTAAATGACTTCGCAAGCAAGAATCCAGCAGACCGTCCAGTACCTTAGCAATGGTTGTTGCTAGTGAGATGGGACGGTGGTTCCCCATGTCCGAGACATCTCCCATTCTGTTCTTCACAATTGGCACCACTACGGTTTTCATTACGTCATGTGGCAAGTGTGAATGACTTATGCATAGTGTAAAAAACATAGACAGTACCCTCGGCAAGTGAACCCCCGCATATCTCAGGTTTTCAACACTGAGTCCGTCGTGTCCTGGAGATTTTCCACCAGTCATCTTCTTTAATATATGCCTAATTTGCTTTGCAGTGATATGTACTGGCGGTCTACCCCCTAAGCAACCGGGCATAGAATTACTAGACGCGGTCGAGGAGCCAAGTGGCGAGCGCACCCTGAAATGATCTCTAAACGTGTTAGCTATATCATTAGGGTCATTAATCCCGCCCACACTCACTGGGAGACTAGGCCTAACATCTTGCCTTCCTGCCTGTAGCTTGCCAAAATTTATCGAATATTTTTAGCTCATCTATGTTTAGCCAAAATATCCATTTTTAATTGTTCCTGATTATTCTGGCACCATTTCAGGCGACTTTTAAAAATCTTACGCGTCTCGTACATTTCTTCGTAAAAAAACCCGAGGTAGGTCGATTATATAGAACCCAAACTTTGAACTTAAGCCTGGCATCCGCATGAGCTGCACGAACATGCTTGTTCCAGCAACATAGATGTTTTCTCTGATCATATTTACCGCAGCGCTCCCCACAAGTCTCCTTAGCCGCGCTACACAATATTTGTACAATATTTTCATAGAGTCTGTTCAACACAGCTCTATGCTCATTAAGATTACACGAACCATGGCTGCACTCGGTAAACTCACTGGGGAAATCTATATTCCGAAGCCTTTTGTTACATAAGTCACGGTAATTATTTATTTGAGATTCACTTCTCTCACCCTATACCTGAGTTACGTGGTATGCTTGACAACACCACTTTGGGCCTTACTACATTTAAATTGCATTCAATAAGTAGCGGTAAATGGTCTGTCACCAAAACATTCTCTATGACACTCACGTGAACAACGGATTGCGCAGCTGACATTGACACAACGCAGTGGTCAAGCCACCGTCTGCATCCGTGGAGCTCACTCGCAAACGTGTAAGTATCGGACTGCAATCCTAGCTTTTTTACGGCAGCACAAACCCATGACTGATCAGAACAGAAATTGTTTAGTTCTTTAAAGAACATCTCATTAGGACGATGCGTCACGTTGCTAAGTTTTTTGGAGATTTTGACAACAGCTTAAGCCTGTAGGCAGTCAACTTTAAGTTCCCTCGAGCAACAACACTTGACTTTAATAAAGTGCTTTATACAGACCACAGAAATCTAAATATAAATTGAAGTCGTAAAAGCGCGTGACCTTGTCGCCGCACATGTGACTCGTAGGTCACAAGCGCGCGAGGAGCGTTTGTTTAGGTCACCAGTACTGTTTCGGACACAGACACGTAAAAATGGTGTTTTGAAGCATATCCAACTGCGGAAATTCCTCCACAACTTGCAAATCTTCAAATATAGGGATAACATTTCATAAATAAGTACTTAGTGTTTTAAATAATGTTGTGTTTAATTAAATATACCTAAATAAAATTATTCACATCCAGTACTACGATTGTCTCCGAAATTTTAATTGTTTTCACACTTCAATATCCATTGATTCCTAAGCTAGTTCATGTCTACGAGTGCAACAGCTAAAATCAGCGATGGATTTATAGTGTGGGCAATAAACAAAACTGTTGCGTACGTAAATTTCCCAGAACATGGCCGCAAGAGTCGAATGCGAGTCAGTTACGTGACACAACTATTTTGTATCGATAATTGATTATATTTGGCTTAACTAGTTTTAACGAAACGGGAAATAAATGTGATTTTTCGTTAAATATTTATCCACCTTTTTACACACCTTTCTACTTTTTTTCTTTCTAAATATTTTATACCGTAAACCGTTTATCGGCGATTATCTGTTTGTTTGTACTTTTAAATTAATTGATAAATTTTTAATCAGTTATATTGTAAGTATAAGTAATTATATTGTAAGAATAGTAATCTTAATTCGATCTGTAAGAAGCCGGGAAACTGAAAAGTAGCAAACAACAGAAAGTCAGTTTCAGATCTTTAAAACTAATTAAAATGATAAATATGTCACCCGTACATATATTTATTCGTTTGTTGTTTGTGTAATGTTGTATTCATTTTATTTATACATCTGTTTATTTAATACAATGCTATTATTACAAGTTACAAAAGATTCGGTTATCAAAGATAAATGGATATATTTATTCTTAATGTATTATTATTTCCACTTTTTTCTAATTATAAAACGCCTAAAAGCTAAAGCTAAGACTAAAAGCCTCTATTACTGAGACAATTTCGGTTAATTAGTTATATCTTGGTGTGAGACTCCTGGAAGATCAACGACGCTTAATAAAAAGTTGTCGAAACGTGCGTTGGTCTGCACTATGCCGAAGTGAGAGCGAGCGCGCAATGTCATTCTCTGTTTTTCGCACACGTTAATTATTGGATCGAGTGGCTACACCTCTTGAGATTTTGCGTTTTTATAAAATATTCCTTAATGCAATAATTTATAGATAAATCATTGTTGCACGAATGCTAGAGATATTTGTAGGCGTAATTGTGTATTTATTGTTTGTCTATGTGTGAGAGCTACGGCCTGGCGACACGCGACCCGATATTAAAAGACAGTAGAAGGCATTTCTATTGTCTTATTATTTAGATTTCTGTGGTACAGACCAATATTGAATAAAAATATTTACACTTTGAACATCGGAGCATTTGTTCGTCGTTTTTACTAATAGTATTCATTCAAGTCGTTTAATGAAACAATCTCATCACTTGTACAGATCAAATAATTAACTAGCAGGAGTTCTCACCAAAACTCCAAAATAGTATTGAAACGAAAAAAGAAAAACTCTTTGAGTATTTTTTGTTTTCTAAACAGGGGGTCGACAAAAATTTACATTTATTCAATTAGAAACACTTTCGAAGCTTTATCTTTCAATCTCGGTTTTTTCTTTACAAGTTAAGTTAACGGTATTGTGGTTTTTTTTTCATTAAATATCCAAACATATTGGCATTTCATCCGTTCTTAGGGCTTTAACTCGTATCACATGACGCTCAAAACGATTGACAAAGCGAAAGTTTTCTGTGTATCTATGGCCAATATCCCCCGTAAGGCATTTAGTAGGGAAACCTATACACTTCGATAGGCTGCATTAAATTAATGACGAATATGTAATTTATTTTGCAGTACAATAACATAAGTTCCCTGTCGAAGTCTGCATTTGGGAACCTGCCCACTACGTTCATGGTGGACCTGTCGCACAACCAGCTGAGCAGCATCGCACCGCGCAGCTTCCTGGGCTTGCAGCAGCTGCTGCAGCTGTCGCTCAGCCACAACCAGCTCGACCGCATCCCGAACGAAGCGTTCAAGGGACTGGTCGCTTTGAGGTACGCTGTACCATAAAATAAATAATATAACTACATACAGAAGTTGCACTTTGATGTTCACTACTTGCCGACGTTATAATAGCTTACATAATTATTATTGATTAGACAAATCATGCACACAAGCTAAATTAAACCTTTGAATAAAACTATTATTTATCGCGTTTAATTACTACTTTAACTTATTTTTATTATCCTGACGTTTTCACGGGGGGGGGGGGGGCTGAATTGTTTGACGTCCCAATGTCATAGTCATTTATTTTTGGTCCGATTTACGCAAAACGAGCTTATAGTATCATGAAGTCTTGCAGCGGTATGCTTAGGTTTGGGTTTAATTTTGTTAATTATAGGATCCCAAGCAGGTGGCAGCACCCATCCATCTTCTCTATTGAAATTTGGATGTTTTTTAATTTCAATAGCCTCGCGTATCATCCTTGGTAGGAATCGGTGTTCTTTTGCGAGGATTTGTGGTTTATCACATCGAATGTAATGGTGGGGACGATCTTGAATATGTTCGCTGACTGCGGACTTCCCGGAGCGTCGGTGCTTCACGTCAGCTATATGTTCTTTCACGCGGGTTTTTATCGATCTTTTCGTTTGACCTATGTAAGAGAAATGTGGTCTACATTCACAACCTAGCTTGTACACACCTGCATCTTGTAGAGGAATATTACAGTACAGCAGGCACACGCTCGACTGTGACAGGCTTCCTCGTTCACTGTGACGTAGACGCGGGACCCGAAGCTTGTTGTCTTGCAATACTTGCTTGACGTGCTGAAGCTTGGCGGCCAGATGTTTTCTGTGACAGATCCCTCGTGCTCTCTGAAACAAAGATTTACAGTTGCAGTAGGTTTGCACGAATGGAAAAGTGCATTAAGTTGAACGGAGAATACTTCGAAAAACAATAAAATACAATTTAGCTATACCGTGCATATGGTTTCTTTTATACCCGATTATTTCAGTGTGCCCCTCAGTGTATACAAAAAGTTACTTACATAAATAGTGTTCAAAAAACTTTAAAATTCATTTGTACATAGCTCGTCTAAAAGGCGCTAGCCGTGACTGCTTATGGAACCTGAGATTCCGCGCGATTGTAGATAATTATATCATGCGGGTAGCAACAGTGACGCAGGAATAGTTGTACACTTCATATAATAAAGATTCTTTTATTAATATTACTTTTTAATTCTTTGTTGGACTAAATAACATCACAAGCTCAATGTCTTCTCAATTGTTACGTTAATAACTTCATTCCTTACTTTGCCACCCACAGGGCAAAAATTTTTCTTAAAATTAAAATTTATATTAAAAAAATATTTTTCAGGAAGTGTAACTTAATTTAACAAAAAAAAAGAATCATCGAAGTTGGTTCACAATTGATAAAGATATCGCGTAAAGTACATACAAAAACCACATGGTCGAATTGAGAACCTGTTTCTTTTTTTTCTAATTGCCCAAAAATCAGTTCGTCTCTAATTTTTTATAGAATAAAGGTGATAAACGAGCATATAGTTCACTTTATGGTAAGTGAATGCCTTGGCCCATGGATTAGATGCCCATTTATCCTCGATTAATAATCAAAATGCAGATGCGAGTTCACTCCTGAGAATTAAAATGGATTGCCTCGTTTCCAATGAACAGGGTCTCCAGTTCTCTACACTCACCATATTGAAACACAGCAGTATTAAACTGCTATTACGCTGGTATTCTTCTGTGAGAGCGTGGTTCTTTCCGATCGCGCCGACCCATTCGTGATACAACCATTCTACCGCCTATAAAATTAATATTTTAATTTAATAATTAACTATACGTCTTGCAGGGAGCTAGACTTATCTCACAATGGCCTGGAGAAGATCGACAACAAGACAAACGGCTTACTAGACGACTGTCTCTCCCTGGAGAAGGTGAGCTATATATATATATATATATATATATATATATATATATATATATATATATATTTTTTGGCATTTTTAAATTTTTTTTCAAGGTTTCGGGGGCATATGATTAGTGATTTATTTTTAATGTCCTTTTTGTCCGTGTTTGCAGGCAATGAAAAACTGTTACAATATAAGAAGGCTCAAGTGGATATCGAGCGGTCGCAAAATCGTAATGCCTTTGTTCGCGTCCTATCTTCGGTCTGACTTTTTTTCAAGTTCCCTTCTTTTGTGAGAAAATCTATTATTTCGACCGCATTTTATAGTATTTTTTAAAAAAAAAACGAAATATTTAATTCAACTAATTGCACTCATGATTTTTTATTCAAATAACCAGTTCAGTTTTTTCTATTATGCTAATAAGATCAAAAAATATTATTCATGTTTCATCAGCATGTAATTTGTATCTAAATGTAATTTCAAAAAAAAAAAACCGAGCAAAGCTCGGTCATCCAGGTACTATGTATATATATATATATATATATATATATATATATATATATATATATATATATATATATATATTATAGATTGATGGTAGAGGAGAAATAGGGGATGACATTTTTAATGTAAAAATTTATCAGACATTCTAGTTTTTACTTTACAGTTACGGCCTAATAAAGTCTACATTTGAATACAGGCTTCCCCCATAGATTGCATTACATTACATGATGGAGTATATTTGCCACGGCTGCCACGCTTGCTAGCATTTTTTATTGCTCTCTGTCGCCTCTCACGACGCGCACGGGACGATACGAAGCAGTCGGTAGACTTACCCGCCACTACAGTGTAACACTTGTTTTTACCTTTAGCTTATGATTTTCTGACTCCACTGGAAAACTAAAAGTGAACTTCAAAGAAAATAATAAAACAATTTCCACATAATAATCTGAAGTCGGGGCTTTAATTCTTCTATGCACGATGTCTTAGCATTATTGCTCAAATTGTTATGTGAATATTATTTTATTCCTTAAGTTCTTTGAAATCCGCTTTTGCTCCCTGAAAATAAGCAAAATTATACCTCCGCCAAGTAAAAAGACGTCGTGCGTTATGAGAGGAATAAAAAAATATATATTTCGAAGATCTGTGAACTCCGTCAACATGTGTTGGGGCAGCGAGGTGGACACTCTCCTGCTCTAAAAACCCTCGCAGAGAGGAGAGGATCGCCTTCAAGTGGCACGTATATAGGCTGTAGTTTTAGTTTAATATATGCTCCTTATTTTTATTACTTTCTCATTCGTTTCGTATGCACAGTTAAGTTTTTGCTCCTTATTAAACATTCAAGTTTGTTCAAATCAGAGCATTATCTTGACTCTTGTTTTAACTTTAAGGTAAACTTGAGCTACAACAAGTTCGGCTTCCTGTCGAAGAAGATGTTCCCGTACAGTCCCTGGATCCCGTACAGGCTGATGGAGGTGGATCTGAGCCACAACGACATCCCGGTCGTCACGTTCGACATTACCTTCGGTACCAAGAAGCTCAAGAAGCTCAATTTGTCTGGCAACATCATTAACGACGTGAGAAATAGTAAGTTTCATGAGTATCTCAGTGTAAACTTCTTAAATTTACGCGAATACTAAGTTCTAGTAAGCTAAAGTGGCAATGGCCGGCCATATAGCTCGAAGAACCGATAATTGATAAGGAAGAAAGGTTCTCGAGTGGAAGCTTCGTACCGGTAGGCGAAGTATAGGACGACACCGCACTATACCACAGATTAATAAATAGTTTACCAACAGATACATCACTCCCATACAATAGCGAAAATACCTACGCTATAATAGGCTACAGAATTGTAATAATATCTGCTGCTCGCAGCGAGAAGAAAATGTACCGTAAGTACACGCACAGAGAGTCGAGATTGTGTTGCCCGGCGCGCGACTCACGTGCAAGCGTGTCATCGGACGAATGCGCTAGAGTTGATACCTTCCTATAATGATTATTGTAATAAAACGAATGTTGCGAAATACATACATACTAACAATATATTTTATTAAACGGTTCTGGTAGGACTTTTAGCCTACCATAAAAAGATGAATCTTTATTATAAGCTCTGAAATGAGTATACAGTGTTGTTTCGTCAACATTAGGGTTCTGTAACAAAGCATTGAAGCTAGGGGAGTTATGTTTTTTTTTGCTACACTTATATGATAAATACTCTGATACATGAGTCAACGCAAAAACAAAGACAATTTTTCATTTGTTTTTTGACTTTCACACCCATCCAATGCACAATAATTATATATGTCGATGGATGCAGGTGGCTCAGGACCGTGGACTTGTGAAGAGCTGTAATAAAATTTTACAATAAAAATAAATTTATGGATTTTATTGTGTTTCATTTTAAGTTTTATAATTCCCGACGTTCGGGTGCTTTACAGCCTTTATGGTGACAGGAGGAATTTGAATTTTTTCATAGCACAAAATCCACCTGACGGTAAGTGGATCTTGTGGTTCAAACATCAATCCTCTTGATTAATTATCAAAATGTTGATGCGTTGTTTCCAGTAAAAAAGTCGCCGGTGCTCTACACTTACTGTTCGAAACACAGTGGCATTAAGCTGTTATTTTATGCTGATGAAACACAGATGTGATGTTATTCGTTGAGAAATAAGACGAAGTACCGCAGAAATATTTTTTATCAAAGTAAAGTGACAAATGAATTTATAGTCGTACTAACCTATCCTTAATCTCATATTATTTAGTACTTCAAGACAAGAGTCCTAGAAGTAAATGTTATTATATTTCAGACGTGCTGGGCAACTTGACATCACTCGAAGTAATCGACCTTTCCGACAACCAGCTGAAGGATTTAGTTTCCCGCACGTGTGAGTTTTTATACCATTTAATTTTACGTTAATATTGGTTATTTTTATATTTTTGCATGCCTTAAGCGCAAAGCGCGTAAGTATGTTCTATAAAAATCTAGTATTCAACGTTTTGTCGAATGAAATCGTTTTTAACAATCACATTGAACATATAAATGATATAAAAAGCACATTGTCATAAAGATAAATGATTATTGAACTTATTTTAATTTATTTGGGTAAATTAACAATGATTTATAAAATAATCTTAATAATTGTGACATCAACCACACTCACCATCGCTTAAATACAGAGATATACATTTATGTAGTGCAATTATGTTTATAATTTAAGAAGAAGAAATTGATTTTTAAATACACTGGGACGTGATGCCGCAATGTCTATGGAGTTTAATTAAACTTGTTAAAAATTATTTAGCTAATATCCACGTAATAAAATAAAACGATGTGTCTTACCTAGTTTGAAGAGCACCTCCCGTCCTCCCTCGACAGCGTGCACTAACCGCCTCCAACTCCTTCACACTCTCGACAGCGACACCTCTACAGCACGACACGTGTTCCGGCACCACGCGGCACGCGGTCACTACTGTGACATAGTTCTTGTCTGAATTGCCGGTCCACTAGTGACCATACAAGTATTTGTTAAAAATATAAATAAATAAATAATACCCGCAGCCGAGACGAAGTTCAACTTGCCGGAGAACATCACCCACATGTACCTGCAAAACAACCAACTGGAAAAGTTGCCCATGGACAGCCTGGCCAAGGCTAACAGGCTGCGAGTGCTGGACGTGAGGAGCAACGCGCTCACCAGCTTCCCGCCGGAGCTGGTGCGCATGCTCAGGGAACAGGGGCTGCAGGTGTACTTTGATGGTGAGTCTACGATTATTTTATAATAATGACAAGGCTATTTAAAAAACATGGCGGCTGTTTTCTTACTCTAAACCTTTTCAGAAATGAGAGGGGGCCTGCCTGTGAGACAGCTGTAAGACACATCGTATATAACCTGACGTTTACTTTTTTACAGGATGATTAAAAATAACGTGTCAGATTATGATTTTCCACATTTCAAATATTATTGTATAAACTTTATAAGTATTGACCGTGTAGTGGCGGTGTAAAATATCCTTTACCCCATATCATCCCGTTGGTGTCGTAACAAACTAGATGTGCAGCAGCGTATTCAAAAAAACAAATAATAAAAATTGCGGTTGCCATCTCGCTCACCAAGCGTGGCAACTATGGCAAATATCCCCACTATGAGATTGCCATAAAAGAAGCCTATATTCGGGGGTAGACTTAAATATGCTGTAATGTAACGGTTATAAGTATGAACAAAATGTTAATTCCCAAAATATTATTTTATGACCTATAAGTCAATTAGATTTATTTCAAATAACATCTTAACAAAAAATATACCTTACCTTGAACATTTTCAAAACAACATTCTTTAACGCGATTTTATAAAAATCCCTTTAGTAAATTATTCAACTTTTTCCTAAGTACTTCAACCACAGATATAAAAATAGACATCTTAACTTCTTTAGCTCATAAACACTCACATGAAATTTCTTTATCTATTGTATCAATCAGGCGACTAGAATGACCATTTACTTGCGCTAGTGAAATCAGGGAAATAACTTTTGCGTCAACTTTGAAATATTAAGGCCCTGGAGAAGGGTCATGTTGAAATATCTATAGACGAAGAAGTCATATAATCATTTTGTGGGAAGAGCACTTTGTTAGGGAGACAGTGATGCACAAAATAACTGTTTTATTGTTTTGGCGATTCTAATAACAACAACACCGCTCCAAGGGAATGTACCAGATCATTTTAATCATGATTATGATTGGATTAAGGTGTGTAATGATCAAAATGAGATGACGATGTAATGGTGACGATAAGTCGTCATTACTAGTTCGATAAAGTATTTGAAAGTATTGGGCATCCTGAAAAAAAATTAAATAAGCATAAAAAATTAAGGGAAACATTGACAATACTTTTTGTATTGTACTTGAAGTGAAGTTAAAGGATGACGATTTTGTCAATTTTTCATAGGTACAATCAGTCCCATATGCAATTGTGTTGCTCAGTTGCCTTGTCACATAATTAAAAACTGATGATTTGTGTTACCCGGACACGATCTTAAATGTGACAACTCTGTCTTACTGCCTCGTTGTTCTGGTGGTCGTAAGCATGACTGCTGGTCATTTGATCTTGGATTGGAATTCCAGCTCGGATCAAATCGGAATTAGGTTTTGTTTTAAGAAATTCTCAGTAGCAACAGAGAGTGCACATGTGCTTGTTCACACACTCGTGCAGTAAAATCCTGCCCTTTGCATATGGCTAGTTTTCGTTGAGAGTGGCTGCCGTGCTTCTTAAAATTCGGTTTGGAGGACATCATTATAATGTCGATTTTTTATTTTGTGAATATAGCTTACTAATAATAGTAAGTGCTGATACGAGTTAGTCGTATCGTTTCGTTGTCACCTCTGAGGACCGAGATGGAATGCCTCCAAGCATGTAACTGTACTGGCTCTGTATACCCTTTAGTTCCAAACAAAAGAGTGCACGCTCTGTTATTTAGTGATCATGTGAGTTCTTCTTAATTCGCCATGGGTGACTAAATCGTGGCCTCTAAGCCCCCGCCATGACAAGAAGGGAACTCGTTTGGGGGGAGGGGTTGTATATCTACCTAGACGGATTCTTAGGCAGACGTAGAGTAACTTACATTACAGTGTGTGGGGTACATTTGTTGCAGACAATCGTCTGAATTGCGACTGCCTGGTGCGGCCACTGAAGCACCACCTGAACCGTCTGCCGCGGCTGCAACAGCTGCGACAGATGCGAGCGCTGCGCTGCGCGGAGCCGCCCGCCCTGCAGCAGCAGCCGCTGCTGCAGCTGGACGAGGAGCGCCTGCAGTGCGCCGCGCAGCCCCACCAGCTGCAGCAGACCGACACGCTCTACAGCCTGGATGCTGAGCCGGACGTCGCCTTTAGGGATATACAGTAGTAAGTTGTTTATACTAATATTAATTACGTGACGCGTTGATTGCTTCCTTGGTCTAGTTGTTGAAAATGCGGTTGTTGGGTTTTTCTGTCAAAAAATTCCCAGCAGCAGCCTGGAGTCAAGCAGTTGGCGCTGTCGCACCTCCGTGCCTCAGTGTCTCACCTCCGTGCCTCGGTACAGCACGTGAAGCCGTTGGTCCTACGCCTGATTTCTGTTCGGTCATCACAGATTATCGTCCCATCGGACTATGAGAGTGAGGGAATAGAAAGTGCACTTGTGCTTACGGATACACCTGTGAGCTATATAATCCTATCCTGCGAAGATAACTAGTCCGATGGCCAAATTTTGGTCTAAAGGACATTATTATACATAATAATAACATTTGTGATCCCTCCAGGCTCAAATGCAAAAGGCGATACTCCTCGGTACTGCCCGCATCGTCCGCCGGTTACTTTCCCTAACTCTCAGCCGCTTAGTATTTTCTGCAGAGGGCTTTCATTTGTTTGGGCTTTTATTTATTAGTTGATGTAGGGAATGCGCTACTATCTATATCCTATTTTGTTGATAGTTTTATTAATTTAGAGCCGTGGTAGCTCAGATAGTTAACGCTCGCTGTAAATATAACAGAACGCGAGTAACCCGGGTTCGATCCCCGCCGACACCAATTAAATTGTTAATTGCAATTTTAAGTGCTGATTTACCACGTGCTCGGCGGTGAAGGAAAACACCGTGAGGAAACCTGCATGTCTGAGGACTGAGAAAAAAATATTTCGAAGGTTTGTGAAGTTCGCCAACACGCATTGGGACCTCGCGGCGGACACTTCCTTGCCCTAAAACCCTCTCAGAAATGAAGGGAGGCCTGTGCCCAGCAGTGGGACGTATATAGACTGTAACTTCACTTATTATTCATTTATAATTAACTACTTGGTGCGTGTGTATATGCGAGTGTGTGCGTGAGTTTACGTGCGTGTGTACGAACATACTTGCGTGCGTGAATGCGTGCGTGCATACTGTGTAGGTGGAAAAAATTGAATCCCTAAAGATACATGATATGTAGAATAGGGAATAAGTTTTCAATGTTACTATTTAGACGTTATTGTGATTGTAATATTACTTACTTCACGAAAAAGAGCTAAAAATTTAATTTTAATAGAAAGTAAAAGCGGATTACGTACTTACTAATGGAATAATTTCATATTCTTATGTCGCTGCTTTAATTTTTCTATGTGTTATGTGTTAGTAGCACCTTTAGAATAAAATCTTTGACGAGAAATTGAATTTTTTATATTGTTTATTGATTATATATTGTTGTAAAAATAACAGATTAAAAGTTGTTAGTGAAGACATAATTACACTAAAGCATATTTTTTTTATTGTAACTAAACTGAGGACTTACATAAAAAGAAATACTTTCAGTTCACAGAGCTCCATCTACATCCACTGGTTCGTGTCTACCAACGAGGACGTGGCGGACTTCTTTCTCTTCATACGAGACGACAAAAACACAATGTACTTCAGTTCGGACGTGGCCTACCAGCTGCGTTCGCTCACAGTCCCCGTCGACGACAACTTCCGCGTCGCATTGCAAAAGGGCGGCCATTTTGACGTTTGCATCCAAGCCAAAATGTCCGCGAACTTCGCGCGGAAATGGTTTGACAGCCAGTGTCAGAAAATTCCCGACAACTTTGCCTCTTGGCCCAAGAAGCTTACAGTCGACAAAAGAAGACTGTCATCAAAGAAGAGGGTTTCTTACAGATGGTTCTCCAATAACACGCTAGGTTTGGTTAGCGACTCCATACTGATTACTCTGTGCATATTCCTCGGCGTTTGTTTCAGGCGGTTGTCGGATTTGGATATTTGATAGCCCCAATAAATTCCTATTTTGTTTATATATGACTGTAACGTTTACTTTGGTTTGTCTTTGCCGAAACTATAACATTTGAGTTACCAAACAGTTTGCTATTGTTCCTTGTTTTTTTTTTAATGACAACAAAATGAAATTGTTCTTTAAGAGAATTCATATAATGTATTTTATTGTTTAATGTCAATATTATTAATTTATTCGATAAATGCAATTTTTATATTCCTACACGTGGTAGAACCATGTTGTAGCTATATTATGGGTGTAGCACGAATGGGTCGGCTCGACCGGGGAAGGACCACGCTCTCACAGAATAGCAGCGTAAAATAGCAGCTTAATGCTGTTCGTATGGTGAGTGAAGAGAACCCAAGAACCTTTTTACTGGAAACGAGGCATTCCATCTTAGTCCTCAGGGGTGACAACGCATCTGCATTTCGACTCCTATTTGAGGATAGATGTGGATGTCTATGGGCTACAGCATCCTTTTACCATCAGGTGGAGTGTATACTCGTTTGTCGATCTAACACGGTGAGCATATGCCTTCCCCATAGATTGCTTCATGGGGGTGGGGGGGTGGGGGGTGGGTGTCAGCCGCAGTTTTTTATTTTTAGTCCTTATTACGAAGACGCTGCTGCATAAAAGAAATTATAATAGAAATTTAAAATATATTTTTGTCAAAGTCTAAATTTTATGGAGCAATTTTAAAACAGCAAAGAAGAGAACAAACGCAGCTCGGCGGAAAAGTAAAGCAACATTTATGTTGTAAAAATAATGGGACAGTTAAAATCATTATTATAATATACTAAAAAAATAAAACTGTCGATTTTCTGTTTTAAGTACTTACGTATGTACCTAACTCATGTTTATGTAACTCATATTTCAATCTGGCAGTCTCTTATTAGAATCTGGCAGTTGATGTTTTTTTTAAACAATTTAATGACTAGAGAAGCAAAAAACTCCTCCAGCCGCAGCGCTCCATATTCTCGACAGTCGACGCTCTTTTTGGTAATATATCGTAACAAGTGTTGGTAGGGATGATACACCCAAAAACATCACACTATAATTGAGTCAGACCTCTAATCGTCAATTTCGCCGCATTGTCACAAATATGTTGGTTTAAGATTTTATTTTTTATAAGTATAAAATTTTAAACCTTATAAACGTTTATATTTCTAAGGCTTAAGAATTTACTTTATTTATTATGTTTCAATGGATGTCAACACTATAGTATCTGAATATTGGCTTTAATTTTTATACCCTCCGTTTAAATCTCTCGATGTGATTTTTTTAGTATTTGTTTTTTTTTTATATTTCTACATTTTGTTAAATAGAGATAAGCAAAAATCATTCCAATTTTACTAAACATTTTTTATAAATATATTTTGTAAATACGTTTTTGAAAACTGTATTATATTTTATACTATAAACAAATGAAACTTTATACTCAGTGTAAATAAATAAAATGAAGTCCGTCCGTTTATACACATTTATTGCAATGAATAAAGTTACCTATATTTTATAAATGCATTTTATTTTCTCGTTTAAGTACTACACAGTATACGCACTTCCGGTTTCTAAACAAAAGCATGTTGCAATTATCTAATTACCTTTGTTGGTATACAGAAATATTTGGTTACTTATATGCGCTCTAGAAAGATGTTCAAAACGTTTGAGGTAACGTATATAATGAAAAATAAAAATAAAATATTTTACCTTGTAATTCGTTAAAACGGAATAGTTAAACGTTGGAATTGAATGATATTATTTTTATTTATTTATTTATTGAAGCCTTTATTTCCCAAAAAAGAATTACATAAAATTAAATATATTACAAAATTTCATTTACATTTACAAAACCAATCATGCTTCAAAGAAAACTTAAACATTTAGATATAATTTTTTTTTAGCCAGAATTTGGAATAAGTTTTATAAAATTATGCTCAATAACCCGAACTAAGTCATATTATTAAAATCGAATAACAATGAACTACATTTTACAAATAATCAAATATAAAATAATAAGAGAAAATGATAAAAATAATAAAAGGAATGATATTATTACATAAGTATATATTCCGGTAGGCGAAGTGTAAGGCGGCCCTCCATGATGAAGTGACCTGATAAGATATGCAGGAAGTCGGAGGATGCTGATGGCTCAGGACCGTGCCATGTGGTATTCCTTGGAGGATGCAATTTGTTCCACAACTGGGCACAGACCTCACTCTGAGAGGGTTTTAAGACAATATATATATAATATATGATTTAGTTATAAGTTTTTCGATGTCTTATATATATGTACCCTAGTGGTGTGTTCTTTAATTTCCTACAAATTTTTAACTTTCTTTAATTCAACTTTTCCGTATGTCCGTATAGTTGAGTTTATACATTTACATTCTAATTAATACAAAACATAACTAATATTTCATAAAGAAACATTAATTTCTACACCTTTTTAACAAATTAACTTCCTCTGCTGTGAAATATGTCAAATGTTTCACCTCATTCCTAAGTGGTGCCGCTCTGGTGGCAGCAAAATGTATTCTTTAAACTATTTTTTTCATACAACTTTCATTTTTCATTTGTTTGAACTGTAAATTATTCTATGAATAAATTTTATCTGAGCATTGATAACTACTTACATATATAAAAAAATCACATATACATAAAACAAACAATATAAAATAATAATATTACTTATAATCCTTTCATCTTTTGCATCATTTTATAATTAATAGTAATAAAGAAGTGTCACTTCTATATTTTATTTTTTATGAAATTATAAATACATTTAAGTAATATTTTTGGTGCTTAAAATTGTATAGAAATATGAACAGCGCCCCTAGCGGACGTAAATGGAACTGTGATTTGTTATACAAAGTCACTCAATGGTGGTGATATAGAAAATAATGCTCGGGGGCAGTTCATTTTCATTACATGCTAAAATCCATTAAATTTACTGCTAAGAGCTAACAAGTGACAATGCAGCTTGCAGCCTTTGAAAATAGCTGGAGCTGTCCTAGTATTGTCAACTTTTTTATTTGAAACAGTATTTTCGAGGCTTTTACGTTTTATGGTTTAGATGGAGTGACAACCTGATAAGACATATTGAAAGTTAGTGGACGCAGGTGGCTCAGGACTGTGCTTTGTGGTTTCCTTGGGGAAAGACCTTGGTTTCGGGAGAATTACAGCAAGCAGTAATGATTACGATGATAAAATTGTTCCGAATGTATACTTCATATTTTATAACAATAAATAGCCATCCGCCCCGGCTTGGCGCGGGTTGTTTCTGGATCTCGACAACAGCGCCATCAGAAGACAGCCAGCATGATATATAGAGAAGACAGACGGACAGCAATCGATTTTTATATGTAGAGACCATATTATAATATCTTAGTTTTGCCTAATATGTTGAGTTTTTTGATGATAGAAGCTTGTCCTCTTATACAGTAGGATTACTATAATGTATATTACGATTGGCTATCCTAAGCTGTATCTGAGTTGCAGCTGTCACTCACCATTTAATTTACTTAATTTTTTAATTTTTAATTTTTTTTTAATTTTTTTTTATTCGTTAATTTATTTTTTGTTTTTATGAAAAACCTTACCTCTACACTAGGATTTTATCCTGTATCGTGGAGCCAGTGTACATACATAAATTTCAGAAGGACAAACATCCAAACCCGATACAATTATTTGTAGCTCAGCTCTGCTACTCATTGCTAAGCTACTACGTCACAGAGCTGTCAATATATAAATAACTTAAACATACTCTCAATAAATAACTTAAACTTATTGTAACATAAAGTACATCAGACTTTTTGATGCAATGACGAAATTACGACATTTGGTTTATTAAGTGGTCCTGCTTGACAAATGGCTTTTATCTTGGGCAGCGTGAAGCTCGAACTCGTCGCTATCAATGGTCTTGTAGTGCGACGTGTCGCCTGGCCACTCGGGGCTGTAGGACGTCCAGTCGTGACTCGCTGGACCTGAAATGTCATCTTATGATTTTTTTATACAATAGTGCTGACAAACGAGCACACAGTCCACCTGATAGTAAGAAGATGCTGTAGACCATAGACATCTATATCAACCCTCGATTAAGAATCAAAATTCAGAATCGTTTTCACCCCTGAGGACTGAGATGGAATGCCTCATTTCCAGTAAAAAGGGTCTCCGGTTCTCTACACTCACCATACGAAACAAAGCAGCATTAAACTGTTATTTTACGCTGTTATAGGACCACGCTCTTACCAAATACCAGAGTACAATAGCAACTAAATGTTGCTGTATTTCGTACGGTGAGTGTGTAGAACCGGAAAACCATTTTACTGGAAACGAGGCATTTCATCTTAGTCCTCAAGGGTGACAACGTTTCTGCATTTTGATTCTTTATGTAGGATAGATATCTATGGGCCACAGTATCCACTTGATCTATGTGATCGTTTGCCACCCTTGATGATAATCTACGGCTGAATTAGCAGTAGCTTTCGACGTTAGCATTAAAACAATATTGGTTCAGTTGAGTCAGATTGGCAAGGCAAACAAGTTTGACAAATGGGTGTCCCACGAAATCAGTGATCGCTAGCATGAAGCACGCATCGAGATGTCTCTTGCACTACTCAACAGGCATACAAACGAAGGAATTTTGAACCGTATTGTTACCTGCGACGAAAAATGAATTCTGTTTGATAATCGCAAGCGCTCAGCAAATTGTTTGGATTCTAGTTCTCTAAACTCGCACGTCTCCAGAGTTTGGACAACTTTTTGGCAGGAAATTTTTTAATAATCTAGAGGTAGTACAAAATGCCTTTGAAGAATTTGTTGCCTCCAGTTCAGATGATTTCTTCAAGAAGAGAACGAACTATCACTGCGTTGGTAAAGATGCATCGATTTCTTGGGTGATTACTTTGATTAATAGAATCAAAAGTAAAAAAAGTTAAGTCAACTTATGTCATAAAAAACGGCAATTTCATTAGTAACTCCTAATATAATATTATGTGATATAATAAAAAAGGACGTCAACATTTAGAGCCCCTCAGTGCATGGTGAGTCCGAGCAGACCAGCTACAAGCAGCATCAATTCTCAAGTGGCAAACGTGGCAACCATGATGAAAACTTTCCTTCGTCATTTCTATCTGCGATTATTTTGAATTATATTAAATATTCTTTGTATATCCGTGTGTGATAAAAAAAAGTAACAAAATCTTATTTAAATAATAAGGGGAGGTTGTCTTACCAAAGGTGGACTGACTTCTCGCGTATCCTGCAACGAAAATAGATCAATCAGATGCTTATTGACAATTTAAATAAGATTTTGTTATCGGATTTTCATTATAGCTTCTAAAGTCGGGCCTTTAATACACTTTGTCTAGCACCAACTTCACAAGCTATTAAATTATATGGACATTATTTTTTTATTTTTTTATGAACTCGGTTTTTACTTTTTATAAGTATATATTTGATTAGTAGAGTCAAAGTAGGTGTACACTTTCGAAGTATAACACCATAATTATCATTACAGCGCTTTACGAGTCCACTGCTGAACATAGACCTCCCCCAAAAAATGCCACAAAGCATGATCTTGAACCATCTGTATCCATCGACTTCCTGTATGTCTTACCAGGTCGATACTCGATTTAGTGGGAAGCCACTTCGTCTACCGGTACGAGGCTGCCACTCGACAATTTGCTTCCCCATCGATTGTCGGTTATATGGCCGGCCAATTGCCACTTCAGCTTACTAATCCGTTGGGCTCTGTCGATCACTCTGGTTCTACTGCGGATATCCTTAGTTCTAAGTTTAAAACGCTGCGAAACCCCGAGCGGAGCACTCTTCATAGCTCGCTGAGCGAACTTTTTATTTATTTTAACAAAACTTCGTTATGGATTAAAAAACTGGTTTATGAGAACTTAGATATGATCATTTACTATGCCTAAAAATAATTCCATAAAATTATTCGTAAGATATTGGGTGTCATCGAGAAATGTAAATAGAGTTTATTTTTTTTATGAGAAACATCGTGTTTTCCAGCAATCCAAGGTCATACATTAAAAAATCATATACCACAATTTTGGTTTGTAATGATTGAGATGTTCACGGCTAGTTCTCTCGTTTCATCGGGCGGCTAGGGTTATGCGTCGTTCGCGCTCTTGGATCGTTACTCACACTTGCGTGTGGCTCCAACGCTGATGTGTACAGGCTCTTACTGGCAGACAGATCTCTGGCCAAGACTTTGGAGCCCTGGTTCCGCTCGATCGCTTCTTCAATACGAGCAGTATTAAATTTGCGTAAGTCTCGCCACATGCATTTGGAGATCTGTCTGTTCAGTTGCCTGTATGCTGTGAAATCTATTGACGATTGCAGCCTCATCTCACGTCTAACAGCCATGAGATTAAGAGTGTGATCGGAGAGCTTTTGTGTTCTTCTGCGGCCGGTCGGAATTTAGCTCCGACCGCATGGACAGTTTCCACGAGTCATTATAATTATAATACGATATTTTATTATTCTTTCCGCTGACTGAATTTCTAGTAATGAAGTATCATATGTCATTATACAATAAAAAAGTAACAACAGATATTTTAAGCCATAGACAAAGTGTACCACGTGGAAATGGAAGTAAATGGCGCGGAACTTCATCTGACATATTAAACGGATCCCCTTTAATGTGCCAGACTGCGGTCACGGTAGAGACTAATGGTCTTGATGTACTTTGGCCTCTATCATTATCGCGGTACCAGACGTCAGCACCTGCTACGATGCTGCCCATCCAGTTTAATAACCCACTTCAAAAAAAAAAGAGGCAGTACTCAATTCGACTGTATTTTTTATGTGTGTTACCTCAGAACTTTTTTCAAGGTGAACCGATTTTGATGATTTTTTTTTTGAAAGTTGATGCTTCTCATGTTCATCAGTAGTTTTTGAGTTATTCTTTAATGATGCATATTTAATTGACCTCGACTACATTGATGATGTTCTCATTTTATTTATATTAAAGTCGATGTACAAATTTTTTAAATTTTACCACTTCTTTACTACATGACCTATTTATGTTCCTTTAATTACAAAAGACTGTACTTAAGGAACTGTAGTTGCATGATTATTTTGCTAGAACGTAGTTTAACTCATATTATGATTTCTAAATAAAACTAATCAATATCATCATCATTACAGCCATTCCCAAGTGCATTGTTGTACTAAAACTAAGGAATGCTACGAAAGACGGTCCCGAATCATTTGAAAACATCTTCGAAAGTCGGTGGGCTCTCAGTTTTTACTACTTCAGTTTATTGATAAAACTTATAATTAAAAACTGACGTGGTAGAGTCACACTGCAGCTTTATTATAGCTGCAGCGAATGGGTAGGATCGACCGGTGAACTAAGTTTTTACAGAATACCAGCGTGCGGCAGCAGAATAGTGCTATGTTTCGTATGGTGAGCGAAGAGAATCTGGGACCATTCTTACTACTAGTACGAAGGTACGAGGTATTCCACCCCAGTTTCATCCAGTCCTCCGGGGTGACGGTGCATCTGCATTTTGGTTTTTAAGTGTCTATGGGCTACACCACCCATTAACAATTATGTTGTGTTCGTTTGTTACCCTCATTATATAAAATAAAATAATATATTTATATAATTTGACAATATATTATATTTATCGAACTACCATAATTTTTCAAAGACTAAATGTCTTTGTAAAATTCACGTTACAAAAACCTATTTACTGACTTACACCTAAAATGTAAACAGTTCTAACATTTCAAATAGTATATTTGCCAGTCATCTGAACTGTCTCAAAAATAATTTTTACAGCAAACAGCAATAAAAAACAGCGGTTACCAACCCACTCGCCAAGCTTGATAACTAATAACTATGCAAATATCCCCCCATGAGTAACGATACAAACAAATGGCCTACAGTCCCCGGCGGCCCCGCTATTCCTGGCTACGGTGGCAACCATGGTAATGGCGTGCTAAGAATCTCCGGTGGAGGTTCGGTTGCCACCTACGACGATTTAACCAGGCAACGTATAACGCACGCACCCTGAGGACTGACGAGAAGATCCTCGAGCAAGAAGAGGTAGACAAGTTGCGCTGGCATATTATAAGGTTATGTGAGGTCCGAAGAGAGGGGGAGGACACGGTAATCTTCGAATTAGGCAACTTGTTACGTCACCGGGTGGCCGACCATCTGTCCCAAGGAGGTGTTGTATTTATCATCCACAAGTCTTTCGTCAACAACCTTGTAGAAGATTGGGAGTGTGTCGAAGAGAATTGCGTACCTTATACCCAGAATCAGTAAACGGTATCCGCTGAAGGTCATACAGGTTTACGCAACAACCTTGGCACATACCGATGAGGAGATGGAAGAAATGTATGTAGATACCACTAGAGACATGCATTCTTCCAAAACCCATTATACGGCGTTGGTAGGAGACTTCACCACAATACTAGGCACAAGAGAAAGCCTGAAGGTGGGCAAATTTGGAATAGGGCAATGGAACCCAAGGGCTTAGCAGCTTGCCGACTTCATGGAGAAATAGGGACTCTTTATGATGAAATCTTTCTTCCAGAAGCGGCCCCACTGGAAGAGGACCTGAAACGTTAAGTTGGAAAGGTCTCCTCTAATGAAATCAACGCTCCGACCCCTCGTACTCTAATCCAGGAACGCGAAAAATTTTAAGCTCGAATTATAAAATCGTTTTCAGTGCCTAGAAGTCTGCAATACAGTGGACGATATGAATGACAAGCTCGTGGAAACTGTCCATGCGGTCGGAGCTAAGTTCTGCAAGACTCGTCGCAAAATAACACAAAAACTCTCAGATCACACTCTTAATGACATGGCTATTGGACGGGAAATGCAGCAGCAGTCTTAAGCAGATCTGACAGCTTACAGGCAACTGAACAGACATATCTCCAAATACATGCGGCGGGAATTACGCAACTGCAATACAGCTCGTATTGAAGAAACGATTGGGCGAAACCAGAGCTCCAAAGTATTTACCAGAGATCTGTCTGCCAGTAAGAGCCAACTGTCAAAGCTGAAGACTAAGTTTTTCACCTGAGATTTTCAGTGAGATTGAGAGGATGTATATAGGCAGCTGTACACAACGTTATAGCTACACTTGCGTGTGGCTCTAACGATCCAAGAGCAAGTTTATTACGATGATATCCGATCCGTTAGTCTGAATTAAATGAAAATTAGAATGGTTCTCCAGCACCTTAAAAACGGCAAGTTCCCATGCGAAGATGGAATTGCAGAGAAGCTTCTGAAATTGCGTGGAAAACCGGCACTTGAAGTTGTTCAGAGACTCTTTACGTCTGTCCTCCATGGTGGCATTACTTCGGAGGCGTGGAGCAGAAGTGCGGTGATCTTGTTCTTCAAGAAAAGCGATAACGCTCTCTTGAAGAATTACAGACTAATTTCCCTTTTGAGCCGCGTCAACGTGCTGTTTTCGAGAGTCATTACGAATCGTCTCGCACGCAGACTTGACGACTTCGAGCCTCCTGAACAAGCCGGATTCCGAAAAGGCTTTAGTACAATAGACCACAGAGTTCCCACCCTTCAGCAAATTGTACAGAAGATCAAAGAGTACAATCTGCCACTTTACCTGGCGTATGCGATCCATGAGAAAGCTTTTGATTCCGTCGAAAATTGGGTGGGGCTACAGTCCCTTCAGTGATGCCAAGTTAACTTTCGTTCTATCGAAGTGCTGAAGTATTTGTACAGTACCTAGGGCTACGATAGCTATCCAAGTACAGAACCAAAGTACGAAACCTATCCAACTGCAGAGAGGAGTAAGATAGGTTGACGTAATAAACTCTTCACCGCTGTATTGGAAAACGTTTTCAAACTACTGGACTGGAAAGGATACGGGAAATGGCGATTACATCACTCACTTTCGATTTGCCGACGATATAGTCCTTATGACAGAATCGCTGGAGAACCTGAGCACTATCCTTATTGACCTCAATAGTGCCTCCCAGCGGGTAGGTCGTAAGACACCTATGGCGATTGTTGTTGGGAGCACTAAGCTCGTAGTTGTTGACGAGTACGATTACCTGGGACAAATAGTCCGACTAGGTATGTTCTAACTTTGGCCGAGAGGTCAATCGACGCATTGAACTCAGCTTGGCAGCGTTCGGGAAATTATGACACATCTCCTAGTCAGCTATACCTCAAAACCTGAAAATGAGACTGTACAACCGGTGCGTGTTGCCAATGACGACTTACAGAACTGAGACGTAGTCCACTGCTGGGGCTAAGCTCGGGGTTTCTATATAATATAAACTTAGAAATGAGGTAATCCGCGGTAGAACCAGAGCAACCGACATAGCCTTAATGGATTAGTAAGCTAAAGTGGCAATGAATCGGCCATATAGCACGAAGAGCCGACAATCGGTGGCAAAAAAGTTCTCGAGTGGCAGCCTCGTACCGGTAGGCGAAGTGTAGAGCAACCCCCCACTAGATGGAGTTACGACCTGGTTAGACAGGCAGGAATTCGATTGATGCAGATGGCTCCGATTCGAGTTTTGTGGCATTCTTTGGGGGACCCTTATGTTCAGCAGTACACTTGTGAAGGGCTGTAATGATGATAATGATGATGATGAATAACCCCTAGGTGATAAGGTGCTTGCTTCCAAGCTATTTGTAAAATACATTTTGTAAATAGTTTGTACAACCTTTTATATTGTAAAATTTACCTATAAAAAAGTCCCGCTGAGTTTCTTGCTGGTTCTAACCTTGACAGAGGTTTTTTCCGAACCAGTGGAAAAAGTAAAAAGTAAAAAATAACTTTCAATTAGACTTACATACATGTGATCTATATTGAAAAAAAAAAAACTATACAGGTTAGGAATTAGTGTTACTAACCGTGGTGCTCGTGATGAGGGGTCCAAGACCAGTCGTGATGATGGCCAGAGTTCTTGGACTTCAATGTCGTGAAGAATGCCGCCACCTGTTAATAATAATAATAATTTTTTACAAAAAGTAAAAGTAAGCTTCAAGGAATTAAGAGGAAGTTGTTTTTGTTGCCCTTGGGGGTGGAACATTTATATGAGAATACCCCTGAATTTGGCCGTGTAGTGACGGTTGAGAATGTCCACTATCCCATATCTTCCCGTGGGATTCGTAAAAGGAGACAGAGGGAAACAGACAGGAGATGGGCAGCAGCATCTTCCTGATAACAACAATAATATAATAAAAAACTGCGGTTGCCAACCCGCTCGCCAAGCGTGGCAACTATGGCAAATATCCCCCCATGAGCAACGATGTAAATAAACGGCCCCCATTACCAGGCGGCCCCGCTACTCCTGGCTACGGTGGCGACCATGGTAAGCGCGGGGCAGGGGGTGCTAAGAATCTCCGGTGGAGGTTCGGTTGCCACCTACGATACTCGACCTGGCAACATATAACGCATGCACCCAGAGGACTGACGAGAATATACTGGAGCTGGAAGAAAAGGGTATGCTGGCATATTAGGCTAGAAAGGGTCTATAGTTTTAAATATCTTGGATATATTGTGACTGACAGCCTTAAGGACGATGAAGACATTGAAAGAGAACGTAGGGCACTGTCGGTCAGGGCATATTCACCCTGACCGACAGTTGGTGCATAGATTTGGTCGCTGCACTGACGCTGTCAAAATCACGCATTTCAAAACAGTCATTTTATTCTTGCATTCTATGGACCAACTACACCAAAAAGGCTTATAGTGCCCTACGTACTCAATACAACAAGGCATTCATGGCGCTGTTGCGGCTGCCGCGCTACTGTAGAGCGTCTGCGATATTTGTACTGGCGGGTGTGGATAGTTTTGATGCAAAAATCCGGAAAAAAAACGCATCTTTGCTAAACAGAGTGCGCGGCAGCGGCCACAGTGTGCTGAGTGAGATTGCCGACAGTGGGGACTGTCGACTGATCAAAAATATGATCTCCAGGACCATGTCCTGCTTAATAATTAAATATTTAAAAAAATATATAAATTATATTACTAACATATATGTAAGTCTCTTTCTACTAACAATTCCTATGGCTTTCAAGTTGTCCGAAATAAACAATTTTTATTTTTATTTTATTTATTTTTATATTATTGGAATACCCGAGATCCGAAGAGAGGGGGAGGACACGGTAATCCTCGAGTCTGGAAACTTATTCTATCACCGGGAGGGCGACCATCTATCCCAAGGAGGTGTCGGATTTATCGTCCACAAGTCTCTCATCAACAACGTTGTAAATATTGGGAGCGTGTCAACGAGGGTCGCATACCTGATACTCAGAATTACCAAACGGTATTCACTAAAGGCCATACAGGTTTACACACCAACCTCGGCAAATCCCGATCAGGAGGTGGAGGAAATGTATGAGGACATTTCTAGAGCCATGCATTCCTACAAAACTCACTATACGGTGTTAATGGGAGACTTCAACGCAAAACTGGGCACAAGAAAGAACGGTGAGCTGAAGGTAGGGAAATTTGGGATAGGGCAACGGAATCCAAGGGGCCAGCAGCTGGCTGACTTTATGAAGAAAGAGGGACTCTTTATGATGAACTCTTTCTTCCAGAAGCGGCCCCACAGGGAGTGGACCTAGTCGAGCCCCGACGGTTCGACAAAAAATGAGATTGACTTCATTATGACGACCAGACGCCAACTGTTCGGTGATGTCTCAGTGATCGCGAGGGTGATAACTGGCAGCGATCACCGAATGATTAGAGGTACACTGAACTTAAATGTTAAGTTGGAGAGGTCGCGTCTAGTGTAGTCAACGCTCCGTCCCCCTCGTGTGCTAATCCTAGATCCCGAAATCTTTCAGCTCGAATTACAAAACCGTTTTCAGTGCCTAGAGGACTGCCATACAGTGGACGATATGAATGACAAGCTCGTGGAAACTGTCCATGCGGTCGGAGCTAAGTTCTGGAAGACCCGCCGCAGAATAACACAAAAACTCTCCGATCAAACTCTTAATCTCATATATGTTAGACGGGTGATGAAGCTGCAGTCGTCAGCAGATTTGATAGCATACAGGCAACTGAACAGACAGATCTCCAAATGCATGCGGAAGAACTTACGCAACTTCAATACAGCTCGTATTGAAGAAGCCAATGAGCGGAACAGGGCTCCAAAGTCTTTGCCAGAGATCTGCCTGCCAATAAGAGCCAACTGTCAAAGCTGAAGACGGAGTGTGGCAGCATCGTTTCCGGGACACCTGAGATTCTGAGTGAGATTGAGAGGTTCTATGGGCAGCTGTACACATCATCGTTGATACCACACGCAAGTGTGTGTAACGATTCAAGAGCAAGTCTTATCCGACACTATTCCGATGATATCCCGGACGTCTGTCTGAGCAAGATTAGAATGGCATTCCAGCACCTTAAAGACGGCAAGTCCCCGGGCGAGGATGGTATTACAGCGGAGCTTCTGAAAGCGGGTGGAAAACCGGTACTTGAAGTCCTTCAGAAGCTCTTTAATTCCGTCCTCCATAGTGGCACTACTCCGAAGGCGTGGAGCAGACGTGCGGTGGTCTTGTTCTTCAAGAAAGGCGACAAGTTGACTGTCGGTATATCGAAATGCTGAAGTAATTGTACAGTAGGGCTACGACGGTTATCCGAGTACAGAACCAGAGAATGAAACCTATCCAACTCCAGAGAGGTGTAAGACAGGGTGACGTTAAGGTCCCCGAAACTCTTCACCGCTGCATTGGAAGACGTTTTCAAGTTACTGGACTGGAAAGGATACGGTATTAACATCAATGGCGAGTACATCACCCACCTTCGATTTGCCGACGATATAGTCCTTATGGCAGAATCGCTGGAGGACCTAAGCACTATGTTCAATGACCTCAATAGTGTCTCCCAACGGATAGGTCTTAAGATGAACATGGACAAAACAAAGATCATGTTTAATGTTCATGTCACACCTATGCCGGTAATGGTTGGGAGCACTAAGCTCGAAGTTGTTGACGAGTACGTTTACCTGGGACAAATAGTCCGGCTAGGTAAGTCCAACTTCCACCGAGAGGTCAATCGACGGATTCAACTCGGCTGGGCAGCTTTCGGGAAATTACGACACACTTTATCGTCAGGTATACCTCAAAACCTGAAAACTAAATTGTACAACTAGTGCGTGTTGCCAATGATGACCTATGGAACCGAGACGTGGTCCTTCACTGCTGGCCGTATGAGGATGCTCAAAGTCGCTCAGCGAGCTATGAAGAGGGCTATGCTCGGGGTGTCTCTGCATGATAAACTTAGAAATGAGGATATCCGCGGTAGAACCAGAGTGACCGACATAGCCCAACGGATTAGTAAGCTGAAGTGGCAATGGGACCGGCCATATAGCTCGAAGAACCGATAACCGTTGGGGAAAAAAGGTTTTGACACGCAGGAAGTCGATGGATGCAAGTGGATGGAGGAAGTCTATGTGCAGTAGTGAACTTGTGAAGGGCTGTGATGATGATGATGATGATACATTCCTTACATTATCGTTCGTTTGACAGATTTCATAGCGGAGGAGATAAATCGTTAGGAAAATGTTATAAAGTTTAATGTTTCTTTCTGTAATATTAGGTATATTTTATATTAGTTTCATTAAAATGGATAGAAAAAACTACGGATACTACTAAAAGTAAAATAATAAAAAAAAATGTTAAAAGTATGAATAAAAAATTAAGGATCAACCACAGACGTATTGTTTTATGTATAAATAGTTATATTTGTAAACATTAGAATCAGAAAAACTTTTATAAAAATGCAAATTTCCGCTTATGATGACTGTGTTACTTGACCTCAGTGACAACTAGTGACATTTGGTGATCGGTAAACCATTAGCGCTCATTCACATTAGCGCTACTCGTAAATGTATTTGCAAAAGCATAGAGACATTCCTCAGTGACGTCACATAAAAGGCAAATGCAATTAGTACCGTCCTGATAAAAACTCAAAATAAAGAAAAACTGTCGCCGTCGCCGACCAGCTTGCCGAGCGGGCCCGTGTACAGCAGCGGATGTTGATGGGCTGTGATGCATTAATGAATGCAGAAAGTAAAACTGAAACGTAGTTTAAAAATCGAAAAAAGTAACCACGCGTTTTTGCGGATATGAAGCAAGCACTCTATCTTATTGACTCTTAGATTAATCTCAAGTTTCAAGCTTAAGCAATCATCGACAGTAGGTAATAGTAAACCTCCCAACCACTAACGCATTGTACGTAATTTAAATTGAATATCAAACGAGAGCTCTTTACGGTTTTTTTTCTTCAATCAATTTACTTTCAATACTCTACGCGGTAGGTGTACGCACCGTAGATTTGGAGATTGCACAAAAAATAATTTTATTAACACTATTGTACGTTTTGGGTTTTTAGGTTAGCGTCTCAAGACTCATGGAAATTCTGCTTTGTTTCTTTTGACGATCTATAGAAGAGTTAATCAAAATGATATATAAACGTGCAAACGTAGCCGGTATTCAGTGATGTTATAAATTAATAAAGCGCCCCCCCCCCCCCCACGCAACACTAATGGTCTGCGAAATACTTTATTTCCATTTCTCGTTTCATATCGTAAAAAAAGGTAAAACTTTTTTTTACGATATTCTATTGTGTCGCCATCTCACGGACATAAAACTAAAGAAAGCTAAACTGACAAATGCTATTTCTTTTTTTTTTTGTTAAAATGTGTATGGTGCGGGTGCGATTCGGCCACAAGAACTATTTATTCACTTTCTATTTGGCGGCAAATTAAAAGCTTTTTCGGTTGAATATGGAATTGATATTAATATCAATTTATTTTGGAGATATAATTTCACTTATTATGAAAATAAAAAATAATGAGGAAAGGGATCTCTGTGTGTGTCGTCGTATACGCACACTGACATTCATTTAATCATCCAATTTTTTATTACAACCTCTCAGAGGCTCTCTGCTGAACTTCTTCTGGCTTCCCCGTAGATTACTTCATATTTGCCGTAGTTGTCACGCTTAGCGGGCAGGTGGGCAAGCGCAGGTTTTGTTATTTTGAACTATTCGTAGGAAGATGCCACAGCTATCTACTGCTTCATTCCCCTGTGATGCCTCTTACTTCTTAAAATAATAATAATATCCTCCAGACCGGTTTCCAGACACGGCGGATAGTTTAAATGGAAACTAGTCATCAGCGCAGGGCAGCATTATAAGCATACGGGAATGTGCGCAAGCAAAGGTGCACTCTTTATTCTTTCACTCTCAAAGTCCAATGGGACTGCAATTCGATACGCCCGGAGAGACATCAGGCGCAGAATCAACGGCTTTACGTGGTTTCCGAAGCACGGGGATTGAGCACCGCCAACTTCCTAGCTCCGGGCTGCTACTGAGAATTTCGTGACAGAAAAACCCAATAAGTGATTTTGGACTAACCCAGGATTCGAACTGGGAACCGATCAGCAGTCGCCTTTACGACCACTAGACCAACGGGTTTTACCAATTTCTTTTTATAATTCGAGTTTCATCTTCCACGGCACAAACGGGATGATATTACGAAGTGGATTGACATACTCGTAAACTAGGATTGTGCGGTAAGGACCTCTAAACGTGGTGTGAAAATTTGGACTTCTGAATTACAACTATTTTCTTTTATAGAATAAAGTTGACAAATAACCACACAGTCCACCTGAAGGTGCGTTGTCACCCCTGAGGACTAATATGGAACTCGTTTCCAGTAAAAAGGGTCTCCAGTTTTCTACACTCACCATACGAAACACAGCAGCATTAAGATTCTATTAACCCTGGTATTCTGTGAGAGGGTGGTCTCTCCCCGATTGAGTAGGCCCATTCGCGCTACAACCATAATATAACTGCAACTTGGCTCTACCACGTGGAGTGAACTAATCCCAATCGGGAAGTTAAAAACACTTAAGGCATTATTATAACGACATATTATTATTTTTGTTGGACCACATACTAAACTTTTTCTCAATAGGCCGTTAGGTTTTTTATACAGTTTGCCTTGTTACAGTACCTATCCGCTGTATTCGGCATGGTGTGGTCGAACAAAAAATTAGGTTATTTCTCTTTAGACTACTTTCACTCAAAATAATCTTCGTTTTTCTTTGCCTAACTTTTCTTTTTACTACGCACATTGATAAGCTCTTTAAAGTATTAATACCATAGGATTAAAAAAAATACAACCATGCCATTAACACGACTAAGTTTATTTCTTCAGTTAAAATTGAAGTGTACAACAATTTTACAGTCCTAGTGACAGCCAGTGACTATTATACATTGTCACGTGTTGTCAACTCTGTTCTTGTGTATGTGGTTGGCCCTGCGGCCTTTACTTTTTTGAGTACAACAAATCTCTAGCTAGTGGGGGCTTGATGTGATTCAAGGGCCCCTTTGAAGGAGGTACGAATCTCGGCTTAAATGACTATCGGAAAAAGGAAATCGGATCGTAAACTAAGAACGCGTCGTATCACGGGTATTGAACCTCATGTACGGCGTATATCTGTAACCTCGCGTTCGCCGACGAACGCGGTGTGCCCTAGTGTTTTGTATTATGTTTGAATGTGTGTGGCTACACTCCCCGTAATTATACTGACTATTTAAACCTTTCAGGCAGGGACACGGCAGTACAGGTACTGCTTGACGAAATACGTGAGAAAAAACCTTACGTAGCAGCTGTGTATGTATCAGTTAATCTGTGCCCAGACGGACTGCTAGGCAGAGGTCGAATAGCGGATTCAAGCTCACGATATTTTAATTTCGCTGTCTGTACGCATATCTCTTGACCACTCACTTATTTCCTACTTTTAAAGAAAATAAGTGAGCGAAAATAAGGAACAAAAATAGGAAATAAGTGAGTACTTTAATTTTGCGATAAGATATTATAAAATAGACAGAATTTCTCTCGTATTAAACGAGCATAGCATTATTGTAATATAAAATTTTAATAAAATGTTCAAGTATACTAGATATATATTACACTAAAGTTTTTAACATTTGTAGCTGGCTTAAAAAAGGAGGCTTATAATTACAGAAATTAAACAATATAATATGTTTTATATGTATATTACGCGGTATCTTTGACAATTGTGAACCAATTTTGATAATTCCTTTTTTACTATATAAGTTATACTTTAGGTTTGGTTCTATGTAAATTTGGAGATAACTTTTCGCCCATAAGGGAGGTAAAATAGGGGGTAATTATTAACACTACATTAAGATTGTGATATTACTTAGATCACTCAAAAGGGTAAAAAATAACATTTTATTTAAAAAAGAAAAAGCCGACTTTAAAGAACTGGAAGGAAGAAACTAGTTTTATATTCTAAAGTCGGCGCTTTAATTGTTTTATTCACTATGTCCTACCAACTTTAGAATGTGATATTTTTTTAAATTCTCAAAAGTCAGTTTTTACGTTTCATAATTAGTTATTTTTCCCATTTTTATTTAAAAAGTAAGTAAAGATAAAGCTTATTTTTATCACACAGAAAGTGTCCTCTTAATTTTAAAAGAAATTACGGACAAACTAACTACCTACTTTCCTCGAAACATTTAAAAATATGTTTTTTGATCTGAATGCGTTGCGAACATTTCTCATACGGGAGGGTTTGCAACAATTGTTACGTTGATTCACCGAATTAACACATTGTAAATTTGACGTTGCAGGCCATCGCTTATTTGGAAGGGCCATAACTTAAACTCTACATGATCTTTTCACATTTTCTAAAATTGAATGTTAAAATACTAAGCCGTAGAATTGCATTCCTGTCCAAAAGTCCGTCACGATAGAAACCCCCTTTTACATATTTTGGCGCCCAATAGCAGTGCGTACATTACCATGTTCGGTACTGAAGGGCACAGAGCCGGTATAAATACTAACATGGAATGTTTCATTCCATTAGTCCTTTGAGGTGACAACGTATTTGTAGTCTTCTTACGTTTTATTATTTAATGAAAAAACACACTCGGCCTATCAATTGACTTATATAGAAGATGGGATGATGAGTCCTCCTACATAACTAAGATTCTTTATAATAACGGCTTATATAACTGAAAACATAATTTATCGAGATAGATTAATATAAAATACGATGTAATAGACAGTACGTGATGTAATCCCGCTGCAGCTGTACTTAACCTGCAGCAAAAATGATTCGTGAAATGGCAGCCTTCCTAATAGATTCTGCGTTTTGATTCTTAATCGATGACAGATGTAGTGGCCTACAGTACCCACTTGCCATCACCTAACCTACGTGCACATTGGTCACTATTACTTCTTTAAAAACAAGTACCTTAGCAGAGCTGACAGCGATCTTGAACACCAGGAGGATAATACCAATGGCTACAGACTTGGCTGCCATGAGGGAGGTTATCAGCATCCACGTCGAGGTGGCTCCTACGTGGAAGATGAGCGGCAACATGCCCATTGATATCTTTTTAATGCCACGGTTCTCTGTTGGAAAAAAATTTGGGGATACATACATTAACATAGGGTATATTTTTAAATATACAATTTATTTATAAAACTTACAAATATAGTATTAAACTAATTCTAATACTAAAAACCTTAAAAATATATATTATAATAACTAAATTAAATTATTAAAAAAGAGGTCCTTTAGGCAAGGTTCCGAAGATACTGGCAGCGTTTCCCCCGTTGAATAGCTAGACTAATTCTTTGTCCGAGGTAACTGCCAGCTCTTCGGTCTCTTGTGACGTCGATTAACCTTTTTGCTATTTCCTTAAAAAGGCTTATAGCGCTGGACCCCACGGACCAAGGGTCTCGACACCGAAAGGGACAAAAATATATTCGGAGCCTAGAGCCCTGTATTTGCAAACTTTAGCCTTTTCTGCCGCTTCACAAGCCGCACCAGCTCTGTTGTAGGTTCCACGTAGATGGGAAGGGGCCAGCGTGTCTGAACAGGTTGCATCCCATACCAACACCCGGCCCATCCTCCATGGAATCAAACTCATACCGTCCGGTCTCTTGCCATCGTCTCTTGCAATACCAGACGGCTCAAGTAGACTTGGCACGTTGACGGTGGCAAGAGACCGGCGTATGATATCGTTAAGTGCTGCATGTCTCGAGAAGCGACCTGCACTTTTTTGACATGATAGCCCGTGATATCCTAGCTTGTCGACGTCACTGCCACACGGACATTTATGAGGAGCGCAGACCGGAACCCCAAGCCGTAGACAGGTTGCGATTCGGAGCGTGTCAGGCTCAAGAAATGTTCCTGTATTTGACGAAGGATACGCGTGAAGCCAGTAGCCGGCCTCATGCGTACCGACGGCCAAAAGCCTAGCACGTGCCGAATTAAATATATTTTTAAATTACATGCATTTATAAATATCCTAAGTACTTTGTAAACTATATATACTATACAAGCATATTGTAACCAAGTTATTTAAAATATAATCTCCATATCTTTCATCTATAGCAAAGATTTAAACTTAAACAAAAAGGCAAAAAAACATTTATGCATGCATGTAACATTTAAGCCGTGGTATAAAGTTAAGAGATCAAATTCGTTTTGAAAAAACTCTAGACTGTTCTATTTTATTTATAAATTTAACATTTAATTAATTCAGAGATTTAAAATACACAGATTTAGAAATATTATTTATTCATTAGAATTTTGAATTTTTACTTACGTTGTCCTGAAACGTCGTCGAGTTTTGGTTTAATTTCATAATAATGGATTAATCTGCCCACTTCAGTATCGCCTAAATACTTATCATTAAGACCTTCTAGCCATTTAGTAGCGTAAATAATATATTCTTGTAATTTTAGTTCTATTTTTTCTTCTAATGCCGAAATGAAACTTCGCGGTTCGTTTTTACTTTCATTTCCTTTGCAATTTACGAATACATTGCAGAAAATTAAAAAGAAAAACGTCAAAGTTTTGCCGCGCATTTTTTTCGACTGGTGCGTCCGATCCCGATTCAAAATTGTAACTGATTAGTTTTTGCACTTGAGCTCCAAGGTGAATTGAGTGACTACATCGTGAAACAAAATCTACTAAGAAAGTAGAGTTTGATGGACACACGAATACAGTTGAATATAACTTGCATTATAAGAAATGTATAATTTGGTTGCTAAGTGGATTGTAATGTACCCTAAAAAGTTGCATGTTAGCATTTTCGTATTCACATCAAGAATATTTTGTCAAAATTTTGATAGTAAACGCTGTTGTGCAGTCACGAATGGATTTATTTATCAATAAATGTAATAAGTAGCTACCAGGTCGATAAACTAAAGTTTCGCATTGTTAACATATCTACTGAAGGAGTATTTTTATAGAATAAGGGTGACAAACGAGTTACCTGATGATAAGTGGATGATGTGGCCATAGACATTTACATCTATCATCGATTAAGAATAAAAATGCAGATTAGTTGTGGCCTCTGAAGACTAAGATGGAATGCCTCATTTCCAGTAAAAGAGTCTCCAATTCTCTGCAATTACCATACGAAACACAGCAGCATTAAGCTGTTATTTTACGATGGTATTCTGTGAGAGGCCTTGTCCTCCTCGGTTGAGCCGACCAATTCATGTTACAGCCATATATAGCTGCAGCGTGACTCTATCACGTAATGAAAAAGTATTAAAAGAAAAAAAATTCAGTAGCCTGTAAACAAACCCACGATAAAATGTATGATGATTGATAATCTTGATAAAAATTGTAAGTAACATGCGTATATTACTCCTGTATTGGTCTGTAGCGTAAATGTGTCGCAGGCAACCAGCTTGATTGTACTTGGTGTCCTTCAGAAGCTCTTTAACTCCGTCCTCCATGGTGGCGCTACTCCGAAGGCGTGGAGCAGAAGTGCACAAGAAGGTCTTGTTTTTCAAAATAGGCGACAACGCTCTATTGGAGAACTATCGACCGATTTCACTTGTGAGCTGTGTCTACGTACTTTTTTCGAGTGTCATTACGAATCGTCTTGCTTACAGACTCAACGAACTCTCGCTTCCGAAAAAGGACGTGGTATTGTACCACGGCCTTTTCGCATTGTCCCATATGTAATAGTACATTCAGTACCATATAGCACATACATAACCTTTGGCAAATTGTACAGAAGACCGTACAATTTACCATTTGTCTTGGGTGTGTGGACCATGAGAAAGCCTTTGAATCGGTCAAAAATTTTGAAGTCAAGTTGACTGTCGGTATATCGAAATGCTGAAGTGTTTGTACAGTAGGGCTACAATGGCTATCCTAGTACAGTTGTGTAAAACGTTACAGTCTGTTGTGGGTGTGGTTTTTCTTTAAAATTCTCGGCCCGCTGCATTTTCCCTCCATTTTTTACTCCTTCCTCCATTGTAAAGTGGTGGGTTGTTTCCCCCTTCGTTTGAGTTGTCGGTGGGGTTCAAAATAATAAATCTTTTTTTTAGTCGTTCATCTAGAGCTAGAAACAAGTCTTCTCACATTTATTTGAGGATGATGCAGCGAATATTCCTAATCAGTATATTCCTAATTAATATTATTAATCAGCCATGCAGGTTTTCAGACGATACATTTTCACCCCATCGGCTGCGACTAGAAAACCTTTTCACCCCATCGCCTGTCGGTTCTTCGAGCTATATGGTCGGCCCATTGCCACTTCAGCTGACTAACCCGTTGGGCTATGTCAGTCACTCTGGTTCTACTGCGGATATCCTCATTTCTAAGTTTATCATGCAGACAAACTCCGAGCATAGCCTCTCCATAGCTCGCTGAGCGACCTTTAGCTTTCTCTTACGGCCACCAGTGAAGGACCACGTCGCAGATCCATAAGTCATCACTGGCAACACGCACTGGATGTATAATCTCGTTTTCAGGTTTTGAAGGTATACCTGACGAGAAGATGTGTCGTAACTTCCCAAACCCTGCCTAGCCGGGATGAATCCGTCGATTGACCTCTCGGTCGAAGTTGGATTTACCTAATCGAACTATTTGTCCCTGGTAAATCTAATCGTCAATAACTTCGAACTTAGTGCTCTCAACAACCACTGGCATAGGTGTGACATGAACGTTACTCATGATCTTTGTTTTGTCCAGAGTTTCGGGGATATAACGTCATTCTGTCTTACACCCCTCTGCAGTTGAATAGGTTTCATACTCTGGTTCTGTACTCGGATAGCTATCGTAGCCCTACTGTACAATTACTTCAGCACTTCGATATACCGACAGTCGACTTGGCACCGCTGAAGGGACTGTAGCACGGTCCAAATTTCGACGGAAGCAAATACTTTCTCATAGTCCACATACGCAAAACAAAGTGGCAGACTGTACTGAAGTCGTCGAGTCTGCTTGCAAGACCATTCGTAATAACTCTAGTGAACACTTAGATGCTATATGTTTTACCTTGGTGATTTAAATTGAGAATCATTATAAAATGTGTTTACTGAAATACAGATGTAAGGTTTAAATTCATAGATTTGACTTATACTTGTTTAATTTTTGGAAGTACGAGTACAAAAGGAAATTGAAAAAAATCTCAATGAAGTACCTAAAAGTTCTTTTTGAGTACATTTAACAGATTAGCATAAACATATTCCATCATTGGTTAATCTGAGGCCCTATTACAAATTGCACACGACATGCACATTAAAAAAAGAAAACAAATTAAAAACAGATTTTGTTACGCTTCTATTGAAAGTTTAAAAGACTCAGGAAATGTGGATAGTGGAGTATAATTGTGGTATGTCCTCCGCACAGATTACCCCCCTGTGGTCCTCCCCTAATTTCTGAGAGGGTTTTATACAAAGCAAGATATCTTCGAAATATTTTTATTGTGAGAGTATATTATACTGATATAAACCTACATATCCTGATGATATGGTTGTTCCGAAATTTAATTTTTTTATAAAACTGAAGTGAAATGAACCTACAGTCACCTGGTGTTAAGTGGCTACGGCGATCCATGGACACTGGTAGCCAACTACATACAAAAAAAGCAACTGGTATGCATATCGCATTGTCACCCTTGCTATATTTTATGCGAAAAATCTATAATGTATAATTATCCTTTATAATCACTGTTTTTGTTCGCCAGCCCGAAAAGGTCCACGGCTGGACATCACGCGCACGTTTTAACACGAGGTAGAGCCACTCTGCATTTATTCTATGGTTATAGCACGAATAAGTCGCCTCGACTGGGCAAGGAATACGCTCTCACAGAGTACCAGCGTAAAATATGCTAATGTGTTTCGTTTGGAGCGTGTAGAGAACCGAAGACCCTTTTTACTGGTAACCAGGCAAACTATCATCGTTCTCTGGGGTGACAAAGCATCAACATTTTGAATCTTATGAGAGAATAGATACAGGAGTCTATGGGTCACAGCATCCACTTACCATCCGGTAGACTGTGTGTTACCTTTATCTATAAAAAAGTTATCACATTTATTATGGATTTAGAATCAAAATGCAGATCCGTTATCGTTAGTAAAAAGTTAGACTTCATAATAATGTCCTTCAGATTGAATTTTGGTCACGACGGCCAGTCTCAACGAAGATTATCTGCGCAGGAGAATTATATTTCCCAAGTATATCCGCAGGCAGAGGTGCACTCTCTATTCCCTGACTCTCATAGTCCGTTGGAACGGAAATCGAACATTACTGGAAAGAGATCAGGTACATGATTTTATACGGTGGAACTCGTGATGGGTTATGAGATTTTGGACAGAAAATTTTTTATCATCTTTATGACTACTAGACCAACAACACCCGTGTTTGCTGAGGGGAGGGTGTGGTCAAAAAAAGCATGGCAAGGTCTTCAGGTCATTGCATCCACTTACCATCAGGTGGTCTGTGTGTTTGTAACCCTTCTTCTATAAAAAAGGTTTTTATAAAAAATTGATGTCCTTGGATTTCTATATTTTAATTTATTATACAAAAAATTATTATTTTTATATTTGGAGCAATAGCTTCGGAGATATCATAAAAGAAGTTTCCCGCGTGCATTACATTAACTCCGTTTCATATAAATAATTTTTTCCCCTATTATAATATAAAATTTTAACTGTTATTTATCTTTATTATTGTAATTAAATCTTTTAATTTTGAATATATTTTAAGCGTGTTTCAGTAACTTCGAATTTTTAATGCAAATGTTAGATACTTTATGCTTATTAACAAAAAATAATGCTTTTCAAATGTTTAATATTATATTACTTCTTAAATTTTTTTCACGGAACACAGAATTCAAGACTTTTTATAAAATTATTTTTATATTTTACGTTTAAATAATAATGCGTCGACACATTACCGTAACCGTTAAAGCCTACTAAATGCCTATTATTTTCAACATAGGCTTCCCTCATAAATTACTTCATATATTTGCCAAAGTTGCCAAACTTAGTAAGCGGGATGGCAGCTGCAGTTTTTTATTTTTAGTCGTCATTGGAAAGACGCTGTTGCCCAGCTCCTGATTTGTTTCCCCCGCCGACACATGATACATTACGTAGGTTGAAAATAACACAGTTTTAATTTCAGATTGATTCATAACTAGCGACCTGCTAAGTCTCCGCCTTAGTAAAATCTATTTATTGATTGAGCCTTATGTAGATTTAAGGCGATACCACGACGATAGTGCGATTTTCAGAGACCATTATCTCATTAGTTATGAGAAATAAACTACATCTAAAAGCATATTATTAATATTCGATATCCTATCATCACATTCTAATTTGTTTTTATGTGTTATAAGTACATTTAAAATCAACTTTTAAAAAATGACTAAAATTATTGATTACAGGCATCTGTGATTAAAGGCAAAGATCTAATCAATTGAGGATTGCACTAATCGACACATAATTTAAAAATCTATATTATTCACGTTTTATTTAATTTGTTAAGTTCACTTTTCTTTTTTGAATTGAAATTATTTAAAAAAATTTGGGCGTTTTTCTTACGCGATATATTGTAGCGAGAGCGCGTGGATTGTATAGGACCGAACGCTCATCAAGGTCGTTCGCTAGGAGTAGCGCCTAAGTCAAATTTTTCGGATAAAATGTAGTCACGATTCTTTCTGGCACTGCTCGCTATCTGTTCGGGAAGTTTCATCACAATCAATTGTCATAAAGATGTCTAAACTCAATTTATGGCATTGATTTCGATACTGCAGACAGACAGTTTAATTTTATTTATATTATTAAACCCACATCTATGCGTTTAACTAAGTCGTTATCTGCGCATTGTACCTAATTAGTAAGAAGAAATCGCTGTAATCTTTGTCAAATAATTTAAAAAAGATTATAGTATGTGTATTTGAGCGAAAATTGTTGCCGGCAGCTTTTAAAATGAATGTGTGAGGGTGGTCTATCCCATCCGAAGACGTTTTTTTGGGACTCAATCCTTGATGGTAAATGGATGCTGTGGCCCATAGACATTTATCCTCGACTAAGAATCAAAACGCAGATGCGTTGTCTCCCCTGAGGACTAAGATGAAATGCCTCGTTTCCGGTAAAAAAGGGTCTCCGGATCTCTACACTCACCAGACGAAACACAGCAGTATTACGCTTCTGTTTTACGCTCGTATTCTGTGAGAGCGTGGTCCTTCCCCGGTCGAGCCGACCCATTCGTGCTACAACGATAATATAGCTGAAGCGTGGCTCTACCACGTATAGTTTATAGTTAGTGGTTAGGTACTTGTTTCTCGATGTCACGCACGCTCCGCATCAACAGTGGCGAAGAATAATGAATAGTTTGGACAAAACTCATTAATTGCGGTGATTCCTTAAAATGTACCTCAAAATCAGGTTCCGCATCTGACAATTATTCCCTTGCCAATTGTCAGAATAGTTTATTTAGTTCAAAGTAAATATCATCATCGTCTTTTTCTGCCTCTATCTCTGTACAGACTCACGCAGCGTCTGGAGTAGGCACACGCAGCGCTTGAAGTAGGCACACACAGCGCCCGGTACTGGGCACACACAGCGCCCGGAGTATTTTGTATTGGCTTATAACCTTCTCAAGCAACACATCAAAAAACTAGCCCAACGAGAAACTAAAAATTATAAAATAATTTTAAAACCACGGACTGTGTACCACGATCATGAAATTTAAAATTTCGTAGGCAATTAAAAACAAAATAACGCAGTAAGTAAACGAAATAATCATTATTTCATCAAAAACAGTTTTTGTTCTAAAAAAATGCACTAATAGTTTATTTATATAGAATAAGGGTGACAATCGAGCACACAGTTCACCTGATAATAAGCAGATGCTGTGGCCTATAGACATTCATATTCATCTCAATTAAAAATCAAAAAGCAGATGCGTTGCCACCTGTGAGGTCTAAAATGGATTGCATCGTTTCCAGTAAAAAGCGTCTCCGGTTCACTAGATTCATCATATGAAACATAGCAGCATTAAATTGCTATCTTATGTTGGTATTCTGTGGGGGCGGGGTCTGTCCCTGCTCAAGCTGATCCATTCGTATTACAACCATAATATAGCTGCAGAATGGCTCTATCACGTTAAATTATATAAATCAGAATTACTTACGCCATCGCGTCTCGAGGTCATTAAACGCGATGTCTGTCGCGATATCTTGCTGACTGCTCCGCATTACATTAGCTTACCTATGTCTGACTGATATGGAATATGAGTCTGCATTGTTGTAAAACACTTTTCATCTCGCACTTTAATAGAATAATGATTATCTGACATCAGTGCTTGCTTCCGCAAAAGTTTGTTTAGACTTTCGGCTAGAACTTTACCAATTCTACACTCACGATGTAAGTTGATTAGCTGGAGTGTGAGTGATCTAACCATTCCATTTAATTTTATTATATTTAAAATACAGTGATGAACATAGTCTTCCCCCATAGATTGTCTCATGGGAGGAATGCTTGCCATAGTTGCCATTCCATATAGAGCAGGCCGCCCTACCTCGCCTACCGGCTCGAAGCTTATGCCCAACAATGAACATTTACTGATTGCATATAAGAAATTCAGCGCGGTGTGCGACATTTTCCTTCATTATTTGTGTCAATATCGTCGGTCAGGGAAAAGGAAGCTGTAAGTTTTTCAATTACTTGTGACAACAAGTATTCATACTGTTACAGCCTACACAAAAATACACTGTTGAATATTCGCTTCATACGCTTCGATACCCACTGGACGATACGTGGTAGTGTACGTATTTACATCGCCAATATATAGTTAAATATATCGTTATTACACTAACGGCATTAAAAACGCCCAGAATAGAACAATTACCACGTAGCTGAGTTTTTACCAAATAAGTGGAGGCGGGCGCGGCAACAAGTCGTCTATGACGACTTTTGTTCAAGGTTTGAGCAAAATGCCGCGGTAGTCGTTATTTGTGATGTTTTTAGGAGCTATCTTCTTGTTATAAATAGGTATATCAACTAATAAAGAATCTATTAAATTTCTACATAATCTTGATTTCATAATAGCCGATTCCTATTTTTTAAAAAGGAGTAAATACTTGATGAATCTTCCCGCAACTAAACCACAGAAATGCGAAATAATTATTGATAACGTGCATCTCCTTATAAAGTAAGCATTATATTTTTTTTCGATTGACATTTGGATAGGCAATTTATTATGAACATTTTGATCTATTATGTTTTCAAAGGACTAAAATTATGCTAAATTTGGTGTATAGTAGTTAGAACCGAAGGATTGTTCGCTAGCATTATTTATTACGATCTTATGATTCACGAGCTTGTATACATACAATTTTAATGCTTCAAACACTCAAATTGCTATAAAACTTCCTAGAGAAGTGCAATTAAATGTAATTTTAATACGTTCTATGTTACTGGCTTCATTTTTAGCGTTCTGTACTTCAAATAAAAAAAGGAACAATTCTGAGGCAGGGGTTGTAAAAGTCCAGGTCCAGAAATTTTTCAATTATTAAAATATTGTAAGCACATAATATCCAACTTAATTTAATATCATATTTGAATAATTACTGCTGCTTTGCATTGAATATTAAGTAAGTTGTACATGCATAAATATTATAACATTTTTGTGTTGGAGCAAAAAGTGACAGGTAACGAACAATGTTTAAAACTATTGTTATTCTTATTTCATATCATTCCCTTTATTAATTAAAAATCTATTCTTGCTTACGTGATAGAGCCATGCTGCAGCTATATTAATTGTATAGTTGTAGCACGAATGGGTCGGCTCGACCGGGGAAGCACCACGCTCTCACAGAATACCAGCGTAAAATAGCAGCTTAATGCTGCTGTGTTTCGTATGCGTGAGTGTAGAGAACCGGAGATCCTTTTTACTGGAAACGAGGCAACCTATCTAAGTCCTCAAGGCTGGAAATGCATCTGCATTTTAATTCTTATTCGAGGATACTCGTAGATGTCTATGGGCTACAGCATCCACTTATCATCAGATAGACTGAGTGCTCGTTTGTCACCCTTATTAAAAAAAGATTTTTAACTAATAACTACTCGACATTAGCTTGCTCTGCTCCTTATGTTTTCGATCTTTGTTTTCTTTTATTATCTATATTTGCAATAAATAATAAAATGAATACTCGCAACGCCAAGACGCGCCAGATGGAGAACGAACTCCAGCTTGAACTCCAAGTACTTAAGGCGTCCAAGGAGGAGTGTGAACTGTTGCTTAAGGAAAGGTATGGTAATGAAAAGCAAATACCTTGCATAATTGCAAAACAAAAAAAACGCAATTGAAATACGATATTGTTACGTTGCATACAGATTACTCACACATATGTGTTATAAAAGAAAGAGATTAGCTACAGTAAACGATTAATGAGTCGATCTATGCCGCAAGGAATATGAGGAAGCTCTCAGGTTTATTGCTTACATTGGAGTTTTAGTTGAGTGAGGCTAATGAGCAAATAGCACAATTTAAAACATACATAGATAACCTAAAGACTCCCAGACCAATGCCTGTTCTCTGAGCTTGTGCATTGTAATACTTCTAGAATATTACAGCAATCTGCAATAATAAATTTGATTTCTTTATCATCAAGCGGGAAATCTCATGGCAACACAGATGCATTATCAAGAAGATATTGTCCTGAAGAATGCAAGCATTGCACTAGGCAAGACGGTACGTAAGTGGTATCTGTGAGGATGCTCAGAAGAGACCACCTCAGCAACGAGTAGAAGGACAGCCTACAACATGCACAGCGGGAAAATTTGGATATCAAACCGAATCTGGAATGGATGAAGATCAGTGCTCCCAAGCCCGAGTGGAGCGATGTCTCAGCGATGAGTTCGACCACGAAGAGCTATTGGGCTCAATGGTACAGCTTGCTGATTCAGGATGGAGTTCTGTGCCGTAAATGGGACAATGGTCCGGGAGACAGATTTCATTTGCAAATGGTTGTCCCTAAAGCTAAAGTATCGGATGTTCTACAGCTGTACCATAATGGTTGTTCAGGAAGCCATCTGGGAGTTAAACGAACTCTATTGAAGATCCAAGAACGGTTTTACTCGGTCCACTGTTGTGACGATGTCAAGGATTAGCGTTGCAAATGTACAAGTTGAGCTGTTTTAAAGGGACCTCAGACTCGTAGCAGAGGTCCATTGAAATTGTACAATGTTGGTGCACCGTGGGACAGGATAGTCCTTAACGTTGTTAGGCCGTTTCCGGAAAGTTCGCTAAGTGGTCAGAAGTCTTCGCCATTCCAAATCAAGAAACTTCAACAATTGCAGATAAACTAGTCCATGAAGTCTTCTGTCATTTTGGAGTACCTTTAGAGATTCACAGCAATCAAGGAAGGAATTTGGAGTCTCAAGTATTTCAGGAAACTTGCCGAGTTATGGGTACTCATAAAACAAGAACAACTTCTTACCACCCACAATGGAATGGATGGAACGGTGGAACGATTTAATCAGACATTGGAGAGGTACCTAGCAAAAGTTGTAGAAAATCGACTACAAGATTGGAACAAGCACATACAACCGTTTTTGTAGTCATATCGAAGCGCTGTTCATGAAAGTACATCAGTGACACCAGCTTTCGCAAACTTTGGAAGAGAATTACGGCTGCCTGCGGACCTGATCACCGGAATACCACCTGATGCCCCATACAGAATAACTGATTATGCAAACGACTTGTGGAATAAAATGAATGACATTTATGAGCACATCAGAAAACCGGCTTGCAAATGTCTAAAAAGAATTATATAATTTACAACTTTTCCAAGATTTTCAAAAATGCATGCAATACAGAAATAGGCCGATAATTATCAACACAGTCCCTATAGCAACTCTTATAAATAGGGTGAATCATTAAACGCTTGAATTCGTGTGGTAATTCTCCAGTATTTAGAGATAGATTACAAATATATGTTAGTATAGGTGTTAGAATATTTGTGTATCGTTTTATAAGGGAATTTAAAATATTGTCATGTCCCATGCAGTTATTTTTAAGCTTTGATATAATTGTTTCGATTTCCGAGTCATCCATTGCAAGTAACACAAGTGAGTGACTAGAGCATATATCTGGTGTGCCCAGGGATAAGTTTGTCGAGTGTATATTTACAAAATATTCATTAATGTTATTTACCGACTTCCTAGGATTATAATAAAGAAGTTTTGTAGCTGGAGCTGTGATTTTAGTTGTGTGAGTTATATTTTTTATTATTTCCCACAGTTTTTTGTTTTTATATTTTGTAAGGCAAAGTTCCACTTTTTCATACTCTTATTTTACCTTCTTAAGTATGTTATTACAAAAATTCCTATATACAGTGTAGGTTGTTCTAAGAATTGTGTTATTAGGATGGTTTTTTGATTTAATATGCAAATAGTCCCTATTTTCATATATTTTAGCAAGCCTCGAGCTATCCAAGGTTTAATAGTTCGTTTACGCCTCGAGGCCGTTATGTTTATAGTACATTTGTCAATAAATAGATTCAGAATATTAATTAAAAAAGTAACTGCATCATTTACATTTTACTTTGAGTATATAGGTGTAAAATCTAATTCAATAAAAGTTAAGTCTAAGGCCTTATAGTTAAGTTGATTAATTGTTTGCAAAGGAGAAAGTCGAACTTTTAGATTCTTTTCGCTGACCATCCTGCGGTGTGATTGCTCTATTCTGGATGTGCGGTTCACACAGCGTTCAGTTTGCAAAGCAATCCTCTTCCTGGAAGTCAACAAGTCTAATAGGCCTGATGGAGTATACGTATTATGCTGAAGACGAGTGCTACGGAATTAGCACCGTTTCTAACACGTCTTTTCCAGTACTCCACCTCTCCGCTTTAGTGCACGCGATCCCTAAAAAGGCAAACAATCAGACCCGTCTAACTATAAGTTTCTTATCATCTCCTCTTTGTTCCCTAAAATAATTAAGTTTATTATAAACTGTCAGCTCATAAGGTACCTTGAGGACCTCTAGTTGATTTGTGTGTGCTGTGTTAATATTTCCTGTGTCTTTAATAAATAAATTGTCTGATTGGAGACGACTATAGTCCATCTTACACTTCAGAAGACACGTGATTTACCGCTAAAAAGAACTCTTCGTCGTATCTCCTTAATTTCAGAACAGTCCCCATGTTGCCTCAGCCAGCATCGGGATCCTCGACATCGACATATCGAATGCGTAAAATTCCGTTGTCACTTGGAAGTGAAGGTTGAATTGGCCTCTAAAAAGCTTAGCATGCTCAGCAGACTGGGACTGTGGGGCAGACAGACAGAATCACATGGACTACTGTTTTCATCTCTGGACCGTAGCACCCCTTTTAATCGATCGCATCGTGTCGTCGAATCGTTGATGACCGTGTTCCTTCTGATAAGCTCGATTAATTAGCACTGCAAAGATATGTTGCATCCTATTACATTTTCTATTGCATTTTCTATACGGAGTACTCAGACTGTGCGCTTTAATAGGAATTTTCTTCATCACAAGACTTCTTTGTAGAATCGTGTACCACCGGCGATTTTCCGGACCGAGACGAATTAGAGACCTTCAAGAAACGAGCTTACTCCTCTCTTTTTCTCTTTCCTTTAAAAGGTAGGCAACAAACCTGCAATTTCACTGGTATTGCAGTTGTTCATAAGCGATGATCGACACTTACCATCAGGAAAATTTGATTTAATATGTATAAATATAATGTCAATTATAAATGTTACATATCGAATTGTCATCAATTTACTTCAATATTTATAACAAATTTATTAATTAAATAAATAAAATTTTAAAATTTTAGAATTTAAAAAAATTTTTATACACATTACGTAACAATTTTTATGAAACATAGCTGTCCTGCAGGCAGGCATTAAGGGGAAATATAATCTCAAATGGCTTAGCAAGAACCTTCGTTATGCCAAAAATATTGCAGCATTAATTTGGTAAATAAATATATGGTGAAGTTGAGGATTAATGTTAAGGATTATGTTAGACGAAAACACAATTTCGTAAAATTTTCTCGATAGAAAAAAAATCCAAAGTTACCTCCAAAATAAACCATAAACCACTTTTATTCATAAAATACTTTAAATATGATCATGAAACTTTGCATACTAACTGAACTAACTATAAAGCAGTGCTTATGTTCTTTACTTTTTTTTAAATACCATCATTTTCACTGTAAAAAGAAATTACCTAAACTATCGGTCCCTTGAAGCGTGATTCCTGCCGCCCGGTCACTTCGCTTCGGCCTTTGAAGGGGGAGGTTGTGTCGCTTACGATCAGACTACACATTACGCAACAGAACGACGTAAAATTAAAATGGGAAATAACCGTAATAAAAATAAGAAGCGACTGGCTTGGCGTTAAGAAACGGGCATAAATATGATAAACCTAATGAAATAAGTGTCTAACGACCTTTATACTTACAGTATTAGTGATTACAAACATGTCGGTACATAGCATACGACGCGCGTGTAAGTGGGGACGAAATTAGAATTTGAGCTGACTTACTATATCCCCTTAACAATCTAGTTGGGTCCCTTTTATCTATAATAGAATTGTCGCGAGCGCTATGAAATAAACACTGATTTTTTTGACAAATGTACACACCTCTAATATATATACAGTCCAGTCACCGTTAGTAAATTGTTATTTTTAAATAAAGATCTACATGATTCAAGAGGCCCGACGTTGCATAAAGCTCGACATTTCTTTTGACTGATAAATGCCTTGTTTATATCAGTCGAGTTTCCATACCAACAGACCATACCTCAACACAGATTCAATGTATCCGTAGTATGCAGTAAGCGCAGCCCCTTTCTCTGCGATGAACTGTAGTCTACGCAGTGCATACACAAATTTATTTAATTGGTGCAGACATTTTTCACATGCGACTTCCAGTTGCAATGGTTATCAACATGTTGTAACACTTCCCCCCGTCTCAATAATAATAAATATATTAGATTAAATATAATCAATTCTCCTTTATAATAAAAATTATATATATGTGACTAGGATAAATAAAATATGTTTTGGTCTTTCTAAATGATCTTTCTAAAGGTTTAATAATAGGCCGTTTGTAATATTTTGGCGTGATCGTCTTAGTTAGGACCCTTATTTACGTTGTGTTTGTTTAGTAACTTAGTTCTTTTAGGTGTCTTTTGGAAGAATGAATATTCGCTAGAGCAAATTGAAAGCTGTTGGTAGTGCCTTATAAGCTAAGTGAACCCCGTTCACGAAGACAGAGCTCGAGAAAGATTAAGAACATAAAACGTCCCAATTCCACTTGTATCAGGTTTACATTATTAACTTAATATTATTTATCCCTTTCCGCTCGGAAAAGACTCAAAATATATTTATACAAAATACCCGATACAAGGGCTTCGCTCTCCTACATTTATTAAAAAATGTAGAGGAGGCACACGGCCCCACACACGCCGTGCACGGTGAGCGCCAACCATTTTGATGCACTCCCCCCGAAGGGAACGCTAATTCGGGAACTGGACCGTAGTCCACAGCAAAATAACTGGCGAACCAGTAAAAGAGGCTTGGCCCCTTGTTAGTGCGTAAGCACAAACATCGACCGAAGTCGCGCATGTCAATGCGTGTAAACGCCAAACAGAATACGAACGAATCCAGCCACAGTGAATGTACGTCACACGGTTTAGGCAAATAGGCACACTGGCCGTAAACCCTCCGTGAGCGCCACCACCTGCCAGACCGCCGCTCCTGCAGACGTGATGTAAGTGTATGGCATCACCACCAATTGCATGATCAGCACGGCTACTAGCCGCAGAGCGGGTCATGAGTCTACCGCTCACCTCAAGGGAATGGGGTCCCACGTTGTGCGGCTTTCGGCCGCAGCCTTGAGAGTCTCCTCAGATCCTCCCGCCAGCTACCACCCGCATGAGGTCGACACATATGCTCCACCAACCAATACAACGGCAGATATAGCCAAAAGGCAGTTATAAGATAAGAGTAATAATTCGCCATCAGAAAGGGTTTGTGTCACTGACGTTGAGTAAATGCATTTTCGATCATGTTTGTCTCACCCACCAACAAGTTACCTCCAATCATTCAAAGGTGGGAAAGTTACAGAGATATAATATTATGTTGTTATATAAAACATTGTGGAGGGCAGACATTCTGCAGCCCCGTAATGAAGGGACCCGACTTGGGCAAAGCTACTCAGGCGTGAGTCAAACCAAGACGCAGAGAGCGCCATTGAGAATAGCGTCCCACCAACAACCATCGCAGAGACGCAATGCTGCAGAACGCAACAAGCATCAATACGACTATCGTCGGGCTTACACCATTCCAAGGTCCCCCATACATCCCAGCAGACATCACCACCCGCATACCTCCATCGACCAGAACCACAAGAGTGCGTCGAATCAGGCGCAACACACCCGCAGATCCATCACAAGACGCGATACCGCAAGTAGCAGTAAGCATCAATGCAACTATCATACGGGTGGCGCCCCCTCACAACACACCCACATGACCCCTATCGACTTTGGTAACAAAGTTTGTATTGTTGTTATATAAAAGATACCACCAACGTATCATAGTAGCACGCTACCAAGACGCCAATGAACAAAACTCCACGTATCATAGCGCTAATGCACTAAGACATGAAGTTGAGTATGCCTGTTACACTTAAAAGTGCTACCAAACACACTCATCATCCCAATCCGAAATATAGACGACGCATCGCTTTGCGCTACTACGCCGCCCACAAACGGTATGGGTGTGCGATGTCCACGGGAAAGCCGTATTGCTACAACAAACCCGCTTACCACCGGCACTAAGATGTTATTTGTTTACCTCCATCGACCAGAACCACAAGAATGCGTCGAATCAGGCGCAGCACACCCGCAGATCCATCACAAGACGCAATACCGCAAGTAGCAGTAAGCATCAATGCAACTATCATACGGATGGCGCCCCCTCACAACACACCCACATGACCCCTGTCGATTTTGGTAACAAAGTTTTTATTGTTGTTATATAAAAAATATCACCAACGTATCATAGTAGCACGCTACTAAGACGCCAGTGGACAAAACTCCACGTATCATAGCGCTAATTCACTAAGACATGAAGTTGAGTATGCCTATTACACTTAAAAGTGCTACCAAACACACTCATCATCCCAATCCGAGAGATAGATGACGCATCGCTATGCGCTACGACGTCGCCCACAAACGGTATGGGTGTGCGATGTCCACGGGAAAGCCGTATTGCTACAACAAACCCGCTTACCACCGGCACTAAGATGTTAATTGTATACCTCCATCGACCAGAACCACAGGAATGCGTCGAATCAGGCGCAGCACACCCGCAGATCTATCACAAGACGCAATACCGCAAGTAGCAGTAAGCACCAATGCAACTATCGTACGGGTGGCGCCCCCTCACAACACACCCACATAATCCCAATCGACTTTGGTAACACAGTTCATATTGTTGTTATATAAAAAATATCACCAACGTATCATAGTAGCACGCTACTAAGACGCCAATGAACAGAACTCCACGTATCATAGCGCTAATGCACTAAGACATGAAGTTGAGTATGCCTGTTACACTTAAAAGTGCTACTAAACACACTCATCCCAATCCGAACTATAGACGACGCATCGCTATGCGCTACGACGTTGCCCACAAACGGTATGGGGGTGCGATGTCCACGGGAAAGCCGTATTGCTACAACAAACCCGCTTACCACCAGCACTAAGATGATATGTCTAGGACACATCGGTTAGCGAATCCAAGTTTACCTCGGACCAATTGCTCGTGAAGCAGCATACACGCCACCATAATATTCCTTTTCAAGTCCCTAATAAGGACTAGTCATTTTGCTACAGTACTAGGAGCAGTCGGTCACCCGACCACTCCATACAATGCTTATGCATCAAGGAGACCTTCTATAATATTGCTTTTGTATCATAGACCTTACTTTCATTAGTCATTCATATATAGGGTTCGAACCCACGACCCTACTATTGTAATGCATATTAATCATAGAGACCTCTATAGTATTGCTTTTGTATCATAGACCTTACTTTCATAAGTCATTAATATATAGGGTTCGAAAGACTTATTGTAATGCAAATTCATATAGAGACTTCTATAATATTGCTTTTTTCATAGACCTTTCTAAGTAATATAGGGTTCGAAACCACGACCCTACTATTGTAATGCAAATTCTCGGAGACCTTCCATAGTATTGCTTTTGTATCATGTGAGTTTAATATCATAAGTCCCTAATATAGGACTAGTCATTGTGCTACAGTACTTCAGGCAGTCGGGCTTCCCGACCACCCCATATATATGTACAACTGCAGGTATGTATCTCCGGCAGCTCCTCTATACAAGACATCTATACATGAACACCTTCCATAACTTAGGAAACTTTTCTTTTATACATGAACTCCTTCCACGACTTAGACAATTTTCAACAAATTTTCTAATTATCTTATAAATGTTATTTATCTTTATTTTTATAATATTTTCGACTTGTATTTCTATTAATTATCTTATTTTAAATATTTTTTCAAGTTTTTAATAAAATTTTTTATTATGGAAGACAATATTTTGCCTTTAATTTACTATGTTATTGGTCTAATGTCTGAAATGTATTTATATTAACTTTATGGTTATTAATGTAATTTTATTGTTTAATATATATCTTTTAAGACTATTGTTGACGCCCCTTTATATTGAATTTAATTATTAATAATAATATTGGGCCGTCACAATGTGGACCTAAAAATTGTATTTCTGAAACCTCTTTCAAATATTAATTATTATATGAAATATTTAGTTTTTCATTTGGTGTACTGTAATTGGAAAACGTTATGAATTTTGTTTTTGAAACATTCGCACGCAGATTATTGGTTTCTAACCAGGTCGTTATCGATTCTACAGAAGATTTTAACGTTATTTCGAAGTCACTTGCGGTAAATTCTTTATTTAGTTTTGGTATGACAACGGAAATATCATCAGCAAAAAAATAAACTGATGAGGTGTCATAGTCGGTAAGAAATTTATATATAATAGAAATAAAAGTGGACCCAATACACTGCCCTGTGGTACACCATTTTTATTGTGAGTAAAAGAAGATCTAAATGACGTGCGGTTATGCTTTTCATCAATACGTGTCACTTCAACACATTGTTGTCGATTTTCTAAATATGATTTTAGCCAATTTAATGCTGGTCCACGAATTCCATACATTTCACACTTATCTATTAGTATAATGTGATCAACACAGTGAAATGCCTTTGACATGTCATAAAATATAGCAACCAGTGGTACTTTTTTGTTTATGTAACCAGTTACTCTATGTATTAAAGAAAATGCGGCATGTGTTGTGGATTTTCCTTTTTGGAATTCTTTTTGGAATTCGTTCTGTTCTTTACGGAGAATATTATATTTAGACAAGTAGTTATAAATTCTACTATGCATCGCCTTCTCAAATATTTTCGAAAAAATTGGTATTATTATAATAGGTCTGTAATTGGTTAATTCGTGATGATCACCTTTTTTATAGAGCGGTTTCACAATCGAAGTTTTTGGTTTCTCGGGAAATGTACCCTGTGTGAACGATAGATTTATGAGGTTTGAAAGAATAGGACCTATAATATCGGCACAATTTTTTAGTATATGAGTAAAGACTGAATCATTACCCACTTAGACTTGGTGGATTATCGTTTCGAAAAACTGTGGGCGTATGCAGGCTGTTAATAAAAAATACATACATAAATTCTCATGCCTGTTATAAAAATAGCTTGACGCTAACAATATAAATTGACTGTATACCGACGGTGTAAGAATATCCATTACCCCAGGGGTGCCCTGTTGCGCTGTAGAGAGTAAAGAAGGGCAACGTGAGGCAATCCTGTTTCCCTTTAACAAAATGTATTAAATTCACTTAGTTTTTGAGAAATATTTTACTGATATTCTGATCTTAACCACTAAATCACTGAATTCATATCCTGCCGTCGTCGAATCGAATTTCGGTAATATCTTCAAAAGATATTGTAAAATATTTTGAAACTATTGAGATTAAGAAAACCGCCGATCTGTGGTGGATCTCCGATAAAGTTATTGCGTCTATAATAAATACAATCGCAGCTCAACTAGCTATTATTTAATACTGGTATCGAATCTGATGTGTTTCCTGATTTAACGAAGCATAGTGAATACCTTTATTTAACTCTGGCAGTACATTGGATCCCGCCAATTTCAGCTTATTTCTGTATTGCAAGCCCTTAGTAAAATTTTTGAAAAAATTATTCTTGATCAAATGTAAAAATTAATAAATATAAATAATTTAAAACCTAAAAGTCAATTCGGTTCTATAAGGGGTCTTGCTGGTTTGTTAAATTTCTCAAGCATGGGAGAATTCACTTTGGGTATATATTGTGACCTATCCAAAGCCTTCGCTTGTGTTTACTATGAAACATTAATCAAGAAACTTCAACACTACGATGTAAGAAGTAATTTTATTATTTCATATTTAAGTAATAGAACGTAAAAAGTCGTCATTAATAGTACGAATTCTTCCGGGTCGACAGTACAAATAGACGTGCCTCGGGGCTCAATTATAAGCAGTACTTTGTTTCTTGTATATATTATTGACTTCCCTTACATAGTAGAGGATAACCATGATATAGTTACATTATTAGCTTGTGACGTAATAAATAATGCTATATCTAAATTAGAAAACTGGTTTAATATTAATAATATGCATTTAAATGGCGCTGAAATAATGATAATGTATTTTTAAAGAAGAGGAGAAGTGTTGAAGACACTAGCGTCACAGACTGCGTCCAATACTCCCCGAAACCCTTCGCTGCAGCATTGGAAGACGTTTTTAAACTACCGGATTGGAAAGAATACGGTATTAACGTTAATGGTGAGTACACCAATCACCTTCAATTTGCTACCGATATAGTTCCCATAGCGGAATCGCTGGAGGACCTAAGCACTAGACTCAATGACGTCAATAATATCTCCCAACGGTTAGGTATTAAGATGAACATGGACAAAATAAACCCCAGGTGTAACGTCCATATCATACCTACGCAGATTGTTGTTGGGACCACTATGCTCGAAGTTGTTGACGAGTATGTTTACCTGGGACAAATAGTCCGACTAGGTAAGTCCAGCTTCGACTGAGAGGTCAATCGATGGATTCAGACAATGTATGCTCGAAGTTGTTGACGAGTATGTTTACCTGGGACAAATAGTCCAACTAGGTAAGTCCGACTTCGACCGAGAGGTCAATCGATGGATTCAGACAATGTATGCTCGAAGTTGTTGACGAGTATGTTTACCTGGGACAAATAGTCCGATTAGGTAAGTCCAACTTCGACCGAGAGGTCAATCGATGGATTCAGACAATGTATGCTCGAAGTTGTTGACGAGTATGTTTACCTGGGACAAATAGTCCGACTAGGTAAGTCCAACTTCGACCGAAAATTCAATCTTTTTAGGCATAACTAAAAGTTTCAAAACAAGATTGAATGACCAGTGTGTGTAGCCAGTGATGACCTATGGATCTGAGACGTGGTCCTTCACTGCTGGCCGTATGAGGATGCTTAATTTCGCTCAGCGGGCTATGGAGAGGGCTATGCTCGGAGTTCCTCCGCGTGATAAACTTAGGAGGATGAGGATATTCGCAATAGGATCAGAGTGACCGACATAGCCCAACGCTTCAACGAGCTTGTGGGCCGGCCATAACGAAGAATCGATAAACGATAGGGAAGAAAGATTCTCGAGTGGCAGACTCGTATCGGAAAATGAACTGTAAGGCGTCCTCTCACTAGATGGAGTGACGACATTGTAAGACATGTAGAAAGTCAATAGGTGCAGGTGGCTCGGAACCGTGCTTTGAGGCCTATTTTCGGCAGTGGACTTGTGAAAGGCTGTAAAGATGATGATGATGATGATAAATTCTTATTGAAAGTCATTTGTATACTTTTACTACTGGTTCGGGAAAAAACCAGCAAAATCACAGCGGGACTTATTTTCTAAAAGTATAATAGTTATATATAAAGAGGTGATCGCTACCATGCTGTTTCTAAATTTTCTCATAACAATTGTACAAATATTAAGCAAAGTATTTTTTAGTAAGTTATGTTTTTAGAAATTAAGATCCACTATGTTTTCTGTTGGTTTTTTCCCGAACCAGTGGTAAAAATAACAAAATGACTTTCAATAAGAATTCATAATCATCATCATTACAGCCCTTCACAAGTTTACTGCTGAAAATAGGCCTCCCCCAAGGAGATGCCACAAAGCACAGTTCAGAGCTACCTGCTCCGCTCGCTTTCTCATAGTCCACATACGCAAGACAAAGTAGCAGGCAGTCTGTAAACACGTCACACGTCAATCTACCTCAACGATTTTTTCGATTTTTTAACGTTTTCGTGCGTAGCGGCCGTTGTTGACCTTCCGAAGCGAGTGTCGTCATTGCAGGCGGTATGCCACTCAAGATTAAGACGGAGCATTGTGTGCCAAAGAAGACTGCAATTCTTTAAAAACACTTTTCTGTCTTCCGAGTTTCGAGTTCCTCCATTTTGTATACAAATCAAATTCCTTTCGAATGTGAAGATTGAAAAAAAATTAGTTTTTGATTTAGTTTTTTTTTTGGTATTGGCTACTACCGAATTTAAGATTTGAAAAAAAAAATAGAACGCATGTCTATAACTTATTGATAAGTGTCCTATTCCGAAAATTGATTGATTAACCTAGTATATGAAGGAAACATTAAAAATGCGTTTTGATGTGTTGGAAGGAGATGATACATTTCGCATGAACGGAAGATAATATGTCCGCATAATTTACTGCCGCTTCCGACGTTGTTGTACAATTTCAGTGTAATGAGTTACCATTATCGCTAAGATCGTCGGTTTGTAGGTCAGATAAAGTGTTAGCCATCTGATCGCTGTCACTCAAACAAGCGCTATCAAATTTGTTTACCCCACTTTGCGTGCTTAATATTAATGCATACCGGTGACTTCGAAAAAGAAAGAGGTTAAAAATTCGACTGTATTTTTTTGTATGTACGTTACGTGATATTTGTGGCAATTGTGAACTAATTTTGTTAATTGTTTTTCTAATTAATATATATTATTCAGGGGGTGGTTCTAAATAACTTTGTAAAAATTCTACCCTACGGGTGGTCAAATTGAAGATGAACTGACACAACAGCGTCTTCCTAAAAACTACTACAAATTAAAAATAAAATACTTGCTTTGCCAACTTGCCTGCCAAGCGTGGCAACTATGGCAAATATCCCCCCTATGAGGCAATTTGTGGGGAAGTTCTATGTTTAGCAGTGGACTTTAATGTGCTGTAACGGCAACGGAAGTTGTTATATTCCTTAGTCGATTCAAGATGGTGAAAATCTTCTAATGAAATGTGAACTCCGACTTCAAACAACTGAAAATATTAAAGTAATGGCACATTCTGGAGTCGGGGCTTTACTTTCTCTATCCAATCTTTGATTATATGCTTGTCGCGTTGTATGACAAATATATAATCAAAGTGTCCAATATGTTTTAGCTTCGAATTTTAATTTCAAAATTATTTTATTATTTTCAGTTCTTTTATTTTACGTGGTAGAGATGCTGCAGCTTATGGTTGTAGCACGAATGGGTCGGCTCGACCGGGGTATGACCACATGAGTTTGTGGTAGCACCACGCTCTCACACTATAACAATGGAAAATAGCAGCTTAATGCTGCTGTGTTTCGTATGGTGAGTGTAGACAAGTTTTACTGGAAGCGAGGCATTACATCTTCGTCCTCAGGGGTGACAACGCATCTGCATTTTGATTCTTAATCAATTATCTTAACAATATTTTTTTATAGAATAAGTTTGTCACTTTTATTCTATAAAAAAAATTGTTGTTTGAAGTTGACTTTACTTTTTATTACAAGTAGATTTTTCAATTTGTATATTAGAAGCGTAATTTTATTTAATGTCATCATCCATCCTTACATTACAGGGAATAGAAGTCCACTACTGAACATGAGCCACCCCATTGATTGTCCCATAGGGTAGCTAGCAGCCATAGTAGCCACGCATGGCATGCGGGTTGGCAAATGCATTTTTTTAATATTTTGAATTGTTACCGCATCTCCTGTTTCAGGAAACTGAATTTTATGTTAAAGTAGATTTAATGTTACGTCAATCAGATGTTATCTACACTATGCCCTTTAATACTGTAACATCAACATGACCGCAATTAATGGTTGAACTTTAGTCAGCTCTCAAACTCATTTTTCGCTAACACATTTATAATATCATTTAGTTCTTATAGAAAAATTCTTAATAATAATAGAATCTGTCCTTGCTTTCTCCTCGAGGTAACTCAGTGTTTAGTCTGAATTAATGAATTTCGGTCACTAGCCATCTGCGCAGGTCAGGATTATGATGGCAATGATGATAAAAAATTATGATGGAAGAACGATTACTAGGTAACAGATACCAAGATTGCAGTTTTCACTTTTTTTCCTAACGGGAAGGTCACTACGCTTACGCACGCTCATACGTCACGCGATTCGAACGAGGATGATGATGATGGAATGGATACTTAATGATGATGGTACTTTAACAATGGCTCACTTATAGAATCTCCACGGTGACATAATTGAAATTCGACAGTTATTGTATTCCAAAAAGGTTGGTAAACATAAAGTCGATACAAAGTCCACAGTACAGTTAAATCTGTATATAATATGTGTATGTATATAATAAATACACTTATATATATATACATATATACGTATATTACATACATACGTACAACTTGCAAATTATTTTTTTATTAAAATTAATTTTTTTTAAATGTGTTTTTTCGAAAGAAAAATATTTCTATACGCTTGGATACTGATTCTGATAACGCAGTTAACGGGAACCACAGGGTTTTTGTTACATGTTGTACACACACACACACACATATACAACATGTAATATAATTAACGCACTTTGAGAAAGTAGTTTGTTCAGAATCATTTACTGAATCGATTCCTATCATTTTTAATATAGGTAATTTTCTATCGCAAAAATAATTAAAACTACGTAAATTACAGTCATACTAAATCTGTACAGTTAAAACAAACTGAAATCGACCGTATCTTAAGGCAATAAGACTTTTAAGAGTGCAGTTTTATTTGTATTATTACTAATTTTGTCATTCAATAAAAATAAAGAAAAATGAACTTTATTTCAAGCACGTTAAAGTCTTTGCGTTTGTGGGCTTTTACTGTGACCACACCATTCTTCCGGAATTAGTATAACTAATTTGATAAATAATCAGTGCCTAAAAATGTTTAAAAATCCAGTGTATGTATTATGATTTTAACATCACATACTAATTGGGGTGTCTGAGGGTGTGCTTTAGTTACGTTACATATAGTATATATATATATATATATATATATATATATAATACATATGATGAAAGAATCAAGATTAGATTCCATAAAAATATGTTTTCATTAGATCACTTTAATATTTTAACGCGTTTTCGAGTTATGCCACCAAAAAAAGTAAATTATTTCATTATGCTGTAAAATTTATGTTTAACTATTATCGACTTTTTGCTCTGGGGCTTCCACGCCGACGATTATATACATATATAATCTATATATTTGAAATTATATTTATCGAATTACGAGCTCGTTTGGTGAAGTGTCGCGCCCGCGAATCTAACATAAATTTAATATTAATTAATTTTTTGTTCATTTTGTACGTACTGAATTTTATTTAATTTTGTGCGTTCGCCCGTGAATGCTTGTGAGAAAAAAGTTATCACGATGCATACCGGCCACGGCTGGTTGAATGTAATAAAATAATAAAATAAAATATTAAAACGGTACAATACACGTTTAAATTTTGTTTTATTTTCCTTTACGAACGGAACAACGTTTGTTTTATTAATTTATTACCTATGATAGTAATTATATACGCAAGCTAATCCTTCAATACGCTTTCATTTCAACACATATTCATCAGATCAGTAACAAATTCTGTGTTTACTCTCCACGTTACAATGACCATACCTCTTCAATATCCCGTAACATTTGAAACATAAGTCTTGCAATTCTTTCAGTCATTACTTTATTTTTATATATTAATTTTCTTTTAAATATTTGTGTCGAGGATATGTGTCTGCTTACAAAATATTTTATTTTTATTTTTTTTATTTACTTGGAAAACTTACAGCTAATTTACAAAAATAATATAATTATAACAAAAATGAAAGCCATTTACAAGTTTTCACTTATATAATACTTTATAATAACAAGATTGTGTCAAAAGAGATATGTACAAGTATATGGCAAGTAACAGTACACTTATCGAAAAAAAAGTTGTTAGAATGTGAACGCCTAAGTTGGAGAACGCTGGAATGAAAAAAGTCAATATCAACGTTGTGAGTTTGTGCTGTAGCATTAAAAGATCTGCATGATCGAATAATAAAAGAGTTTTGTCTATAATTACTTTTTACGCACGGTACCGGTAAAAGTGTAGGTTTCTGCAAGCTAGATGATGAGGTACGTAAACCTATTTTACCCAGTAGTTCAGGGCAATCAATAACACCATTAACAATTTTAAAGAGAAAAGAGAGATCTGCAATTTTTGTTCGCTCATATAAAGGTAAGATATGAAATTTTTAACATCGAAGAATATATTTGGGTATAAACCTTTTTGATTTAAATTGAAGAAAACGCAAAAATCTTTTTTGTATGATCTCCATCCTATCAACGTATACATTATATTTAGGATTCTAAATTTGTGGTTCCTATTATATATGATTTTATTGTACCTTTTTATAATATTAGAGTAACAAGCGAGCTGTTACCATCAAGTGGTAGCGGCTACAGTAGCGCACCTACTTCATCATTCCGTTAGACATGGACCCCGAATGGATTTCAGGTATGCAGCGGAGCATGCCTAAAATCTATTCGCCACGGTTCGTGGGTGGATTAATTTAACATATTATATTTAAATAATAAATAAATATATCTTAGAAACTAACTCAAACTGCAACATTTTTCGCAATATAACCTTTACTTGAACGTCTCTCGAACTAGAACCCGCAGCCCCCAGCGCAGCCACTCATTGCTAAGCCACTGCGCCACGAAGCCGGCATAGCCGCAGCGTGGCTTACCGCGTTTAAAATGAATTACTGAAAGCGTTGATGATGTTGATGCTACCGATAACGTCATCTGCGATCCCTACTTGTATGATCATGTGTCTTTTTTTAGAGAGAGTGAAGAGGAAATCTTCAAAAAGAAACCGGTGTCCAGTTGTTATAAGACCAGTAGTGTGGAATTTTACCCACTAAAACCTCCTTTCTCTTAAGTACCCAGGACCACGGGACCGCGTTAGCAATACTTCATGGCGCTGGTACTACTCCTCATCGCTTCTTAACGCAACTACTCCTCTGTTTCTTCTTCTTTTTCTTTCTTTTTTTATAGGCAGGACCTCCCTAACATACGCTGTCATTTTTTTTTTTATTTAAAAGGTACACCAACAGTACATGTATACATGTTATAAGTTACATTTTTATAGTATAATTTCTTATACATATACCTATTATAGGTGTACACAACATTGACATATATACATATATATATATATATATATATACATATCTGAAAATTTTAGAACAATAAAATAGTACAATTCACCAAAAAAATACTAAAAACTTAACTAAGAACAATTGCCTCTTCACAAAGGGCCGACCAGTTTTCGTTTAAATTTAATCAACGAGTCGTGGAAAATGTCAAATGTTTCGATATTCATCTCGTTGTACTGTGCGCAACATCTGACGAGAGGAGAATGGCGTCCAAGGTTAGTCCTCACAGAAGGCAAAGCAAAAGTTTTTTTGATAGGATGTCGGGGTATGCGAGCAGGCACCGTCAATTTAACACGTTCTAGGAGCTCATGACATTTTATTTTGCCGTTGACAAGTCCGTGCAAAAACACCAAATCCTGATTCCTTCGACGGCTACGCAACGATTTCATTTTAAAAAAGACAAGACGATGCTCATATGGTGACCGGTGTGACACGCCCTGCGTAATAAATGCCAAATGCCTAGTGAATCTACGCTGAATACCCTCCAAGCGTTGAGAGTGAACAGCATATACAGGGTTCCATGCCACTCCGGACCAAAGCATTATATAATATTTTTCGGGTGTAATTTAAACGGAAACCCGCAGTACTTCGCCTAAGAAAACCAAGCATTTTCGAGGAATTATGCACAATATTTTTAATATGTGAAGTGAATTTAAGGTGCTTGTCTACTGTTACACCTAAATCTCTTATTTCTTCTACTTCAGTTAATGTTGAGCCATTAATTTCATAAGTTGATGGGAAATGATTTTTCTTTTTTGTGAATTTGATATGGTAGCATTTATCAACGTTTAGGGTCATATCATTTGATTCACACCATGTGTGAATACTGTCTAAATCCTCCTGGATAAGTTTTATGTCATGGGAAGAATTGATTGCTCTGTAAATTTTTAAATCATCTGCAAATAAGCTGAATTTACAGTTTTTTATGTGCACCGCTATATCGTCAATAAATATAAGAAATAGGAGTGGGCCTAAGTGAGATCCCTGTGGGACTCCTGATGATGCAAAATATATATCTGACTCAAAACCCCCAACAGCAACAACCTGGGGTCTCATACTAAGGTAAGATCTAAACCAGTGAAGCAAACTACCATGTAACTGTTAAAAGTAGTGCGTGATTTACTTTGTCAAAAGCACTGGTAAAATCTGTGTATACAGCATCAATTTGACTTCCACTATCAACCTCCAGTGCAATTTCTGAAATAAATGAGACCAAATTAGTCTGTGTTGAGCGGCCTCTGCGGAACCCATGCTGGTACTCAGTTAGTGAAGTATCTATGTGGCTAATAATTAGTGGATTAATCAGAGACTCGAACAATTTGGAAAATGTGGATAAAATGGAAATCGGCCGGTAGTTTTTAACGTTGCTTGTTTCACCTTTTTTGTATACAGGTACTTTTTTCCATTCCTCGGGGAACACACCATCTCTAAGCGAACAATTGAAGATTGTCATCGCTGTCCAGATTTGTTGCCAACATCCAAGGAACGACTCTTCCGGTCTCTGAGGCACCCTCTTGACCCCACCCTCCGTGTTTCAGACCAGCGCTTACAGACAAAAAAGGTGTGCTCGGTGGAGATGACAATATCCGGACAGATACACATTGAACCGTCCGTGTCCAGTAAGGAATTGTGTGAGGTAAAAATCTACCTCTCCATGTTCCCGTAAGGCCCAGTCACGGACTTGTCCAGCAAGCTTTGAGTCCAACGCCCGGTTACCCCGGATTCCCAGCGCCTTTGCCAGAGGCACAAAAGTTTCCTCGCGTTCTCGAGTCCTTACGTTCAAAAAATTTATTGTACCTCCACTTACCTACGTATGTAACCTGGCCCTCACTTATGGCATATTCCCAACAGCTTTTAAAAAATCCCTCATTCATCCTGTTTACAAAAATGGAGACCGAGACTGTGCAAGTAACTATAGACCAATATCTATATTACCGTCACTATCTAAAATACTAGAACGTGTGATGAATAATAGGTTGAAAAATTTTCTTGATAAAAATTCCATACTTTCGCCAAATCAATTTGGTTTTCGTTCCGGTAAATCTACAGCTGATGCGGTTCATGAACTAATTGAGTTTATCGTACTTAGCCTCGAGAAAAAAAGAAAACAATAGGAATATTTTTAGATTTGGCTAAAGCTTTTGACACGGTCTCTGTTCCCATATTGTTGCATAAAATGGAGAAGCTTGGTATAAGGGGTGTACCGTTGCAGCTTTTCAGAGATTATCTTACAGATAGAACACAGTTGGTAAAAATTGATAAACATGTTAGTGATGAGCTTCCCATCTGCTATGGTGTTCCCCAAGGAAGTATTCTTGGTCCTACCTTATTTCTTCTTTACATTAATGACCTCTGCAAACTGAAACTAATGAACGGAAAAATAGTTACGTTTGCTGATGACACAGCACTGCTATTTACTGGTGATTCATGGCCAGATGTATTTAACTTCGCTCAGATTGGCTTAAACAGAGTGTCCAAATGGCTACGCGATAATGTGTTAACCCTCAACGTGGATAAAACAAAGTACTTGTCCTTCTCCAAACATAATAATAAATATGCAACCTGCACGGACCATGTTATTACTGCTCATTCTTGCAATTTTCCTTATTGTCTGACATGTTCATGCACACCTTTGCAAAAAGTGAATTCAATTAAATACCTTGGCATTTTGTTGGATGATAAGCTAACTTTTCATGAGCATATTTATTCACTTTCAAATAGGATACGGAAATTAACATATATTTTTAAAAAACTCCGTTGCGTAGCAGATTCTAACACTATTAAATCTGTCTATTTTGCTCTATGCCAATCTTTAATAATATATTGTATTACGTGCTGGGGTGGGGCTACCAAATCATCTCTTCTACCCCTCGAAAGATCACAAAGTTTAATCTTAAAAGTAAGTAACTCTCTTCCATTTAAATTTCCAACCAGTCAACTTTATAAAATTTCCAAAGTTCTTACAGTCCGGCAACTGTTTATTATATACACAGTACTAAAAAAAACATGCACAATTAAAATATGACCAAAAAAATACACAGCACACGAGACGCAAAGACCGAGTGTGTACTTCTCATTATGACCATTGTACCTACTTTTCCAGAAGATTTTTTTGCTATCTTGGCGGATACCTGTATAATAAAGTTAACAAGGAACTTAATATTCACTTCCTACCTAAAATAAAAGCTAAAAAATGTATCCATGAATGGTTACTGAAGACGGACTATAAATATACGGAAGATATTTTTAAATCACATGTGTAAATGTTGTAATTTTTGCATTCACTCAGCACACGCACACGCACACGCACGCACACACACACACACACACACACACACACACACACACGTAGCATTATTGTTAAATTATGTATATACGCGCAAATGTATTATAACGTATCATTATTGTTAAAATATGTATTCCAAGATAACATACTTTTGTATTTGTTTAACTGGGAGGGAGACCTGATGACCTGAAATACAGGTTCGTCGCCTAGTTTAGGCATCAGTCTCTCACATTAATTTGTGCCTTTTTTTTGTTAAAATTCGATATTGTTAATTTAATGTGGAGGAGAAAAATAAATTATTATTATTATTATTATTATTATTACGTTCATCAATGGTTCCTCGCCAGCCCGCCGAGCATCCCAGATACGCTTCTCTCGAATCCCCAAAAAGTCGATTGGAATTGTACCTGAGATGAACAACACTGCTGCTTCCGATACCGTTCGATAGGCGCAGGCTGTCCTCAGTGCACCCCTACGTTGTACCGACGCAAGTCGCTTTTTTAGTGCGTCGCCCCAGACCTCTACCCCGTAGAGCATAATCGAGTTTGCAACACTCATGAGAACTCGTCTGTGGCTGCTCTTTGGTCCCCCGATATTTGACATTAACCAAGATAGACTCGCCACCATCGACGCTGCTTTTGTAGCTGATACTGATAATGTGTTCTCGAAACGTTAGTTTCGAGTCAATCGTCACTCCTAGGTATTTCAGAGATCCCTGACTCGCTGTGTTGATCCATGATGAGAGCCTGGAAGGGCCTCCAAAACCACTTCTGGGCTGTGAGTAACACAAGCTCCGTCTTTGCTATGGCTAACGACATACCAAATTCATTCAGCCACGCGTTGATTTTTGCCACGGCAAGTCTCGCCTACCCTGCGCTTCGCCATGGCTCCTTGCAAGGATTAACGCCACCATGTCGTCAACGAACCCCTTCAGTAGTACCTCAGTTGGTAGGTCGAGATGTAGGAGTGCATCGTAAAGGATAATGACGAAAGCTTTAGTCCTAAGACCCAGCCCTGTGCCACTACCCCACTCAGCTCCTTCATGATCTCTCCCATAGTTGTTTCAAATATTAAAAGACCATCACATAGGTAATCAGTTATAATACGGATGAGATACGCAGAAACACCTAATTTTCAAAGCGCCTTCACAATGTCCGCCCATTTTTCGGAATTAAATGCATTTTTGATGTTAAACATCATCATTATGCACACGGGACGGGACCTCCAGTTGCCCGACCAGCAAATGAAAGGGCTTCGGAAATGGCACCAGTTGTACTGCGACCCGGTTCCGTACTGGTTCACATAATATTTTTATATTTACGCGAACACTAGACACTGAATAAAACTAATTTTATTATTTTACTGATTTTAATTTTAACTTTCATTTTGTATTCCCAGTTCGTGCTCGTTGGTTCAGATAATGATTTCTTATATTGTAATATTAGATTTATTTTATAACACTACAGTCATTAATTACTGCAGGTAGGTATCCCTACCAAATTCAAAGTAAAAATAATACAAAATGCGTTATGAAGCTTGAAAACTGAGATAAAATATCACAAATACCAATATAGCGGCCGCAGAGTTCAAGTGAACCGCAGCTGTTTGCCAGGCCGGAACATAGAATACTCGGTCGCTGTGGCACGAATACACGAATACACGAAAATCATTATCACGTTGTAGATTACTATATACTGAAAATCGTAATATATACTCTATAATAAATGCATACAAATTAAACATAAAATTTATGTACAGTTTGTGTACATTTAAGTCTACAGTTATGTCTACGCTCTCACAAAATATGAGTGCAAGATAGCAACTTAATGCTTCTGTTTGTGTTTAAAAAGATCTTTTTTAACGACATTGGTAAAGCATAGACAAAGATACAACATATAAAAATGTTCTTGGTTATATTGAATAAATAAAATGACAGTTTAGTTTAGGTTTTAAAATTCTATGTTATGTGGGATTTAGTTGGAACTCGGCCGCTGGTTAGTAGTTGCTTCGATCTTGTATGACGATACAAGATCGAATACCGAGAAGCCGTCTTCTATGCTTCTGGAACTATGCCTAGGGAGTAGGAGTACCGGAAAAGACGCGTAAAAAACCGGTGCCAACTCTGGAGCACACGTCCTCAGCACAATTGGGGGATTCCGTAGGGCCCACTCGACTTGTGGATGTCCAGGGTGAGGAGTGCTTTGCGAACCGAGCGCTGTGTTTACTGCACTTCCGGCATGGAGCACTCACACCGCGGGATGGTTGGCGGCGTACTCCCCCCGTCATCGAGAGTCGAGTTGGACGCAAAGAAAGAGCCTAGAAGATCGGCTTTCTCCTTTGCGGTATGGGCCAGTGAGTCGTCCTCCCTGTGCAGAGATGGAAGATATGGCTGACAGAAATTCCCCTGGACAGCCTTAGCGAGAGACCAGAATGCACGGGGGTTCCAGAAGGAAGGCGAACTAGTTTCTCGCCAATTCTGCCTATGTGCTCTGACTTTGCCTTGGAAATGACTCTTTTTAAGGACCTAGAGGCGGAATTATACTTCTTTTTTGGAGCGCTGGTGTATACATCAGCCCAGGCTTGGTAGCACTCCTGCTTATAGCATGATGCTATTTTACAGGAGCGACCAAACCATGGCTGAGACTTGCCTCCGATGGGCACCACAGAGGAAGGAATAAAAAGTTCCATACCTTGAAATACCACATCAGCGACAGAATCCGCAACAACGTTGGGATCTTCCGGCGAGAAGCAAACCCGCCCCCAATGGTAGGATGCAAAGAAAGACCGCATCCCATCCCAATCGGCTGACCTATAGTGCCAAACACGGCGGCAGCCTGCAGAATGCAACTGCGATTTCAGCGTGAGTGGCACCACACTCCGGACAAGACAATGGTCCGAGGAGCCTAAAAGGCATTGACAGAAATCTGATATCCGTCCGGGTGACAGGTCAGCAGAAGGTTCAACAGGGAAGGTGCATGATCCTCCTCATCTGGAATCCGCGTAGGCGAAGTAACCAGTTGTGTCAGACCATATGTCAAGGCAAAATCATGAACAGATTTCCCCGCATGCTCAAGGCAATGATATCACAAGATTATCATCTTTGATGACTCATCTGAAATCTGTTCAAGGTTTATAACGAAAACTATTAACAATTCCAGTATACGAGTATATAAAAAAGAGTTGTTAATTCCGTCCAATCTCAAGCAATTTGCAGGGACGATGAGAGTACATTAAGCAGTATGGAACGCCAATGAGCCCAACTAACTATAGATGAGTAAAATGAGCTGCGCATGTTCACACGACACTGAATTATTTTCATGTAGGATTAAATTTTGTTTTATTTATTAGTTGTGTTTATTAGTTATGTAAATGCCTTCTATAATTGTTGTTTGTTGATGAGATTGATAATTGAGTAATTTTTGTAGTGATTTTTTATCAATAAATAAATTGTCTGTGATTAAGCTCAACCAAGTTTTCTAATTTTTTAAGTTCCTATAATGTTAGTTTAAGACTACTATTTATGATTACATTTAATATAATAATTAAACGCTTTCTACAGAAGTAGATTTTTCTAAGTTTTCATAAAAAATTATAAAAATGGGAGGTACAAAGTCTCGATAAAATAAAAAAAATATTGTAAAATCAACCTGCAATTCCTTACAGACAATAAGTTCATAGTGGTACATAGGCAGTAAATATACCTAAAAAAGTTGTCTTTAAATTATAAATTGTTTTTAATATTTCAGTGATGGAAATATTAATTTCGGTGGACACCACTTAAAAAAAATCCCTTCATTAATCATTCGGTCTATACGATTCCGTCTACTACTAATTTGCTATAAATTAACTCTAGAATTGACATTTTATGTTAATAAAGCCCAAATAAAAAATAAAAAATTGCCACCTTGACTTCGGTGGCGATTTTTTAATGATTATAAGTCGCCTGATAGTGACCCCATATTTAACATACAACCGCATTGTGCTGCAATTTCACACTAATATTCTTTGAGAGCGTGGACCTTTCCCGGTTGAGCTGACTTATTCGTGTTACAACCATTATAAATCTGCTACCATTAAAAATAGCTCTACAACGTATGCAAAATAATTGTTTTAAGGGGTTTTTGATACGTAACAGTGTGTGCGAATTTGGGTATTTAATGTCTGCAAATATGAACTATTAGTGAAAATGATGTTTCAATGAGCCCAATGATGACAAAACCTCAAGTTTTTTAGTCGTTTTCGCTAATTGATTTGTAATATATTAAATTTTTTTGCAAATATAAGAGATATCACACTAGGCTATATGGCCAAAGACCTTTGCCTGTCTCAGTTGGCTATTGTAAAAAAATCTGCAAAATCGCCATGATTATTGCATCTAGATAAAATCGATGTCTGTGTGTGTCGCATCTAGATAAGCTCGGTAACGACATATCGATATCGGAATCAGCTAATGAATAAGTGCTCTTACAATGAAAGCGGGTAGATAAGCGCCTACTTTCACCAAAATAATTAATTTACTGAAATTCATAAGTTATAGCAGTGGGCAATGTGGTGAAAATTGCGGTTTACCGAAATTGTATGGTTTCGAGTGACTTGGAATAATAATGTCCTCTCTGTCTGTAACGTTTTTTTATAGCATTGGGTGACAAACGAGCACACAGTCCACCTGATAGTAAGTGGATACTGTGACCCATATACATTTACATTTATCATCAATTATGAATCAATATGCAAATGCGTTGTCTGTTGTGTAAGGCCTTATTCGAGTCCCAGGATCAAAACTTTTTTCCAAAAAATTAACCATATTTTAAAACGCTTTTCAAGATATATTAGCTTAAAAGGCAATTACGTTGAAAAATAAATAAGTACTTGTCTTATAGTTTCATTGCGTTCCCAAAAAAAAAAAAAAAAATTATTGCTAAAACATTATTAAGGTACGTGAAGGCAGTGGCGGATTAAAACATTTGCCGCCAGTAGCCTATCCAAATTTTGCCGCCCCTACTGACTTCTACAAGTCGATACCTTAGTTCACAATCATATGCACTACAATTTTTTTTGTGAATGAAATTGTAACTTTATAATTTGTGCACTATAATCCTAATTACATCACCTTTTTGTCGTAATTAGTACCTATGAATGTTAACTAGCGGATGGATGAGCCAGTTCCTAGATTATTTTTACAATCCACTAAGATTTAGTTAAGATTGCACAAGAAATATTTATAGCTCGATCATGTACTACTAGTAAGGCGGGGTAAGGTATGATTTAATGATACATTCGGTAGATTAATTAAATTTATATTGCGTTTACACTTTGAAAACAATATACTCAATTTTAGGTGGTAGAGCTGCGAATTTTACAGAATTTTACTAGCTGCAGCTACATTATTTTTGTAGTATGAATGGGTCGGCTCGACCGAAGAAGAATCTCGCACTCTCAGAATACCAGCGTGAAATAGCACCTCAACGCTGTTGTGTTTCGTATGGTAGTGTAGTAAACCGGAAACCCTTTTAAGTACTGGAAACGAGGCATTCTTAGTAGTCTCAGGGGTAACAACGCATCCGCATTTTGATTCGTAATCGAGGATAGATGTAGATGTCTATGTGCCACAGCATCCACTTACCATCAGGTAGACTGTGTGCTCGTTTGTCATCATTATTCTATAAAAACAATTGTCTGGTAACGATCCGGCTGATGATGATGATGAAATTCAATAAATTACGTTATGAAAGTTTTACAATACCGTCATGAGTGAGTTTTTATTCGCAAAATCATCAATTATATAGTCGTATGAAATCTTGTTCATTAATGCACAGAAGCCCTACGGTGTTTAGCTTTTTTTGACTTATGGTAGATCTTAGATAATTTTTACTCGAATTAAGCCAGAAAGGCTTCTCTCACTCGAACAATTTGTCGTTGGTGTACATAAAGCCATAGGAACTGCTACATCAAAGTTTGGATAAACATTTTGCTAATTCTTTTTTTGCAAGAAAGTACTTTCCAATAAAGAAAGAATCAGGTTTCACTAAATTTCTTTCAGAAGAAAGGTGGCATTGAAAACGTATGCATTCTTGAACTAAATCAGTCTCTTAATCATAAGAAAACATTTCTTCAAAGGAAAGGGCTTTTCCGTACTAATTTTCCTCAAAAATGAAAACTTTTCATTGAATATATTGTAGGCGTCCAGCGAGTCTATCAATGAGGAAGAGAAATATATTATTAACCCTGAAAATGTCATTCGTAGTTATTCTCATTTCTTCATCAGGTTTTTGATTTCTTTTTTCCTTTTCAGTTGTCTTTTCCCATGTCTTTTGTATACTGCTTCGGTGCTTCACCACGCTTAATTCCATCACCTTTTCTTCGAAATACTTACTAAAAATTTTCTCGTTCAGCTACGAAAAACATGCGAAGAGATTCGTAAAGGTCGACAACAAAGTGGTCAAATCTACGGTAGAAACCTGAATTTGAATATAAACTTTGTTTATTCTTTGAAAAAAAAAATCCACACAACAACCATTACCACCATTTTCAGTTTTCTAAATTCAAAAGTATTCCAGTCACTTTGCTTCGCGTTGCAGGCTTTTGGGTACAATCATCCTTGAGTAATTCCAAAGTTTTAAGAACTTCGTACCAAGAATCTTTAATCTTCCACATGCGTCCTCTCTACCTGACTAAGGCGTCTCTCGATCTCAGATTTACTCTTTTTAGCGTGTTCCCTTTCTCGATTTCAGTCATTCTTGTTTGCCAGCGTTGTGTCGAACTTATATCAAAATTTCTTAAAAAACACTAAGGAAACGACATGCTTTTGTACAACATTCAGCAGCCATAGTTGCCATTGAATTTAAAGAGTGGCCAGAGCAAGGAACGAAAAAATGTTATGATTTCCGCAATATTGGCAGAAAATATTTCTTCATCTTTTATTTTAAAATTTTAATCTCCTAAATTTCTGTGAGACATAAAAAAATTTGCCTCAAATTTGCGGCCCCAAAAATCTGCCGCCCTAGGCTTCAGCCTACTCAGCCTGCTGGTAAATCCGTCACTGCGTGAAGGTAATATGGCCACTTTAAGTTTTGCCGCCATATAAAACATACTACTATAAAATGGAACTAGAAGGAAGCTAGAGACAGAACATAAATACATATACTATAACTAATTTATTAAGAAAAAATTGCAGACAAACTTTGCCAACAACTAGTAACACTTCGAAAAATCAACCTAAAAAAAAACTATCACGACACTACACAATACTAAAATTGACTAAAATGTTTACTATAATGTCAACTGTCAAGATGACGTCAATGAAGCAGCGCCCTTTTGACCATTTAATATTCGATTAGCTGATGAAGAGCTATCGTATCACAGAGTCATATATGCAAACAAGGCTGTAGTTTCTTGAGGTTCGTGACAATAAAAATTGCCGATAGAATTACCTAAATTAACACTTTAATTTTCTTTACACCAATTAAAACTTAAAACACTAATAATTAATCGCACTGATTCACTTTATTTCGCTCCGAAGCTTCGCTTGTCTCGCCGAATTCAATACTTACCCGATCGCACCTTGCAGCGCCTATAAATACATATAATCGTTGAAATATTAGTGATGTCATTTTCTGGAAAGCTCCCCTCGCTCTCGTCCCCGACACTAGATATCGCTAGTGCCGGGTACATGACGTCAACTTAGGCGCGCAACAGTAATAATAAAGTGACCATATTAAGTGGATGACCATATTATCCTCACGTACGTTACAACTAATATTTAAGAAAAAACTAGAAGCGTTTAAATCGTACTAACGTGGGAAAATGTTTTTATTGGTTGGCATTGTTGTTTGTATGGCCTGCAGATAATTGTTCAGGCTCTGGGTGTTTGTCCTTATGCAGTTCATATCTGTAAACTGCCTACAGGATACATGAGAAGAATGCTAGGGCAAAGTTTTTCTTAAATAATGTATAATAATAGTGCTCGAAAACGTCCGCGCCAGGTTCTACTGCGACCGGACCTAGTCCTGTAGACAGGACTAGTCTTGCGAACAAGCCTGATATTGTGCTCATGGACCAGACAGTAAAGGATTTTTGGTAGACATTACTATTTCGTATGTCGAGAACCTTGTCAAAACCGAAACAGATAAGTAAATAAAATATCTGGACCTGGCTCACGAGGTAACTGACATGTGGGGTGGTCTGCCGATCGAAATAATACCTGTAGTCGTTTCTGCGAACGAGCTAATCCCGGTCAGCCTCTGGTTCATCTTAGGTGACTGGAATCCGTGACGGACCGCTCTGGACTCAAATGCCGAAGGCGGTACTCCTCGATACCGCCCACATTGTTCGCCAGTTTCTTTCTGTTTCCTTTTAAACTTTGGCCGATTGGTCTTCCCTGCCGAGGGCTTCCATCTGGTTGGGGTTTGTACTTATTTATGTATTATTTATTTCTTTCACTATATTTCGTGTATACTTATATATATTTATCATTTTCTTCGTTATATTTATTAAGCCCAACCAGATGAGAGTACCCTATAGAAACCCCATAATAAATCAAAATGAAATCATTGGAAATCTTTTTCTTTTCGAATCAGTTTTTATTTTCTACCGAGCAAAAAACGGAGGAATGGAAGAAATGATAGCACCCATTTTTAACAAAGGTAGAGCCACGCAACAGCTTTGCTGTTGCACGTATGGGCCGGCTCAAACCGGGGTGGTAACATGACCTCACATAAGACCAGCGTGAAGTAGAGGCTTTGCTTCTGCGTTGCGTCTGGTGAGTGCAGGCGGCCGGAGGCCCAATCGCCTTCCCCAATCAACATGATAGCGGAGTTAAATGTCAGACCACCCGAGGAGAGTACCAGCACCCCTGGCACACATGATTTAACACGCACTTTGTTTCGCGGTAAGACTGAAATATTGGCACCGGTGTTAATTAGAAAAATAAGATATTGCTGGACTTATCACGTATCGTCCTCCTCCTCTCGCTGCACGGCATCTAGTTTCCCGTCTCCTCCGGTTTCCAAGCGCACGGCAGGACACATCTCAGCGCCCTAGCCTCGAAGCGATAGTGGTAGAAACACAAGCAAGAGTCACGAGAAGTAACGCGACCAAGAGTACAGCTGCGGCGACTTTAAGCCTGCGAACGGGCTCGGGTCCTCTCACGTCTGCGTGATTGGGACCACGATCTGTCCATAGCCATTTATCCAGTCGCTTAATGATCTTAGCGATTTCAAAGCTGACGAAGTCGATTCTACCCCTGCAACGCCGATAGGTTGCATTTTCTCCATTATAACAGGTCGTACTTTCCCTCAGCTGAAGGATTCACTAGGATATCCGTAACTTTCTGTACGACATTCTTCCCCAGCTTGGCAATAATCAGATGGTTATTAGCAGCATATAAGAGCTTCTGGTTGTATAATACAGATTCGGCATGTATAAACCAGGTGCGCGGCTGATCCTCCCAAAATTCCGGGATTCTCGACGAAACCATTTTTTGAGATATTTCTGTTTCCAGTTTCTCTTCCCTGCACGTCATTTTCGACGGTTTACACTACACAGACACAATAGAGCACGGCCCTGAATCACGTCGGGGTCACCACTTTAACTGATGTATATGTAGTGTGTTGGAAATGAAATTTGTCCTTGTAAGAGATAGTGTTTACTTACATTTTTATTACGCATGTAACAACAGAGCCGGCCCGATTGGTACTGACCACACAATTCATTTACATAGGTCCTACGCTAAGTGTATCAGTTACTGTATCAGTTATCTGCACATGGAGGACGACTCACTGGCCTATGCTGCAAAGGAGAAAGCCGATCTCCTTGACTCTTTCTTTGCATCCAACTCGACTCTCGATAACGGGGGGAGCATGCCGCCGACCATCCCGCGATGTGAGTGCTCCATGCCTCAGATGCGGTTCACATAGCGCTCAGTTCACAAAGCAATCCTCTCCCTGGACATCCAGAAGTCTGACGGGATCCCCCAATTGTGCTGAGGACGTGTGTCCAGAGTTGGCACCGGTTTTAACGCGTCTTTTCCGGTACTCCTACTCCCTTGGCGTAGTCCCGAAATCACGGAAGACGGCTTTCGTCCACCCGATCCCTAAAAAAGGCGGCCGCCCAGATCCGTTAAACTACAGGCCTATTGCCATCACCTCCTTGTTCTCCAAAATAATGGAATCCATTATAAACTGCCAGCTCATGCGGTACATTGAGTATCACCAGCTGATTAGTGACCACCACCATGGTTTTCGTCGAGGTCGATCAGCTGGTGATTTTCTATTCTACCTGACTCATGGATGGGTGGAAGCAGTAGAGTCCAAGTCCTTGGTAGTTAGTTTGGACATTGCGAAGGCCTTCGATCGGGTTTGGCACAAAGCGCTGCTTTCGAAGGGCTTCCCGAGATTTTGTGCTATTTGATCACTAGCTTTCTTGCAGATCGAGGCATCAAGGTCGTTGTAGACGATGCATGCTCTGATAAGAAGCCTATTAATGCTGGCATTCCACAAGGCTGCGTGCTACCAACAACGCTGTTTCTTCTGCATATCTGTGATATGTTGCAAACCGGTAACATTCATTGCTATGCGGATGACAGTACTGATGATGTTCTGTACACCGGCCCTGCCAATATTTCTCAGGAAAACGTCTCCGAGTACCGGAACAAACTTGTGTCTGAAGTCGAATATTTGCTGAACAAAGTCTCGGATTGGTGGCGACTAAATCTAGTCCAGTTTAAGCCCCAGAAGAGAAGTTTGCACATTAATAGCTAAGAAAAGAACCCCTTTGTCATATCTTTTCAGTTTCAAGACACTCCCCTTGTTGCCTCAGCAAGTATCGGATTCCTCGGCGTCGACATATCGAGTGACGTGCAGTTTCGTGGCCACTTGGAAGAGAAGGCCAAATTGGCCTCTAAAAAGCATCGCGTACTCAGCAGAGCAGGACAGTATTTCATGCTGGCACACCGCCTGCAACTTTCAATGGCGCAGGTTCGGCAGCACATGGAATATTGTTCCCATCCCTGGGCTTGGACTCCCCAGTGCCAGCTACTTTTACTTGACCGCATCCAGCGCAGAGAGGCTTGAATCGTCGAGGACTGAGTGTTTTACGAACGGCTCGATTCACTGGTGCTGCGAAGAGGTGTTGTATCTCTTTGCGTATTTTTTTGTCGCATCTAGTACGGGGAGTGCTCTGAGGAATTGTTCGGATTAATCCCAGCCGCCAAATTTCATGAACACACTACCTCCCGATACCATCCACACCATCTGGATGCTTGGCGGTCCACCACTGTACGTTTCACTAGGAGTTTTCTTTCGCGTACGACCTCTCTGTGGAATAGTTTACCAACTAACTCCTACTACTGCTAACTAACTAAATTTTTTCCGGAACGATATGACCTAGGGACCTTCAAGAAAGGAGCTTACTCCTTTCTAAAAAGCCGGCAACGCACCTGCAATGCCCCTGGTGTTGCAGTTGTTCATGGGCGGCGGTAGTCACTTAACATCAGCTGAACCGTATGCCCGTTTGTCCCTTCTCCTATGAAAAAACCAGCCATCTTTTCTATTGAAATTTGGATGTTTTCATATCGAATAAAACTATTATTTACGGATTTTATCGCGTTTAATTAAAACTTTAATTTATTTTTAGTATCCCGACGTTTCGGGTGCTTTACAGCATCCATGGTCACGGGGGGGGGGGGGGGACTAAGATGTTCGACGTCCCAATGTCATAGTTGGTCCGGCCACCTTCAGTTTTTGAATATTAATTTTTGCTCCGATTTACGCAAAACGAGCTTGTAGTATCATGAAGTTTTGCAGTGGTATGCTTGGGTTTGTGTTTAATTTTGTTAATTATAATAATATGTATTATTATAGCAATATACAAGCCCCCATGTGCTCCAGTTGTGGCTGCTAAATTTGCGGCAGTGTCAGCCACAGCCTCCGAAGAAGAGGCTGCCACAGGCATGGAAACAGAGAAGTATCTTTTCGACCCCTCCATAATGCTCACAAATACCAGTGCAAAGAAAAGCCTGCCCGACCTAGAGGAGTTGGCCCGCGAAATGTCGATACATAGTAACAGAGAGCTTGGCCAATAAAACGAAATAAATCTCCAGGCCGTTGAAAAGGTAGCAGACCGTTCTCGCAACCTAAAAGGCAATTTCCTTAGGGGAATAAGGCTAGCTGTGCGTAATATAAAAGCGGTGGCCGAAGAACTTGCGCGAAGGATTACGACAAGCGATAACATCACAAGACTTGAAAAGGAAAACGCGGAATTGCGACCACAGCTAGCCAGCCTTGCGGCTAAGACGGATGAATTAACGAAAATTTATGTCCTCCGCAAGCAGGAGACACCGAACACAGAAGGCACATCTAACCAACCGGTTCTAGCACACCACAAGGCCAAGCACGGAGAGTGGGAACTCATGGAGTGCATTGGGTCCCTAATAGAAGAAAAGCTAGCTATGTTTGAGGCCAAGATATTTCCCGATGGGGTAATTCGACCTCCACTGGCAGGTGCGAGTCAGCTGTGGACACATTCGCCGCATTCGCTGTCGTAACCTAAGCGGCCATCACCACCTCTGCAATCGGCTCTATCGACGCAGCCGCAGAAGACGAAAAGACAAAGGTCGAAGAGGAAAAAGAAACCTACCTTCCCACCGTTGGCCGATCTTCCTCCGGTTACTGCGACGGTATCGAATAACCCGGTACCGCCCAATGTCAGTTCATGGGTAGAAGTGGCTAAAAAGCCCAAAAAATCAAGGGTCACCGAAAAGCGGATCGCCACGATCTCATCACCTTCCGGTACTCCGAAAGAGAGGCAGGAAAACAAAAAAGTATTGCGTGCACCAACATCTACGGCCGTAACATTTCCGGTATTAGAAAGCTCCTCTGTTACCTACGCAAAAGTAATGGAGGTAGCAAAGGCCAAAATACACTTGGCTGATTTTGGCATTGAAACAGTCCGACAGAAGAGGGTGGTAACTGGAGGAGTCCGGCTAGAAATTAAGGGTCCTGATTGTGGTGCGAAGGCGGACAAGCTGGCGGCTAAAATGCGTAATGTTCTCTCTGACTTGAACGTGCGAATCAATCGACCAATTAAAACGAGCGACGTTCGACTGAGGGACCTCGACGACGCCGTCAGCACTTCGGAGATTGCGACGGTAGTGGCTGAGGCAGGAGATTGTACGGTGGATCATATAAAAGTCGGGGAAATCCGCCGAAATCCCACTAGCATGGGGACATGCTGGGTGCGGTGCCCAGTCACTGCAGTCCACAGAATTGCGGCTGTTGGGCGACCGCACGTGGGTTGAGGGTCTGCTTGAGTTGAGTTACTGTAGCCCAGACCCATGCATTGTTTTCGGTGCCTAGAAAGGGGGCTCGTTGCCAGCAAGTGCTCTAAGTGATACAAATAGAGGCGCACGTAGTTATGCCTGTGGAGAGAATGGGCACAGGGCAAAACGTGCACTGCTCCGGCACTCAAATGTCCTCTGTGTTCTGTTCTAGGGCGTTTTGCTGGCCACAGATTAGGGAAGAAGTGGATTTCACCTCCCAAAAGAAAGGGAAGGAAAAATGATCACACAACTGCACTTACCAGCAAGGCGGCCACATCCACTTCCGTTGCCGCACCGAGTGTAAACTCGGCTATGGAGGTGGCTGAGATACAAATTCACACCGCATAAAGTCCTCCGGGGCGATCTGAACTACTACTGTAACGCACAGCATCTGCTTATGCAAACAACTGCGGAGTGGCGGGTTGCCCTTGCAGCAAGCAGTAGCAGAGCCCTATGCCGTCTCCGACCATCCTCGCTGGTTTCGTGCCGAATCTGGCTCCGTTGCCATCTACTGGGGGGATAGAGAGGGTGCCCCACCCTGCAGTCTATTGAGAAGAGGGCAGGGCTTTGTTGCAGTGCAATGGGGACCCCTGGCCATCGTGGGCTGCTATGTCTCTCCTAATAGGTCCCTTGCCGATTACGAGGCGTACTTAGATGAGGTGGCGAAATGTGTTTGCGAGTGTCAACCTCGTCCCTTGATCGCTCTAGATTTTAATGCCCACACAAGGGCATGGGGCAACTCTAGAGACTATCCGAAGGAAGACAGTGATGGTATGGGCGGCTGGGCTTGACCTCCGATTAATGAATCTGGATTCCGTTAGCACATGTGTGCGGTGGCAGGGGAGTCCATTGTGGATCTCACTTGGGCAACTCCTTCTGCAGTGCATATGATGTCGAGCTGGCGAGTGGTGGAGGAGGCGGTCACATTGTCTGACCACCGCCACATCGTATTCGATGTCGTACTTTGACAGCTCGACCATAGCCCCAGACGCCGAGAGAGCAGCCCACCGCAGCGTTGGTGTCTCAAGCGGCTCGATCGAGACAAGCTCGAAGCCGCCGCTGTCGTCACGTCCTGGCCAAAAAACGCCGGGAAGTTCAGTCCGAACCTGAAGTGGAAGCGAACTGGTTTGGAGGTACGATGACGCAAATTTGCGACCTGTCGATGCCCAGAACCAGTCACTCCAAGCGCAGAGCAGTGTACTGGTGGTCAGCAGAAATCGCACGACTCCGTGCGCTCTGCTTGCGGTGTCGGCGCCAGTACACTAGAGCCCGAAGGAGAAGAAGGCGAGCTCCGCCTGAGGAGACAGCCAGACTCTATGGGGCATACCGAGCGGCTACAAAGGCGCTACAATTAGCTATTACCAATGCCAGGTCTCGGTCCTGGAAAGAGCTTCTGCAGGGACTCGACAAAGACCAATGCGGGCGTCCGTACAGGATGGTGCTAGGCAAGCTCCAGCCCTTGTCGCCCCCTTTGACGGATCTTTCGATCCGGATTTTCTGGGAAGAGTGGGTGACCGTCGAAGATCTGGGCCGAGCCGTTAGCCGCTTGAAAGTCCGAAACACAGTACCGGGGCCTGACGGAATCCCGGGCCGTGCCCTAGTGCTGAGTCTGGTTACCCTGGGAGTCAGGCTCAGGCAACTGTTTACCAGGAAATCAAACGTGGGGTTCCACAGGGATCGGTGCTGGTTACTGGAACCTCGCATACGATGCCGTTCTTCAAGTCGACGTTCCCGATGGCGTAAATATTGTGTGCTATGCCGACGACACATTGGTGATCGCCAGCGGCATAAGTTTCGAGAGGGCCAAGGAGCTCGCCGAGCTTGGGGCGGGAGTCGTTGTCGCCAAAATCCACGAGTTGGGCTTAGAAATAGCACCTAACAAAACCGAGGCTCTATGGTTTCATAAATTACCACGGGGCAGGGAACCACCCAACTCGTGCGTTCGCGTGGGTGGGTCTGAAGTCAGAGTGGGGAGGTACATGAAGTACCTAGGCCTCCACCTGGACAGTCGCTGGGGCTTCGAAGAACATTTCGAGCGCCTAGTCCCCCGGATTGAAAGGGTGGCGGGTGCTATGCAGAGACTGCTACCCAATTTTTGCAAATTCAGAAGGAGGCTTCTGAGCAAGATCGGGAGAGGGTGGATTCCGCTCAGAGACGACGTCACCAAGGCGTTAGTCATGGCCCTCCTCTTGAAAACGGTGTTCTCCTACCAGAAACGGGGCCTCTGGGGTTGCAGGCGCTCGGAGCGAGGGCCTCGAACGCCTAGTTATGTAACCCCCGAGGAGGACGATGACTCGGAAGTGGTCTCGAGGCATCGTGGTAGCACTGCAAGGGTGCTGGGGGTATCAGGTATTGCCCCTGGAACGTGCTATTAGTGTAGCAAAGCGTTGGAGGGGCTCCGGTTGCGTTCCGAGCGAAGATCTCGGGACCCCTCATATACGCTGATGGTGACCACCGTGGGTTTTAGCCGATAGGAGTCCGACATAACCTTCTCGTTGCCCCTGCAACGAATGGTATCCATGAGGACTTTCCCACGAAAAGAAAAAAAGGCCTATAGACACCCAAAATTATCTTCGATTAAAAACCAAAATACAAATGCCTTGTCACCCCCGCGGAAGATCGCCGGCTACCGTTACTCACCGTACGAAACACAGCAGCATTATGGTGCTATTTTACGCTGGTATTTTGTGAAGGCGTGGTCTTTCCCCGGTCGAGCCAAGCTATTCGTGCTACAGCCGTCGTACAGCTACAGCGTGGCTCTACCACGTGCTAGATATCAGAAGCCTATATTAATCAATATTTATTTGTATTAAAAAAACAAAAGCAATGTCCTTTGTTCATATAGCGGCAGATACTCTCACACGTCTACAGTTACAACAGAAGTGATGTGCGCTGGACTAGATCGTATTAGAAATGAGATAACTCGAGTTACAAAAACAATGATCAGTGTCAGCGAATGTCGGCTTGGAGCAACCGAAATCGGATTTCTATCGTTAACAAAGGATTCAGATACTTAAGCACTTTCTTATTTGCGCAAAAAATTGTGTTAATATTAACGATAAAAGCTAGACCGAAACATGATGCAATTCTTGGGCCTCTTTCTTTTTTTTTAACTTCGTAATCACATAAGTGTTTTGGTCATTGGATGACTAAACTATTAATTTAAAAAAAAACAATCTTAAAGGCGACTGCTGATAATGAGGTCCCGGGTTTGAATCTCGGTTCGTGCCAAAATCAGTCATTGGGTTTTTTGTCAAGAAATTCTCAGTAGTCTCAGTCTCAGCTCGAAGTCAACAGGAAAGGCGGCGGTGTTTCACCCCCTGGTTCGGAAAGCACGTAGAGCCGTTGGTCCTGCGTCTGATCTCTGTACAGTCGTATCGTGTTACCATCTCATGTTAGACTGATGAGGTGGATCACTACAGGTACGAGGAGTTTGGAACTGCAATCAAGGCCTGCTGAACGTGGAAGCTGGACTGTGTACAAGTTGCTAAAGAAAGTTCACATCTTGTAATTTAATTGGGACTATTAATTTATTGCATTTATTTTTTAAATTTTTCAATATCGCCTTTCTTGAAGAACAAACCACCGCATTTATCCTTCACGCCTCCGGAGTAGTGCTACCATGGAGGACGAAATTAAAGACATTCTGAAGGACTGCAAGTACCGATTTTGCACCCGCATTCAGCAGCTCCGTCGTAGTTCCATCTTCGCCTAGGGGCTCGCCATTTTTAAAGTGCTAGAGAGTTATTCAAATCTCACTCAGACTGACGTACGGAATATCATCGGAAAAGTGTCGGGTAAGACTTGCTCTCGGATTGTTACTTACACTTGCCCTCGAACGCCTAGTTATGTAACCCCCGAGGAGGACGATGACTCGGAAGTGGTCTCGAGGCATCGTGGTAGCACTGCAAGGGTGCTGGGGGTATCAGGTATTGCCCCTGGAACGTGCTATTAGTGTAGCAAAGCGTTGGAGGGGCTCCGGTTGGTTTCCGAGCGGAGATCTCGGGACCCCTCATATACGCTGATGGTGACCACCGTGGGTTTTAGCCGGTAGGAGTCCGACATAACCTTCTCGTTGCCCATGCAACGAATGGTATCCATGAGGACTTTCCCACGAAAAGAAAAAAAGGCCTATAGACACCCAAAATTATCTTCGATTAAAAACCAAAATACAAATGCCTTGTCCTTCATCTTCGCATTGCAGCTTCATCCTACGTCTGACAGCCATGAGATAAAGAGTGTAATTGGAGAGTTTATGTGTTCTTCTACAGCGGGTCTTGCAGAATCTAGTTCCGACTACCTGGACTATTTCCACGAGCTTGTCATTCATATCGTCCACTGCATTACAGACTTCTAGGCACTGAAAACGACTTTGTAACTCGAGATGAAAGTTCTTGGACTTTGGATTAGAGCAAGAGGGGGATGGATATTTGAAGTAATGGAAGACAATTCAGAAAACTGATGAAAAAATATACTCATAGTGTCAAGGATCGATGATAACACACAAAAATTACATTAAGAGGTTCCGTTACACACACACACACACACACACACAGACACATATATATATATATATATATATATATATATATATATATATATATATATATATATATACGCAAAGTTAATAAAAGCGTGTTAAAACGGAACTCAGTGCAACGCAGAGCCAAGAGACTAATAGGAGATAAAAAGCTTATAGAAACTAAGCTTTACAGCTTAGCTCACTGCCGCCAAGTTGTTCTTTTTTTGGTCTTCTACAGATTGTACGAGTGTAGTATTACACGAGTCTCGTACTTCAGAGAGTGTGCTCATGGGTTTCGTAAGCTCATATGCATGAGCATCACATGCATACACACTCACAAGCATGACTTACCTTACACGGTAGGGGATAATCATGATATAGTATTATTTGCTGATGATACTTCATTAATTTTTAATTTAAAACGACAGTTATTAAATTACGACGAAGTAAATAATGCTATAGCTAAGTTAGTCAATTGGTTTAATGTTAATAATTTGCATTTAAAAGGAACTAAAACTAAATGTATGAAATTCGTAACTCCTATTGTCAAACATGATAAAACTAATGTAATTTTGAATGGGGAAGAAGTGAGTCTTGTTGATACCACCATTTTTCTTGGAATCACACTGGACGCAAAGCTTCAATGGCTCCCCCACATATCAAAACTAGCTATGCTGTAAAAAGGTTAGAACTCTTACCAGTGTTAAAACAGCTAAAATAATTTACTTTAGTTATTTCCCTATAGCAAATTAGCATGCTATTTTGCTATGGTCCCTTGCTATGGTCCCCATAGCAAATTAGCATGCTATTTTGCTATGGTCCCTTGCTATGGTCCCCATAGCAAATTAGCATGCTATTTTGCTATGGTCCCTTGCTATGGTCCCCATAGCAAATTAGCATGCTATTTTGCTATGGTCCCTTGCTATGGTCCCCATAGCAAATTAGCATGCTATTTTGCTATGGTCCCTGCTATGGTCCCCATAGCAAATTAGCATGCTATTTTGCTATGGTCCCTCATGCTATTGTCCCCATAGCAAATTAGCATGCTATTTTGCTACGCGACTGACACTGAAATTATATTTGTTTTACAGAAGAGGGCAATCTATGATTTAAAATCTCGTAAAGAGTCGTTCAGACAAAATTTTAAGGAAATGAATGTATTAACTCTGGCCTCTCAATACATTTATGAAAATGTAATGTACGTACACAAAAATAAAAGTAGTTTTACAAAAATAAGTGATATTCATTCTGTAAATACTAGGAACAGACACAAGCTGGTAGTACCAGTTACTCGACTCTACCGAGTCAGTAATTCATTCTTGGGGCGACGTACACGCTTTTACAACAAAATCCCAGAAAATAGCCTAGCTTACTTGTACTACCAAAGGTATGAACAAACTACGCAAAAGCATTACTTTTGAAGGAGCACAGATGTATAATAAATTGCCTTGTAATATAAAAAATGTAAGCTCATTTAGTAGTTTTAAGTCTCAGCTGTCACAATACGTAATTGAACATTTTTCACCAATAAATTGAGGCTATGAAGTTACTGACTGAGTGTTCGGCGACCATTAGAATAAGTATACTAAAATGTAATTATTATTTTCATGTAAGTGGCTTTGTTTGTCTTTTTTGAAAATAAAATTTCTCTAAACTCAAAATATACAAAATTTGTCATACCCAAAGTTCAAAAATTTTATTAAACTAAGTTTGTATAAAAAGGGTTATTATAATAATATTAAGGAATTTATGAATGATAATAACCCCTGGGAAGGGTGATCGCTACTAAGCTATTTCTAATTTATCTTGTGTTGTTAATTGTAAACATGATTGTAAGCTATTATTTAAAAAAATAGTCCCGCTGGGTTTCTTGCTGGTTCTTCCCAGGACAGAGGTTTTTTTTACGAACCAGTGGTAAATGAAAAAATTGACTTTCAATAAGTATTGTTTATAATCTACATTGAATAAAAAAGTTTCTGTTGCGGTTTCATACCACCATCTCCATTCTCCTATCGGAGTACCAGATGTATTGCAGGTTACCATCCACACTTGATTGATATTTCGAATATACGCACTAAGCGCTAGAAGTCATCTTTCATAATGCACCCAGCGAGGAGTGGAATGTCCTACGTTTTTTATTCCGTGTACCTATAAACTGATCCTCTTCAAGGTGCGAGTTTGCTCAGGAAAAGCCTATTACTGGCTTCTCCTGGGCAAACTTTTCACGTGGTAGAGCCACGCTGCAGCTGTATTAATTGTATAGTTGTAACACGAATGGGTCGTCTCGACCGGGGAAGGACCACGCTCTCACAGAATACCAGCGTCAAATAGCAGCTTAATGCTGCTGTGTTTCGTATGGTGAGTGTAGAGAAACGGAGACGAGACCTTTTTACTGGAAAAGAGGCATTCCATCTTAGTCCTCAAGGTTGACAACGCATCTGTATTTTGATTCGCAAACGAGGATAGATGTAGATGTCTATGGGCCACAGCAACCACTTACCATCAGGTGGGCTGTGTGCTCGCTTGTCACCCTTTTACTATTAAAAAAAAAAAACTCGCTCCATCGTAGACCTCATCTTTGCACCCAGGTTAGATGGAGGTCTAGAGAGAACCCGTTTTTAATTTAAAAAAAAATTGTCCGTTCGTCTGTCCGTTTGTTAAGTTGAAATGAATATAGGACTAAGGTTTACTTGGAGGTGTAAAAAATTCTAAGCCAACGCAAAAAGTAGAGTCATTTATGAATAATGTGACATGTCATGTATGATATCTAAATGTGCTCTCTGCGTTAAAACTGCGTGTACCAAATAATTACGTGTATTCTCGTCGCCGTTCCCGGTCACTCCTCGTACCCGTCGCCTGGACGAATTTCCACCATTATACCATTATATAATACACGGTGTGTACGTGTTAAAGGTAATATTTATATGTAGACGAAATTCATAATTGCAGCATAAAAATGTGTTGAAAATTGTAACTTCTTTAATTAGTATTTTATTTTATATTCATGTTGATATTTATTAATATTTATGTGCCAGTAGTTTTCTTACATATACGTTACTTATAGCGTCGTATTGGTTAATAGAACTGTAATGATGTTATTATCATGTACGAGTAGGTAACAAGTAAATAATTTTGACAGTCGCAAAATAACTAACAAAAATCGTGGTAGTTCAGCTTGTTGTGAATTTCACAGTACGTGGCAACCCGGGTTCGATCCACGCCGGCACCAATGAAATCGTTAATTGCAATTTAAGTGCTGATTTATCTCGTAATCGGTAGTGAAGGAAACTACCTTAAGGAAACCTGCATAACTGAGAAATAAAAAGGATCGAAGACCTAATCTGAGGTTCACCAAGAATCATTGGGGCAGCGCGGTGAACATTTCCTTGCCTTAAAGCCCTCATAGAAGTGAGAAGGGCTTAGGAGTGGGATGTAGGTGCATAGACTAGAACTTTAACTTACTTTTTAACCTTACTAATCGAAATCCTCAGAGCGTGAGTCCTATACGCACTTATCCGATTTTTTATCAAAATACTGGCATAGTTTATTTATTTTATTTGGAACACCAACAGCTTTTATACATTTTACATATAACAAAATTTTAAATTTAAATTGCTGTTAAAATGTAATGAAACATGCGTCCAATATTTTTATCACCAATTTTTTTTAAGAAAAAACATTACCTCCACACTATGATTCTCTCATGCATTGTGGGGGCAGATTACATTCATGATAATGAGTTTCACAGAGACATATATCTTGTTTTAATAATTTCTAGGGCACTTGTTCCGTCCAGGATTCGAACCTGCAGCCTGTAACTCCTTGCTCAGCCACTGCGCCATGGAGCCGTAAAATAATCAAAAATATGCTAAATTTTTTTGTCTATAAAACAGCTTAACATTAATTAGTGTTCGCCGTTTTTTTCCTTTTTGAACCTTATTTTAAAGCGGCAAAAAATGACACGAAATTTTATTTCTTATGCCGATTAAAAAATATATTTAATTTCTTTACCAGGTGCTATTTATTAAAATAATTAGTTAATTTAAATATAATTAAAGAAAGTTTTTCAGTCTAATATTATACAAAAACTTTCATTTCAAAAATGCTATTTCAAGTTCCAGTTTCTAGGTCAGAATGCGCTTATTTGAGTGTCTAGGTCAGAGTTTCTCAAAGTTGTGTTATGCAAACACCTGAGGGATCGCCGAATGACTGTAGGATAGTCGCGGTAACAGTTATGTCATGATGGCGGACTGACTGGTTCACGCGTGCTTAACATAATAAATTATAATGCAGGTCGTTTGTTTTATTATTATTTAGGGACCTGTAAACAACTACACGGAAGAGAAATCCTAAAATTTAAATTTAGTGAAGCCAAAACTTCCAGCCTCAAATAATTTATCTCAAAAGTAAGAGATGTGAAGAAGGATTTAGTACATATGCAACAAATATAAACTATATAAAAAAAGGTAAATTTTATTTAAGCAAGAGATCGGCAATATCGAACTATTTAAAAACATTGCAATGTAGTCATAAACAACTAAACACAAAAAAAAACAACTGTTTAACATTTTAGTTTTGATTTTAAACAATTACATTATTTTGATTTTTTTCTTTTTTAGTGTGTTTGACTCATAAGCTTTTTAATTACTTTGTTTCTAAAGGAGTTAGCACGATTATTAAATATGTCAATGTCCCAAAAGTAATAATTATAATTATGCATTAGGCAATATAAGGCGCTCTTTGGCATTGGTTTAAACAAGGGAAGGGCAAAGGTTTGACGTGAGCATGTTGATCTTACATGTGATCTAATAGTTTTTTTTGTTTTTGTTATTACTATACTCTATGATAAACGGGCGACAAACCTTCACCGTATTTGATTGCGGATAAGACGTTACATACTTTCAATGGTATAGGGTCCGCTTAAACCGTTGTACTGGCGGTGTTAGAACATCCACTAACCCATATCGTCCCGGCGGTTTTTGAGCAGCGACAGAGGGACATTGAAACAGGAGATGGGCAGCAGCAATAGAAACCTGTGGTTGGCAACCCGCGTGCTGAGCGTGGTAGCTATGGGAAAATCCATCCTATGAGGCAATCCATGAGGGAAGGCCTATGATCAGCAGTGGACTTTTATAGTCTGCAACGGAATGGAATAGAGGGGCCACTTAGTTACTCGTTATTTTGTCATCATCACACTAATTACAAAAATATTGCTCTATGTGACTGCATATTTTTTCAAAGTCAATGTCAAATATTCAATTATAACATTATAACAATTTTTATCTGTTAAATATTAATCTAATTTATAAAGTGCTTTTACATACGCTTTAAATTTATGCAAAAACTGGGTCTGGAAATGATTGGGGGTCATTGTAGAAGCGTGCTCGTCGCGACCCCTGCCAGCCCTTTTCAGGGCTGCAATTCTACGCAGCTGCGCACCCATGCAAACGAGGGTTAGGGCATTCGACAAGGCGATGCACACCAGCTCGTCCCCGTTGGTGTGGAATGCAGCGTGCAAAGCGGCGATGGGGACCGCCACCTGTCATGCACAATCTGACACGGCGGAAGGTGGAGAACGGAGTGCAGAGTTGGCACGTGGAATGTTAGAGGGGGAGGGGACATAAGAGATAAGACGAATGAGTTGATCGAAATAATGAAAGAAAGAGAATTAGATGTCGTGTGTACGTCGGAGACCAAACGGAAAGGCAGTGGTATTGAAGAGCTCCCTTGCGGGACGTTAGCTATATGGTCCGGAGTCCCGGTAAGCGAGAACGCCTGCCAGGGAGTGGGGGTGCTGTTGTCGTCCCGGTTGGTCGATCTTATGACTGAATATAAGGTTGTGCACTCAAGACTTCTCTGGGTTCGCTTTAAACTGGGACTGACGAAGTTATTCCTTTTGGCTGTTTATGCGCCGGTAGCTTCGTCGTCCGGGGCTGAGCTGGATGAGTTTTGGGAGAATGTAAGAGAAGTTCTAGATTTGGTTAAGGGAAACAAAAGAACTGTTGGTTATGTGGTGATTTGAATGGATGGGTAGGTATCGTTCGACCAGGGTACGAGTCGGTGCTTGAAAAGTTTGGCGATAAAAGGGTTAATGATGCTGGCAAACTTATACTGGCTGTATGCAAGGAAAAGGGTCTTCTTGTGACAAACACTATGTTTAATCACAGGAAAATCCATATGTACACTAGAGAAAGAAAGAATGAGAGAAGTATGATTGATTTGTTCCTGGTGGATGACCGACTGCGAAAATAGGTGGTGGATACACGAGTGTTCAGGGGTGCTGACCTGGGAACGGATCACTATCTAGTAATTACTAGATTTAGGGGTTTGCTCGCGGGTTGGTGCTACCGGACGGCAGTAACAGAACCACAGTCGGTCTGTCGCTTCCGAAGCTGGAAGCTTCAGAAAGCGGATACTAAGGACAAATATCACACGAGGGTAGCCGAAAAGCTTGACACCATCGATAGCAGAAAAGAATGTGTGGAAAGAACATGGCAGAACCTTAGGGATGGAATGGTAAGTGCAGCGGAAGAAGTATGTGGAACGACAAAAAGAAAAAGAAGAGACGCAGGGTGGAATGATGAAGTGAGAGAAGCTGTAAAGAAGAAGAAAAAAGCATGGTTAGACTACTTGGCCTCTAGTAACGATAAGCATATAAGAGAGAAGATGAAAGAAAGATATAAGCTGCAGAAAGTTCATGCGAAAACATTGATTGAGGAAGTACGTGAAAGGTGTAGAATAGAAGCGGACGAAAGGTTGTCGTACAACTTTAAGGAAAACTCCAAAATCTTCTGGAAAGAGGTTGGAAGGTCCCGGAGTGATGTGACAGTCTTAAGAATGAATAAAGTGCTTTAAAAACCAATGACGTGCCCTCAGAAAAATCGAACATCATGCAGCAATGGAGCGAAATTTATAGAGAAATGTATGCGTGTCATGATCTTAGTGAAGGATCCGGGGGTGACGCCGTGACTGGCACGCCAAACACGGATCTCGATGACACTGAGATTATCAGCATGAAAGAGATTGAACGTGCGATTCGAAGTTTGAAATGTGGTAAGGCTGCGGGACTAGACAGAGTTACTGCTGTATGGTCAAGTACGGTGGGCCTCGCGTCTGTGACAGCTTCCATCTGCTGTGCAATTTGTGCTGGCGGACGGGAGGTGTCCCGGGTGACTGGCGATCCGCGGTCATTGTGCCTTTATATAAAGGTAAAAGTTCACATTTTGACTGCGGGTGCTATCGGGCGATCAGCTTAACCATTTTAGCAAGTAAAGTTTACTCGAAGGTTTTGACACGTAGGATGCAAGAGAAATCGGAAAGATTATTATGGTAGGCACAATGCGGATTTAGACCTGGAAGAGGATGCACGGATCAAATTTTTTCTCTCCGCATGATCACGGAAAAGCTTCTGGCTGTTAACCAGAGGATTTTCTGTGCTTTTGTGGATCTGGAGAAAGCATTTGATAAGGTTATAAGGAAGAAAATGTGGGAACTGTTGCCGGAATATGGTGTGGATGGTCGATTGTTAAGGGCTGTGCAGTCACTTTACTATGACTGTAAAGCCTGTGTGCGGATAGGGCATGACCTGTCACCCATGTTTAGCGTCCAAGCGGGCGTAATACAGGGTTGTGTCATGTCATGTGTATCTCGACAGCTGTTTACAGAAGCTGAAAAATTGCTGTTTGGGAGTGAAATTGGGTGACATTAAGTATGGTATGACATTAAGGGTGGTAAATGGTCAGCTGTATGTTGATGATGGATTGCTTATTGCACCATCAGAAGCAGAACTGCAGGCATTAGTCACGTGTATGAAAGAGGAATGTGAAATTAAAGGTCTCCGTTTGAATGCTAATAAAACTAAGATTCTGGTATTTGAAAAGGACGAAGAGAGAACGAAATGTGAAAAATGGGTAAATCAGGAATGTCTAGAACAGGTAAATGAAATTGTATACTTGGGAAGTGCTTTCAGCCGGGATGGAAGATGTGATTTAGATGTGGACAGGCGTGTCGCTGCCGGGAACAAAGTCAATAGTGCCCTGAATTCGTTAGTCAAAAGGCAAGGCGTAGTGAAGAGTGCACGCCTTGCAATACATCACGCAGTGTTGGTACCGACTTTGTTATATGGCAACAAAATCTGGGTATGCCAGAAGAAGCATATAAGCAAGTTAAATGCAGTGGAGATGCGATCTCTTTGTGAAATGTGCAGCGTTACCATAGCCGACCGAAAGCGAAACAAAGAGATTCGCAATATGGCAGGATTGAAAGATGACCTTATCACAAAAATTGATAGGGGCGTACTCCGTTGGTTTGGGCACATTGAGCGTATGAGTGAAGACCGAATGGTGAAGAAAATATATAGCGCGAAAGTAAATATTAAAAGGTGTCGAGGTAGGCCGAGACTAACTTTCGAAGACCATGTGAGCAAATTACTCGAAGAGGGGAAGGTCAAGAGTACTCGAATACCTAGACGTGCATGTATGAAGAAGATAATGAACCTGAAAGAAGCGAAAGAGGTATGTAATGATCGTGACACTTGGCGATCTGTTCTCTCTGGCTACCCCGTTAGGGATTGTGCATGAAGATAAGTAAGTAAGTAAATTTATGCAAAGACAAATCAGCATTAATACAGGGAATCTTGTTACCAATAGATACTCATCTTCTCAACACGTGGTAAAATTTAAAAAATTGTACAACTGACTTTAATATAAATAAAATGAGAACGTCATCAATGTATTCCAAGCCATTTTAATACGTATTATTAAGCATAACTCAAAAACGACTGGTCAGATCTTGATCAAATTTATATGGGACCACATGAGGAGCATCAGCTTCAAATAATTTAGAGATTCAGATATAGGTCTTTAATACATAAATCCGTAATCCATAAAAACTCAGGTAGGCAGAGACTACGGACTTCCACTTGACACGATCCTGATACACCTCATATATCTACGCACACACGCTCGTCGGTTAAGGGTACTCCTAATTTGGCCCATTTTCAATATATCACCAATTTGGTCGATAAACCTTCGTCTAGGGCGTCCCTTTCCGACTCTACTGTTCACATTTGTAATATAAATTTGTTTTCTCACTCTTTCCTCGTTCATTGTTTCTACATGATTACACCATCGAAACATTCCTTTCTTAATCCTGGTCACAACATCAAATTGCAAACCACACTTTTTTCTTATCACACAATTTCTCATCCTGTCATTCAGAATCAGCCCCATAATCTTGCTGAAAAAAATAGTCGGAATTCTTTGTGTGTGCAGCTGAGCGGTGAGAGTATATTCGCTACACGGTGCTACACAGCGACAATGGAACAGGTCAATTTTAATGTGCAGTCATTGTTCACATGCTCACCTGTTGAAGACTGCATCTCAATTGTAACCAGAAGGCTGGAAGAAAACAACGTGCCCGTAGAATGTGCAGTATTACTCGGACACTGCATACATCTGGATACCTATAGTGGAAGGAAGAGTTCTGCAATCGAGTAGATGGTGTCGCGATGGGCTGACATATATCTCCCATTGGCGCCCATATATTCATGAAAACTTTGGGAAGAAAGGCCTGCTTACTTCTCCCGTAAATCAAAGATACCACAAGCTGTATATAGACGACACTTTCACAATACTTCCTTTAGATAAAGTAAATGCATTTTTAGACCTTCTTAATTCCATAAATTCAAAAATTCAGTTCACAATGGAGTTAAAGGCAAACATTTTTTTAGCTTTTCCAGATGTATTAGTATTTCCTAATCCTGAAAACACCTTTAGTCACACTGTGTACAGAAAAAAGACCCATACAGATAGATATTTAAATGATGATTTTCGCCACCATCCTTCACAGTTAGCTACCGTGGATAAGTATTTGTTTCAGGGAGCACGAGGGAGTTGTGACAGTAAACACATGGCCGCGGAGTTTCAACATTTCAAGCAAGTTTTACACGATGGCAAGATTCCGGTCCCGCGGCTACGTCACAGTAAACAAGCGAAGCCGGCCACAGTCGAGCGTGTGCCTGCTGTATTATCATATGTAAGAGGTGTCACTGATATGATTGCCTATATCTTGAAGCGTGCTTCTATTAAAACCTACTTCCAGCCGCCGAAGAAGATTAGCCAGTTTTTACCATCAGTCAAGTATAATGTCCTTGTGCAAGTACAAGCTTGATTGTGAATGTGGTCTCTCTTATATAGGACGAACTAAAAGATCAATAAAAATTCGCTGTAAAGAACACATAGCTGATGTGAAGAATCGACGCTCTAGGAAATCTGCAGTCTGTGAATACGTACAGGATCACCTCCGTTACTACATCAGATTTAATAGACCAAAAATCCTCGCTAAAGAACACTAATTCCTTCCAAGGATGATTCGCGAGGCTATTGAACTCAAAAAGCATCCTGATTTCAATAGAGAAGGTGACTGGGTGCTACCATTTGCTTGGGATCCTATAATTAACAAAATTAAATCCCAACGCAAGCATACCACTGCAAGACTTCAAGATACTATAAGTTCGTACTGCGTAGATCGGAACAAAAATTAATAATTTTAATCTAGAAGTAGCCGTAGTTAACGATGGCATTGGGACGTCTACGCCAGTGTCCCCCAGTGACCATGGGTGCTGTAAAGTGCATAAAACGATGGGAATACAAAATAAGTTAATACGCGATAAAATCCTTAAAAACTGGCGTGAGCTGTTCATTTCTTTAAAACTATCTTATAGTTTATAGCTCATTTCTGTACACTACAACACGTACGAATTAACTTGAGACTCCGCTGGAATGCGACCCCCTTCCCGGCTCCCCGCACCGCGTCCCGCGCTGGCCGTGCGCGCTCAGTACCGATAGCATTTTTGTTACGGATACGCGTCTCGACTCTAGTTCGATATTTTTGATAATTGTTTGTAGTTTATTTTGGACTTTTGTTTGTTTTTGTTTTACTTGAACGTTATTTTATTTGTTTGTTGTTAATTGCGTTGTTTTATTGTTAAGTTTGGACGTTGTGTTGTGCCGTTTTCTTGTGACGCTTAGAAGTTACTCCGCCTTTTTCATTTAAAAAAAAAAGATGGGAGGAAAGACAATACATAGCCAAGCACGGACACTTGCTCTAAAAGTTGTAAAATTTTTCAAACATGAAAAATCAAATAAAAAGTTTCTTATTCCTGTGGACCAAGCTTTAAAGAGGGCTTGTGCAGCAACAGGCATATCAAAGGCAACACTACTAAGAATGAAAAACGAGGCGAAAAAAGTTCAGTCAATTTCTCAAGACCAAAATGATGATGTCACAGTAGTATCGGAACCATGTACTTCTCAAGCAAGACCAGAACTTAAACTATTGTAGTGATGTATGTAAATAAAAGTCACCACATATAATACACAAAACGTTTATTGTCCACAAGCACAAGAGAGTTTAGAAAGGCGGATAGCATATACAGTGACAGCAAAAGAAAGGAAGAGTTAGCACAGAACAAGATATAGAATTTACACAGAACTTGATATACACAATGAGCATATAATTAAAGCGAGCGAAAGCGTTAGGCCGGACCTGCGCAAAAGTGGCGTGCGTTCTGCGTCGGATACAGCTACGGACTGACTGGACGGGCGTAGCCCGCTCGCGCGCAAGCTGAATGAGGCGTGGCCGTTTGACCTAGATATGGTCGCGCCATAGGTTCAGTGAGTAGTGCTCTCTTGTTGCGGCGCGTTGAAGATACCAGGTTCGGTATGCCTCCACACTATCAACTCCAGGAAAAAAAAGGAAACAGAGCTCAAAAAAAAATTGAATTCGACAATTTTGATCTGTGTGCTCTAAGAAACCTTGTCAACAGTTTCTATATAGTACGGAAAGAAATTCCAACATTGAAAAAGATTTTAACGGCTGCAAAAGCAGATCTAAATTTTCCAGGTACGTACCCATATTTATTGACATTTTTATATGTATTATATATCATACTTTAGGTCATATCATATACAAGGTGACATTTAATTCAAGCATAATCTTGTTAGGGGTGCTAGAACTGGTAATTTGCAACAATTTTATGTATGGACACCCATATGCAAAAGTGAACCATTTCTGAGATATTTAATTTTAAATTATTTTTTGAAAAAATACCACGCGATAACTAAAAATTAAAAATAAAATCTTTATTTTACAGGTGAAAAAACCACGTTACAACGAATACTCATTGACTACTTGGGGTACAAATTTAAAAAATGTAAGAACGCAAGACAAGTCTTAATACAAAAGCCAGACATTGCTGCCTGGAGAGCCCGTTATTTACGAAGGAAGAAAGCAATGAACTTGGGGTGGACAAAAAACCCGTAACTTATTTAGACGAAACATGGATTCACTCCCACTATACCGTGCGCAAATGCTGGCAAAATAACAATGACGCAAGCATTAGAAAAAATGATAATCCAGGACAGCGGTGGATATTGGTGCACGCTGGCGGTGAAAACGGCTTTATCCCTGGTGCCGAATTGCTTTACAAATGCAAAAGTAATGCCGGGGACTACCATCACGAAATGGATAGTAAAAACTTTAAAAAGTGGTTGACAGAAAACTAATCCCAAACTTACCTCAAAACAGTCTCGTCGTTACAGACAATGCTCCCTACCACTCAACGCAGTCTGAAAAACCACCCGTGAGCTCGTCCCTGAAAGGTGAGATGCAGAGTTGGCTTCGGAAAAACAACATTCCTTTTGATGAAAAAATGACGAAACCGGAACTGTACCATATAATACTGCTCAATAAACCACCGAAAAAATATATAGTGGACGAACTCATGAGGGAGCATGGACACGAGGTATTACGGCTGCCACCCTACTATTGTGATTTGAACCCTATCGAATATATATGGAACTTAATAAAACAAAGGGTGGCAGCTAAAAATGTTAACCAGTTTGAAAGGGAAATAGAGGGTTTGACAAGAGACGCAATACAGTCTATAACGGCTTCCGATTAGAAGAAAGAAATTAACCATATCGAAAGATTAGAAAATGAATACTGGGAGAGTGATAGACTTGGAGAAATCCAACAGAGAGAATTAATTATATCCCTCGGAGGGGAAGAATCCAGCTCAGAGAGTGAAAGTGAGGACGATCTAATGGACGGAATAGAACCGATCGAATACAGTGACAATGAATAATAAATATTATAATAAATCCTTATTAATATTCCTTACTTCTATTCCTTGATTTTACATAGTTTGTGCTGTTCCGCCTATCCAAGATTGATTCACTTTCACCCTAAGGTTGCCTGGGAGAGATTGCTTTTTATCAATAATGTCGCCTGTTATGCTTTGTATTTTTATTGTGTACGAATCTGTAACACTTTTTATAGTGCAATAAAGTGTATAATAAATAAATTAATAATATTATAAATGAGAAAGTGTGTATGTTTATTTCTTTGTCCTTCCTTGACGCGTTAACTAAAAATAATATTATATATAATGATTTCTTATATTTACGCGAACACTACACATTGAAATAATACTAGTTTTTACGGAATTTATCGCGTATATTTAACTTTTTAATTACCCGACGTTTCGAGAGCTTTACAGCACCTATGGTCACGGGAAGGACTGAGATGTTCAACGTCCAGCTGTCATAGTTAACCGCGGTTACCATAGATTAAAATTTAACTTTTGTTCCGATCTACACAGTATGAACTTATGGTATCATGGAGTCTTGCAGTTGTATGCTTGGGTTGGGATTTAATTTTATTTATTATAGGATCCCAAGCAGATGGTAGCACCCAGCCATCTTCTCTATTGAAATTAGGATGTTTTTTGATTTCAATAGCCTCGCGAATCATCCTTAGAAGGAATCGGTGTTCTTTAGCGAGGATTTGTGGTCTATCAAATCTGATGTAGTGACGGGGGCGATCCTGTACATGTTCACAGACTGCAGACTTCCCGGAGCGTCGATTCTTCACATCAGCTATATGTTCTTTGACGCGAGTTTTAATGGATCTTTTAGTTTGTCCTATGTAGGAGAGACCACATTCACAATCAAGCTTGTACACTCCTGCATCTTGCAGAGGGACGTTACACTTGACTGATGGTAAAAACTGACCAATCTTCTTCGGCGGCTTGAAGTATGTTTTGATGGAAGCGCGCTTCAAGATGTAGCCAATCTTGTCAGTGACTCCTCTAACATATGGCAGTACAGCAGGTGCACGCTCGACTGTGGCCGGCTTCACTCGTTCTCTGTGACGTAGGCGCGGGACCCGAAGCTTGTTGTCATGCAAAACTTGCTTGACATGTTGGAGCTCGGCAGCCAGGTGTTTACTGTCAATCTGGACGTAAAATGGATAATACCTACGTGCGCCAAATCACCAAAGTTGTATGGGTTACCAAAAATACACAAGCCCAATGCTCTCCATTACGCCCCATAGTGAGCCAAATCGATTCACCAACTTACAGATTGGCTCGACACTTAGCGAAAATACTCTCACCGCTCAGGGGACATACAAGAGCACACATAAAGGATTCCTACCATTTTGTCAGCGAGATTAAAGACCTACGTCTGGCAGACAATGAAACTATGGTCAGTTTTGATGTGCAGTCATTGTTTACATGCTTACCTGTTGAAGACTGCATCTCAATTGTAACTAGAAGGCTGGAAGAAAACAACATGCCCGTAGAATATGCAGTATTACTCAGACACTGCCTTACATCTGGCTACCTATTGTGGACGGAGGAGTTCTACAAGCAAGTAGATGGTGTGGCGATGGGCTCACCTGTATCTCCCATTGTCGCCGACATATTCATGGAAGACTTTGAGGAGAAAGCCCTGCTTACTTCTCCCATAAAATCCAAGTTTCTACAAGCGGTACGTAGACGACACTTTCACAATTCTACCTTTAGATAAAGTAACTGCATTTTTAGACCATCTTAACTCTATAAATTCTAAAATTCAGTTCACAATGGAGTTAGAGGCAAACAATTCCTTAGCTTTTCTAGATGTGTTAGTAATTCGGAATCCTGATAACACCTTGAGCCATACTGTGTATAGAAAAAAGACCCATACAGATAGATATTTAAACGGTGATTCTCACCACCATCCTTCACAGTTAGCTACCGTGGGTAAATCTTTGTTTCAGAGAGTACGAGGGATCTGTGACAGTAAACACCTGGCTGCCGAGCTCCAACATGTCAAGCAAGTTTTGCATGACAACAAGCTTCGGGTCCCGCGCCTACGTCACAGAGAACGAGTGAAGCCGGCCACAGTCGAGCGTGTACCTGCTGTACTGCCATATGTTAGAGGAGTCACTGACAAGATTGGCTACATCTTGAAGCGCGCTTCCATCAAAACATACTTCAAGCCGCCGAAGAAGATTGGTCAGTTTTTACCATCAGTCAAGTGTAACGTCCCTCTGCAAGATGCAGGAGTGTACAAGCTTGATTGTGAATGTGGTCTCTCCTACATAGGACAAACTAAAAGATCCATTAAAACCCGCGTCAAAGAACATATAGCTGATGTGAAGAATCGACGCTCCGGGAAGTCTGCAGTCTGCGAACATGTACAGGATCGCCCCCGTCACTACATCAGATTTGATAGACCACAAATCCTCGCTAAAGAACACCGATTCCTTCCAAGGATGATTCGCGAGGCTATTGAAATCAAAAAACATCCTAATTTCAATAGAGAAGATGGCTGGGTGCTACCATCTGCTTGGGATCCTATAATAAATAAAATTAAATCCCAACCCAAGCATACAACTGCAAGACTCCATGATACCATAAGTTCATACTGTGTAGATCGGAACAAAAGTTAAATTTTATCTATGTAACCGCGGTTAACTATGAAGTGAGTTGAATCACTTCCTGAAGGGTGGTAAATTCGAAACTGGGTAATTAAAGTTAAATATACGCGATAAATTCCGTAAAAATTAGTATTATTTCAATATTATATATATATATATATATATATATATATATATATATATATATATATATAAATATATTATAAAAAATAAATATTTAAAATATATAAAAATGGCAACAGTACATCACTTATTACTTCACCCCTTGCCAGAACATTTTATTTTGTTTTTATTAATAATCTCATGCAAATCTCAAAAATTGCAAATAAAAATATATTACGATGCATTATTTTGCACACCGTACATTGACAATTACGTCATCGGCTCAGGTCGCAAGTTAATTCGTACGAGTTATACAATAAGAATTCACAGAATAGAACGTAGTGGAAATAGCTGCAATAAACTAATCTTGCTGTATCCACATCTGTTGACATTTTATTGCTGCATACACGGCAGAAGTTTTCTTGACAAGGCCTCAGTACGAGGTCCCCATTGAAGCGAAGGGTCAATTGTCATACCAAGAAATACTGTAGGTTCTATTAATAGTAACCTACCATACATTCAGCAAAGAATATTTAATGCAGTGCGTTTTATTGGTATTCAAAGCAAATTGATAGTTGTAAACCATTTCATCAATTACATCGTAAAATAAGTTTCAACCTCTATCAATTTTAAATATTAGAGACATATCATCAGCAAACAATACTGTTTCACATAAGTTTTTAGTGTAGCTTTCTACATCAAGATCATTTATATAACATTAAAAAGAGCAATGGTCCTCATACGGTCCTTAGGATACGCCCATAATTAAGGGTGCTCAAAAAGACTTTCATTAATAACTTAATTTATGTAACCGGTCAGAAAAGTATGATTTTATAAATGGACCCATTTTTTGGGACTACATTTCAAATATAAACCTTATTTTCATCTTTAGGCTGTTTTTTAAGGGTTCACAAACATCTAAATAAAATAGGGCTACGTGTGGCTATAAGTTTGAGAAAGTCTGGTCTAGATGTTAAGCCGAAAAACCGAGGCATTGCAAAAACACTTCACTATGGAGGAGTGCTCATGCGAGCAGCTCGAACTTTATTTAACCGTAAGGAAACGTGTCGGATTCTACTGCAAACAGTAAATGTTACTTTCTTTGACATAAAAATTTCACAATCTGTATTTAGGCTTCGAATTTAGTGTAAAACTGTGTTCATGCCTGGCTTCTTTTCTGGATTTAAATTCAGTTTAGGGAACCGAAGTACTTAAAAAAGGATACAAAAATTGATAAAGCAAGGGTTTTTAATCATACAGGCGTATATTTGTCATGTAGGTAACTAATATGTGTGTGTGTGTGTGTGTGTGTGTGTGTGTGTGTGTGTGTGTGTGTGTGTGTGTGTGTGTGTGTGTGTGTGTGTGTGTTGTGTTAGTGGGTTTGATATAGTATTCGCTGACAGTCATTGATTTTCTAACCTGAACTAAAGAGCCCGCTGTTTTCTTGGGCCGTTAGAGCCAAAAATAGTCCCACTCAATAATTTTTGAACTATCTTAATAATTATGAAATTAGTATATTTATTTATGACATGCAGGAAGTCGATGGATGCAGGCGGCTCAGGACGTGCTTTGTGACGTTACTTGGGGGAGGCCTATGTTCAGCAGTGGACTTGTGAAGGCCTGTAATGATGATGATGATGATGATGATTTATAACATAAGAGTGACAAATAAGCACACATTCCACCTTATTTAAATAAATGCTGTGGCCTATAGACACATAAAATACAGATGCATTGTCACCCCTGAGGATCAAAATAAATCCTCGCTACCAGTAAAAAGGGTTCCGTTCCCTACACAACATATGAAACACAACAGCATTAAGCTGGTACTTCACGCTAGTATTCTGGGATAGTGCTGCATCATAGCTTTACTACCTACTAAAGTCTTATAGTCTATGTATATTGTAATAAAAATTAATTAAACTATATAATATTTTTATATATTTATCACAATTCATGATAAGTTCTATTTTCAGAACAGTTCTACAGTGCCGCCAAGGGCCATGACCCCTCCCCCCTTATTCCGCAACTGGTTTAGTGGCAATCATTTACATTTAAACAACAATAAAACTATGCGTATAAAATTCACAACACTAAATGTTAAGCAATTGAAGACTAATGTGTTTTTAAATGGGGCAGAATTGAGCCTTGTTGACTGCACTGTTTTTGGTATTAGGGGGAATGGAGTAATGATAGTCAGCGCGAAATGATGGTCACTACAAAAAAGAATTAAAAGACGTTAATTATAACCATAGGTACTCGTGTAGTATAGTATATATTGGCGATAGAGTCATTAGCGTGTAATGTGCATGTGTGGGTGACAAATAGTGCTGCACCATACATTGCCTGCTTCAACTTCAATTATCGATACCGATTGCAGTATATTCGTGTCTTCTGATTTTGACGCAGATGATTTAAGTGAATATTTTTACCCAACTACGGCGAATCCAAAAGAGTGTTTACAATTTTAGAAGGATGTATGTATGTTCATCTGATTCCACAGATCTTCTAAACTACTTATTGTATTTTGACAGATTAGATAAAATCCCTTTCGCGGATTTTAAGCTGCATGTAATTATATAAAAACTATTATGGTGGTTTATGGCAGATATATAATGAAACATTGAAACACATTCAATATTAAAGAACTATAATGAAAGTAAAACTCAAAACTTAAAATATCTTAAAGTGTAAATCCTATTCCCCGTGGTATCGTGCCAAGAACGCTGGTTGCGTTTACTACGTGTCAAAGTATCTAGTAAAATGTGTCTTTCAGAATATTCTCGACAATTATGTATATATATAGTAGAAAAGTATATATATAAACATAAACATAAACACTCACGCCTGTCACCCAGAGGGGTAGGCAGAGACTACAGACTTCCATTTGGCACGATCCTGACACACCTCTCTCGCCTCCTTCACATCCATACACCTACGCATGCATGCTCGTCGGTTAAGGGTACTCCTAATTTGGCCCGTTTTCAATAAATCGCCAATTTGGTCGATAAATTTTCGCCTAGGACGTCCCTTTCCGACTCTGCCATTCACTTCTGCAACATAAATTTTCTTTGTCACTCTTTCCTCATCCATTCTTTCCACATGCCCAAACCACCGAAGCATTCCTTTCTTAATCCTGGTCACAACATCATCTTGCAAACCACACTCTTCTCTTATCACACAATTTTTAACCCTGTCATTCAGATTCAGCCCTAACATACTCCTTAACGACCTCATTTCTACTGCATTTATTCTACTCTCGTGCTTCTTCTGCCACACCCAACTTTCACTACCATACGTTAAAGTAGGGACCAACACAGCATTGTGAATTGCCATACGTGCCTTTTTTGACACATTTTGACTCTTCACAATAGAGTGCAGGGCTCCATTTACTCTGTTTCCTGCGTTCACTCGTCGTTCTATATCCTTATCATATCTCCCATCCCTGCTAAATACGCAACCCAAATATACAAACTCATCTACTTGCTCGATCAACTCCCCTTCTATTCTTATTTTTTTTACACATAACAAATCTATTCCTCTATCATACATCACCTCGCATACTTCACCCATTTTATCATTCATTGCTCCACATACATTCAACGTAGCCAGACGGGCCTCTGCAATCCACTTTTCGCCCCTCCGGGAGACAGAACGTGACGGGTGGCGAGCCTCGTCGCCGGTTTTCCTCCCGGAGATTCTTCGCACCCCTGCCCCATTAAAGGGGCGCCGGGAACTCGGGGCCATTTCTTTACTTTGATTCCTCATGGTGCGAATGGGGTGGTATATTTAACGCCGCTACCACGGCGAGGAGCCGAGTCTGTGCTATCGGCTTGTCGCTCATTTAGCACCACCCGGGGGACACGTGTAGGGTGGGCCTAGGATTAGGTGGTCAAAGCCTACGGACGCGAGCGACTTATCCCCCTATATATATATATATATATATATATATATATATATATATATATATATATATATATATATATATATATATATATATAAGGAAATATAGAAGGAAAATCAAGTAGAAGAGGAGAATCAAGAAGCAAAGCAAAAGAATGCAGAAAAAAAAACAATTTATACACGGTAGAGCCACGCTACAGCTGCAGCATACTAATAGTATAATTGTAGTACGAATGGGTCGGCTCGACCGAATACCAGAATACAGACAGAATACCAGCGTAAAATAGCAGCATAACGCTGCTGTGTTTCGTATGGTGAGTTGGTGATTGTAGATAACTGGAGACCCTCAATAGTGTATTTGTGGATGAAAGCCGACAGGAAGCATATATTTATATTTACATAATTAAATACTTTACGCGTTACGCTATACGCATACATATTCACCTAAAGCCAAGTTATTAGTTGCGAATAATTTCAAATAAATATTTTAAGTTTTTACGGATTTTTTCGCGTATATTAACTTTTTTATATACCCGACATTTCGAGTACTTTACAGCACACATGGCCACGGGGACTGAGGTGAGGTGTTCAACGTCCAGATGTCATAGTTAACCGCGGTTACCACAGATTAAAATTTAACTTATATTCCGATCTACACAGTATGAACTTATAGTATCTTGAAGTCTTACAGTTGTATACTTGGGTTGGGTTTTAATTTTATTAATTATAGGATCCCAAGCAAATGGTAGCACCCAGTCACCTTCTCTATTGAAATCAGGATGCTTTTTGAGTTCAATAGCCTCACGAATCATCCTAGGAAGGAATTAGTATTCTTTAACGAGGATTTGTGGTCTATTAAATCCGTGTAGTGACGGTGGCGATCCTGTAGGTGTTCACAGACTGCAGACTTCTCGGAGGGTCGAGTCTTCACATCAGCTATATGTTCTTTAACGCGGGTTTTAATTGATCTTTTAGTTTGTCCTATGCTTTGATTATATACCTGTCTAGATAGAGTGTTGCGCTACAATCGCAACCAAAACAACAGGCCAGATTTGAAGCGCTTGTGTGCTTATTACACACACAAGTACGTGTAACTACTATTGTTTAACAAGCGCGCTGCGTCACCCGGGGGCGAGCTGAGTGATACCAGCTCTTGAATATTTCCCATTAGATTAAGTACTCATTTGACTTTTTAATTTTTTTTCTATATATATTTAATTTAATTTGCCTAATTATAAAATGATAATTATTGTCATGACAATTGTACTTTTAATTTAATTAATTTAATTTTAATTATGTATAATATATTGATTTGGTTACTTATAAAAATAATGATTTAATATGTATATTATGTTAAATAATTTTACAACTTTTTGTCATCTTTAATGTACCATGTTTAACGAATAAACAATATTATTTTTTTTGGTATTTATATAGTTAATTTTGTTATTTATGTACTTTTAGTTATAATTTAATAAATATATAAATGAAAATGATGGATATGCATAAATATCAATAAAATAAAATAAGTACATAAATAAATAAAACCTAACCAGATGGGAGACCTCGTCTGGGGAGACCAAACGGCCGAGGCTTTGATTTTATACTTGTTTAATAAGATAAAAGTTAAACAAAATAGGTTGAATAAAGGAATTATTTCGTAGATTTGTTTTTTATTTATTTTAGTAACAACAAAAAAAATGCTATGAAAAAATATAGAGTAATTTATAGATCAAAAGCCATCTCTTTGTGTTTGTTTTCGGAATAGTTTTCTCTTTGATTTTATTGCCTGGGCTACGTTATCTGATTTATAAATATGGTGACATCTTATTTGCAAATATTTTTCTATTATTAGTCTTAACAGGCTTGTTTGGTGATGTTGACAACAATCACTGATATTTTTGAAATAAGTCTGACCGACAAACTGACTAGTTATTTTAAGACTTATCTGTTCATAATTAGAGGATGTTGTTACTATGTAGCCCTGTTTTATAAAGTCTCTAATGACGTACTCAGAAGCCTTACAAATGTTGAACGCATCTTCCGAAGCATATATAAGACCGCCCTGATCTCGAATACTAACTAATTTATGAAATTGTAATATTTCGTTTGATTTAATGGCCTGAATACAGTTATTACATTTAATCAGTCCACAAATACGTCGAACAACAAACCCTGCTATGTAACCAACTACTTGCTCGAAATAGTCTGTATATTCTGGATTAATTAATAAAGAAATATCAGTCTGTGTTAAAATATCATATGGAGCAGCGCTTACAGTATCACACTCATTGTCATCTTCTGCTTGCGTTTGAGACGTAGTTTCATTTATACATTTGACTGCAGAAGTACATGTTAGGATGCTGACGCTTTCTAAAGGCACACAATTACCAGAATCAACTGCTTTGAGTTCCATGTGACATAGAAGCTTTCTGAAAATTCCCTTAAATTGTCTCGCATTCGGGTTATCGTTGTAACCTCCATGCATTCGTACGGCACCAAAAAATAATTCAATGTGATCTTGACTTAAGCGGTATGTTGCCAAATATTTTAGTTTTTTGGTGGGTATAAGGGAGTCATACAATTTTTTTAAACTCTCTATATCAATTAATATCCCTAGAAAACCGGTAAATATTTGTGATTTTAAAACAGATGTATTGGTTTTTATAATGATTGCTTTTGAATGTTCTCCTTCCTTATAACTTCTTTTTCTAGAAACTTTAAGACTCAATTTCAAGACAAATTCTTTTGCTTTCTCTAATAAATCGAATACCTCCCCTTTATTAAATATTAATAATGGATGGCAAAATCCATGTTGGCTTAGATTTCTACTATTGAAAATATCGAAAACATTATTTATTAACATGATGAACTCTTCCGTATCTTTGCTATCCTCGAAACCTGAGATATTTAATTCCACCCGACAAAATTCTATGGCTTTTGCAACGCTTCTACTAAGCACTTGTGTTGCAAGTTTGACATTCATTATAGAGTTTCTAAAATATAAATGTTTTTTTGTGAGTTTATTAGCTAGATGTAAGCCAGTTTTACTTTGTAAATCACACAATTTTTTTACGTATTCCCATCTTATTTCTTTTTTTATTCTCATTCAAGAAACATTCTTTGGATTCAAAGTGGTTCCTTATTAATTTTATCATGTGGCAGGAATCCAAAAAAAACGACGACATCGTAATTGGCGTAAGAGTGCTTGAATGTAGTTTTTTAAATGCCTCGGATCACATTTAATATCACACCCCAGTATTTCCATTGCGGACAGGTTTGTAGGATGTCCGTCAAAAGTAAGTGACACAACGTCTACTCCTACATCGTTGCATCTTCCAAGAATAATCTTAATAATACTACTTTTTTGAACGCCTGTTAGCCCGTGAACAAGGAAATAGGCAATTGGTAATTTCCAAGGCTCATTAAGTGAGACCAGTATAAAAACGTATGCCTCGGAAGCCATTTTGTTTATATTTTCATCGGGACCAGAACCGATGTCAACAAGCCCGTCGTCTTTATGTGTTTTATTGTTCCAACATTTTTGCTGTCGGATAGCCATTTCATCTGCAATTAGTGCGCAGATAAGGTTTTTTTCAGATTTTTCTCTTTTGGCTTTTAGCGTTTGAAAGGCATCTTCAGTGAGTCCTGGGGAACCGTCAAAATTGCAGTACCATTTAGTTAAAGTTTTGGGATGTGGGAGGCATGTCTCAAATTTTCTCCTGACAAAACTATAAGCACGTGGTGACAAAAAGTGCAGTGTCAAACAAAATTTCCGAAATTCCGGGGGAGTACTTAGCAGGCCGTTTACCTTGACCTTTTATTTTTTTTGACATTTGGGAGTATAAATCAGCGGCAAATAAATTTCCTTCTAGGACGTTATGTACATCTTCATTGATCAATCTTTGTTTTTTTCAAAGTCTTGATAATACATTTGAAAGAGATATTCTGCTTTTTCAGACGAATGTTTTTTTTTCCTTAATGAATTAATGACAGCCTTATGTTTGCGTTCCAGTTTTATCTTGCGGCGTAATGTACGCCGTAACTTGACTTTGCGTGGAGTATCAAATATCGATTCCAAGTCTGAAAAATCTTGTAAAACTGTCGTTGGCTCATCATCATAACTCACCGGCTCCTTCGAGCACGAAGGTTTAGGTTCAAAAATTTGATTTTGAATATCAATCGCCTTATTGGAAGCGGATGGGCCCTGTTAAAATTAAATGAATCGTATTAAAGACTAATGATTATTATTGTAAATTTGTCTGTTTGTTGTGTTAAGCCACTTACTTGTTTTATATTTGTTGAGGATTCTGTTTCTGTCGCTGACAAAAACAGACACTGTAACAAAAAAAATTGAGATAAGTAAAATATGAAAATTACACTGCTCTAAGCTTGATGTGTATTATTGAAAGCCATACTGCATGATTTTTTCATTACTAATTTAAAAAAAAAAATTGATTTAAAACATATCATATCTTACCTTGCTTGGTACCGATCCATTTTTTAGCCGTCGAAATCCCTTTTTTTGTAAAATATAAATCATCATCAGAGAAATGTTTGGAACACACAACTGAAGTCTTGTGAGGTTTCCACTGGTCGTCATTTCGTGTCCGCTGTATAATGTCTTTCCAGCAATTTGCTAGTACGGAATCCGTAGGAAATCTGAAACCCAAAATATTAGAAAGAACTAACAAAAATACTATTTAGTGCATGACGTCACGGGTTTCATTTATTTTGTGTAGGTAAGTTATCATTCACTGATCAAATAAATAAAGTAATTTTTAAAATAATAATGTTCTCCTGATCGAAAGATGATGTAATAATATTTGTATTTTGTCTCCCATAACTTCGCCAAAACTCCCTAGTAATAAACTGACAACACCGGCTAATCAGACCAACCTACTAGGTAACGAATTAAAAAATCGTGTTTTCTTAAAATAATAATGGTTAAATAACAAAACTTACCGATGAAAAGTGATCTTGGTGTTATTATTCGGTTTTCCCACATAATTGCGACACAATTTGACAGCACAAACCGGCATAATTAATTATTTTTCGTGAGCACGTTATCCCTAAGTGATTCAAATGACACTGACGTCAGTGAGAAGCGAGTCTACTAATTATAGTAGACTTTATTTGGGCCGTTCGGTACGGTCAATGTGGCATCTAGACAGGTATATAATCAAAGGTTCTATGTAAGAGAGACCACATTCACAATCAAGCTTGTACACTATTCTTTTTCGACCCAATTACTAGAGCGGGATAGAGCACACTTTTTCTACAGTTATTTTTGAAAGTTTAAATTAAAATTTAATATGGGAAGATGGAAGACAATACGAATATACCAATGATAGTTTTATCGTAACATTTCTAATAATTTAGAAAAATTATATTGACATTGGTACAAAATACAGAAATCAACAGACCGAGTCATTCATCTTTTCATTCAGAGCGGTAATAATAATATTTACCGCTTTCATTACTTAATTTTCAACATAAGTAATCCTTTTAATTAAGGAGAAATTAACAACTGTGTAATTATTGTTATTAGTTAAATAGCAATTTAGACGTTGAGTAAAGTTTTTTTATTTATCTTTTTTTTTATTTCTATGCTTATTTTATACGTGTTACAACCACGCCGCAGCTGTATTAGTTGTAGCACACATGGGTCGACACAACCGGGGAAGGAACCTGCTCTCTCAGATTACCAGCGAAAAATATCAGATTAATGCTTTGTAATTTGTATAGTGAGTGTAGAGCACCAGATACCCATTGCACTGGAAACGAGGCATTCCATCATAGTTCTCAGGGGTGACAACCCATCTGAATTTTGATTCTTAATCGAGGGTAAATGTAGATATCTATGGGCCACAGCATCCACTTACCATCAGATTGACAGTATGCTCGTTTGTCACCGTTATTCTATATTTAAAAAGATTCATTTCACAACAACAATATAAAAAATAATCGAGTAGTGGTGTAAGATAACCAAACAATCTAATTCGTCCCGTGGATATCTTAAGAGACAGCTGTGAGCATAATACAAACATCTTAAAGTTTCCGAAGCATAGCAGTATAAAATCTCGATAGGTCAGACATAAAATACCAAGAGCAGCGTCAAAGACGAACGCGATTAAAGCAACAAAAAGAGAAGTCTATATCCTGTTTAGGTCCTTTTATGAGCCGATTAAAAATATCAAAAAAACGCAACTGGTTCCACTGACTGGATCCCTTGTGCAGTAGAATTCTTTATTGCCTATGAGCACACGTAGCTAGGTAATACCCTCTTACTAATTTCTATCACCAAGCAGCTGTGCGTGCACTGCTGTATCCCAGTCCAGTTCCAATAACAGTAATACCAAGAAAAACTGTGGTGCCCACAAGACTCAACTCCTCCCCATTTAAGAGCACATTGGTAATCGAATGTTTAACATTAGGTATTTTTAATTTAACAAATTTGTCTTATTGCCGTTTAGAGAAAATTGTTGGTTTTAAACTAATTTCGATAGAGCATTATTTATATGAAGTTGTTGACGAGTACGTTTACCTGGGACAAATAGTCCGACTAGGTAAGTCCAACTTTGACCGAGAGGTCAATCGACGGATTCAACTCGGCTGGGCAGCGTTCGGGGAATTACGTTACATCTTCTCATCAGGTATACCTCAAAACCTGAAAACGAAATTTTACAACCAGTGCGTGCTCCCAGTGATGACATATAGAACTGAGACGTGGTCCTCCACTGCTGGCCGTATGAGGACGCTCAAAGTCGCTCAGCGAGCTTTGGAGAGGGCTATTCTCGTGGTTTCTCTGCGTGATAAACTTAGAAATGAGGATATCCAATCGCAATAGAACCAGAGCGACCGATATAGCCCAACGGATTAGTAAGCTGAAGTGGCAATGGACCGGCTATATAGCTGGAAGAACCAACAACCGTTGGGAAAAAAGATTCTCGAGTGGCAGCCTCGTACCGGTAGGCGAAGTGTAGGGCGACCCACTAGATGGAGTGATGACCTGGTAAGACCTGCAGGAAGTCGATGGATGCAGGTGGTCCAGGACCATGCTTTGTGGCATACCTTGGGGGAGGCCTATGTTCAGCAGTGGACTTGTGAATGGCTGTAATGATGATGATGATGATGATTATTATTATTTACATTGTCAAAATTTACGGACTGACGTTTGAGTTTTAAAATTTAAGACGTATCATCAGCAAATAATAAATACTATATCGTGATTGTTCCTACAAGATAAGGTAAGTCATTAATATAGATTAAGAACAGGAATGGGCCAAGAATCGAATTTCATGCCAAGAATTTTAACAGAGGTAGAGCCACGCGCAGCGCTTGCTGTTGCACGTATGGACCGGCTCGAACCGGGGTGATACCATGACCCCACAGAAGACCAGCGTGAAGTAGAGGCTCTGCTTATACGTTTCGTCTGGTGAGTGCAGATGGCCGAAGGCCCAATTCCCCCCTCCCCCCATCGACATGGTAGCGGAATTAAATGCAAGATTACCCCAGGAGGGTACCCGTGGAGAATCCCTCGCTGAGCATCCACGACCAAGCTACTCCACTACTGAGCGTGGGTGCTCTAACTGCCCCGCGTATTCTGGGGCAGTGGGGTAAAATTCCGCTCCAGACGAAACCTACTCAGGGCAAACGGAGCAATAAGTTAAATGCGTCCAATCCGTGAATTTCTGCAACATCAGGGGACTTCATTCACACCACAACGCCGTCCACTACCATCTGCAAACGGCGATGCCGGCCTTGCTCTTTCTAACCGAGACAAATTAGACACTCATTTGTGCCCCGAGCTGGAATTTACGTGTATGTCAGAGAGAAGATCCGTTTTCGACACCTCGGCGGCCTTGAAGGTACGGAACTGTCGATCTTATGGCTGCACGTAGACAGCGATGACCATCCCCGCGTCTACGGGTGCCTCTATAGGGCCCATAGCGGTAATGTCGACACAGATCGACTCATCGACTCAGTCCAGACTCCGTCCTGCAGACTCCGTGCTACAACAGATCCCATCCGCAGAGATCGTGTTGCTTGGTGATTTTAACGACCACCACGCTGAATGGCTTGGTTCTCGTTTAACTCCGATAGATACCACACCTATCTGAGGCAGAACACAGCCATGGTTTGGTCGCTCCTGCAAAATTGCATTTCATTATAAGCAAGAGTGCTACTAATGTAATACCTAAGCTCACGCATCGACGTCTCGGGATGCAAATACCAGCGCTCTTAAAAATAAATATAATTCTGCCTCCAGGTTCTTCAAAAGTGTCATTGTCGAGGCAAAGTCAGAGCACATCGACAGAATTGGCGAGAAACTAATTCGTCTTCCTTCAGGAACACGTGCATTCTGGTCTCTCTCCAAGGCCGTTCAAAAGAACTTCTGTCAGCCATCTTTCTCATCTCTGCACAGGGAGGACGACTCACTCGCCCACGCCGCAAAGGACGAAGCCGGGCTACTGGGCTCTCTCTTTGCGTCCAACTCGACTCTTAATGGCGGGGGGAACACACTGCCGACCAACCTGCGGTGTGAGTGCTCCACGCAGGATTTGCTGTTTACTAGGGTGGAGTGCCGTTGTATGAAAAATCAATCGTAATAGCGCGGTATTACTGCATTATGATTAAAGTCAACTTACCTTTTTTTCACCTCAATTGAATAACATCTTCTGCCTCCGCAGGGGCCTTAAAATTTAATGTGTTATCGAAAAAGTTTAGTATGTTTGGGCTAAGATAAATAATAAATAACAGTTAACTGGGGATAATAAATGAATCTCGATAATATAATTAGAATACTTATATTATAGCTTAATAAAAAAATGAAACAAAATTCAATCATATGTTTTAAAAATCAAATCGTCAATTTGCCTTTAAATCTCTCTTCGTATTGAATTTTGGCAGTTTCTTACGGGATTCCAATTTGGCTTTTGTGGCCCCTAATATTATGAATACCCGCACGCGCCGGTCTGCACCACTTTTATAGCTCCGTCCAGCAACGCAGCTACGAGAAGCTATCCATGAGTCTCACGCCGGCGAATGGAGCGTACATAATAGTTGTATATAATATTTGATTAATCTTTATTGGTCAGAAAGTATGAATTATAATTTGCTAGGCAAAAAAAATAGTTACTATTGGTAAACTAACGACGTAGCCGACCATATAAATATAGGCAGGGTTGACCAAAAATCTACTCCATACTCTATTCGTCTGCACATCAAAAATAGTTTCATTGTTCCGCCACTAAACCACTCGGAGTCTGTTAATAGTGGACCTCATATCACCACTATTACAGGGGTAAATAATACTCCTTATAAATAGTCTGAATAGTTCCTGTAAGAAAGCGATGGAAGGTTTTTAACATATTACATCTAAATCTTACCAGGCGTTTTGCAATAATCAAAACAAACAATTTTTCTCAATTACCTGTTTTATATGCATATATTTTTTATGTGCAACCAACGGGTTGCATTGCAAATTAAGTTCAGATTACTGTAAACAACTGTTGACAGTAATCTGAACTTAGTTTTTGAATTAATAATTTGATGATTGGTACAACATTTGTTAATACATTATTTATGTGCGCTCATTATCAACGTGATTCGAAGTTTATTTCCGGTAAGAATTTTTTGTTTAATTTTAAACACTGTTACTCCCGCACTAGTATTTTCCTCAGTATCTTGGAGGCAGTTTACATACATAAATTTCATAAGGACAAATATCCAATTCCAGAACAATTATTTGTAGGCGATACAAATACTTGTTGTGTGCGGGATTCGAACCCACGGCCCTGCGCCGCAACACATTGCTAAGCCACTGCGCCACAAAGCCGTCATAAGTTTGTAACTTTATTTTTCATTTGCACAAATACACTAACTGTCGTAAATAATACAACTGCATGGCATATTTACCGTGCCAGCTACATCTGCCCCGAATCTACAGCTGTGACACAGTTTTTGTTCAGAGTTGCCGGTCTAGTTGTATACATACAAGTCTGTTGCATGTAACCTATGGCGTCGGTCGTTCCTATTTTTCTTTTTTACGTCATTTCTTAGGCGTGAAGTTTCTTCTAGGCCGGATTATTCAGCAAAATTTTTAAAAGTCGCAAGTTGTAACAGACTGTAATAACAATATTGGAGTTGGTAAAAATAAAACTTCTCCAAACTAGACACAACATTTTTATTTTTTACACATATCTTAGCTTAATAATTTTAACATCTTTAAAAATAAATTCAATTTAAAAAAACAATGATTTATTAAAACGTTGTAGGTACGGTTTATAAAAGAAGTTGGTTCGCGGTACAGATGATCAACAAGATGGCGGATGCAGTGCACGAAATGGCCGCCGCCCGAAGTGGCGCGAACAACTTCACGTCATCCGCGTTTGAGTTCCAGCCCACTACAGGTTCGTCACGGTTCTGGACGCGAAGCCACAGCTCCAGGGGACGAAAGTATCTGATGATTTTAATTTATATGTACATTTTTCTCATTCGTAAGAATATCCAACCATTACCCCATATGACCTAAATAAGGTAAGAGGAAAGGCAGTGGGAAATCAAACAGGGAATGGCAGCAGTATCTTCTTAATACCTTAGTGATCCAGCTCGCCATCCAAGCTAGGGAGCTATAACTCACATCTCTCTTGTCTTTTTGTGTGGTGACTGTTTTCTTTTAGAATTAGGATAACAAACAACCATGCATTCCACCCGATGGTAGGTGGATGGTAAGGAGAACTCATAGACATAGTATACATTTATCCTTAGTTAAGAATCAAAATGCAGATGCATTTTCACCCCTGAGGACTGAGACGAAATGCCTCGTTTGGAGTAATAAGGGTTTCCGGTTCTCTACACTCACCATACGATAGCATTAAGCAACAGCAACACAGCAGAATTAAGCTACTATTTTACGCTGCTCTTTATAAATAATTATAATTACCCATTTGGAATCTGGGATCGTCAATCAGCCAGCGAAGTGTGGTAATAAAGACAGATCCCTATAACAAGACAGGTTTATGTTCAGCAGTGGACTTCTTGACTCATGCTGTAGACAAAAAAAATGTCAAAATATAACTGTCCTCACAGCTGCTGTTTATACGTGAAAAGCGCCACGCTGCAGGTATACTGTGGGTGCAGCGCAGGGATGTAAAAATAAATTGCGCGTTCTGGCAAGAGCCCTTACTGCACACAGTTGTCTTAAAAAGCACATGTCCATCCTGGGAATAAGCAACTTAAGGATGTGCCAGTTCTGTTCCCTAACGGGAGAAACGCCTCTGCATATCCTAACTGATTGCGGACCCTTAAAACGTAACACACATCTGGAAACTATGTACTCCAACCAGAAGAAGTGATATTGCTCACAGTTAAGCAACTCCTATTCATTGAAGACATAGGGCTTATCAGTAAACTATAGCTATAGCAGCGCTCACAATAGATCTTTCAGATCGCAGTGATACTGGTCTCTTTTCCAAGACCTGCATAGCTGCTCGCAAATAATTAAAAAAAATGGGTCCGCTCGCCTCGTACCACGCTCTCACAAAATAACATTGTGAAATAGCCATTACGATCAGGTGGACTGTGTTCTCGTCTATCACTCTTCTTTAAAAAACGCTAAACTGTTGTTAGGCAGCATCAGCTCCAGCATATTGTGTACAAGTAATAGGACAAGCAAACGCAACTAACAGCTCTACAGCATTTCATTGTGAATTGACGGAACTAGTGTTTACTTTGCCTACGAGTGATTGTTCTGGAAATATCCTCCCTTCCCTCTCCCTATGTTTTGTAGTGAACTTTTGATATGCTTTAAGGAATGATGAATTAATAATGGTTTTAAGTCTGAGTGTTTGTCTGTGTGAAATAATTTATGAATATTAAACGTCCCCACAATACTGGAAAAAATTCTAGTGTCGGTGTGACGTTCAAAAGTGTTTGCTAAATAGTGTAAAACCTAAGCCCAACAATGGACGCAAAAACGCAGTTTTAGCAAATATGGTAAGGTTCTCACTTGACGATCGCCTCCGGTGATATCCTGTTGGTTTTGCCCCGAGTCATCGTGCGAATTATTTCCGAGGCCGGCTTCGACGAGCCCGCCTGCATGATTTCACTGCAAGATGATACCCGCAATTTTAGAATATTTACTTTAAAAAAAACCAAGAATAAAGGTATACATAGAGCTATATTAAATCTTAAATATATATACTGGATGACCTATTTTACCATCTGGAAAAAAAAGAGTGTAACATGTGAACGGAGTAGAAGCTTATGGCACTGATATATTTTGACAAAAATAGAAACAAAAATTTTGAATGAAATAAATAAATTATTTTAAAATCTATCGAAATTCTAATCATATGCACCCTACTTTACGAACGGCTATAAAATAATCAATTTAGTAGGCATCTTTGACCTTGTCACTTTGCATGGTTAATAATTTCCTCATAACCAAATAGCTTCTGAAGTCGATGCTAAGAGATACTGTATAGAAGAAATAAAACACCGACTTCAGTAGCTATTAAAAATATTTTAGTTTTTTGAAGTCAGTTTTTATTCTTTTGACCCTTTTAAGTGTATATTAATAAGCTTCAAAACTAAAATGTAGTCTACCTTGTTACATTAAAAACTTTTTTACTATATTTCTTATTCTTCAGAGTGGAATTATTAATTCAAATTAGCCAACCCTGTATTATAAACGATTTAATAATATTAAGGTGATAAAAATTGGCTCACAATGGATGAAGATATCGCGTAACATACTAACAAAAAAAACATTTGGATTGAGAACTCCTGCTTTTTATGATCGGCTATAAAAGGCCTTGCAACCAAACGACGAGTTTCATCCGAACTATACGGTCTGCTTCATTGTTCATCATGCGTGCAGCAGAGGAGTGGTACAAGTTGCCAGCATTTTTCTTCTCAACCGATAACAATGTGGGCGACTTCAAGGCAAGAGTGAATAGGCTTTTGTTACGCTATCATCATCATCATCATCATCACAGCCCTTCACAAGTCCACTGCTGAACATAGGCCTCCCCCAAGTAATGCCACAAAGCACGGTCCTGAGCTACCTGCATCCATCGACTTCCTGCATATCATACCAGGTCGTCACTCCATCTAGTGGGGGGTCGCCCTACACTACGCCTACCGGTACGAGGCTGCCACTCGAGAACCTTTCTTCCCCATCGGTTATCGGTTCTTCGAGCTATATGGCCGGCCCATTGCCACTTCAGCTTACTAATCCGTTGGGCTATGTCGGTCACTCTGGTTTTACTGCGGATATCCTCATTTCTGAGTCTATCACGCAGAGAAACTCCGAGCATAGCCCTCTCCATAGCTCGCTGAGCGACCTTGAGCGTCCTCATACGGCCAGCGATGAAGGACCACGTCTCTGATCCGTAAGTCATCACTGGCAACACGCACTGGTTGTACACTTTAGTTTTCAGAGATTGAGGTATACCTGACGAGAAAATGTGTCGTAATTTCCCGAACGCTGCCCAGCCGAGTTGAATCCGTCGATTGACCTCTCGGTCGAAGTTGGACTTACCTAGTCGGACTATTTGTCCCAGGTAAACGTACTCGTCAACAACTTCGAGCATAGTGCTCCCAACAACTACCGGCATAGGTGTGACATGGACATTAAACATGATCTTTGTTTTGTCCATGTTCATCTTAAGACCTATCCGTTGGGAGGCACTATTGAGGTCATTGAGCATAGTGCTTAAGTCCTCCAGCGATTCTGCCATAAGGACTATATCGTCGACAAATCGAAGGTGAGTGATGTACTCGCCACTGATGTTAATACCGTATCCTTTCCAGTCCAGTAGCTTGAAAACGTCTTCCAAAGCAGCGGTGAAGAGTTTCGGGGATATAACGTCACTCTGTCTTACACCTCTCTGCAGTTGGATAGGCTTCGAGCTCTGGTTCTGTACTCGGATAGTCATCGTAGCCCTACTGTACAAACACTTCAGCACTTCGATATACCGACAGTCAACTTGGCACCGCTGAAGGGACTGCAGCACCGCCCAAATTTCGACGGAATCAAAGGCTTTCTCATAGTCCACATACGCCAGGCAAAGTGGCAAATTGTACTCTTCAGTCTTCTGTACAATTTGCTGTAGGGTATGTATGTGGTCTATGGTACTGAAGCCTTTTCGGAAACCGGCTTGTTCGGGAGGCTGGAAGTCGTCGAGTCTGCGTGCGAGACGATTCGTAATGACTCTCGAAAACAGCACGTAGACGCGGCTCAGAAGGGAAATCGGTCTGTAGTTCTTCAAGAGAGCGTTGTCGCCTTTCTTAAAGAACAAGACCACCGCACTTCTGCTCCACGCCTCTGGAGTAGTGCCACCATGGAGGACGGAATTGAAGAGCTTCTGAAGGACTTCGAGTACCGGTGTTCCACCCGTTTTCAGAAGCTCCGCTGTAATTCCATCCTCGCCTGGGGCCCTAACGTTTTTGGAGCTGCTGTGGTGGAGAGCCATTCTAATCTCGCTTAGACTGACGTCCGGGATATCATCGGAATAGTGTCGGATAAGACTTGCTCTTGGATCGTTACTCACACTTGCGTGTGGCTCCAACGATGATGTGTACAGCTGCCCATAGAACCTCTCAATCTCACTCAAAATCTCAGGTGTCCCGAAAACGATGCTGCCACACTCAGTTTTCAGCCTTGACAGTTGGCTCTTACGGGCAGACAGATCTCTGGCAAAGACTTTGGAGCCCTGGTTCCGCTCGATCGCTTCTTTAATACGAGCAGTATTAAAGTTGCGAAAGTCTCAGATCTGTCTGTTCAGTTGCCTGTATGCTGTCAAATCTGTTGACGATTGCAGCCTCATCTCCCGTCTAACAGCCATGAGATTAAGAGTGTGATCGGAGAGTTTTTGTGTTCTTCTGCGGCGGGTCTTGCAGAACTTAGCTCCGACCGCATGGACAGTTTCCACGAGCTTGTCATTCATATCGTCCACTGCATTGCAATCTTGTAGGCACTGAAAGCGGTTGTGTAACTCGAGCTGAAAGTTTTCGGGATTTTGGATTAGAGCACGAGGGGGACGGAACTTAACGTTTAGGTTCAGTGTGCCTCTAACCATTCGGTAATCGCTGCCAGTTTTCACCCTTGCGATCACTGAGACATCACTGAACAGTTGGCGTCTGGTCGTCATAATGAAGTCAATCTCATTTTTTGTCGAACCGTCGGGGCTCGACCAGGTCCACTTCCTGTGGGCCGCTTCTGGAAGAAAGAGTTCATCATAAAGAGTCCCTCTTTCTCCATAAAGTCGGCCAGCTGCTGGCCCCTTCGATTCCGTTGCCCTACTCCAAATTTCCCTAACTTCAGCTCACCGTTTTCTCTTGTGCCTAGTTTTGCGTTGAAGTCTCCCATCAACACCGTGTAGTGGGTTTTGGAGGAATGCATGGCTTTGGAAATATCCTCATACATTTCCTCCATCTCCTCATCGGAATGTGCCGAGGTTGGTGCGTAAACCTGTATGACCTTCAGCGAATACCGTTTGGTGATTCTGAGTATCAGGTACGCGACCCTCGTCGACACACTCCCAATCTTTACAACGTTGTTGACGAGAGACTTGTGGACGATAAATCCGACACCTCCTTGGGAGAGATGGTCGCCCTCCCGGTGATAGAACAAGTTGCCAGATTCGAGAATCACCGTGTCCTCCCCCTCTCTTCGGACCTCGGATAATCCTATAATACTCCAGCGCAACTTGTCTATCTCTTCTTCCAGCTCCAGGATCTTCTCGTCAGTCCTCAGCGTTCGTGCGTTAACTGTTGCCAGGTCGAGTACGCTAAGTCAGTGTCAATTACCAGCTTCGCCTGCATTATCACTTCAGGTTGGATAGCAGTCAGGCAGTGACTCGTAATCGCTAAAAAATAATATCTGATAGTAAAGTTATGTTACAGCCTACATACGTCCTACTGCTAGGCACTGACCTCCTCTCACTTCTGAGAGGGATTTAGGGCAAGGAAATGACCGTCTACATATTATCATGTCTTCAAAATATCTTTTTCTTATTCCCCAGACATGCAGGTTTCCTCACGATGTTTTTCTTCATCGTCGAGCACGTGGTAAATCAGCACTTAAAATTGCAATTAACAATCTCGTGTTACCAGCGTACTGTGAAATTTATGGCGAGCGCTTTTGAGTTACCCAATCCAGGTCAAAGTACTCACGGCTAATATATAATAGAGTTTTTATCAAACATTTGTTACTAAATGGAAGATTGTTATAGTCAAGTTCATTTGCATATACACACACATTTTAACTAACACCTCTACGTCTACTACTAGACCGGCAATTCAGCACAAGAACTGTGTCGCCTGTGCATCCGCGGCGGGGAGCTGGCACGGTCAATATGCCACGCAGTTGCATATTCATTTACATTTACTATTTTAGGCAAATGCTAAATAAAGTTATATACTTATCTGAAATAAACTTTAAATCACCTTTTTTAACTTCCCGCTATGAAAATGAATGATTTTCAAAATATCGGGAAGTTATTGGCCACAGCATCCACTTACCATCAGGTGGACTGTGTGCTCGTTTGTTACCTTTATTCTATAAAGAAGAAAACAGAATTTCGCATGTTATGTATTGCCCTTTGTTGCCGATATTCCATACATTAAAACTAAACAGTTTGCTTCGTCAGTTGTGGTGCGTACAGCAGAGGAGGTGGAATAATTTGCCGGCGGAAAAACCCTTCCATCCAAATACAATGTAGGCGACTTCAAGGCAAGAGTGAAGAGGCTTTTATTACTTTAAGATAGTGAGATTCACCTTCGAGGGTTTCATCACCACTTACCACCAGATGGGATTGTGATCAAGCACTGGCTTGTAATAAGTAAAAAAAATAATCCAACGGAATATTAATAAAGAAATATATACCTAAATAAGTTATAATTTTTTTAAATATACTGATAAATTCGGTGTAAAAATTTATGAGTGGAAATGCTGAAAAATATTTAGAAAATTAGAGAGTACAATAATATTTTTTAAAACAAAGTCCCTCTGGGAAACTTGTTGATTCATCCCAGGACAGATGATTTATCTTAACCAGTGGTGAAAGCATAAATTACTTTCAATAAGTTTTACTTGTAACCTCACTAAAGCCAATTCAATCGGTATCTTGTGTATAGAGATTATTGTGTTAGTTGTGATTATTTTACATTTAACATCGTGATTAGCAATCATGTTTTGCATACGAGGGCGACATTGAAAGTTTTTAGAACTGGCCATTTGTAAACGATATTATAATAAAAAAATTAGTTCAAATTGGAACTTGCTGCCAATTTTATTGTGTACTTCTCGTACGGTTAAAGAATGGGACTGAAAATGGCGTGCCTCTATTTACCTCTCGCTCACACAATGTCACTATCTATATTCTATACTCACACTCGCCGGTAGAGACTACAAAAAAATATGTTGCGATATGCGTTTTTCGTACGAGCTTTAACTTCAGTCCGACTTATTATTGGCATTAATGGTAACAAAATACTGTTGCGTGAATAAGTCAACGTCATACACTAGCGCCATCTAGTGTCAGGAACGAGAGCGAGGGGAGCTTTGCAGAAAATGACATCACAAATCTTTCAATCGACAGCGCCATCTAGTCTCAAACCGAAGAACTAAGTTTCTAGAAAATCTACACTCGAACACTCGTCGCTTTGCGCGCATTTACTTGAATATTCCGGATGCTTCATTGCTAATTTGTATATATAGGCGCTGCAAGATGTGATCGGGGCAGTATTGGATTTGGCGAGAGAAGCGAAGCTTCGGAGCGGAATAAAGTGAATTAGTGTGTTTAATTATTAGTGTTTTAAGTTTTAATTTGTGTAAAGTAAATTAAAGTGTTAATTAGGTAATTTTATCGGCAATTTTTATTGTCACGAACCTCAAGCTCGTAACAATACTATAAACTTTTTAAAAATATCTCGGTTTAGCAAATTTGTGAGCTATGACAGGTTCTGAGAGTTTTTTTTACATAATTATTATTGATTTTGTTTATACTTTTGTCACTGTTATTAAATTAAGTCACTGTTATTATTTTTGATAATTATTTATTGTAAAGCGTTGTTAGTTAATTCGTTTTTGTTAACTATTACGTTATTTGGTAAAGGTGGGAAAGTACTACATTGTATTGTATATAACGTAACAAAGTTTTTTGAGGAAGATATAGATAAATCTGAAATGTTATCACCCATTGCAATATAGCAATGCAAGGGCGGTGGTAGCAACAGGATTGTGAGTACCAAGTTTAACTAGTAGCTATCCGTTTGTTTATTATTAGTGATTTGAACAGACTGTGTACCATAAAATAATAAATCAAAAACATTGTATTCGCTATTCAATATTCGTTTTTTAAGCGTTGTCCGTTCTTAGGGTTACGTACCTAAAGTGTGCCCCATAACGTATCGTTACATCCTATTAAAATCTACTACTGAATAAGCCCTCCTCATGGATTTCCTCATATGGGGGATATTTGTCATATTTGCCAGGCTTCGTGCAGTGTAAGAATATCTACTGCTCCATGTCGCCACGTGGGTGTTGTAAGAGGCAACAGAGTGACACAATTGAGGACATATGCAGCAGCATCTTCCTAATAACAACTAAAAAAACCATAGTTGCCGATCCGTTTACCACGTGTGGTAGCTGTGGCAAATATCCTCCTCTATGAGGCATCAGAAATGTAGTTACATAGGCATTAATGAATGAATGAAAGAATTGTTAGTAGAAAGAATATTGTACTACATTACTTATCTATGTAAGAAGCAAATGCTTCCCTTTATTAAGCAATAAATTAATTTTATAGGTTGTGATGAATAAATCGAATAATTAATGGCTTCCTTCGGAAATTGTCACTGTGATCGAAATCTAATACATAGCCGGGATGTGAACCTGAGCAGTCTGCCGGCGTCCCGGCTGCGGTGCACGTCGCACTCGTGCAGGTGTCCAGCATGGCCCGCCGCGCGACACATCTGCTCGAAGATCTGGAACTCCAGCACTGTCGCCAGGAAATACTTCACGTACTCCTAACATCAACAAATTGTCAACATAATGTTACGCTCAATTTGTTGATCATTTAGAGCATAGACTTCTACGTTTGTACGTAGTGGGTTCATACTGCAGCTCTATTGCGATTGTAGCACGAATAGGTCAGCTTGACTGAGAAAGGACCACGCTTTCAAAGAATACCAGCGTGAAATAGCACCTCAATGCTGCTATTTCGTGTGGTGAATGTCACGGAAGAGAACCGGAGACCCTTTTTACTGATAACGAGAAATTTGGCTTCTGGATGGTATTTCGAACTCTGAGTTATTTGACTGTCGTTATGTTGCGTGGCTCCGCGACCGTGATCACGCTGGGTAGGGCCAAGTGTACGGGGCGGTGTGTTCATTGCGACACGCAGAGTTGTCTGTTGAACCTCAACCGACCTTTAGCTCCAGTGCTGAAGATTTTTGGCTCACGCTTACTGTCATAAGAACCGATAGTAAAATGCCTACTTTTCTACATATTTGTGTCTTATATTTATGTAATTTACATGGAAGTTTTAGTTTCTCGAATCAGATATTGAATTTTTTTACGAAATTAAATGATACAATAGTAGTAAAATTCTATCTTAGTCCTCAGGGGTGACAACGCATTTGCACTTTGATTCTTAATCGAAGATTAGATGTAGATATCTACTATAGATAGTCCACAAAACCACTTACCATCAGGTGGACTGTATACTTGTTTGTCACCCTTATTCTATATAAAAAGACCTCTTTGTATACTACGAGATGAGCAATACGATAATAAAACACAGCGTAATAAGTTATGCTCAATTGTTCGTTACTCGCGCGAGCGGGCGAGAAAATTAGTTCTGTGTTTTGTAAACTACGAAGTTTGTTTTCGATAATCTAACACAGAAACTTGTTTAATGTGACTATGAAAATGCTGTTTACATTCATACTTTATCAACGTGATTTGATGTTTATTTGTTTGTAATTTTATTTTGTTTTGCCTCAAAATAGTAACTGTCATTATACGAAACTATACCTGCGTGGCATATTAACCGTGCCAGTTGAAAAAAAGTAAGAAAAAAAATCAGTTTTCGTTCTGAATGTCTTGTAGTATACATAGAAGTCCTTGATTTAGGGATTTCTTTTATACATGGTAGAGCCACGCTGTAATTATATTATCGTCGCAGCACCAATGACCTCGACCAAACTAGGACCACACTCTCACAGAATATGAGCGTAAAATATCAGTTTATTGCTGCTCTATTTCGTATGATGAGTGTGTGTGTGAATACACTTTTTATTGGAAACGAGGCATTGCACCTTAGTCATCAGGAGTGAGAACACATTTGAATTCTGATTCACGCATTTTAATGTTGACTGTGTGCTCGTTTGGCACGCTTATTCTATATATATCAGTATATAAAAAATATTCATTTCATAATAACAATACAAAACTATCGAGTAGTAGTGCAAGAGAATCAAACAATCTAATTCGTCCCGTGGATATCGTAAGAGACCACTGTGAGCGTAATACAAATATCTCAAGGCTTCCGATGCATAGCAGTATAAAATCTTGATAGGTCAGACATACAATACCAAGAGTAACGACAGCAGCGTCAAAGATGAGCGCGATTAAAGCCACAAAAAGAGAAGTCTATATCCTGTTTAGGTCCTTTTATGAGCCGATTAAAATATTAAAAACGCAACTGGTTCCACTGACTGGATCCACTGTGCAGTAGAACTCTTTTTTTGCCTATGAGTCCATGTAGCTAGGTAATACCCTCTTACTAATTTCTATCACCAAGCAGCCGTGCGTGCACTGCTGTATCGTAGTCCTGGCACTACATCTGAATACCTAGAAGTGACAGCTCATCTGTAACCTTCTTGAAGTTGGCTGCACGTGTCAATATACTGCAGTAGCCATATGCTATCGGGTAAACTTACGGTTCGTTTTTACTTCAGTTTAAGAAATTTAAAAAGCATGGTGACATTAATAGGGCTCCGTCATACGATTATAGGGTTCCGACTACGGACCTCAAAAAGCCTCTGTTCGTCTTTTACGAAATTATTGATTAATTTTTGAGAAATATTCGGTATCTCATATTTTAAATGTAAATAAAATTACGAAAGGAATGTAATTTAAAAACGATGTTTAAATTCTCTTAGATTGCTTAAGTACCTGAACTTTTTTAAATATAATTTGGGTAACAAACGAGCACACAGACCATTTGTTGGTAAGTGGATACTGTGGCCCTTAAACATCCACATTCATCCTCGACCGAGAATCAAAATGTGGATGCGCTGCCACCCCTGTGGACTGAGATGTAATGGTTCTTTGGTTCTGTTTTACTCACCATACGAAATACAGCAGTATTATGCTACTATTTTACGTTGGCATTCTGTAAGGACACCGCTCTTTCCCCGGTCGAGCCGACCCATTCATGCTACAACCATAATATAGCTGCAGCGTGACTCTACCACGTATACTACTTGTCCATAAGTACATATATTCTTGTACATAAAATATAAATAGGATATTATATCAGATATTATATACATTACATATCAGCTTTTGATTTATTTACTAAAGTGAAGTGGTCACTGCGGCCCGTGGACATCTGCAACCAACAAGTGGAAGGTTGCAGATGTATGGTCACCTCTAAGGAGCAAGATGGAATGCCCCACAGCATGTAATCATACTGGTTCTCTATCTCCTCCAGATCCGTTGGATGATGCGTTTTCATCCCCGAACATAGCATATATGACTTACAAATAATTAATGTGGGTCTGCATGTTTATTTTTATTTATGTTTTTAAGTTTAGTGTTATTTATGTATATGTTAAAGCTCCGTGATACAGGAAAGAATCCTTGAGGTAACGTTTCTAAAAACACTAATTACTAAAAGAGAATGTAAGAGCCAAACCTGGTCAGAGATAATGTGGTATTTAGAACCAGGGTCAAAATCCGCTTCCGTTCTTGGTATTGGCGGAATCACACCCTGAAAAAAATATATTGATTGGATAAACATATTATTCATACATGCATTCGTTATAGATTTCAAAGCTAGCTGGTGAACATGGACCTCCTTATGGTTCGCCTCATAAGTTGAATATCTGCTATAGTTGCCAAGCTTGGCAGGCGGGTTGGCAATTACTGTTTATTTTTATTGTTTAGTTGTTTTTAAAAATATGCTACTGCCTATCACCCGATTTGTCTTAGTAGGTAGTGGATATTTTTACACTGCTACTGCATGGTGAAAGTGGGCAGTGTAAGAAATATATAATAGATATTTAGGTAGTGAAATGAGAGAGTATATAATGAATGGGTATATTGAGTATACACGTGTTTCAATAACATTTTTAGGATATTTAAAACACCTCATAGTTTTTATAGATATTATTAAGTCAAAAGTCTGGAACCTCTAGTATTGCCATTGCAAATTCGCCTGCAAAAAATGTTAGGCAATTTACGCTTATTAAAGTTTTACCATATAAAACAGATAATGTGGTGATTAGAATCAGGCGTTACTTCGCCAAAATATATTATATAAAAAATGTTAAATTTCATTAACTTAGACCCGCGTAATAAATTAACATGATGTCTTACCTAGTTTGAAGACACCGCCCGCCCTCTCTCAATTGCGTGCACTATACCGTCACCACCACTCCCAACACCACAACACTAGGAAAGACAGACCATCGTCGAATGTAAGACACGTGTTTCGCTTCTAAACAAAGCATTATCTCTGGAGAACTTGGAATGGTGCACATACCAGCACTAGGAAAACCTCACCTGGGTTTCGTTATATGAGGCTGGGCGTAGGTTAAGTTTAGTTTAGTTTAGTTAAGTCATTGTTACTAACATTTTAATGTTAACTAACAATCTGTGACTGTTGTTGGTTGAAATAAAGGATTTTATTATTATTATTATTATTATCAGGTAAAGTAGACTGTGGTAGCTGATCTATAAGTGGATGATTATAGATCAGCTACCACAATGGATATTGCGTATGCAAGGGAGGGGATTCAAACGAAGTAAGACACATTATTTTATTACTATGCGTATCTTAGCTAATAAATTTTTAACATCCTTAACACTACATATTGTGTTTAAAAGGTTTCGTAGACAGTACCTTAATAGATTCCGTATTAACATTGACTTACATCATTAATAGAATCAGGCGTTACTTTGCGAATCACCACTACACTAGAAAGGCTTAGTGGTGTTGGTATTAGTGGTAACGGTATGTCCGCGCAGCCGTGCACACAATTAACTTCTTTAATCAAGTGAATCTCTAAGTGTTATATGTAGCTGAATAGGAAGTTATGTTAGTGATAAAATATTGGAACAACGGTATTTACCTGGTACCTGAGCTTCATCTGCCACCACCTGGCATTCATGTCCTGGACGCCGTCCTCGAACACTGACCAGCGCCACTGCAAGCGTGTGCAATACATGAAAGCTCATTGAAACCTTTTCTTTTGTACAAAGAGTATGACAGACGCGCATACAGTCCACCTGATGGTAAACGGATTGTGTGACCCATGGAAATCCACCCTCGGTTAAGAATCAAAACGCAGATGTGTTGTCATCCCTGGTGACTAAGATGGAATGTCTCGCTTCCAGTGAAATGGGTCTCCAATTCCCTACGCTTACCATACAAAACACAGCAGCATTACGTAAAATGTGTACATTACTATTACGATGAATTTGACATATTTCTGCCCTGCTAATAAAAAGACGACTATTCGATAAACACTACTTTGGAGTAAAATTGAAAAAACATTGGATATCAAATTTCTTAAAACTGTGACGCTATGTTAAAAACTAAAGCCATTATACGGTGTTATGACATCTATCTATTTATATTAAAACTAAAGACATTATACGGTGTTATGAAATGTATCTACTTATATAAAAACTGAAGATATTATACGGTGTTATGACATCTATCTACTTATATAAAAACTGAAGACATTATATGGTGTTATGACATCTATCTACTTATATAAAAACTGAAGACATTATACGGTGTTATGGAATCTATCTACTTATATAAAAACTGAAGATATTATACGGTGTTATGACATCTATCTACTTATATAAAAACTGAAGACATTATACGGTGTTATGACATCTATCTACTTATATAAAAACTGAAGATATTATACGGTGTTATGAAATCTATCTACTTATATAAAAACTGAAGATATTATACGGTGTTATGAAATCTATCTACTTATATAAAAACTGAAGACATTATACGGTGTTATGACATCTATCTACTTATATAAAAACTAAAGACAATATACGGTGTTATGACATCTATCTACTTATATAAAAACTAAAGACATTATACGGTGTTATGACATCTATCTACTTATATAAAAACTGAAGATATTATACGGTGTTATGACATCTATCTACTTATATAAAAACTAAAGACATTATACGGTGTTATGAAATCTATCTACTTATATAAAAACTGAAGATATTATACGGTGTTATGAAATCCATCTACTTATATAAAAACTGAAGATATTATACGGTGTTATGACATCTATCTACTTATATAAAAACTGAAGATATTATACGGTGTTATGAAATCTATCTACTTATATAAAAACTGAAGATATTATACGGTGTTATGAAATCTATCTACTTATATAAAAACTGAAGATATTATACGGTATTATGACATCTATCTACTTATATAAAAACTGAAGACATTATACGGTGTTATGACATCTATCTACTTATATAAAAACTGAAGACATTATACGGTGTTATGACATCTATCTACTTATATAAAAACTAAAGACAATATACGGTGTTATGACATCTATCTACTTATATAAAAACTGAAGACATTATACGGTGTTATGACATCTATCTACTTATATAAAAACTAAAGACATTATACGGTGTTATGACATCTATCTACTTATATAAAAACTGAAGACATTATACGGTGTTATGATATCTATCTACTTATATAAAAACTAAAGATATTATACGGTTTTATGACATCTATCTACATATATAAAAACTGAAGACATTATACGGTGTTATGATATCTATCTACTTATATAAAAACTAAAGACATTATACGGTGTTATGACATCTATCTACTTATATAAAAACTAAAGACAGTATACGGTGTTATGACATCTATCTACTTATATAAAAATAAGAATGTTATTCGCAATATTTTAAGCAAATTAGCTTTTTACATTTTACGTAATTTATTTATTGAACATTTTTCCTATTTTACTAAATAAATTGCCAGCATATCGCTATTTAACGGAGTTATTATCGAAAACTTCTATTAATAAGTACTAAGTAAGAAAGTCGTGATTGTAGGAATTACAATTAGTATAATATCATACAATTGTTGAAATTAATAGGTGTCAACAAACCGCCTATTAATTTCAAATAAAGTGCATAATATTTGAAAACAAATTACCTACAACTACCTCATGATACTCATACGGTATTTAAAACTAGTCTATTCTACCCGCAGTTACCAATACAACTTGTAAATAAACGAATATGAATGAATGCTACCCTTATCTAGAATGACGCAATATCCAATATCCATATAGAAAGGCCCATATCATATCATATATCATATCATGCAAGAATCATTGTTGCTGCAAAGTGAAATAAAAAAAAAAACTCTCTCATGTGTAATTTAATGCAATGACGTCTTATTATTTTAATAAATAATATCAATTAGCCCTAGCTATAAAACATTTTTTTAATCAAGGTAATTCCTAGTACTTTTAATACTAAACTGTAAAATTTTCTATATTTTTCAATAAATAATTTTAATTTCTGTGCTTACTTCACTAAGCATTATAGAGAAGATAGGAACTAATAAAACTTTTATAAGAAAGAGAGAACAATTGATTTTTTTATTATTGTTCTTAATTTGATGTTTAAAAAAATTATATTCAGCTTTATAAAATGGAACGGAATATTCCGTTCGATTTTACCAAGTTGCAGGTTTTTATAAATAATTTAAATTATTAAAAATAAATGCTTTAACTTATCAACAATAATAATATTATATAACAACAAACGCAGGAAGGAACAAATTTTTTATATATCATTAGTCTTGTCAAAAATCTAGTCTTCTTTCAAAATTGTTTCACTGCGTTTTCTTCACCATTTGCTGTCATCTGTCACAGCCGGATTTAACACAATGTTCTTGTCTATTTTTTTTCTTTATTTTGTTACCGTTACTCAAACTAACGTTTGCTATTTCGTGGATCTCTTGTTATAGCAAAAGAATTTCTTTTGTTATACCCATCATTTCATTTCTCTTTCATAAATTCTCGCGCCCTCTCTATATAGAAGATTCTGCGTTCCAGTCTACATCTAGAGATTTCGGCATTTATCCTCTATGATCCTATTACTATCAGAAGTATCAAGGTAGGTCCGATTTTGGTAATTCATAAAGTGGCTCTCTAATTAAATTTGAATTGAGTTGCGGTAAGGCCACAAAGCACGGTCCTGAGTCACCTGCATCCATCGACTTCCTGCATGTCTTACCAGGTCGTCACTCCATCTAGTGGGGGATTCGCCCTACACTTTGTGGCATTACTTGGGGGAGGCCTATGTTCAGCAGTTGACTTGTGAAGGGCTGTGATGATGATGATGATGATGAGTTGCGGTTCTGAGGGCCGCGGGTTCGAATCCCGAACGGAACAAGTATTTGTGTGGCCTACAAATAATTGTTTCGGGTCTGAAAATTTTGTCCTTGTGCAATTTATGTTTGTAAACTGCCTCTATGAAACAGGTGAAAATCCTAGTGTGGAGGTAACGTGATCCCCGCTGGCACCAAATAAAATGGTAATTGCATTTAGGTTAACTGCTAGGCAAAGACTTTGATCATAAATTTTAGACGTATAACAATATAGTTTCTGGGTTCATTACCTAAACTATTTTTTTATTATTTTAACTTTTAATTATTATTGTTTTCTTTTTTATTAGTTTAAGTGCTTTTTTATTCAATGTTCGGTTATTCGTAAGTCAATTTAGGTACCCAACTGAAAACCAGTGTTGTGCCCCACAGATTATCAGTGAGGCGGGATTTTTTTGATAGCACACAATTCTATCTTTCTTTCATTTTAAGTTCTAACTTACCACATCGTCGGCAGTGAAAGAAAACATTATGAGGAAAGCGGCATGTGTAAGGAACTGAAAATATTTTGACGTCCTTCTAATTCCGCTAACACATTTTAAAGCAGTTTCCCGAAAAGGTTGTAATATAGTTTGTTCCCTTTAGTAGTAGACCAGCTCGCACTGACTCACCTGATCGACCATGAACGCAAATGGCAGGTAGGCCACCTTCTCCAGCGCCATCGCCATGAGGAAGTTCATGCTCACCTCGTACTGGTCGTGAGACCTGCAGACAGAATCACCAACTAATAGTAATTGTTCTAGATCTGGACGGAGACTTTAGTATATCTTATCGCTCCATTTTAGTCTTTAAAAATCCACTGCCAAACATAAGCCTGCATGAATTACATAGAGGGGTTTTTGCCATAGTTACCATGCTTGGCGGGCGCGTTCCATTATTTTGAGTTGTTGAGATAAGATTGCTACTGCCCATCTTCTGTTTCAGTTTCCCTCGGTGTTCTCTTACGAAACTAACGGGACGATTTGTGGATACTCTTACACATAATCCATCTATTACAGCCTATAAAAGTCCACTGCTGAATATAGGCCTCCCACGTAGATTGCTTGGCAAGCGGGTTGAGAACCGCAGTTTTATTGGGTGCGTTTGGCAGAAAAAAGCGCTAGCAAGCTCTTGTAAGCAAAATGGCGAAACTAAACAGCTTTCGGAAAGGACACGTTTGCTAACTTCAGTAGCGCTGACTCAACCCGCCATTTTGCTTATTTAATTTGTTTGTTTTGAAGTAGAGTTTATAAGTTGTATTGTGCAATATTAGTTTTAAGTAATACGAGTATATAATGACAAGAATAGACATATATATGTTATTAAAAATTCATGATTGGTAAGTTTTTAATATGAAAAAACAATTTAACCTAATTTAAATATACTTTACAAAAATATATTTAAATTAGGTTAGGTTCTCCGGTTAAAACTAACTTCGTGTCCTAGACGAAAATAGCTACTTACGATTTGACAGCGCTTACCGCTTACGATCGCCATTTTGCTTACAAGCGCTTGCTAGCGCTTTTTTCTGCCAAACGCACCTATTGTTAAGAGTTGTCAGGAAGATACTGTTGCCGATCTCCTGTTCCCGTAACCCTCTGTCGCCTCTCACGACACCCACGGGATGACATGGGGCAGTGGGTATTCTTACATCGCCCCTTCACGGTTGTTAATATAACTAACATTGTCTCATTACAAAATGTAGTGTATTGATCGTCTCGGGTATAAAAAAGAGTCATTCTCACTAAAGAAGTCCCCTTAAAGTCTTCATGAAAATTGACATTTACTGTCAAACTCCATACTTTACTATGGAAACTAATTATAAACTACAGTACTTTGGATTTATTCCGTCGTCCTCTAAACGCTTATAAACCAAATAAAAATAAAACTTTACACCAATGTTGCAACATCAGTAACATTAGGTTGAGGTGCGGCTGGGGTGGCCCTTGGACCACCCCGTAGCCACATAATTTGCATTGATATACCTAATCGTTGAACATAAATAAATTAAAATAGTGGCGAGAGTTCGACGGGATAATCCTAAAGTAGATAAACTAGTTGTTATTATGAAATGTATGTAGCCTAAGTGTAATACATCACGGGGTTTGAAAAAACCAATTTTTATTAAAATGTTGTTATTAAAAATGTTAAGAATTAATTGGCTAAGATCCACATGATAAAATAGTGTTTCATCTGAGTTGAAACACTTGTCGTTTTATCGATGTTGGTGTGTTTTTACTGATGTTGTGTGGTAGTAGCGGTACTAACGGGGATAAAGAACGCAATTGGAAGAGGGCGGGAGGTGCTCTTCAAACTAGATAAAACAGTTCCTTTTATTTTATTACGCAGATCTTAGTTAAATAATTTTAACATCTTTAAATATAATTGATTTTAGCAAAGTAACGCTTGATTCTATTAAATTCCTTAAAATGTTGTTAATTTTTTTAGAACACTAATAACCCATTCATAGAACTAAAAAAATTATTTTAACTAAAATAATTACACGTTAAGACAGTGTATAGCTAATTTTATAATGATTAAGAGACAAATTGCAGATGAGTTGTCATCCCTGAGAACTAAATTACATAATATCCTAATAATCCCTAGTTCAGGATACGTGAACTAGGGTTTATTAGGAGATTCATGAAAACATTATGCTGCTATTTCAAGTTCGTTTTGTGCAAGCTTTCGCCCATCCTGCATCACTACACTATCTACTGCCTTACTACGTACAGTTGCAAAAGGAAGAAAGACTGTAAATATTCGCAAGAACTCACTTGTTATTATATAGTCCGAGACGCTGCAAGTGTGGCGCGTTGTACACAGACAGCGTGGCCGCGTTCGCCACCGCTTCATGGAACGCTGCAAGAATTCAACCCCGCCATTAAAACACTACCAAGAATTTATTTGTACCTATTAGGCAGGTAGGACTTCATTTTTGCCTAGAAGTTCGAAAGCGTACCACGCTCGTAGTTATTTCTGCCAAACAGCAGTGCGTGCAGTGTTGTGTTCCCGTGCGCTGTAGTCGCGCTACAAACGAAACACACCGAAGCCTAAATCGCGATATGAAAGTTCCGAAGTACTGCGGTACATTTAGAATAGCACTGTACTACTACACGGAGTACCGCTCCCTGGCCTGAGTCAGTATAATTACACGCTGTGAGGCATCCCGCTTTATTTTTTTTAAAACGTTACCCCTACACTAGGATTTTCTCCTGTATCGTGGGGGCAGTTTACAAACATAAATTGCACAAGGACAAACATCCAGACCCGGAAAAATTAGTTGTAGGCCATACAAATACTTGTTCCGTGTGGGATTCGAAGCCGCGACCCCCAGCGCAGCCACTCATTGCTAAGCCACAGCGCCACGGAGTCGTCAATTCCTTAGAAGTGGTTTCATCTGTAGCCTTCTTTTTATGAAATTTGATGCAGTTATAGGGTACTCACGTCTGGTACTGTGTTCGTCATTACGCCAGGCGAGCTTGATGATTACGGCAACGGGAGCTCATGCCCAGGAGTGGAAATATTACGGACTAATAAGTAGTTCACTCATGCCAAATAGTAATGGCGTTAAAAAATCCATCACCGCATTTCCTTCCGTCATAAGAATCGACTACGAGAAACACCAAAAAGACCGCATGGAGATGGAGGTTTATAGTTTACGCGTTATATCTATTGAATTATACAGCATGTAACAAAACCCCGTGGTTCCCGTGAACAGTATTCAAACGTTTAGGAATACCAGTGGCGAAGCTTCCATAAAAGCCGAAAAGCCGGGCTTGCCTTATTAAAACTGAATCAATCAATAATATCAATTAATAAAATAACTCGTAAAATGTTTCAAGCTGTTTCAAATTTTCCTCGCACTCCACTGTTCGACACATGTCGACCGATGACCTCGTATTGCCTTAGCGATACTGCTGCCGTCATAAAAAATGAGTTTTAATTGAGCGATTATTTGTCTCCCTCGCTCGCGTGGGCTTTTTACGGGGCTTTCGAGAAGACGATAGCTATCTTTCTATCATTATCATCACCATCATTACAGCCCTTCACAAGTCCACTGCTGAACATAGAGCCACCTGCATCCATCGACTTCCTGCATGTTTTACCAGGTCGTCACTCCATTTAGTGGGGGTCGCCCTACACTACGCCTACCGGTACGAGGCTGCCACTCGAGAACCTTTCTTCCCCATCGGTTATCGGTTCTTCGAGCTATATGGCCGGCCCATTGCCACTTCAGCTTACTAATCCGTTGGGCTATGTCGGTCACTCAGGTTTTACTATGCTCTCTTTCTAGCCTATGGTAAAATATTCTATAATGAAATATTAACTACGATTGTATATATAGCAATTAGTATGGAGATGTAAAGCCAGGCTTTGGGAATGTTAAAAGCGGAGGCGCGCGGGCAATACGTTTGCAAGTTCATTTCACGTTTTAATGTTTATTTACTCTGTGTGCTTATCTTAAGCGATTTAATATTACGAGTTCAAAATTTATGCTTTTTTAAAGATTTTTAATGAAAATGGAGGATAATAGTGTTCCTTGTGATGAATTGAAGTGTGTTAAAGTTCTAATCGGAGAGGAAATCTTTAAATTTTGTTGATGAATTTTTTGAAAGATTAAGAGTGTATTTCAGACTTATCATTTACCGCAATTAAAAAACAGTTATTGGTACAATTAAAACGTTTACCAAGATTTTACGTGGACGTGATTAAATCTTTCCATAAGAAAGCGAGACGATTCCGCTTATCTTATCTTATCTCTTATCCATTAGAATGTAAATAATCTGTTTTTTTTAATTTTGTACGTAGTTTGTTTGTACTTTGTTCATGTTTTACTTTTGTTCATGTATTGTATTGGATGTAAATATTTTTTTCTTTCGCTTAAACAAACCCAAACGGCTTTCTTCAAGGCCACCGAAGCTATGCAATTGCTGATATGTAATACAATCTATCTAGCAGTGGTATGCCTTCTGTGTGCTTTGTTAAACATGTCCTTGACAGCACTGAATATGAAACTGAAGCGTGGAGACAGATCAAGATTGGTGTATTTTTATAAAACTGCTAAAAACAACAATCTATATTTTTATCAATTTATATCTTGGGCTTGCCCTAGCTTGGAGCTCTAGCTTCGCCACTGAGGAATACCTTTACTTCTGAAAACCCGACAATAATTTTTCAAAATTAAATCTAAAGAAACTTTTATTTCCAAATTTTATTATCTCTTTTATTACTTTCGCATTGGCCCCACGTAAGAGTTTTGCCAAGGATGTATTGTATTGTCAAGGATGCTTTACCCTTGCGCGTGTTCTTGGAACCTCCCATAAACGTTAAATATTTGCCGCAGGCTTTTTAAAAATATTTTCCGCCCCCGGGTGGGCTCGAACCACCAACCTTTCGGTTAACAGCCGAACGCGCTAGCCGATTGCGCCACGGAGGCACGTGTTCAGTGTGTTCAAATGTTAATAATTATTTTGACAGCGCTGTGAAGAAGTGGCTAAGCAATGAGTTGTAGCACTAAGTACTACAAAGTATTAAGTACACAAGTGTTTGTGTAGCCTATAAATAATTGCTCCGGGTCTGGATGTTTGCCCTAGAGCAATTTGTGTCTATAAACTGCCCCACGATACAGATGAAAATCTTAATTTAGAACTAACGTTTTTTTAGTAAAACTGGAAAAAAATGTTAATGTCTCAGGGAAACTTACAATTATTTATAATCTATTTTTGTATATATTTACGTAGAAATTAACAATTACAAAGTTTTCAAATGTAGATAAGAAAATAAAAGGGTAGAGTCGCATACTAAGGAAATTTGCGATAAAACCGGGCAACTATTATCTTTTAACGTAATGTTTTAATCATCTCCCGTGTGAACTATTAATCTCTTTATCATGTTATTTTTAAATTATTTTAAATCGCTGTACTTTATTCAATAAAAGATGGTGATAAAACCCGCCAACTTCGTTTCATTCGGTTTTTAGTATTCCCTTGCATAATAAGAATAATTGGGATTAACCTTTTTTTATAAATCTAGCTTCCCCTCATTCTTACTTCTCATTCAGTCAGTCGCTCATTGTTCACTCATTTTAAATACTTGCTCTTTCACTCACTTTCATACTATCATCCTGCTATCTTTATCACACATTCATTCTGTCACTTCATTCCTTTACGTTCCGTCCCACATGTATGTGTGGTACGTGGTAGAGCCACACTACAGATATGTTAGTTGCAGCAGGAATGAGTCGGCTCGACCGGGGTAGGTCCACGCTCTTACAGAATACCAGCGTGGAATAGCAGCTTAATTTAGCTGCGTTTCGTTTTTTTTATAGAAGAGGGGGAAAACGATTATACGGTTCACCTGATGTTAAGTGACTACCGCAGCCCATGACCAACCGCAACACCAGGGGAATTGCAGGTGCGTTGCCGGCCCTTTAGAAAGGAGTAAGCTCTTTTCTTGAAGGTCCCCAGGTCGTATCGGTCCGGAAAAATCGCCGGTCGTAAATTATTCCACAGAGAGGTCGTACGCGGAAGAAAACTCCTAGTGAAACGTACAGTGGTGACAGCCAAGCATCCAGATGGTGTGGATGGTATCGGGAAGCTTGCCGCGTAGTGCGTTTATGAAATTTGGCGGCTGGGATTAATCTGAACAATTCCTCATAGACTCCCCGTGGTAGATGATATGTATAAAATGGTATGTATGTTCGTATGGTAAGTGTAAAGAACCGGAGAGCCTTTTTAAAGGTAACGAGACATTACATCTTATCACAGCGTCCACTTGCCATCAGGCGGACTGTGCGCTCCTGTCACGCTTATTGTACTTATATAAGAAAAATGTGTTTTTTTTAATCTACGTTACGGGATATCTTCGTCAAATAGTAATACCGATTTTGACAGTTTTTTTTTTATTAAATAGGTATATTTTAATACTTCAGTGGGTCTCATGTACATTAGGTAGCAAAAGGACGAAATAGGTTACGAATGAAATTATTAAGATGACTTTGAGATTGTGATATAAGTTAAGTAAGAGATAAGTTTGTGGTGTATATTTTTGTGTATGTCTGTGGCATCATTACTCCTGAAGTCGATTTTAATTTTTTTTCATTTAAAAGTTATCTTAACACTGTCACTGTCTGTGCAGACACGATTGTAAGACAATAGCAATAGCAAAACCTATATGTAGTGCACGGGATAGCGAAAGGGTTAACCGAGAGAATTCTTATCTATGTTTCAAGAAAACCTGTTCAGCCGTTTGAAGATCATCAGCTCTTATTGTTTCGGGTTTTTTCACCCTAATTTAAGTTATTACTAACGTGATTTAATAACTATAATAATTGCCGTTGTGGGCTTGTGAAGAATTAATGTAAACGATGAAACACAACAAAACCTATACTACCTACTACTACTATACCCTTTATCTACGTGGTAGAGCCATGCTGCATTTATATTAGTAGTATAGTTGTAGCACGAATGGGTCGACTCGACCGGGGAAGGACCACGACCACTCTCATTGAATACCAGCGTGAAATAGTAGCTCAATGCTGCTGTGTTTCGTATGGTGAGTGTAGAGAACCGGAGACCCTTTTTGCTGGAAACGAGGCATTCCATCTTAGTCCTCCCGGATGACAACGCATCTGCATTTTGAATTCCATACGAGGATAGATGTAGATGTCTATGGGCCTCAGCAACCACTTACAATCAGGTGGACTGTGCGCTCGTTTGTCACCCTATCCTATAAAAAAAAACCTGGCAGTTTAAGCTGTAATTACGAGTAGAATAGAAATCTAACGCTTGAAAATGTCTTCATCGCAAATATTTATTTAGTAACATAATTATGTTGTAACGAATGATATTATCGCTTGGTTTCGTATGGCTTTTGACGTTTCGTTGTGGCTGTGGGAGGAAAAGGGCAAATCTCGCGGGGAATTAGGCTTCGGTGCGTTTTGCTTGTGGCACGGGTAAAACCCTTGTGGATTATATCACAATAATATAAAGAAGTAGACTAATAACAAAACGCTGGCTCTGTTTCCACGCTGAATGGCTATAAATATGTAGTCATATATCACTCATATTTGCGCCACTTACTTAGTCAAGATACCTATAATGCGCTGTCAAAGTGTCTACGCAAGTAGCATCCCACACTGAGTTTTAGTCTAGGCCGTAAATTCGCCGTTAATTTGCTTCAAGTCAGATGCAGTAGTTACCATCGGCTGAAAATAAATAAATGTATATAAAAAACGCAGTGTAGTGGCGGTGTAAGAATATCCACTAGCCCATATAATCCCGTAGGTGTGGTAAGAGGCGAGAAATACACAGACAGGGAAATAACTCAGGAGATGGGTAGTAGTGACTTTCTAATAACGACTAAAAATAAACACTCTGATTGGCAACCCGCTTGCCAAGCGTAGCATCTATTGCAAATATCCCCTATGAGGCAAACGGGGTAGGAGGCTACATCCAGCAGTGGACTATGATAGGCTATAACGGTATATTTGAAAAAACACCACTGACCTGGGTTGGCGCCGTCTCTAAAGAGTTGCGGCTGTTCCGCGTAGTGCAGGTAGTACTGGATGTGCGCCATCTCGTGGTGCGTGGACACCAGGTCCTGCATGCTCACCTCCGTGCACTGCTTGATCCTAGAGGTTATTTTTTATAGAAATAAGTGATAAACGTGCACATAGTCCACCTGATAGTAAGTGGATGCTGTGGCCCATAGACATCTACATTTATCCTCAATTAAGAAATAAAATAGAGATGAGTTGTCATCCCTTAGGACTAAGATGGAATGCCTCGTTACCAGTAAAAAGGGTCTCCAGTTCTCTACACTCACAATACGGAACGCAGCAGCATTAAGCTGCTATTTAACGCTGGTGTCATGTGAGAGCGTTGTCCTTCCGTAGTCGAACCGACCCATTTGTACTACAAACATAATGTTATGCGCCATAGTTGATGTATGGTACATGGCGGGTTATTATTAGCGCCATCTAGTATCGAGTAACAGAAATAGGAGCGTCAAGATCTTCCTAGAAAATTCACTAGCGCAATCTAGTATGGAATAGCAGAACTAGGAGAGCTTTATAACATCTAGTTTTACTTTATTTAGATAAAGCCGTTAAGAGCTGCGACCGGGGCGCGCGATGTGACAATAAATGTACACGTGCAGTCGAGTGTACATACACAGGCTAATGTACAGTGTATAATGTGTAGTGTAGTGTAGTGTAGTGTAGTGTAGTGTAGTGTACAGTGTATACGCAAGTAGCATGCTCAGTGTAGAGTAAACAGTGCAGGGTAGAGTGTAGAGATGCACCTGTAGTCGATGCGGTTGCAGAAGTCCCAGGCGCTGGCGGTGCACTGCACGGGGGCGCGCGGCGGCCGCGCCAGCATCGAGCCGCGCCAGAACTCCGGTGGCAGCGCCTTCAGCCCCATCGAAGTGTAAAACTCCTCCGCCATTTGGAACATCCTGCCCGATTACATCACAACCATTGCTACCATCGCAACCATCACTCCACACCATGCACCACCACAATGCGGCCCGCATTTTTATAGAACAAGGGTGATAAAAAGCACACACTCCACATGATGGTAAGAGGATGCTGCGTCCCATAGACATCTACATCCGTCTTTGGTTAAGAATCAAAATGCAGATAACTTGCCACCCCAAAGGACTAAGTTGGAATTCCTCGTTTCCAGTAAAAAGGGTCACTGGTTCTTTACACTACGAGCTAACCATACGAGTAGCAGCATTAAGCTGCTATTCTGATGAACCTTCCCAGTTGAGCTGACCCATTCGTGTTACAACGATGTTGTTGCAACATGGCAGCTCTACCACATATAAAATCTTACATCTTACGATTAATGGTATTATGACATGTTGTTTACACCAGAGGTAGAATATCCAGACAACTACGGGCAATAAAGCCCCATATGCTCACGTATTCGAACCAAACGAACGTAACCGTAACCAGAAGTGAACTTAATACTAGCTGATGTTTTATAATCTTTATATAGTTCAAAACAAAGTCGCTTTCCGCTGGCTGTACGCATATATCTTTTAAACTACGCAACGCATTTTGATGCGGTCTTCATCAATTGACAGATTTGTGATTTAAGAAGAAGATTTAAGTGTATATACATGCATATGTTGCACAGATAAAATTACACGTACAAAGCCGGGGCGGATTGCTTGTAATAGGTAAATGATCATTTCAAAATTATAACAAACAATGAAAAGAGTGTCGAATACCTCTTTAAATTATTTTTTATTACAATTAAAACAAAATATTTGAAAAATCTATTGAGTTATGTACTATAATTGAGTAATTCATATATGCAAATCATTTTTTCCGAATCAATACCATTACAAGAATTAGTGCCGTGTAGTGGCGGTTAAGAATATCCACTACCCCATATCTTCCCGTGGGTGTCGTAAAAGGCGACAGTGGGAACAGGCAGGAGATGGGCAGCATCATCTTTCTGATAACAGCAACTGTACGACAAAAAAAAAACTGCGGTTGCCAACCCGCTCGCCAAGCGTGGCAACTATGGCAATATACCCCCCATGAACAATTACACAAATAGACGGCCCCCAGTCCCCGGCGGCCCCGCTATTCCTGGCTACGGTGGCGACGGTGGTGGTGAGATCCTGGAGCTGGAAGAAGAGATAGACAAGTTGCGCTGGAGTATTATAGGATTATCCGAGGTCCGAAGAGAGGGGGAGGACACGGTGATTCTCGAATCCGGCAACTTGTTCTATCACCGGGAGGGCGACCATCTGTCCCAAGGAGGTGTCGGATTTATCGTCCACAAGTCTCTTGTCAACAACGTTGTAAAGATTGGGAGTGTGCCGACGAGGGTCGCGTACCTGATACTCAGAATCACCAAACGGTATTCGCTAAAGGTCATACAGGTTTACGCACCAACCTCGGCACATTCCGATGAGGAGGTGGAGGAAATGTATGAGGATATTTCCAAAGCCATGCATTCCTCCAAAACCCACTACACGGTGTTGATGGGAGACTTCAACGCAAAACTAGGCACAAGAGAAAACGGTGATCTGAAGTTAGGGGAAATTTGGAGTAGGGCAACGGAACCGAAGGGGCCAGCAGCTGGCCGACTTTATGGAGAAAGAGGAACTCTTTATGATGAACTCTTTCTTCCAGAAGACGCCCCATAGAAAGTGGACCTGGTCAAGTCCCGACAGTTCGACAAAAAATGAGATTGACTTCATTATGACGACCAGACGCCAACTGTTCAGTGATGTCTCAGTGATCGCAAGGGTGAAAACTGGCAGCGATCACCGAATGGTTAGAGGCACACTGAACCTAAACGTTAAGTTGGAGAGGTCTCGTCTAATGAAGTCAACGCTCCGTCCCCCTCGTGCTCTAATCCAAAATCCCGAAAACTTTCAGCTCGAGTTACAAAACCGCTTTCAGTGCCTACAAGATTGCAATGCAGTGGACGATATGAATGACAAGCTCGTGGAAACTGTCCATGCGGTCGGAGCTAAGTTCTGCAAGACCCGCCGCAGAAGAACACAAAAACTCTCCGATCACACTCTTAATCTCATGGCTGTTAGACGGGAGATGAGGCTGCAATCGTCAACAGATTTGACAGCATACAGGCAACTGAACAGACAGATCTCCAAATGCATGCGGCGAGACTTACGCAACTTTAATACTGCTCGTATTAAAGAAGCGATCGAAACCAGGGCTCCAAAGTCTTTGCCAGAGAGCTGTCTGCCCGTAAGAGCCAACTGTCAAGGCTGAAAACTGAGTGTGGCAGCATCGTTTCCGGGACACCTGAGATTTTGAGTGAGATTGAGAGGTTCTATGGGCAGCTGTACACATCATCGTTGGAGCCACACGCAAGTGTGAGTAACGATCCAAGAGCAAGTCTTATCCGACATTATTCCGATGATATCCCGGACGTCAGTCTAAGCGAGATTAGAATGGCTCTCCAGCACCTTAAAAACGGCAGGGCCCCAGGCGAGGATGGAATTACAGCGGAGCTTCTGAAAGCGGGTGGAACACCGGTACTTGAAGTCCTTCAGAAGCTCTTCAATTCCGTCCTCCATGGTGGCACTATTCCAGAGGCGTGGAGCAGAAGTGCGGTGGTCTTGTTCTTTAAGAAAGGCGACAACGCTCTCTTGAAGAACTACAGACCGATTTCCCTTCTGAGCCGCGTCTACGTGTTGTTTTCGAGAGTCATTACGAATCGTCTCGCACGCAGACTCGACGACTTCCAGCCTCCCGAACAAGCCGGTTTCCGAAAAGGCTTCAATACCATAGACCACATACATACCCTGCGGCAGATTGTACAGAAGACTGAAGAGTACAATTTGCCACTTTGCCTGGCGTATGTGAACTATGAGAAAGCCTATGATTCCGTCGAAATTTGGGCGGTGCTGCAGTCCCTTCAGCGGTGCCAAGTTGACTGTCGGTATATCGAAGTGCTGAAGTGTTTGTACAGTAGGGCTACGATGGCTATCCGAGTACAGAACCAGAGCTCGAAACCTATCCAAGTGCAGAGAGGTGTAAGACAGGGTGACGTTATATCCCCGAAATTCTTCACCGCTGCTTTGGAAAACGTGTTCAAGCTACTGGACTGGAAAGGATACGGTATTAACATCAATGGCGAGTACATCACTCACCTTCGATTTGCCGACGATATAGTCCTTATGGCAGAATCGCTGGAGGACTTAAGCATTATGCTCGATGACCTCAATAGTGCCTCCCAACGGATAGGTCTTAAGATGAACATGGACAAAACAAAGATCATGTTTAATGTCCATGTCACACCTATGCCGGTAGTTGTTGGGAGCACTATGCTCGAAGTTGTTGACGAGTACGTTTACCTGGGACAAATAGTCCGACTAGGTAAGTCCAACTTCGACCGAGAGGTCAATCGACGGATTCAACTCGGTTGGGCAGCGTTCGGGAAATTACGACACATCTTCTCGTCAGGTATACCTCAATCTCTGAAAACTAAAGTGTACAACCAGTGCGTGTTGCCAGTGATGACTTACGGATCAGAGACGTGGTCCTTCACTGCTGGCCGTATGAGGACGCTCAAGGTCGCTCAGCGAGCTATGGAGAGGGCTATGCTCGGAGTTTCTCTGCGTGATAGACTCAGAAATGAGGATATCCGCAGTAAAACCAGAGTGATCGACATAGCCCAACGGATTAGTAAGCTGAAGTGGCAATGGGCCGGCCATATAGCTCGAAGAACCGATAACCGATGGGGAAGAAAGGTTCTCGAGTGGCAGCCTCGTACCGGTAGGCGTAGTGTAGGGCGACCCCCCACTAGATGGAGTGACGACCTGGTAAGATATGCAGGAAGTCGATGGATGCAGGTGGCTCAGGACCGTGCTTTGTGGCATTACTTGGGGGAGGCCTATGTTCAGCAGTGGACTTGTGAAGGGCTGTGATGATGATGATGATGATGACAAGAATTATTAAAACAGTTGGAATTCCCAGATTGGTGTAGTTCTAGATACATTGATGAGATCTGTTTCAGTTTAAGTCTTTAGAGAAGAGAAGTGTAATGCCGGGAACAGCGATCGAAATCGAAAAAGAAGATACAGAAAGATAAGATGCAGAAAACTAAACATGCGAGATGAGTCTCGTTAATATAGTCGACTCTAATAGTTACTCGGAGCATCATGATTTTCAGCATTCTATACCTAAGGATGATGTAACACTTGACGCATTAAAAACTAGACATAGGGCAAATACTATTTTAAATAAAAATATTATGTCACAGTGTTACTATTTTTTTAATTATTATTGAAACTGAGACTTGAAGCAAACAACAAGTTCTCGTAAATAACTAAAAATTTACGTGGTACCAGCGCTGGCGGCTCGACCGGGATAGGACACCGCTCTTACAGAATGCCAACGTAAAATAGTAGCTTAATGCTGCTGTATTTCGTATGGTGAGTAAAACAGAACCAAAGAACCATTACATCTCAGTCCACAGGGGTGGCAGCGCATCCACATTTTGATTCTCGGTCGAGGATGAATGTGGATGTTTAAGGACCACAGTATCCACTTACCAACAAATGGTCTGTGTGCTCGTTTGTTACCCAAATTATATTGAAGAAAAAATTTTGAGGAACCTCGCGTTCCTCGCAAAGGTGTCACTGGTGGTTTAATCGCAAAGGTGCTTACTAGTCCAAACCGTGCCCAATGATTTAAGTATGGGTATTCTTACGGAGTTTTATTTATTTTATTTATTCTTATGGAGTTATACAATGGCCTTTCCCTGAAGCAGCAGTGAAGATAAAGAAAAAATGTAATAAAAGAAGCTGTGAGGGATCCCAACTTCTGCTCTATTCATACTCTAAATATAAGAAGATCACGGATAAAATCCAAATAATCATATTTATGAATGTTGGTGGCTGACCTGAGCGGCGTGAAGCCCTGGCGGAGCATCTCCGAGGTGACGTCGAGGCTGGGCGAACTTGGAAATGGCATCACCAAGTCCATTATCGACTTCCAGTTCTGTGCCCACATGTTACCTTCGGAAGTGTCACTTCATATTAAATGCTTAAATTAAGTGCTAATATTTTTGGCGTTCTCTCTCTCACACACATACACTCCCTCTCTATTGTTCTAATATACCGATGTTTTCTTTAACTTTAAGTCAGTGCTTGACCACAATCTTACCTGATGGTAATTGGTGATGAAGCCCTAGATGGTACGAGTACTCGTAACGCTCAACACGTTGAATATTGGTATTCTGTTTTTTAACATTCATTTATTATTAGTTTTATTGGCGTTTAAATTTAGATTATTAACGTTAAACCAATTGCACTAATTTTGATACAGCAACTTTCACTTCGTCACATTTAAACGAGTGACGTTTAAGTTTAAAAATCAAGGAAGCAAATAAGGAGCAAATAATACTATATCATGAATACCCCCTACAAGGGAAGGTAAGTCATTAATATAGACTAAAAATAGGAATTGACCAAAATTGAACTTTGAGAGACGTCCATTGGTACAGGTGTGAATTTTTTTTCGAGTTATATAAAATCTATGTACTACTCTTTGTTGTCGATATTCCATACATTAAAACTAAACAGTTTGCTTCGTCAGTTGTGGTGCGTACAGCAGAGGAGGTGGAATAATTTGTCGGAAAAAACTTTCCGTCCAAATACAATGTAGGCGACTTCAAGGCAAGAGTGAAGAGGCTTTTATTACGTTAAGACAGTGAGCGTTACCATCCAGGGCTTCATCACCACTTGCGACCTGGTGTGGTTGTGGCGAAGCACTGGCTAATAATAGGTAAAAAGAAAATTATGCAAAGGAATGTTAATAAATTTATCGCGGGCTTTGAGCGCGGCGACCGAATCAAGAAATTCCGTAACGAAAATAAACCTAACACCCTTCACTCCGACCGGCACAGCGGTGCGGCGTTGAAAGCCGTGCATCGTCTAACGTCGTTTCGTCTCTAGTATATATTCAGTAATCTATGGTCGTTTCAGTTCGGCAGACTTTGGAACGGTTATCGAGTGTAGAAGCAAGGAGTACTGTGTATTAAGATGAAGAATTTGGTTTTTGCTTATGGTGTTTGTGCTTACAGATGACCACTTTTTCAACTACTCTACTATGGGAGTTAGTACTCCTTACTTTACACTCCATAGGCACGGTGTTTGTGTGCATGCGTACGTTATTGAATAAATGAGAAGTTAAATACGTCTATTTAACTTCTCTTTTATTAAATAAAAGAAAAAAAATTGTTTTCTTATCAGTCACCACGCTCAAAAAGTGTAACTTTAATTCAAGTAAAATATCAAAAAAAACTTAAATTATTATCAAAGAAAAAAACTGCATTAATAAAATAAATAAATAAAATAATAAAATAAAAAAAAATAAAAATAAAAAATAAAAAAATAAAAAATAAGCCTTTTAATTCCATACATTACAATGATTTTTGAGCATTGAAATTATTATGCAACAATTCAGTTCAGATTACCTAAATTAATTGATAACATAAATTAACATACTAATTAATTATTGTTTATATGCACTTGTAACCATATATTAAAATATATGACATTTAGCTTTACTATTAACATAAAAAACATTTGGATATTTTTAATTATTATTATTACACAAATATCAAAATCAAAATTAAAATTAAAATCAAAATTGAAATTATAAATTAAAAATAAAATTATAATCTCGTACTTATATAATTCAATCAATAGTGTAATTAATAAAGTAAAATTTAATGCTCGAATGATATACATATTTTAAATATTATAAATAGCATGGGCCCCTCTCAGGTAAAGGCCTCCTCCAAGGATTTCCATTTTTCTCTGTTTTTTGCAAATCTTAACCAGTTTGTTCCTGCGATCTTCTTTATGTCATCCTCCCATCTCATGTAGGGTCTCCCTGCTCGGCGTTTGCCTGGCGGGCCCTTCCATGTGGTTACAATTATAGTCCACCTGTTGTCATCGCATCGGGCTATATGACCAGCCCATCTGAATTTTAGTGCTTGAGCGTAAGCCAGCGCGTCTATTGCTTCAGCATAGTTTCGTATTTTCGTGTGTCGTATTTTTTTGTATTTTCTTTATATTTAACATGCTGCGTTCCATTCCTTTCTGACATGAACTAATTTTGTTTTTAATTTTCTTCGTAATTTTCCACGTCTGGCAACCATACGTTAGAGAGGGCAGAATGCATGAGTCCATAGTTTTCATTTTGAGCTTTATTGACATGTTGCTTTTAAATACTTCTTTTAGGCTCCAATATTTGTTCCACGCGATTTTTATTCTACGCTGTATCACCATTTCATTACTGTTTGTTTTGAAACTTATTAGTTTTCCAAGATAGATATATTCATCCACGTAGTCTAGCGGCCTATTTTCTAACCTGATACACTTTTTGATGCTATTTGTCATGGCATTCGTCTTTGACAGGTTTATCTCTAATCCCACTTGTCTGCTGCTTATGTTAAGGGACTCTAACATATATTGCAAGCCACAGCTAGTTTCTGATAATAACACTATATCGTCTGCGAATCCTAGATGGCTTAAGTATTTGCCATTAATGTTTATACCACATTTATTCCAGTTCAGTTTTCTTATGACGGTTTCCAGTACAGCTATAAAAAGATTTGGTGATAACGGATCGCCTTGCCTTACTCCTCTCTTAATAGGAAAGCTTTGGCCAATCTTTTCCAATTTTACTTTGCTAGTGCTTTTGCTATAAATGTTTCTTATCACTTCTATGTATTTATTTTCTACTTTTTGAGCTTTTAAGGCTTCCCAGATACTCGTGTGAGATATTGTATCAAATGCTTTTTGATAGTCCACAAAGGCGATGTAGAGTGGTCTTTGTTTTTCCTGGTACTTTTCAATAATTAGTTCTAGGGAGTGTATGTGATCTATTGTAGAGAATCCTTTGCGAAAGCCTGCCTGTTCTACAGGTTGCCATGTGTTTAATGTTTTGCTTATTCTCTTATTAATGATTGAAGAAAATAGTTTGTATAGAGTCGGTAAAAGGCTAATGGGGGACTGTAGTTGCCAATATCATGGGAGTCTCCTTTTTTATAGAGTAAAATTATGTTTGATTCGGTCCATTGCATAGGTATAATCGCCGTCTCTAAGATGAGGTTAAATAGGTGCGCCAATGGCGTGGCCAGTAGAGTTTCTCCGTACTTTAAAGCCTCGTTGGTGACTTTATCTGGCCCTGGACTTTTATCTGATTTTAATCTCCTTATTGCTTGAAGGATTTCTATTTCATCGATCGGTAGGATTTTATTTTCAGTACTTGTATCCAATATCTCCACATTATTCTGGATGATTTCAGTAGTAAGAAGCTGTGTGTCCGATTTGACGCTGTATAAGTCCCGGTAAAAGTTTGTTGCAATATCGATTATATCCTTGCGTTTGTGTGATGCTCTTCCCAGCTGTTTCAAACCCTCGATCCAGGCTCTATTTGTTCGAAGTTCCTTAATGGCCTTTTTCATACTCCCTTCTTGCTTGAGATGTTTTTCTATAGTATTAGCTCTATGGATTTTGTAGTCAAATTTGATATATTTGCTCGTTAACTTATATAGAGCGCTAAGCTCGTTTCTTTGGGTACGGGATTTATTTTTGGTTTTTTGTAGTTCTTGTCTTCTATTTAAAAGCAATAGTGTCCTTTCTGATAAAACTTTATGATTCATTGTGGGTTGGCGTGTTGATTTTTTTGGTTTCCAAGCTTTGCATTATAGCATGTATTAGTGAATCATAACAGCTTTGTACGGTATCTATTTTAGTCCAGTTTGACAGATGGTTTTCAAGATTATTTATGTATTCATTTATATTTTCGTAACTATTTAGAGTACTATTTTGTTTGTTTATGTATGTCGCTCTGCTCTTATAAGGTTTTGATAGTGTAATTGTGCTTCTGACTAGTCTATGGTCTGATGAATAATTTAAATTTAATGTTTCTATATTTTAAAATATTTAATAAAATAAATAAATCATTATAATTGCATAAGTTGATAAAAAATGCTATGCATAGCTTTACCGCGGCAGTCCCCGAGTGCTACATGTATTTTTAAATATACTGAGTCTTTAAATATTTGGAAAATTAGCGAGTACAATATTATTTAAAAAAAAGAGTTCCGCCGACTGTCCCTGGTCCCAGGACTGAAGATTTTTCCGAACCAGTGGTAAAAGCATAAATTACTTTCTATTAGCGCTACTTGTAACCAATCTTAAATAAAAAATCGACGCAGACGACGTGACGGAGGCATTCTAAGTCAATTCAATAGGAACGAGTATCTTGTGTATAGAGATTATTTCGCCAGTTGTGACTATTTTGTCAGGAAAATAATCAGTGTACATCGTGATTAATGGTGTAATTATATGCATCACACTACAGTCCATGTGTAATTATAACCGATATATATTACAGTATTCGAATGGTTTTTTATAGGATAAGGTTGACAAACGAGCACACAGTCCACCTGATGGTAAGTGGTTGCTGTCGCCCATAGACATCTACATTTATCATCGATTAAGAATCAAAGTGCAATGCACACCTGAGCACCAAGATGGAATGCCTCGTTTCCAGTAAAAAAGGGCCTCCGGATCTATACACTCACCATACGAAACACAGAAGCTATTTGACGTTGCTATATACCAGCGTAAAATAGCAGTTTATGTACTACTATTTTACGCTGGTATTCTGTAAGAGCGGGGTCCTACCCCGGTCGAGCCGCAACGTACTGCAACCATATAGCTGCAGCGTGGCTATACCACGTTTAAAATCGGTAATCGTGTTTTAAATTTATAGTGCGTTTCGCTGTTTTATCAAAAATGATTAATTTCGTAAGCAAGAGAGCAAAGTGTATACCTGCTTACACACTATATTATTTTTAGAAATAACCTAATTATTGGTTCCTTTACCTCTGAAATGGGATTATATCAATAATTTATATTTAAACGGCCTTTTTTATAAGCTATCTCTCTCTCTTTTGTATGTAATGTAAAGGGAGAAGAATAGAGATTTTTAATATTTAATTAATGTAAGCGGTAATCGAAGAGTAAGGCCATTGTTGGTGCGTTTCTGAACAACTTGACTGATTGAGGTCATGTTCACACAATGTTTTGTCAAGTTAGTAATGAACTCTAACTCTATCTTTGTGTACTAAAATAATTCACATATTAACAACTTTAGTTTACTGCTAAAAAAGACTATTCTAGAAAATGTCAAAATCGAAGTGAACGGGTATAACTTCTGGAACAGTCACATATTTAAAAAACTTAAACAACTTTCATTTTCATTCTCAACGGTATGGTGGTATAGTGCTAAATAAGAAAATACCAAAATCTTGATTTCGAAGTCAGGCAGCACTACCGGAACAGCTAGTTATTAAAAAAACCCCTGAAATAACTTATATTCATAATATATGGTGATTTAATGCTAAAGTGGCAATACCCTTAAGAGGAGTGTTACAAAAAAACGCGAAATTACAAGGTTTCCTCGTTGAAATTATATGTTTTCCGTTCGTTTCTTGAAACAAAACTTCATCATCATCATCATCTTTACAGCCCTTCACAAGTCCACTACTGAACATAGGCCTCCCCCAAGTAATGCCACAAAGCACGGTTCTGAGCCACCTGCATCCATCGACTTCCTGCATAGTCGTCACTCCATCTAGTGGGGGGTCGCCCTACACTACGCCTACCATTACGAGGCTGCCACTCGAGAACTTTTCTTCCCCATAAATAAAAATTACTTGGTAAAAATATTTCGTTTTCTCTACTACAATAAGCTCAAGGTAAATTTTAGATAACTTATTTATTTATTTAGTAATAATCATTCTCCCGATGCATGTTTAGGCCAAAACTCTGATAGACATGGTTTGGGAGCTCTAATTTGTAGATTCTATTAAATATCGACCATCAAAAAAAGTATTTTTATATCACAAATATCCTATACTTTAATAATGATAAAATATATTTTCGTTATATGCCTTGTACGTAAGGGAAATAAGATCGACATAATTCAATTATCTACCGAAAAAAGCTTCGATACAAGCTCCAATATCTCCGAAGTTCAACATCATTTCGACGTAAAATTTATACCAAAACAATCATAAACATTTGCTTAAACTATACTATAATTTTTGCTTTTTAAATTGTTACTATTATTTTTTAATAAATTAAATAAAAGTACCATATATTTCACTGCGTCGGCCATCTGAATTCACCACCGCGCCAGTGGCTCTCAAGGTCAGACCTGTGAAAATTTATTTCGCGCGCTCCGTCTCGTTTCGATATTATCGTAGTGTGCGTGGATGACCGTAGCTAGCGTTGCCAGGCGTCCTGATATAGCCGGACATAGTCAGGCTTTTTGGTTGCGTGTCCGGCCTTTTTGGACGGTATCCGGCTTTTGTTAGGCTTTTTAAATTTGACCATTTCTTTACATTTTTCATATACTTACATACATACTATTGCAATTATTGAATTAATATTGTAATGAATATTGAATACTTAATTAATAATAAAGAAGACTTATTTATTCATTTGTTGTTATTTCGTTAGAACTTAAGAATATTTTACGGTAAATGATAAAAAGCATTGTTTTACTTTAAAAAAAATATTTTTACTAAGACAAAAAATAGGTTGTCCGGTCTTTTAACCAAAATGTCCAGCTAAGCTAGCTGGTCTGTCCGGCTTTTCGGTTTTAAGACCTGGCAACCCTAATCGTGGCGCTGCTATTTTGTGCTAGAGCATCGTCAACTACGCCCGCAATTTTTAACCGTTGGAATATATTTCAATTAGGATAAAGTTCGCACATTATTATTATACCAGATAGTTAAATCATTATTTTGATTGTAGCTGAGCTTTCTTACCAGTCAAAATGGGAAAAAATATATACAAGTATCAATGTGTCACTAAACGTAAAAGATATCGTATCTTTGGAGAAAAAATAATGGAGAATAAAAATTTCTGCATGCTTGCCATATGGACTGGCCCAGATTATGTAGTGAAAGTACTAAAAATCTACAAAGGTCACATTTTGGATATTGAATATGTTACCCAAGTTACAAGCGTTTTATAAAAAGTGTGTACTGCATGAAATTCTTGACGCGAGATAAGCTCGGTCAATGCTGTTGCGGCAAATATTTTTTATAATAAAAAATATGGTTGTTTCCTGTAAGTACCGATTAAAAATATTAGTTAGAGTTATTTTATTTATTAAAACAGGTTGCAACCGTACTATTTATTTATTTATACCACTATGCTGCCGTTAATAGATATAATCGATTATTAACCAACATCGGTTAACAATCGATTACTGTGAAACATTTAAAATATTTGTGTACCTATTTCAACACTAAGATTCATAAATAATGAAAAATATATGAAATAGATTATAATAAATTAATTATATAACATACAAATAACACCAAAAATTTTCCATCCACTAAACTCTATCCTAAGAAAACTTGTGTAACGGAAGATCAAGATCATTTAGTCGCTATACTCACATTACCATAGTGCGAGCGAATGACTTGTTATCGCCCGCTCGGAGCATAAAATACTTACCTAAATTTGCGTAACGCCGAAATGTAAAAGGGCTCTTAATTATTAAAATTGAATTCCCTGTAAAAGTGAATTCCACGTGACAGTTGAAATGGTGTAAGGTGCATACCCAGCAGGTGTGCGGGGATGGGTCCGTCTGCGCGCAGGCCGCCGCTGCTGTAGCGCTGCAGCAGGCGGCGGCGCACGTACGCGTGCAGCTGCTTGTACAGCGGCGCCACCTGGTTGTACACCTCCTCCGCGCTCGCACGGAACGATGGGTCCTCGTACGCCGCACGCATCTGTTCGCCCGCGTCGCGGAACCCTACGTACGGTACGGTACACTTGACTTTGGCCAATGACATGCTTTTACAACAATATCAGCAAAAATAACTTACAATAAAAATTAAAAGCAGGTTTCAAAGACCTCAAAATAATAATTTTTATGGAGAATGTATGAGAAAATAGCGCACAGTTCACCTGATGGTGGATTGTGGTGACGTATTAAAATACTTCTCGCGGTTAAAAGTTGGATCTGTGGCCCATAGACATCTACATTTATTCTTGATTAAGAATCAAACTGCAGATGCGTTGTCACCCCTGAGGACTAAGAAAATGCCCCTTTTCCAGTAAAAAGAGTCTTCTGTTTCTGTTTTTGTTTCTACATACTTACCATTCAAAACACAGCAGTATTAAGCTACAATTTGACGCTGGTATTCTGTGAGAGCGTAGTCCTATCGCTCTCGAGCCACAATCTCAGAAAATCATAACTTGAAATAAAAATAAAAGCAGACTTCGAAGACCTAAAAATAATAAAATAATTTCACATTCTGAAGTTTGTGCTAAAATATGTGCATAGTAGAATTAAAATTCTGACTTCAGAATGTGAAATTATTCTATGCTTGTTGATTCTTTGCAGTCGGTTTTTACTTTTTATTAACTGAAACTCAATGACTTCTAATTATTCACATTAAAAATTTTATTCCCTATTTTGAGGCCATATTTTTTTAAATTAAAGCCGCTTATGTAAGGACATAAGCCTATGTTAAAACTTTAATAAATGTTATCTAAATAATTACGTTAAAAACATAGTCTCCTATCCCATTGCTAATTGTTTTTAAATATATATATGAAGTATATACAATTTTATAAAAAATGAATCATTGAAATCTGTTCACATTTGACGAAGATATCGCGTAACATAATGTATACCGAAAACATAGTCGAATTGAGAATCTCCTCCTTTTTTAAAGTAAATATTAGAGTATCAATGGATGCACAATGATAGAACAGTCGAGAATCTATCTCGAACTGGAAGTTGTAGGAGAATTTAAGAATTTAAAACCATACCAGATCGACTCCAAATAGTAACGATCTCAGCGTCGTTTGTGAACTGATCTACAACTGAAGTTTTAATCACACTATAAGTTTTTTTTTATGGATTCAAGTTGTCCGAAATAAAAATATATTTTTATACTATTATTTGATCAGTGCTCGACTACAATACCGTTTGGTGGTAAGTGTTATATATGGTGATAAATCCCTATATGGTAAATCACATCTTAGCGTATAGTTTCATATCGGCTTATTTTTCAAAAAAATTGCTTTCGAGTTTGTTGTCAACAAAGTAGTTAATAACGTACTCTGTGACTTACCTGTATCAATAGCTGCCTGATTCGCTAACTGAACATATCTCATGAATCTGTTCTTCAACTTCGGCCCCGTTTTGTCCCTGAAGCTCTTCCACACGTACAGTAACTCGCTCTCTATCCTCGAATGTGCCAATATCCTCGTTATTTCCGGGTCCAGCTGCATGTCGCAGTAATTTGGGTACTCCGCATTATCTTGGTAAGGTTGATAATGTTGATAGGGCTGATTGGTAAGTTGGTACTGTTGATGTCCTGGATAATTACGATCGTCTTCCTGTTTTTCTGGCCTAAGATTACCTACTTTTGGTATATGCGGATCGTACGGCTTTTGGCCAAATGGACAAATTTTTGCAGAGTTATAGATCTCTTTCATCTCTGATATCAACTGTTGCAGCTGTGGAAAAACATCAATCAAATTTGTTAACGTTATCAAAAAGCTTGAAACTAGACAGAATGATTATATTAAATACAAAATATGTGTGGGTACGACTTTGTGGGCTTTTTTTAAAGGATAGGGTGTTAAACGAGCACACAGTCCACCTGATGGTAAGTGGTTGCTTTAGCCCACATCTACATCTGTCCTCAAATACGAATCAAAAGGCAGATGCATTGTGTGCAATAGCGCCATCTACTACATGCAATAGTTAATATAGTTATTTTATCGAACTAAAACTTATTGACTTTCAAGGTGGTAAGTACGATCGACGCTAGATGGCATAAACACAAAAACCTCAAGTTATCATATATTTTAAATATTTAATAAATTTGTCTATTTTTAAATTTCATTCCTAACAATACACAATTTCATCTTCCTTTACATGTCTAAAAATAGGAATTGTGACATTTATTTGCTACAAAATTAAACTTTTACCTATCTTATATAAGGTGATTATTTACGCAAAACGTTTTGCGTAAATCGGACCAAAAAATAATATTCAAAAACTGAAGATAGCCGGACTATATTGGGACGTCAAACATCACAGTCCCCCCCCCCCCTCGTGACTATGGGTGCTGTAAAGCACTCGAAACGTCGGGATAATAAAAAAAATAAAGTAATTAAACGCGATAAAATACGTAAATAATAGTTTTATTCAATGTGTAGTGTTCGCGTAAATTTAAGAAATCATTAAATGACGATATCGTCATTTTTTAAACAAATATGCAAATCAATATTATTGTATGTAGTTCTGAAAATTGAACCTATTGCAACAATTTCCAATGGGAAGAATATGAATTCTTCTATTTTTTTTTTTTAATTTAATACTACGCAGAGTATAAACACGCAATGTTAATTGAATGCTATCAACAACATATCGGTAATTTAGAGCTAAATAAAGACACTTCTAACTTATATTTCTTAAATGAAATTGAAAAAATTACGCGTTATGTCCACTAGCTTCTTCACATACTGGGTTTTTCGAACCATTGAGTGTTTCCTTTCTTTGCTTATTTATAGCTATTCTGGGTTCCGATGCAGGCGGTGCCCAGGTCAAGTTATAGATTTTTTTTTCACTATACTACTGCGAAATGTCCCAAAATAGTAACGAATGAAACACATCGTGCCATTCACCAGGAAGTGCAGGATATTTAATCGGCTGGACCAGCTAATCAAAAACAAGTTAATTGTTAGTTCATAAAAACACTTGCTTGAAACGATTTTTATCTGTGGGAAGAGAGATAGAAATTTTACGTTTTATAGAATGTACTGGTAATAAAACAAATTCATAAGTTTATCGCTACGATTTTAAAAAAAATATTTTTAAGAGGAAATAAAGTAAGTTTTTAAGCTATTGCATAGCTTCTATCGCGGGCCTTGAGCGCGGGGACCGAATCCAGAAATTCCGTAACGAAAAAAACCTCACACTCCCCACTCCGACGGGCACGGTGACGGAGGTGTGCATCCGTGCATCGTCTAACGTCGTTTCAGTTTGGCAGACTTCGGCACTCGGCAGACTTCGGCACGGTGTTTGTGTGCGTGTACACTAGCTGCTAACTCAATGATAAAAATTCCTGAATAACCTACATGTATTGTAAGATATTAAAAATATTTTAAACAATATTAATTTCTTTTCATTTCATTTATTCAATAAGAGAAAAAAAAATTGTTTTCTTATCGGTCACCACGCTCAAAAAGTGTAACTTGATTTAATATCAAAGACTTAACTGCAAAATAAAATAAATAAATAATTATAATTGAATAAGTTGATAAAAAATGCTATGTAATAGCTTTACCGCGGCAGTCACCGAGTGCCACACGTATTTTTTTTATTTAGTATTTTATTGTTTATAATTGATATCTCAACAAACCTCAGCAAATTTGTCCTCTGGCAGGGCCGCGCGACTGGACTGCACGATTTTCATGAGTTGTCTCCTGGCTTGAGGGTCTGGAACACGAGAGATGTCGAACGCAGCGGCCTTTCGCCACGAGAGCCTCTCGAACTTCGAGCTCAGTGCCAATTCCTCTGTCATCCGCCGTCGGTTATGCTCGGTTATGTTGGTCACAAACTTCCATTGGGACAGTGTGACTCTGCATTATAATCTTAAACTTTATTCTTTATTCACATGAGTAAACTCTTAAACATATTCCTCTAAAATGAAAAACATACGTAATTTGTGCACATATGACAGTTTAAGAATATCCACTACTCCATATCATCCCGTGGGTGTCAATATTACAGTGTGTTCGTTTTGTTATTGCGCTACGCTGAATGTGTAGTAAATTGCGCTCTTTTACGGTTTTTAACGATTAATTGCGTAAGAAAGAGAGTAAACTGAGCAACTGCTAGAACACTATATTATTTTAATTTTATTTTGAATATGCAAGAAAAATAGATGGTGCCTGGTGCCAGAAAGACTTAGAGTACTTTGATCTTTGACGAGCAGCAGCGTCAAAGACGCGTGACGGTGGGATCTGCGTCCTTACGACGAAAGAGTTCCATGTCCATCAGCTGACTTATTTGTTTTCGCCAAGCGTAAAATACTCAGAGTGAGTCAAAGGTGCTCATGTTTGGTACCAATCCCAGATATATTAAAAAAGAGGATCCGGTGAAGGGCCCATGTTCAGCTGTGGACTTTTCTAGTCGATGAAGTATAAGAAGAGAATTGTAGGATAATTTTATGTAACCTGTAGCACATTCCAGACGCCTCTCTGTCATATTCTCGGAGAAACTGCATCGCTTCCGCCGTGTTCGTGTTAACGCCCTATTAACAAAAATAATGTTAGTTAGTGTTGTAGCCATTGGGACAAAGAGCTGTGGTTAGCGGGTGGGCGACTTGCCTTAACAATTGTTTTCAGCATGATTTGTTGTTATAGGTGTTTTGTGCCGAATACATCTGCATTACTTACGCCTTTGCGTTCCTTACTTGAAAAGAATTCATAGAACTAGCGTCTTTCCGAGTGCTGGTTCACTACCATGCGACGCCGCCGATGATTGTGACGGCAGACGCGGGCCCGAGAGGGCTCGGAGCGGTGCACGCGCAGCGTCCGCCGATAGACGCGGAGCGCGTCGTAGCCTATGCCTCGCGTTCACTTGCTGGGGCGGAATGCAATTACGCTCAAATTCAAAAGGTAGCCACCGCTATTATAATGGCAGGTTATCCTAAGGACAGGTCATAAGCTCTTACTAACCATTTTCGGAAACAAAAAGGGTATACCTCACATGGCAGCTAATAGGCTTCAACGTTACGCGATCTTTTTATCTATCTATAATTTAACATTAGAGTATATTAGAAGCGACAGCTATGTGGCTGATTTCTTATCACGATTTGTAATTTTTGTAATCAATCACAATATGAAATCGATAACGAATGTTCGGATTTTAATAAAACACTGTATGTTAATTTTATAGATAACTCAGTTTTAAAACCAATAACTGTGGAAGACAATGATTTCTAATATTTACGCGAACACTACACATTGATTAAAACTACTTTTACGAATTTTATCGCGTTTAATTTTAATTATTTTTATTATCCCGACGTCTCCGGTGCTCTCCAGCACCCATGATCACGGGGGACTGAGGTGACTGACCCGGAGTACCTTCAGCTTTTTTTAAATATTGTTTATAGTCTGATCTATGCAAAATTAACTGACTATGTCCTGAGGTATTGCAGTGGTATGCTTGGGTTTTGTTTTAATTTTATTGATTATAGGGTCCTAAGCAGGTGGTAGTACCCAGCCTCCTTCTCTATTGAAATTAGGATGTTTTTTAATTTCTATAGCCTCACGTATCATCCTGGAGGAATCGGTGTTCTTTCGCGATGATTTGTGGTCTATCAAATCTTATGTAATGGTTGGGGCCGTCTAGGATATGATCACAAACTGCAGACTTCCCGGAACGTTGATGCTCCCCGGAACGTCGGGAATTAAAAATAAAAATTAAACGCGATAAAATCCTTAAAAGTAGTTTTAATCAAACTGTGGAAGACATAAAAAAAGTTATAATTACAGTAAAATTCTAATTGCAGTCGACGCATATTCTAAGTGGGTAGAATGTTACCAACTTTCTAATGCAAATAGTGAGGGTATTATAGATTTGTGAAGCTTACGCCCTCACACATGGTTTGACTTATAATGTAAAAAAGAGCCACGTCATGGTCTTTGAGACCGGGAGTAAGAGACATGACTTAGTACCATCTATTTCAATTAATGGTAATATTTTACAAAGAGCGTTTAGGTATAAATATCTTGGCCATGTTCTGACTTCTCGTCTCAGGGATGATGATGACATTGAGAGGGAACGGAGGGCGTTGTCAGTAAGAGCGAACATGATAGCTCGCAGGTTTGCACGCTGTTCAAGGGAAGTTAAAATAGCCCTATTTAGAGCTTACTGCACGTCATTTTACACGTGCAGCCTGTGGGCTAGATATACTCAAAAGGCTTACAACGCCCTCCGAGTACAATACAACAACGCATTTAGGGTGCTGCTGGGACTGCCTCGCTTCTGTAGTGCATCAGGGATGTTCGCGGAAGCGCGAGAGGACTGCTTTTACGCGACCATGCGCAAGAGGTGCGCGTCTCTGGTGCGCAGGGTGCGGGGGAGTAAGAATAGTAGTAGTAATCCTGAAAGTAATTGCTAGCAGGCTGGACTGCCTATACATGTGCCATTGTAGCGCCAAATCGGGTGGATTGGTGAGAAAATGGCACATATAAATATGTATTTTTTTGTACTTCACATAATTATATATATATATATATATATATATATATATATATATATATATAATTATATAATAATGTGAAGTACAAAAAAAATATATATAAAGCATAATATTATTATTATATAATTATATATAATAATAATATTATGCTTACTAACATAGCTATAAGTTTAGTTATAAGTAATACTAACAAAATATGAGCCTTGGTTGCTTAAATAAATGAAATGAAATGAAAATTATTACTAAGATATGTGAGATATTAAATCGGTTTGGACAGGTATATAATCAAAGCGGTTTGTGTTAGTAAACATTTTAGTACATATCGGATAGTGCATCAAATTTTTGTTTTGTTGAACGGAATAAATTTTGTGTTGCTAATGGAATACATTTCACTATAGCACCTTATTACCCCTGATCAATTGGGCAAGCAAAAACAGCGTTAAAATTATTAAAAGAGGAATTTAATTAATCATAGCGGAAATTGGATTAAATAAGCAAGTTATTTTTAAAAAATGAATTTTTATTTGTTTAATGATTTTTGGAAGAGTCGGCATTGCACTACCGGTTTTTAGTTAATGTTAGGGCGCTCCTTGCGGTATTGGCTCGACCTGTTTATCAGTCAGTGTTGAATCGTTACTGCTGTTATCAACAAAAATGTTTTGTCTCAACAGATCTATTGATGTAAGCAGTACGGGGACCGTCGTACGACTTCTTTTGCTATTGAAAGTATTAGTTAAGTGTTTATTTTTTAATAATGATTCCAACCATGTGAAAACCTGGAAGAATAGTTAAAAAGTTGATTTCTAGAATGTATGTTGTAAAACTTGTATAAGTCATGTATAAATTTAAAAAACATAATATTGTTCATCTACATAATACATAAGCACTCACGCCTGTCACCCAGAAGGGTAGGCAGAGACTACAGCCTTCCATTTGGCACAATCCTAACCCACCGTTCTCGCCTTTTCCACATCCATATACCTATGCATAAATGCTCCTCGGTTAAGGGTACTCTTAATTTGGCTCCTTTTCGATAGATCGCCAATTTAGTCGGCAAACTTTCGCCTAGGGCGTCCCTTACCAACTCTTCCGTTCACTTCTGCAACATAAATTTGCTTTATCACTCTTTCCTCATTCATTCTTTCTACATGACCAAACCACCGAAACATTCCTTTCTTAATCCTCGTCACAACATCATCTTGCATACCACATTTTTCTCTTATTACATAATTTCTCACCCTGTCACTCAGATTCAGCCCTAAAATACTCCTTAACGACCGCATTTCCACTGCATTTATTCTACTCTCGTGCTTCTTCTGCTATACCCAAATTTCACTACTAGGTATACGTTAAAGTAGGGAATAACAGCATTGTGGATTGCCAAACGTGCCTTTTTTGACACATTCTGACTTTCCTCAATAGAGCGTAAAGCCCCATTAACTCTATTTTCTGCGTTCACTCGTCGTTCTACATCATTATCATATCTCCCATCCCTGCTAAATTCGCATCTCAATATTGTTCATCTACTTGCTTATAAAGAAAATTGTATACTACAAGATGACATATAAAGTACTGAGAGGGGATTAATTAACGTATATAACTGGCTTAGAGACAACCTTCTTACCTTGAACACTCAGAAAACTAACTACATCTGCTTCACTCCTTCTAATAAATCCCAACCTAACCATAACTTTGCCATTAAAATTCACACTTGCTCTAACCCTGGTAACCTGATTTGCGACTGTCCTATTGTTGAAAAAGTTAGCCAAACTAAATACCTAGGTATAATGCTGGACCAACGACTTAGCTGGCACTCACATTTGGAGCTTTTAACAAACCGCACTAGGAAACTCATATGGGTATTCAAATCACTACGGCGGGTCATGTGTAACAAACTTAAAAACCGAATCTACGTGGCCCTGGCCCAATCGGTGCTCACCTACTGTATCTCGATTTGGGGAGGAGCAGACAAAACTCACTTCTTTGCACTCGAAAGAGCTCAGAGATCACTTATCAAAGTCATCTACTCCAAACCTTATCGTTTTCCCACTGATAAACTATATAGAATGAGTGGTCTACTCACAATCCGAAAACTCTATATTCTGAATCTCATCTTAACGTGCCACAAATCTCTACCTTATGTCGACCTGAATCATAAAAGAAGGAAGGATGTCGTTGCACCCGTCACTGCCGCACGTACCGCGTTCGCTAGAAGACAATATAGTAGGCAGTCTGCTTATATATACAACAAAGTAAAAAGTATACTTAAAATATACCCCATGTTATCTTACACTTGCAGGAAAACTGTAAAAGAATGGTTGGATTCACTTAGCTATGAAGATGTTGAAAACCTTTTCATAAGAATTTGTTAAAATGTTTAGTTCAACTAAAGCTGGTTCCTATATGCGGAGTGTTCATACCGATCCCAAGGAACCTTATCCGTAGGGCATACATGTAACCAACACATGCACACATGCACACTCCCATACAGACACGAGCTCGTATACACACATACATACACTCATTCACACACTACGTGCACATATACATGTACACACACACGTACACACACACGCACACACACACACACACACACACACACACACACACAAACACACACACACACACCACGCACACACATGTACATTTTATATACTACCATACATGCTTACATGAAAATAGTTCATTGCCACTAGAGCCGCAATTTAAATTTAAATTAAATGTAATTTCAATAAAAAAATGTAAACCATACCATTCTAAACTAACCTTTTAGATATAATATACCTACCTAGTTTATCTTATTTAGCCAACCGTAAGGGAAGTAGCGAGTTATTCCCAACACAAGTGTCTCTGACTACTTAAAGGGAAGACTCGACAAATCTTTGTAATAGGATTTTTGGAAATAAAGGAAATTTTTAATTTTAATTTAATTAACTTAAATGGCGATATTTCTTGTACCCATAATGATGTCATAGATATACACCTAGAACTGCTGTGGATACGGCGAAATAGCAAAATATACAAAATACCTTAGAATCTACTCATTCTTTGGCAGATTTTTTAAGTAGCGAGCCACGGCCGCCGGAACTTAAACTGGGGGAGAAGAGGACTGTTAGCGTTGAGCCGAATAATACGGTTAGTGTGGGTGATAATGCCTTGACGCCTTGACAAACTCAGCTCTTCCAGAATCTGTTACTGTACAAGCCATGCCCAATTAGGCTGTCACATGTTATTCAAGGGGTGTCAGTTCAACATTTCTAGTAGAAATAATAATTCTATTTATAAAGTATAGTTAATATTTTATTGTTGCGCGCCTAAGTTGACGTCATGTACCCGGCACTAGCGCCATCTAGTGTCGGGGACGAGAGCGAAGAGGGCTTCCTAGAAAATGTCAATCTTTACTTTCGACCAACAGCGCCATCTGGTATCGAACAGAAGAATTAAGCTTTCTGGAAGCCCCAAACTCGAACTTTCTGCGTCTGGTCGGTCGGCGCCCGTATCTAATGGAATATTCTGGATGTTTCGGTGAAAATGTGTTTTAAAGCCGCTGTAACCCGCGATCGAGGCAGTATTGAACTTGGCGAGACAAGCGAACCTTCGGAGCGAAATAAAGTGAATCAGTGTGATTAATTATTAGTGTTTTTAAGTTTTAATTGGTGTTCGGCGATTAAAGTGTTAATTTTGGTAATTCAATCGGCAGTTTTTAATGTCACGAACCTTAAGCTCGTAACATTATTATATAATTCTTAACTATTGTTGGAGGGAACTGTGGTGCTTTTACAATGTAATAATATAATAATATAAGTGGACTGCGAGAGAGTTGTGAATCTGCATGGAGCGATCAAGACTGCCTGACACATAATCCATATTAATCTTAAAAATATTCCTAAACACATAGAATAGTATAATACATACATAATAGAATTTACGTGGTAGAGCCATGCTGCAGTTATATTAGTAGTATAGTTGTAGCACGAATGGGTCGGCTCGACCGGGGAAGGACCACGCTCTCAAAGAATACCAGCGTGAAATAGTAGCTAAAAGCTGCTGTATTTCGTATGGTGACTGTAGAGAACTGGAGACCCTTTTTACTGGAAACGAGGCATTCCATCACAGTCCTCACGGGTGACAACGCATCTGCATTTGTAATAGAGGATAGATGTAGATGTCTATGGGCCGCAGCAACCACTTACCATCAGGTGGACTGTGTGCTCGTTTGTCACTCTATTCTATAAAATAAAAAAAGAACGGTTGAGTGGGCGGAGCCTGCGTAGCCACTGAAATGTCACTAACACGTCAATTTACACGTATAAATGTCAACTCGAGCTGTGTTTTAATGTTACATTACAAATTGCACCCTATTTAGAAATAAATATGTATTAAAATTTAAACGACTCTTAAATAATGATTTTGAACATTAATCAAAAGTCTAAAATGTGTAAATTTATACAATCTGTCAACATAGCGAATCGGGTTTGGCGACGTCAAACCTCGTACAAAATAAAGTTGACAGCCATTCTATTGTGTATTATAGTATTCTATGCCTAAACAGTACAAGGAGGTAGCACGGCACCCTGCGGTAGCACGGTACATCAACACAAATAGTATATAACTAGGTGCTACGACCCCTTTTTAGCCTAGGAGTCCGTCTGCATGGACATCACACCCTTACTATTTCTACCGCCAAACAGTAGTGCTTGCACAGCTGTGATTCCGTGTGTAGGGTGTAGAGAGCAAGAATGATCAATTACATGCTGTGAGGCGTTCCATCTTAATCCTCTTATGTGATATCATCTGTACCTTTTTTATTTAAAGTCTATAGTCTATATGTTCGTTTGTCAGTTCAGTTTTTTTAATTATTCTTGAGAAATAGTATTTAATGCCACTTATTTATTTATTTTTCTTTATTTAAAAGCCTTATTGTTCTAACCATAAAGGTTATAAAGGGCGAACTTAATGCCAGTTATCATTCTCTGCCAGTCAACCCATGGCGTGGTGAGAAATTAATGGCAGGTGACTTACATAACTAAATGTAATATATAAATTTATAACATATATCACACATTAATATAAGGCTTGTAAATTACACTAATGCAAATGAATACAAACAAATACATAATAATTCATATATAACTATTATCCTTAAAACCTATATACATATCTCTTATACACATAAATGATATGTGTATAAGTATATATGGTGTTATTAGCTTTTACTTATATAAGTATATATAAGTAAAAGCTAATAACACCATCACTGTAACTTTTTTGTATCCATTCCGTGTTTTATATCCTCAGTAACTCTAAGCAAAGCAGTGATGGTGCTGTGAACGAAGCGAAAAACAGACTGATAAGCACTCAGTAGGTTATTTTTTGACATAGAATAAATGATGCAGTAATTCTATTATATTTTAGTAATATGATATTTTGTGACCATTGACATTGTAAAAGTTAAAAAAGTCCCACTGGGTTTCTTGCTGGTTCTTCCCAGGACAGAGGTTTTTTTCAAACCAGTGGTAAAGTAAAAAATTGACTTTCAATAAGAATTACTTGTAATCTATATTGAATAAAAAAATATTCTATTCGAAGAAGCGTCCTTTTCAATCTGCTTTACTTCGGATATCTTCAAGAAATCATTTAAGAACGTTTTTTTTTAAACATTATGTTGGATATATGCCGTGAAATCTGACCTAAATTTAGGTACTAAAACGAAGTGGCGACGATCTATATCACAATAGTCACAAAAAGCCAAGCAAGCGTGACGAACGCAACGGCCTACCTATTAATTACAGTGGACATTTTAACGGAACTTGTTAATTATATGCCTGAATTTGATACTGATGACCTAAATCCAAATATCAAAATCAAAAGTGAAATTACACGACCATGATGAAAGAATCGTAAAAAAGTTTCGTAGTAAAAAATAGACATAGACATGCATTTACTCATAATTATAATCATAATCGTATTTTATTTGCAGAAAACATGGTACATTACAGGTGGATAAATTATTTTTAAGACCAGCATGTTTCGTCATAATGTTGACATACAAATATTTATCTAATACATAAATTACATTTTCATACATTTTCACTTAGAATAATATAATTGTAATTACTTAGTTCATTTTAATATTGATGCCTAATGCTAATCATAAATTTTAAATATTCTTCAACAGAGTAGAAGCAGTGCTCCTCAAGCCATTGCTTAACAATCCTAAGAAAACGTACTTTTGTGAGTATATTATGGTTGTAGTACGAATGGGTCGGCTCAACCGGGAAAGGACCACGCTGTCACAGATTATCAGCGTAAAATGGCAGCTTAGTACTGTTGTGTTTCGTATGGTGAGTGTAGAGATCCTGAGACCCTTTTTACTGGAAACGAGGCATTTCATCTTAGTCCTCAGGTGTGACAACGCAACTGCGTTTTGATTCTTAAGCGACGATAAATGTAAATGTCTATGGGCCCCAGCATCCACTTACCATCGGGTGGACCGTGTGCTCGCTTGTCACCCTAATTTTATAAAAAATACTCGCATTCCTCCTGATGATAAGTGGCTACTGCAGTCCATGAACACCAGCAGCCACGCATGGATTGTTATACAGCTTGTAATCACACTGGTTCTCTACATCCTTCAGCACGGAACACAGCAGTGCACGCTAATTACTCACTGCTAATTAGTAGCTTAATAGGAACGAGGGTGGTATCTAGTCAGAAGTATTCATAGCATAGAAGAACTATTTATACCTTTTTTATAGGATCGGTTGACAAATGAACACAAAGACCACCTGATGGTAAGTGGTCACTGTGGCCCATAGACATCTACATCTATCCTCTATTACGAATCAAAATGCAGATGTGTTGGCACCTGTGAGGACGAAGATGGAATGCTTCGTTTCCAGCAAAAAGGTTCTCTACACTCACCATACGAAACACAGCAGCGTTAAGCTGCTATTTTACCCTGGTATTCTGTGAGAGCGTGGGCTTTCCCCAGTCGAGCCGACCCATTCGTACTACAAGTATACTACTAATATAGCTGCAGCATGACTCTACCACGTACTAAACCTAGTACTTCTGTATTCTGTATACTCATAAAACTCTGACGTCTGCTTTCATTATTAGACTCAATTTTTTTTCCAGGGTGAAAACGCCTTTTCTTTTATTACTTTTGTGCATAGATGATGGATGCCTACATGATGTTAATTTAGTAAAGTTGTAAAAGTTGCTGCGGCCCTGAGCCTCCAGTCACCGAAGCCAAAAATACTGCCAATCACCCCCTTCACTTTCACAAGTATCTCAAACAGAATAAAAGACTGGTTGGGAGTCCGTGGATTGGGGCTGGTACCCCATGATCATAGGTGCTGCATATTCAAATTCATATAGGTGCTGAAGCACCCGAGACGTCATGAATTAAAAATTAACAGAATTATGTAAGCACGATAATATCCGTAATGATTGTTTTAATCAAAGTGTAGTGTTCGCGTAAATATAAGAAATCATTAGTATTTCAAAGAAATAAAATCTCTAAAAGACCTTATCATCATCATCATCATTATGATGATAATGATAATGATACAGATAAATAAAGACCTTTTATAAGTCCACTGCTGGAAATAAGAAAATGCTACAAAACACGGTCTTGAGCCACCTGTTTCCATTGATTTCCCACATAAGACATGAGACCAGGTTATCACTCCATCTAGTAGGCAGTTTTTACACAGCTGTTTTTACAGCTCTGAAGACAAAGATGAAATACTTCACAGTCTGAGTCAGATAGTCTTGGGATTATTTCGGCGCTTCAAACGAGTATCTGTAATAATGACGTAGATTTATTAAAATTGAAACTATTTATAGAATTTGTGTACCGTGTAGTGGAGCTGTAAGAGTATCCACTACCACATATCATCTCGTGGGGTCACGAGAGGCGACGGAGGGAAACAAATCAGGAAATGGATATCCATTAATCCCGCTAAAACTCAAGCAATAATTATTGGTAGTTCGAGATTAGTTGCTAGAGTTGACTTTTCTCTCATACCACCTATTCTCCTCAATGGCATTCACATCCCTTATAGCGATAAAGTTAAGAATTTAGGAATATATATCGACTCCTGTCTAACATAGTCACCTCAAATTAATGATAAGACCGCCTGTTGTACTTTCTATATATATTTAATTTTGTCTATTTCTGATGTGTGTAAGTGTACAATAAGGAATATATTGATTGATTAATTGAGATGGGCAGCAGCGTCTTGCTGATAACGAGAAACCTGCGGTTGCCAACCCGCTTGCCAAACGTGCCAACTGTAGCAAATATCCCCCCGATATGGGCCTGTGTTCTGCAATAGTTATAGTTCAGTTAATAGGCTGTAACGTTGACGTTAAGAATATATGGCACACAGAACTCACCACCAACCCACAGCACACACAGCCACAATTTAAATTGGTATATATAGTTATTATACGTAACTTTGTCACGAGTTTTTTACTAAAATGAAGGTCATAACACAATACCATCATTATAGTAAATTGTTCATAATGCACTTAATTTTAAGGAAATCCTGCGACTTGTTTCACGTGTCGGTAATCTTGAAATATGATTTACTTTTTGTCATTGTTTTGGGAGTCCCTGTATTTATTTATGTAAACAAAAGAAACATTTTCTAGGTTGGTTCTAGATTATCAGTATTTTTTTCTTTGGGGTATCCTTAACCTAAAAAATAGTCTTGGCTATTAAAAGGCACGAGAAAGAGGGGGGGATGAGTTACGAACATCCTCTGGTACCAAAAACGAGTAAATCATTTTGTTTTTGTGTGCTTCGCGCACGGTAACATTTCGTGGAGTTAGCACTTCTTCAAAGCACCACACAGTTTAAGATCGCCTTGTTTATGAATTATAGTTAAAGAACGTTTAATTTTTTGAATAAGGGTATGAGCAACACTACAAATGAGCACACAGTCCACCTGATGGTAAGTGAATGCTGTGGTTCATAGAAATATACATTTTTCCTTGATTAAGTATTAAAATTCTTACGCGTTGTCACCAATGAGTATACGTAACATCATTAAGCTGCAATTTTACGTTGGTATTCTGTGAGAGCGTGGTCCTTTTCCGATCGAGTCGACCTATTCGTGCTGCAACCATATTAAATATAGAACTGCAGCATGGCTTCACCACGTATAAAACAATTATATGCTAGACATTTTATTTTCACACTGGCGTTGAATTTCTATATCATGAATTGGCACTGTTACCACCCGACGGTATATCTATTCATTAGTACGGGATGAAGTTATTTGTTAATATTGTTAGTGATTTGATATCCAATTGTCACTCAAGCTTTACATTATGTAATTAGTTGAATTTTTTGGAAAAGTTTTTCGACTACTTAAACTATTTCTTGGATGGTCTTCATACCATTTTCAAAGCCTCCATTTCTTCTTTTCTATTTATCAAACCAATTTATAATGTTTACTTATTTATTTAAACTTCGTTGCACAAAAATGTACCTCAAGACAAGCAAGACAAGCGCACTAAAGCTTCAATGCGTTCTCTACCAGTCAATCTATAAGTAAGCATAAAACACTACTTTGGAAATGCAAATGATTTAAAGGATAAAGAATTAAGGATGAACACAAAACTATAAGAAATGTTTTTAAGTTAGTATTCGTATTACTTAAACAATTATTTATCCATAAGCACATACACACAAATATGTGGATTTGCCGAGAGAAATTTAGATATTATAACACACTAGCGACCTGCCCCAGTTCTGCACGGGTGATGTCTTTATTCTACAACAGCGCCACCTACCGGGTCCAACTGTGCCTATAACCTTCGCGAATATGCAAGCAATATGTTGACATTTTGCTATAGTTTTACATGTTGCTATTTTGATATTTCAGGCACCATTGATTTATTTCCTCTTTTTTTCTTCGCCTTTATACCAGACGTACAATACTCATACCGGGGACGGGAGGAGAATCAGAGGTGCTCAATTCTGGTAACAATAGAACATGCCAAAATACTACTCCGCAACAGAAGTAAGCTACAAGATGGTCTAAAAATGTTCTCAGACCAAACACCAACTCAACAAAACTTTTTGAGAAAATTAAGAGAAGAATTAAAGCGACGACAAGATAATGGTGAGACTAACCTTACAATTAAATATGTTAATGGAACACCGTTAATCATAAAAACATCAAAAAACTCCACACAGTAAACACAGAAATAAACATTTGTATCAAAAACAACACTTATGAAATATTAAACAGTTACCAAAATTTTACAATCAACAAATCACGCTTTACCTTTCTCTACCTCAACGCTCGAAGTATACGTAAAGTGGGAAAACTCGATGAACTCAAGTATGTATTACAAGCAATACCAAATAATGTGCACATCATACTGATAACTGAAACTTGGATTCGCAACGAGGAACAAGCATTACAACTTCAACTACCGAATTACTTTCATTATTATAACTACAGAACAGATGCTGGTGGAGGAGGGGTATCTGCTTATGTCCACAATAACCTGAAGCACAGTTTATCAGAGTCAAAATATGTAGGAGGCAATAACTATCTGTGGATAAAACTACAAAAATATGCACTTGAAATAGGAGTGGTATATAATCCTGGACACACTAATTTCAAGCAATTTCTTGAAGTATACGAATCACAATTACAAGAAAGAAGCAGAGCAATAGTTTTTGGTGACTTTAACGTTGACTTACTCACAAAAAATTCAGAGACCAAAACATACAGTCATCTGCTAAAACAGACTGGATACAAGATCATAAATAAAATCACAAAAAATATTACACCAGACAAGGACATACAAAAAAGTCTATCCTAGATCATGTAAGCACCAACTTAAAGGAAGAAAACTTTCATATGGTATATGTCAACTCATCTTTTTTCTGATCATAGACAGCTTTACGTGGAAATCAAGAAAACAAAACCGCCCCCAAGAAAATATTATCAATACGAAGCAATAAATTATAAAGAACTTCATAAATCAATGGAGAAAGCAGGAATACAAGAATCCAACGATGACTTCACAAAACTGGAAAAACTAATAAAAAAATGTATGGAAGAAAGCAAAGTAATAAAGACCAAAATTATGAATGAACCACAAAAAGAATGGATAAACAAAAGTTTCATAACAGAGATCAATGAAAGAAACTTGATGTGGACAGAACTACAGAACAACCCAGAAAGAGAAGACCTGAAAGAAAAGTTTATCACCAAAAGACATAAAATAATCAAGTTAATACGGGAAACAAAGAAGTCATATTATAAGAAGGAATTCGACAAATACAGTGGAAAACCCAAAAAGCTATGGAATTTACTCAATACCCTAACAAATAATAAATTTAAACAAAGATGCGCTCCTCCTAAACTTATTGTTAATTCAATAGAAACTACTGATCCTCATGAGATATGCAATATATTTAATAACTTTTTCGCTACTATAGGGCCATATTTAGCTGACGAAATACCTATTCAGTTCCATGTAAATTATACTCACGCACTACCAAAACCACTTTTACAAAAGTTGCAAATGAATAATTTAGACCCATGCACTGAAGAAGAAATTCTTAATATTATTAACAAACTTGATTCAAACAGTAGTGTCGGTCTAGATGGTATTAGTACAAAGGTTATCAAGTGTGTGAAGGACATAATAATAAATTCATTAACGAAAAACTTTAACAAACTTTTACAAAACGGATCATTTCCAGACTCACTTAAAATAGCCAAAGTAACACCTATTTACAAATCGGGACCAAAACAGAACCGGGCAACTATCGACCAATTTCCGTATTGCCAGTATTATCAAAAATTCTCGAAAAAGTCTTACATACACGGCTACAAAACTACTTAGATTCTATAGATTCCTTTTTTGAAAGACAGTACGGATTTCGTTCTAAAAGTAATACACTCACAGCTACAATTGATCTGGTAACTAAAATCAAACAAAACATTGATAAAAAAAACATCGTACTAGGAATATTCATCGATTTGAAAAAGGCATTTGACACCGTAAGTCATAAACTGCTCTTAAAAAAACTGGAAGTCATTGGTATTACTGGCACAGCCTTAAAAATGTTTGAGTCTTACCTCACGAATAGATCCCAGGTCGTTAAAATAGGCAATAGCACTCAAAGTCCCCCACAACCCATAACCTATGGAGTTCCACAAGGTTCAATATTGGGTCCTCTGCTCTTTTCAGTCTATATTAACAATATGCATGAGTTGGGCTTGAATGGCAATATCACACTTTACGCTGATGACACTTGCCTTTTTTTACTTTGGCCCTTCAATTCATGATCTTGTCTCTCAAGCCCAGCAGGACCTTGACATTCTTCACGATTGGTTACAATACAATTTATTAACTATCAACATTTCCAAAACTAGCTACATAATATTTAAAGCAAAAAATAAACCTATACCTAATTTCACACCTCTTAAAATAAACAATACACCATTGCAAGAAGAAACTAATGAAAAATATCTTGGCCTTCATTTGGATACCTATTTAACATGGAAAGTTCACATTAAATATTTAATAACCAAATTAATGTCACTTCACGCCTTACTTCGGATTAATTTTCGATACATACCACAGAAACTACGTTTCACAATATATAATGCCCTAGTTAAACCACACCTGTTATATCTCATCGAGGTCTGGGGAAGCGCTGCCAGTACTAGATTAAACAAATTACAAATCCTACAAAATAAAATCAAAAAATGCTATTCAACTACAATTTCCGAACGTCAACTTCAAAAATTTTCCGAGAGACGAATCTGATGAATATCAAACAATTATACATTTACAGCACATGTATCTTTATTCGCAAATCCATGAACAAGAAGGTCCGCACGGATCTGCAATTCGCCAAGCGAAAAAAAGTTGGGCGCATCTGCACTCGACGCGCAAGCTTCATTGTTTTGCCTAAAACTCGAACAAAGTACGGCCAGACCACAATTACATGCGAAGGTTCGCGCCTTATTAATAAGATACCCTCGGAAATAAAAAATGTAGACTCGTTCAATGTATTCAAAAAGCAACTAGCAAGTCATATAATCACAAACATATGTATCTGAGTGCGTTGGACTGGTTTGTTCCTGGTTATTATTGTGGTGATAAGGTGATAGTGTATAGTAGAATTTAACTTTTCTTTTATTTGTATAGCTTTTTCCCGTCAATAGCTGTTTTTGATGTTATTTATTTTTCAACAACATAGGTACGACAATGAATTTTGTTAGTTAGATTTACTTTTATTTATGTTCTCATGTAAGTGGCGTATAAAATGTCTTTATGAGAATAAATGTCTTTAAACATAAACATAAACATAACGCAATCGTCAATTCGGCTGCTAAACGTTGCTATTAAAGAAAATCCTCCTTACAATTGGAAAGCCCGTGTATATCTGTGGACATGTACGGATTAATAAAAAAAATATATAGGTTATAGGTAAGTATGAGTAAATACTCAAACGCTGCTTAATTTTAAGATAATGTTAAGTCTCATGATGTGTCTATAATTTATTTAAATCAAAGTAACAGTAATACCATAAGACTTAACTACATCTTCTATATTTTGTATTCTTCAAAATCTGGTATTTGTGCAATAGTGGTATATATAACATAATGTCAAATGACAGGGCTGTGCAGGCAGGCAGTTAGCCGAGGAGTTCATCAGGGTACCACGTGCACGGGCTCGGTATGGCGCATTGGTATATCGTTCGCACCGGTGTCACTCGTGTTACAATTATGTATGTTACGCAGTTAATAACACAACACAGGTAATAACATAAAGATGGATATGCATGCTATAATACGGGGTGAGATAAGGGGAATTAAGCTCACCAAACCTATTTAACCTGTACGTTAATGACTTAATCGGTGAATTAAGCAGAATTTGTATTGGATGCTATGTGGATAGAGTATGTTTAAACAATGTTAGCCATACCATCAGTTATGACGATCTGTCTGTGCGTTTAGAATTTTTTATGTATTTGTGAAGACTGTACACAGACATAGTTTAGTATAAAAAGAAATGCTAAGAAAAGCTTTTTTATAGAAAAAGGCCGACAAACGAGCACACAGTCCACCTGATGGTAAGTTGATGCTGTGGCCCATAGACATCTACATCAATCCTCGGTTAAAAATCAAAATACAGATGCATTGTCATCCCTGAGCACTAAGATGGAATGCCTCGTTTCAAGTTACAAGACTCTCCAGTTCTCTACACTCACCATACAAAAAACAGCAGCACTAAATTGCTATTTTATGCTGGTATTATACGAGATCGTGGTCCTTCCCCGGTCGCGCCGACCCATTCGTTGTACAACCATAATATTGCTACAGTATGGCTCTACCACGTTGGAAAATAATTTCCTAAAAACTATTGTGCTTAATGGTACTGCCCCAGCAAGAGTAAAAGATATAAGGAAAAAAGATGATATGGACATTGAGAGGGAACGAAGGGTACTGTAGGTCTGTGGAAATATTTTGATTCGTAGATTCAGTGCAGCAAAGAAGTCAAGATTACACTCTTTAAAACCTATTGCCAATCGTTTTACACATGCAACTTATGGACCATATTACATACAAAGCGCGCTTACTGTGCCCATCGTATTCTGTATACCTAATAACATTTGCAGCGGCTTGCTGGAGCTGCCTTGCCTTTGTAGCGCATCAGGGAAGGATGCAGAAGCACAAAAAGATGACTTCTTCGCCGTAATCATACAACTTCGTAGTAAACATCATCACGTGGGTGCCATAAGTGACAGAGGGAAACAAACTAAGAGACGGACTGCAGCGTATTCTATTAAGAAAAACCAACATCATCACGTGAGTGCCATGAGTGACAGAGGGAAACAAACTAAGAGACGGACTGCAGCGTATTCTATTAAGAAAAACCAACATCATCACGTGGGTGCCATGAGTGACAGAGGGAAACAAACTAAGAGACGGACTGCAGCGTATTCTATTAAGAAAAACCAACATCATCACGTGGGTGCCATAAGTGACAGAGGGAAACAAACTAAGAGACGGACTGCAGCGTATTCTATTAAGAAAAACCAACATCATCACGTGGGTGCCATGAGTGACAGAGGGAAACAAACTAAGAGACGGACTGCAGCGTATTCTATTGAGAAAAACCAACATCATCACGTGGGTGCCATAAGTGACAGAGGGAAACAAACTAAGAGACGGACTGCAGCGTATTCTATTAAGAAAAACCAACATCATCACGTGGGTGCCATGAGTGACAGAGGGAAACAAACTAAGAGACGGACTGCAGCGTATTCTATTAAGAAAAATCAACATCATCACGTGGGTGCCATGAGTGACAGAGGGAAACAAACTAAGAGACGGACTGCAGCGTATTTTATTAAGAAAAACCAACATCATCACGTGGGTGCCATGAGTGACAGAGGGAAACAAACTAAGAGACGGACTGCAGCGTATTCTATTAAGAAAAACCAACATCATCACGTGGGTGCCATGAGTGACAGAGGGAAACAAACTAAGAGACGGACTGCAGCGTATTCTATTAAGAAAAACCAACATCATCACGTGGGTGCCATGAGTGACAGAGGGAAACAAACTAAGAGACGGACTGCAGCGTATTCTATTAAGAAAAACCAACATCATCACGTGAGTGCCATAAGTGAGAGAGGGAAACGAACTAAGAGACGGACTGCAGCGTATTCTATTAAGAAAAACCAACATCATCACGTGGGTGCCATGAGTGACAGAGGAAAACAAACTAAGAGACGGACTGCAGCGTATTGTATTAAGAAAAACGAACATCATCACGTGGGTGCCATAAGTGACAGAGGGAAACAAACTAAGAGACGGACTGCAGCGTATTCTATTAAGAAAAACCAACATCATCACGTGGGTGCCATGAGTGACAGAGGGAAACAAACTAAGAGACGGACTGCAGCGTATTCTATTAAGAAAAACCAACATCATCACGTGGGTGCCATGAGTGACAGAGGGAAACAAACTAAGAGACGGACTGCAGCGTATTCTATTAAGAAAAACCAACATCATCACGTGGGTGCCATGACTGACAGAGGGAAACAAACTAAGAGACGGACTGCAGCGTATTCTATTAAGAAAAACCAACATCATCACGTGGGTGCCATGAGTGACAGAGGGAAACAAACTAAGAGACGGACTGCAGCGTATTCTATTAAGAAAAACCAACATCATCACGTGGGTGCCATGAGTGACAGAGGGAAACAAACTAAGAGACGGACTGCAGCGTATTCTATTAAGAAAAACCAACATCATCACGTGGGTGCCATGAGTGACAGAGGGAAACAAACTAAGAGACGGACTGCAGCGTATTCTATTAAGAAAAACCAACATCATCACGTGGGTGCCATGAGTGACAGAGGGAAACAAACTAAGAGACGGACTGCAGCGTATTCTATTAAGAAAAACCAACATCATCACGTGGGTGCCATGAGTGACAGAGGGAAACAAACTAAGAGACGGACTGCAGCGTATGCTATTAAGAAAAACCAACATCATCACGTGGGTGCCATGAGTGACAGAGGGAAACAAACTAAGAGACGGACTGCAGCGTATTCTATTAAGAAAAACCAACATCATCACGTGGGTGCCATGAGTGACAGAGGGAAACAAACTAAGAGACGGACTGCAGCGTATTCTATTAAGAAAAACCAACATCATCACGTGGGTGCCATGAGTGACTGAGGGAAACAAACTAAGAGACGGACTGCAGCGTATTCTATTAAGAAAAACCAACATCATCACGTGGGTGCCATGAGTGACAGAGGGAAACAAACTAAGAGACGGACTGCAGCGTATTCTATTAAGAAAAACCAACATCATCACGTGGTGCCATGAGTGACAGAGGGAAACAAACTAAGAGACGGACTGCAGCGTATTCTATTAAGAAAAACCAACATCATCACGTGGGTGCCATGACTGACAGAGGGAAACAAACTAAGAGACGGACTGCAGCGTATTCTATTAAGAAAAACCAACATCATCACGTGGGTGCCATGAGTGACAGAGGGAAACAAACTAAGAGACGGACTGCAGCGTATTCTATTAAGAAAAACCAACATCATCACGTGGGTGCCATGACTGACAGAGGGAAACAAACTAAGAGACGGACTGCAGCGTATTCTATTGAGAAAAACCAACATCATCACGTGGGTGCCATGAGTGACAGAGGAAAACAAACTAAGAGACGGACTGCAGTGTATTCTATTAAGAAAAAACCAACATCATCACGTGGGTGCCATGAGTGACAGAGGGGAAACAAACTAAGAGACGGACTGCAGCGTATTCTATTAAGAAAAACCAACATCATCACGTGGGTGCCATGAGTGACAGAGGGAAACAAACTAAGAGACGAACTGCAGCGTATTCTATTAAGAAAAACCAACATCATCACGTGGGTGCCATGAGTGACAGAGGGAAACAAACTAAGAGACGGACTGCAGCGTATTCTATTAAGAAAAACCAACATCATCACGTGGGTGCCATGAGTGACAGAGGGAAACAAACTAAGAGACGGACTGCAGCGTATTCTATTAAGAAAAACCAACATCATCACGTGGGTGCCATGAGTGACAGAGGTAAACAAACTAAGAGACGGACTGCACGTATTCTATTAAGAAAAACCAACATCATCTTGTGGTGTCCATGAAGTGGACGAAACAAATAAGAGACGGACTGCAGCGTATTCTATTAAGAAAAACCAACATCATCACGTGGGTGCCATGAGTGACAGAGGGAAACCAAACTAAGAGACGGACTGCAGCGTATTCTATTAAGAAAAACCAACATCATCACGTGGGTGCCATGAGTGACAGAGGGAAACAAACTAAGAGACGGACTGCAGCGTATTCTATTAAGAAAAACCAACATCATCACGTGGGTGCCATGACTGACAGAGGGAAACAAACTAAGAGACGGACTGCAGCGTATTCTATTAAGAAAAACCAACATCATCACGTGAGTGCCATGAGTGACAGAGGGAAACAAACTAAGAGACGGACTGCAGCGTATTCTATTAAGAAAAACCAACATCATCACGTGGGTGCCATAAGTGACAGAGGGAAACAAACTAAGAGACGGACTGCAGCGTATTCTATTAAGAAAAACCAACATCATCACGTGGGTGCCATGAGTGACAGAGGGAAACAAACTAAGAGACGGACTGCAGCGTATTCTATTAAGAAAAACCAACATCATCACGTGGGTGCCATAAGTGACAGAGGGAAACAAACTAAGAGACGGACTGCAGCGTATTCTATTAAGAAAAACCAACATCATCACGTGGGTGCCATGAGTGACAGAGGGAAACAAACTAAGAGACGGACTGCAGCGTATTCTATTAAGAAAAACCAACATCATCACGTGGGTGCCATGAGTGACAGAGGGAAACAAACTAAGAGACGGACTGCAGCGTATTCTATTAAGAAAAACCAACATCATCACGTGGGTGCCATGACTGACAGAGGGAAACAAACTAAGAGACGGACTGCAGCGTATTTTATTAAGAAAAACCAACATCATCACGTGGGTGCCATGAGTGACAGAGGGAAACAAACTAAGAGACGGACTGCAGCGTATTCTATTAAGAAAAACCAACATCATCACGTGGGTGCCATGAGTGACAGAGGGAAACAAACTAAGAGACGGACTGCAGCGTATTCTATTAAGAAAAACCAACATCATCACGTGGGTGCCATGAGTGACAGAGGAAAACAAACTAAGAGACGGACTGCAGCGTATTCTATTAAGAAAAACCAACATCATCACGTGGGTGCCATGAGTGACAGAGGAAAACAGACTAAGAGACGGACAGCAGCGTATTCTATTAAGAAAAACCAACATCATCACGTGGGTGCCATGAGTGACAGAGGGAAACAAACTAAGAGACGGACTGCAGCGTATTCTATTAAGAAAAACCAACATCATCACGTGGGTGCCATGAGTGACAGAGGGAAACAAACTAAGAGACGGACTGCAGCGTATTCTATTAAGAAAAACCAACATCATCACGTGGGTGCCATGAGTGACAGAGGGAAACAAACTAAGAGACGGACTGCAGCGTATTCTATTAAGAAAAACGAACATCATCACGTGGGTGCCATGAGTGACAGAGGGAAACAAACTAAGAGACGGACTGCAGCGTATTCTATTAAGAAAAACCAACACCATCACGTGGGTGCCATGAGTGACAGAGGGAAACAAACTAAGAGACGGACTGCAGCGTATTCTATTAAGAAAAACGAACATCATCACGTGGGTGCCATGAGTGACAGAGGGAAACAAACTAAGAGACGGACTGCAGCGTATTCTATTAAGAAAAACCAACATCATCACGTGGGTGCCATAAGTGACAGAGGGAAACAAACTAAGAGACGGACTGCAGCGTATTCTATTAAGAAAAACCAACATCATCACGTGGGTGCCATAAGTGACAGAGGGAAACAAACTAAGAGACGGACTGCAGCGTATTCTATTAAGAAAAACCAACATCATCACGTGGGTGCCATGAGTGACAGAGGGAAACAAACTAAGAGACGGACTGCAGCGTATTCTATTAAGAAAAACCAACATCATCACGTGGGTGCCATGAGTGACAGAGGGAAACGAACTAAGAGACGGACTGCAGCGTATTCTATTAAGAAAAACCAACATCATCACGTGGGTGCCATGAGTGACAGAGGGAAACAAACTAAGAGACGGACTGCAGCGTATTCTATTAAGAAAAACCAACATCATCACGTGGGTGCCATGAGTGACAGAGGGAAACAAACTAAGAGACGGACTGCAGCGTATTCTATTAAGAAAAACCAACATCATCACGTGGGTGCCATGAGTGACAGAGGGAAACAAACTAAGAGACGGACTGCAGCGTATTCTATTAAGAAAAACCAACATCATCACGTGGGTGCCATGAGTGACAGAGGGAAACAAACTAAGAGACGGACTGCAGCGTATTCTATTAAGAAAAACCAACATCATCACGTGGGTGCCATGAGTGACAGAGGGAAACAAACTAAGAGACGGACTGCAGCGTATTCTATTAAGAAAAACCAACATCATCACGTGGGTGCCATGAGTGACAGAGGGAAACAAACTAAGAGACGGACTGCAGCGTATTCTATTAAGAAAAACCAACATCATCACGTGGGTGCCATAAGTGACAGAGGGAAACGAACTAAGAGACGGACTGCAGCGTATTCTATTAAGAAAAACCAACATCATCACGTGGGTGCCATGAGTGTCAGAGGGAAACAAACTAAGAGACGGACTGCAGCGTATTGTTACGCGCTCAAGTCGACGACACACTAGCGCCATCTAGTGTCAGGAACGAGAGCGAGGGGAGCTTTGCAGAAAATGACGTCACAAATCTTTCAACCGACAGCGCCTAGTCGAAAACTCGAACGCTCGGTACCCTGCGCGTGTTTACTTGAACATTCTGGATATTTCTTTGCTAATTTATATAAATAGGCGCTGCAAGATGCGATCGAGGCAGTATTGGAATTGGCGACACAAGCGAAGCTTCGGAGCGGAATAAAGTGAATTAGTGTGTTTAATTATTAGTGTTTTAAGTTTTGATTTCTGTAAAGTAAATTAAAGTGTTAATTTAGGTAATTTTATCAGCAATTTTTATTGTCACGAACCTCAAGCTCGTAACAGTATTCTATTAAGAAAAACCAACATCATCACGTGAGTGCCATAAGTGACAGAGGGAAACAAACTAAGAGACGGACTGCAGCGTATTCTATTAAGAAAAACCAACATCATCACGTGGGTGCCATGAGTGACAGAGGGAAACAAACTAAGAGACGGACTGCAGCGTATTCTATTAAGAAAAACCAACATCATCACGTGGGTGCCATGAGTGAGAGAGGGAAACGAACTAAGAGACGGACTGCAGCGTATTCTATTAAGAAAAACCAACATCATCACGTGGGTGCCATGAGTGACAGAGGGAAACAAACTAAGAGACGGACTGCAGCGTATTCTATTAAGAAAAACCAACATCATCACGTGGGTGCCATGAGTGACAGAGGGAAACAAACTAAGAGACGGACTGCAGCGTATTCTATTAAGAAAAACCAACATCATCACGTGAGTGCCATGAGTGACAGAGGGAAACAAACTAAGAGACGGACTGCAGCGTATTCTATTAAGAAAAACCAACATCATCACGTGGGTGCCATGAGTGACAGAGGGAAACAAACTAAGAGACGGACTGCAGCGTATTCTATTAAGAAAAACCAACATCATCACGTGGGTGCCATGAGTGACAGAGGGAAACAAACTAAGAGACGGACTGCAGCGTATTCTATTAAGAAAAACCAACATCATCACGTGGGTGCCATGAGTGACAGAGGGAAACAAACTAAGAGACGGACTGCAGCGTATTCTATTAAGAAAAACCAACATCATCACGTGGGTGCCATAAGTGACAGAGGGAAACAAACTAAGAGACGGACTGCAGCGTATTCTATTAAGAAAAACCAACATCATCACGTGGGTGCCATGAGTGACAGAGGGAAACAAACTAAGAGACGGACTGCAGCGTATTGTTACGCGCTCAAGTCGACGACACACTAGCGCCATCTAGTGTCAGGAACGAGAGCGAGGGGAGCTTTGCAGAAAATGACGTCACAAATCTTTCAACCGACAGCGCCTAGTCGAAAACTCGAACGCTCGGTACCCTGCGCGTGTTTACTTGAACATTCTGGATATTTCTTTGCTAATTTATATTAATAGGCGCTGCAAGATGCGATCGAGGCAGTATTGGAATTGGCGACACAAGCGAAGCTTCGGAGCGGAATAAAGTGAATTAGTGTGTTTAATTATTAGTTTTTTAAGTTTTGATTTCTGTAAAGTAAATTAAAGTGTTAATTTAGGTAATTTTATCAGCAATTTTTATTGTCACGAACCTCAAGCTCGTAACAGTATTCTATTAAGAAAAACCAACATCATCACGTGGGTGCCATAAGTGACAGAGGGAAACAAACTAAGAGACGGACTGCAGCGTATTCTATTAAGAAAAACCAACATCATCACGTGGGTGCCATGAGTGACAGAGGAAAACAAACTAAGAGACGGACTGCAGCGTATTCTATTAAGAAAAACCAACATCATCACGTGAGTGCCATAAGTGAGAGAGGGAAACAAACTAAGAGACGGACTGCAGCGTATTCTATTAAGAAAAACCAACATCATCACGTGGGTGCCATGAGTGACAGAGGGAAACAAACTAAGAGACGGACTGCAGCGTATTCTATTAAGAAAAACCAACATCATCACGTGGGTGCCATGAGTGACAGAGGGAAACAAACTAAGAGACGGACTGCAGCGTATTCTATTAAGAAAAACCAACATCATCACGTGGGTGCCATGAGTGACAGAGGGAAACAAACTAAGAGACGGACTGCAGCGTATTCTATTAAGAAAAACCAACATCATCACGTGGGTGCCATGAGTGACAGAGGGAAACAAACTAAGAGACGGACTGCAGCGTATTCTATTAAGAAAAACCAACATCATCACGTGGGTGCCATAAGTGACAGAGGGAAACAAACTAAGAGACGGACTGCAGCGTATTCTATTAAGAAAAACCAACATCATCACGTGGGTGCCATAAGTGACAGAGGGAAACAAACTAAGAGACGGACTGCAGCGTATTCTATTAAGAAAAACCAACATCATCACGTGGGTGCCATGAGTGACAGAGGGAAACAAACTAAGAGACGGACTGCAGCGTATTCTATTAAGAAAAACCAACATCATCACGTGGGTGCCATGAGTGACAGAGGGAAACAAACTAAGAGACGGACTGCAGCGTATTCTATTAAGAAAAACCAACATCATCACGTGGGTGCCATAAGTAACAGAGGGAAACAAACTAAGAGACGGACTGCAGCGTATTCTATTAAGAAAAACCAACATCATCACGTGGGTGCCATGAGTGACAGAGGGAAACAAACTAAGAGACGGACTGCAGCGTATTTTATTAAGAAAAACCAACATCATCACGTGGGTGCCATAACTGACAGAGGGAAACAAACGAAGAGACGGACTGCAGCGTATTCTATTAAGAAAAACCAACATCATCACGTGGGTGCCATGAGTGACAGAGGGAAACAAACTAAGAGACGGACTGCAGCGTATTCTATTAAGAAAAACCAACATCATCACGTGGGTGCCATGAGTGACAGAGGGAAACAAACTAAGAGACGGACTGCAGCGTTTTCTATTAAGAAAAACCAACATCATCACGTGGGTGCCATAAGTGACAGAGGGAAACAAACTAAGAGACGGACTGCAGCGTATTCTATTAAGAAAAACCAACATCATCACGTGGGTGCCATGAGTGACAGAGGGAAACAAACTAAGCGACGGACTGCAGCGTATTCTATTAAGAAAAACCAACATCATCACGTGGGTGCCATGAGTGACAGAGGGAAACAAACTAAGAGACGGACTGCAGCGTATTCTATTAAGAAAAACCAACATCATCACGTGGGTGCCATGAGTGACAGAGGGAAACAAACTAAGAGACGGACTGCAGCGTATTCTATTAAGAAAAACCAACATCATCACGTGGGTGCCATGAGTGACAGAGGGAAACAAACTAAGAGACGGACTGCAGCGTATTCTATTAAGAAAAACCAACATCATCACGTGGGTGCCATGAGTGACAGAGGGAAACAAACTAAGAGACGGACTGCAGCGTATTCTATTAAGAAAAACCAACATCATCACGTGGGTGCCATGAGTGACAGAGGGAAACAAACTAAGAGACGGACTGCAGCGTATTCTATTAAGAAAAACCAACATCATCACGTGGGTGCCATGAGTGACAGAGGGAAACAAACTAAGAGACGGACTGCAGCGTATTCTATTAAGAAAAACCAACATCATCACGTGGGTGCCATGAGTGACAGAGGGAAACAAACTAAGAGACGGACTGCAGCGTATTCTATTAAGAAAAACCAAAATCATCACGTGGGTGCCATGAGTGACAGAGGGAAACGAACTAAGAGACGGACTGCAGCGTATTCTATTAAGAAAAACCAACATCATCACGTGGGTGCCATGAGTGACAGAGGGAAACAAACTAAGAGACGGACTGCAGCGTATTCTATTAAGAAAAACCAACATCATCACGTGGGTGCCATGAGTGACAGAGGGAAACAAACTAAGAGACGGACTGCAGCGTATTCTATTAAGAAAAACCAACATCATCACGTGGGTGCCATGAGTGACAGAGGGAAACAAACTAAGAGACGGACTGCAGCGTATTCTATTAAGAAAAACCAACATCATCACGTGGGTGCCATGACTGACAGAGGGAAACAAACTAAGAGACGGACTGCAGCGTATTCTATTAAGAAAAACCAACATCATCACGTGGGTGCCATAAGTGACAGAGGGAAATTAACTAAGAGACTTTTTTCCTAAGTATTTTAAAACCCACCAAGATACTACAACAAAGCGTTTAAGAAGTAAATATGCAGACTTAATATATCAATAAGGGTATGCATAAGAGAAATATAGGTATATAACTCGAGAATATTGTTGTATAACACATTATACCCATGAATTTAAAAGAAAAAGAAGGAGCGTCTTCCAAAAATAATTTAACGAAATGGTTGTTGGAAAATTGTTTCTATAGCCTAAAAGAATATTTATAATGGAAAAATTAGTTTAATGCCTTATGTACTTCACTTATATATATTTTTTGTTTTAAATATTTGCACGTCTGCGAGCAGACTAAGCACATGTACATTATAGATATTTAACTTAAGACCCTGTCAACTGCGTTTCATGCAAATAAGGACTTTGTATTTGTAATTGACTACATTATGGAATTTACTGTGACCAGTTGTTTTTCTGATCCAACTTAGCAACCTTCAAGAAAAGGGTCTACTCCTCGAAAAGGCCGGTAACGTACCTACAATTCCTTTGGTGTTGGAGATATTGATGGGTGACGATGATCACACATAAAGTGTGCCGTATGATCGTTTCTCTCCTCTTTCATTAAAGAAATGACTACTAATTTTAACTTCGTTTTGGAATTTGGTCTTGGGTGCGATATTCAAAGTCCAAATTTTTTAAATAACTTCTTATTTTGAGATCGATAGCTACCTGAGAGCATATTATACTACTAACAGTTAACCGACAGAGGCTTTTACGTTTCTTCTTTGTCATGTATACTTTATATTAATTTCTTCCAGACTGAATTTCGGTCTCTACGGAGTCTGGCCATCCCCGCAGGATAGGATTATAGTGCACAAGTGTATCCACTAGTACAGGTGCAATCTCCTTACTCTCATAAATCATTAAGACGGCAATAAGATACGACTGGAGAGAGATTAAGCGTAGGAAAACGTCTTTACGTGCTTTCCTAGGCACAGGGACGAAACATCACCTCTTCTACTTTCTGACTCCGGCCTGTTACTGAAAATTTCTTGTCAAAAAAACCCAATAACTGATTTTACTCTGCCCGGGATTTGAACCCAGGATTGATGATTAGCAACCACGTTATCTACCTCTAGACCAAATAGGAAGTTAAAGAGCATATAATACATAGTGTCCGATTCTACTGTTAATAAAAGTATCGTCTTCCGGCCAATTTCACTCGACACCTAATTTCTTAACGAAAATTAAAAAAAATTAAGAATATGTGAAATAAAAACACGTTCATTTTCCATTTTATTTCATTCTCTATACTCACCACAATAAACACAGCAGCACTAAACTGCTATTTTATGCTGGTATTATGTGAAATCCCTCCCCGGTCGAGCCAACCCATTCGTTCTAAAACCATAATATGTATGTTTGGTAGTATGGCTCTACCACGTTGGAAAATAATGTCCCAAAAACTATTGCGCTTAATGATACTGTCCTAGCAAAAGTAAAAGATATAAGGAAAAAAGATGGTATGGAAGATCGAGAGGGAGCGAAGGGCACTGTGGTCCGTGGAAATATTTTGATTCTTAGATTTGTACGATGCAGCAAAGAAGTCAAGATTACACTCTTTAAAACCTATTGCGAATCTTCGTACGCATGCAACTTGTGGACAATTTTACATATCCATATTGTATTTCATACGTGGTAGAGTCATGCTGCAGTTATATTAGTAATATAGTTGTAGCTCGAATGGCTCGGCTCGACCGGGGAAGGACCACGCTCTCACAGAATACCAGCGTAAAATAGCAGCTTAATGCTGCTGTGTTTCGTATGGTGAGTGTAGAGAATCAGAGAACCTTTTTACTGTAAAAGAGCCATTCCATCATAATTCTCAAGCGTGGCAACCGCACTTAGGTTCTTAATCTGGGCCACAGCATCTACTTACCATCAGGCGGACTGTATGCTCGTTGGTCACCCAAAAAAAGAAACAACACTACAGCGTGTTGCAGCGCTGCTGTGAAGCCGACAGGAATCGTTATTAGAATGGCTCGTATCCAGAGACCTAGGCAAAAATGAAGGACCGAAATAAATATAGTACTAAATCAAAAGAGTTTGCAAATCACGGACCTTGTTATAGCAAACATTCATTTGATTTGGGCTTATAAGATATGGGTATAGGGGGTTGGGTATTTAATATTTAAGTAATTTTATCCTCTAAAAGATAAAAAATTTAATTGAACATTTTTAGGTTTCTATTGTATTGTTGATTAGGTTTTCTCTTATATGGAACCTTTATATCCTTCTGGCCGTCCTTCCTAGTTAACCATAATCCTATAAAATGTCTCAAGTTTTTGGCGAAATAAGGTAAAAGACTTGTCAGCTCATGGGCTTAATACTTCCCGTTAATTTTCTATTACGCAAGCATTTGGATTGAACCGGATTCGATCACCGCCAGTACAAATGATATTGTTAGTAGCAATTTTAAGTGCTCATTTATCACGTGCACTGCGATGAAGGAAAGGAAACCCGTATGTCAGAGGAACAAAGTATTTCGAGGACGTGTGAAATTCGTCTGCTCATTGACGTTGTGACGGTGTTGCGTGTAACTATACATCAAAACAAAAATGCAAAAGTGATTAGTATCGCATGCATGCATAGTCTGATGAAGGGTAAACGAAACGACCGGAGAGAGATCTGGCGCAGGACCAACAGTTTTACATGCTTTCCGAGGCTCCGGGGCTAGACGACCTCAAAATTTTCAGACTCCGGGCTGCTTGAATGGTTTTAAGTACTTAGATCTTATTAAGTAAAAGTGATGCGATTTGGTTTACCTACATATTAAATGTCTGCGCATGAACTATTAGTGAAAACTATGCAACAAGTACTCCGATGATTTGATCCTCAAGATAATGTGCCTGCTGTCATCAAAATCTCTCAAAATATTGTGAAGAATTTTTTCAATTAATTATAAAAAAAAAAAAGAAAATTCATAATAATGAACTTGAGACTGGTAAAAATGCAACAGTACGAATGCATTACCCAAGAGAAAAAACAATCCTTTAATATACTAACACAAACTTAATTTGCTAATACTAGGACTATTTCATCAATTGGCACTCAAAAACATTCAAACACGGATGATATTAAAAAGTATACTTACCATCCTAAAGTGGTCGTCAGCGCACGCATACCGTGTGTAGAAAGCAATCAATATTAAGTGCAACACCGTGGCGCCTTTATTAGTGTCCATTGTAAAAAAAAAACGATTATATTAATGACCTCCAATCAGGGCACATAAATACCCGAAACACTTTTCTTCGTTACGTAAACATACAGCATCAATTTAGAAAACCACTTTTAACGCTCATTTTATTGTGAAAACAATAACAAATATTTTTCGCGGTAAATTTGGCAATGTTTTTTTTTAATTTTAATTATATGTCAGGCTTAGGAAACTGTCTCGTCGGCTTTCTTGTCGTCGACTGGAGTAATATTTCCGTTGCCTTTGTTTTCTGCATGGTTTGATGAGCACCGTCGGTCTACATAAGTATGGCACGAGCCGAGATCCTCCTCTTACGATACACATTTATGATAATGTTTTGTGTCATGTTATGACAAATAAATCAGTACAATAATGTTTCGCGATTAGAATATACAAAAATATGATCTATTCTGTAAAAATAATGCATACCATATCATCACAATATGGTCATTTCTTAGAAATTCAATCAGTAAAGATAAATTTCCAAAAAGACGCTCATAACTTACATAAGTACGCACACGTAGGTTAGCACACACACACACACACACACACACACACACACACACACACACACACACACACACACACACACACACACACACACACACACCGCACGCACGCACGCACGCACGCACGCACGCACGCACGCACGCACGCACGCACGCACGCTCGCTCGCTCGCTCGCTCGCTCGCTCGCTCGCTCGCTCGCACGCACGCACGCACGCGTTATATGGGAGTAAAAAGTGGGAGTTCGAGTAAATACACACAGTACACACTGCCGATGCATCTTCCATTTTCTGTTCTTCTTCTGAAACACTCCTTCTGAAACTTCGCTGAAAAACGGCCGTGTATCTTGATAATAATATAGGTTTCTTTCTATAAATTAACATAAATTTTTCTTGAAATTAACAGACCCATAATTATACAAGTACAGTTTTTATGATAAATATTAATTACATAAAAAAATTCTAAAAACTTGCTTACAGAGGCCGCTTTAGTATATAGTAAGTATATCTAAGTATTATGTACACCCTATTTATTGTATACGTATTATATTCTACGTATTTCGTACCTCAATTTTTTTTATTCTTTGACAAATACAGGGTTATTTTGCAACAACCGGCAGAGAAGGTTCAGAATAAGCAATAGATGAAGAAAAGTTAATTTAAAAAAAATCTCAAAATTTTGTCCTTTTTATCTTTTTAATTCGAAATGCTTGGTAATGCGTTATTATAATAGATTTTACTGCGCACGCACACATTCGTAAGGGTCGATCGGTAGGCGAAAACGTTGTTGCTCTTAGATCACATTCAATTTTGGATAATCTCCAATAAAAGTATAAGCCCTATTTACTCGTATATTCAAATAGGCAATAGCGGTGTATCATTATTTATATTTTGAACTTTAAATTTGGCTACTACAAACTCTAAAACTCTAAAAAAATGGAGGCTCTTCGGAGATTTTATTTATTTAATTAATTCATCACTTAAAAATATTGGTTTTAATAATTAAAAATATCATTTTACGCCACTGAGATTTGTTCAATGCTACAAAGGAGAAACACTGACTCAGAAAAACCCAATAAATTATATTGGCTCGGCCCGAGATTCGATCCCTGAACCTCATCAGCAATCGCGCATTCGCCCACTAGACTATCGAGGCAGCCAAACTACTTGTATACCTTTTACAAGTAGATATCGCTTGAAACAATACAGTTTACCAGGGCGTGAAAACTCCGGTCTCCTATTGTCAACTCCTTTCCACTTTTGTGGGCAGACGTCGCCAGGGAAGATACTTATTTCGAATTACAAAGTCGCGAAATTTTATTTTAATTTATTCATCATTTACAGATTGAATACGAAAGCACAAGTAAAGTAGCATCTATCATTCTAGTTTAGAAAGGTTATCAAATAATAATGGATATTTCCATTATTATTTGATAAAAGAACGTAATATTATAGCAAACAGTTTCAAACTGGGGCTAAATTTATAATTTTGATAACTGAGGTAATTAAATCACTTGATAATTAATAGAATCAGGCGTTACTTCTCAGAAGTCCATTTATCTGGGGACACGGTAGTGCCCCCGCCAAGTCGAGCAAATAAGCGGTACGGCCGTACCGTCCTTTTCTCGAAGTATTTCAGGCCATTTTCGAACTTCGGTGTTGATAAAACTAGAAGCCTGAATTTTCAGTAATCAAGCAAGCATTGTATAAGCACGGTATATTTCAAATTTCATTCAATTTGAACCAGTAGTTTAAGAATTATAACTAGTCAAAGTTTCTTAATTTTGTTACTCATTCACTGACTGACTGACCGATCATCCAAAGTCTAAGCCACTTCTAGCAGACATATTGAAGCTTCAAATTTAGAATACAATTAGTGTTTAGTATATAAATCAAGGAAAAACTAAAATATTTTGCTATTTCAGCCCAGTTTCCTAGATACACCAGCTGCATGAATAAATTTGTAATCCTATATAAATATAGAGGGTTACAAAGTTACATTTACAGTGAAAGAAACCGTGTATGTGTATAATATTGTAATGGGTGTAGATAGGTACGTTGTTAGTATTCAAGAAGTAGAAGGTACCGGAAAAGAAAAAAGTAGGCCTATCTACAAAAAGCAATGAGATGCCATCAAAAACATAACTTGTAAAAAAACTAAGTCTCGCGACGTTCTTCTACCGTAAAAAGTTGTGAAATCCATGTAATACCAAGTCGGTTAATTTATTCAATTCCTACTTAAGTGTTCTTCTGTCTTAAGTCATTACGTAATTAGCTAACCTAACAACATCTTATTGTGACCATATCAATATTAAAATTGTTTTATGTTTTAAATAAATAGATTGACTTGGCAATCGCACTAAAAAACTAAGATGCTGATTTTCCATGTGTTCGCCGATGAAAGATAGGTAACTTTGTTAGGTAACCTGCATGTTTTTGTATATAAATGAAGTAAAGAAGATAAGCGAACTCACTGTCCTCCTGTGAAGTAGATGCTGTGGCTCATAGACACAACATCTTTTCTTGATTGAGAATCAAAATTTATGCATTAACACGCGGTGTGAGTTTACCATGTATTAATAGTAATAGTAGTAGTAATTCATTCAAATTTCAAAGACAATGATGCTAAAGATTACTTCTGAAATCTTTTAATTACCTGTACGCTTTAATTATCTATTTTATCGCATATTTGTGATATAATTTATCAAGCGATGACAATAGTAGCTGGTATTATTGTATTTATATACGTGGTAGCACGTGATATTACATTTTTCAACATAGTACATGTGCCTCCGTGGCGCAATCGGCTAGCGCGTTCGGCTGTTAACCGAAAGGTTGGTGGTTCGAGCCCACCCGGGGGCGGAAAATATTTTTAAGCTATTTTATTTTATAAAATACGTGTAAACACTAGCACAGGTACAGAAATTTATATAATATTACACCAGATTTGCTGGGCGATTTCTGGATCTCACAAACGGAGATACTTATCGGGTTCAATTGTGAATTTAAACCATCCAGGGATCCAAACAAACCCACACAAAATATTTCATCAAAATCGGTCCAGCGTTTAGGAAGAATACAGTGACAAGCACACGTAAGTGCACCGGGGCTATTGCAACTAGGAGGCTTTTGTAACTAATTTGAGCAACTGAATTTAGACGGCATTTGGTAAAAAACGATATCTATGATCTGAAGAAAGAATGATCAATTTTCGTAGAAACATGAAGATGTCGCTAGTGAGATCGAAACTTTGTGAACAGGAAAGCATTTTATCAAACCGCCATTTTTATTTTCTGAATCACGAATTTTTTGCAAAGTTCTTATATTGAAAATAAATATTTCCAACCAGTTTTTCGCATGTTATTGATTGTGTTTGTGATAATCGACTACCGTAAGTAATATTTGTTGTATTTGTTCAATACGATACGGAATCCGTTTATAGTAAATAATGGGCATAGTTACATTTTCCTCACCAAAAATAACTACATATGGGGTTTTTACAACTAAGAGATTAGATGCAATATCCCCATGAAATTGAGTATGAAACCAAAGTATCTGGTGATTTTTAATGTCGATATTGAAACGGTCGATTAAATCCAAAAAAACGAGTCAACGGTGGTACAGAAGTACTAACTTATAAGAGCGCCATAGATTACACATGCGAAAAGAAAAAGAAAACTTACAGTCTAATAAACTGTAAAAATCGATTTGATGCGAACGCAGAACATAAAAAAGAACTAAAAATAACTAAACTATAATTCCAAAAATGAAAAGGAAACCTCACCAATCGTCTGACAGCGAAAGTACTGGGTCGTATGAGTCTGCTAGTAATTCCAAGTGTGGGAGCTGGGATTCTTTTTATCAAGACCTTATGTAAAATGAAAACCCTACACAGAATACCAAGAGGACGTTATAAAAAATCAAGAAAGCAAAACGAAAACACAAAACAACATCGGAAACTAAACAGGAAGAGTCATTGCCATCAACATCACACCATCAGGAGATCATCCACGCAAAAATTGGTGATTATGTACTATTAGTTAATAGCTTAAGCTCATCTAGAGGATAAAAAAAACTTACAAATACGTCTGTCCAACTGACGAAATCCACGGGGAAAAAGTAGTGTCCAAAAGATTAAAGTCAAAAAAATATAATACTGTTTTTAAATTTGTTGAAGATGATATTGCAATTTTAGATAGAAATGAAATAATTTCCTATCTACTAAGCCACCATTTTGATGAACAAACTGATACTGTCACTTTCCCCTATGCCATCGATGTTCATGAATGCAAATAAAATAATTTTACTTGCATATAATACATCAATGGCATAAGGGGTGATACTGTTGTTACTTTCGCTCATTTTCAACTGGTACAGTAGGAAAATATTTCATAAAATTAATTTAAATTCCAATCATATACAAATACATCAATGGCGTATAAGCACATGCCATTTTTCTTGCACACTGTGAAATAAAAATGTGTTGGCAACTTATTACTGGCAACACCGATCCGCCCCTCTTCGTACGCAACCTACGAGAAATGGGAAGGGTAATGTTATAAAATAGGATGCATCGCGATTATAAGAGGTTCTCTTCTGATAACACGCGTCGAGTTAGTCTCAGTGTAATTAAGTGTCGTGAATACAAAAAACTGTAATATTAAGTGATCTGTACAAATATTATCTGAATAAAAAGATTGTGTCGTCAGTACATATTATTTACGTTAAAACTCTTTCTTTGTGTTAACAAATGTCATTGTGATTTTTATAATAAATTCCATTTAACTTAGTCATTTATTTTTATCATATTTTTCCCTCTTGAGAAAACGATACAGTGTTGTGTCCCAACCCTAGTTCCACTTCAAATAGTTACATGTACCCCCAATATCAAGAAAAGTTTGATTTAAACGAAATTCAACCATATTGTCTCACCACAGAATTCAAAATCCTAAAATATTTGTTTAAATTCGGTTTCCATTTAAATTCTGACTTCGAAACTCTGTCTAAAAACACGTTTTGTGTTTGTTTACCCCAAAGTAGGGCAAATGCAACTTTTTCTGGCTGCAGCAATTAATCTCACAGCCGCCCCTTAGTTATCAAGTTAGTCGTTGCGTCAATAATGTAAAAAGAATCTGGATTTAATATGTATACTTACAGATTTAATATGTATACTTACGTTGAAATGGTAAATAGACAATACAAATTTTTAGTTATAATTATTATATTATATTATTAGTTATAAATATTATAGGATTTTGAAATCTGTGGTGATATAATCAAACTTTTCTTGATATTGGGGGTACATGTAACTATTTGAAGTGGAACTAGGGTTGGAATATATATATATAAAATCGGCACCATATTGAAGATGGGCCAGATTAAGAGTAAATACCCTTAATCGACGAGTATATATGCGTAGGTATATGGATGAACGAGGCGAGAAATTTGTCAGGATGTGGCGTGCCAATTAGAAGGCCGTAGACAAACACACTAAAAATAATTTTGTTTATAAATCAGCGATCCGCCCTGAATTCGTATGGGTAATTTCTGAATCTCGACAACAGCGCAACCTACCGGGTCCAATTGTGAATCTAAACCATTCTCGAATCAACTATCATCAACACAATTTCATCTATATCTGTCGAGCCGTTTGGGAGTTCAGTCACATACACACTGACAGAAGAATTATATACATGTATTATGTATAATCCATTTCAGAAATAAACAACTTTAAAACCGTTAATATAAAGAGGTACTCTGCTCTAACCTGATCCATGCCAACGCGAGTTTATCTAGATCGGAAGCCACCCTTATTCATATAAAAAGGTCGTATGACAAAAAATTTAAAGGCCGGTAACGCACATACAATTCCCCTGGTGTTGCACATGTTAAAGGGCAACGGTGATCATTTCCCTTTAGGTGCCCCTAAAAAATAAGTAAAAAACATCACAACACAAGTGTCACCTCTGGAAGTTTCGACAGCGACATGGCGTTTTCGGCGGGGTTGGGTTCGAATCCCACGGCACGAACGTTTTTGTATCTAATTGTATTTGTAGTTTCCATTAAACGTAATATAGTTAATTATCTGATGAAAAAAGCTAGTAATCGGGGTGTAATAAATGTTTTTCTGAGCTCCTGTATTTTAAGAAAAATAAAGGTTCGCCCCTTTGCGGCGTCAGCCACGAATTGTTTTTTTTTTATGTTTTGGTGTTTTTCCATGTGTACATTAGGTTATTGACGCTCCAGTCAATTAAAATACTTTTAACAGTAGTCAAAAGTAACATTTATATAGAAATTGTATTTTGTAATGACGTCATAGTCCTTATAGTCAATCGCTTTATTTGTATTTTTTATAATAGGTAATTATGTGACAAGTCTCTATACGTGGTAGAGAAAAGCTGCAGCTATGTTATGGTTGTAGCAAGAATGGATCGGTCCGACCGGGGGACCATGCTCATACCAGCTTAAAATAACAGCTTATTGCTACTGTTGCGCGCTTAAGTTGACGTCAGTTACCCGGCACTAGCGCCATCTAGTGTCGGGGACCAGAGCGAGGAGGGCTTCCTATAAAATGTCAATCTTGACTTTCGACCAACAGCGCCATCTAGTATCGTACTGAAGAATTAAGCTTTCTAGAAGCCCCACACCCGAACTTTCTGCGTCTGGTCAGTCGGCGCCCATATCTACGGGAATATTCTGGATGTTTCGTTGTAAAAGTGTATTTAAACCCGCTGCATGCCGCGATCGGGGAAGTATTGAATTTGTCGAGACAAGCGAAGCTTCGGAGCGAAATAAAGTGAATCAGTGTGATTAATTATTAGTGTTTTTAAGTTTAATTAGTGTAAAGTGAATTAAAGTGTTAATTTTGGTAATTCAATCGGCAGTTTTTATTGTCACGAACCCTCAAGCTCGTAACAATTGGTGTCAGAAGTGGGATAAAATTATGCCAATTTTACCTAAGGAGGAAACGGAGGGTGTCCGTACCCGAAGTCAACGCCAGCAGGAGACGGACCAAAGAAGATTCGGTCGCCGTAGACGTCAGAGGGCCAGCCACCGGCTGCAGGCCCGTCAGTAGCTCCTACATCTGCAGTATCTGACTTAGGTGCTATGATGATGATGTGGCAGAAGCAGGCTCGCCGACAGGAGGAGCAGGCCTATTGGTTGAAAGAGCAGTAGGAGGAACAGGCTCGCCGACAGGAGGAACAGGTCCGTCAGTTGGAAAAGCAGCTGCGGGGCGGACAAGAGGAACATGTCATTTGGTTGAAAGAGCAGCAGGAGGAACAGGCCCGCCGATAGGAAGGGCAGATGCTCCTCGTGAAGGATATTCACGCTAACTTAGGGAAAGAGATAAGGGAGGTGAAGGATAGGGTTGCTCAACATGACAACCGCCTGTCGGAAGCTGAAACCCAAATCAAGGAAGCTGAAACCCAAATCAAGGAAGCTAAAACCCAAATCGACCAAGTGAACAATCGGGTTGATTACGTAATGGCTGACGTGAAGAAAACGCTGGACGACCTCAAACTCTGGGGGATGGAATTACAGCTCCCGTAGTAGCTACAACACCTTCGCTACGTGGGTTCAAGGTGCCAACGTTCGACGGGACTTCTTCCTGGTCGGCCTACAAAATCCAGTTCAAAGCTGTTATGAAGGCTAACGGCTGGAATAAATGTCAGGCCATGACTGCTCTCACACTAGGCCTGCGCGACCAGGCCTTAACAGTTCTGGAAGCTCTCGGTAAGGAAGTGACTTATGAGCAGCTCAATGAAAATCTGCAGTAGTGGGCTCTAGAGGTGAAGAAGCTGGTGCGAAAAGCATACCGGTCTGTACCTGCGCTCATTGAAGGGGACCTGGTGCAAACATTCATCGACGGCATTCGCGACCTTGAAGTCAGAGCTGCTGTGAGGCTCGGGCACCACGAGATGCTTAAGAACGCCTTGGCCCATACACTGGTGGTGGAAGCCGTGCGGCAGGATCTTCGTTCCCATCGCGTCAGGGAGGTTGTAGCAGCTACAGCAGTTCGCGACCGCAATAATGGATACAGCCCTAGGTGCTATGGCTGTGGGGAAAGGGGCCATCTTCAATCCAGCTGCCCTAAGCGAACCGTAGAAAGGGAAGTTGATCGATATCGAGAGGGTAGTGCAGCTAACGGCACCGTCTGGCGGCGACAGGATCATCGTCCCCCTCACGTTAAGGAGGTTGCAGCAGTTACGGTTCGCGACCACAATAAAAATTACAGCCCAAGGTGCTACGGCTGTGGAGAAAGGGGCCATCTTTGATCCAGCTGCCCTAAGCGATCTGTAAAAAAGGAAAGGTAATCTGTCTCGGGAGGGTTGTGCGGCTAACAGCACCACCCAGCAGCAGGAATACGACTTTGTGATTGAACACCGCAGCGGGAAATCGCATGGCAACGCAGATGCATTGTCAAGGAGACCTTGCCCTGAAGATTGCAAGCATTGTACTAGGCAGGAGAGTAAGGAAGTGGAATCCGTGAGGATGCTCAGGATAGACCACCTCAGCAACGAGTGGAAGGACAAATGTACAACATGTGCAGCAGGAAGATCCGGACATCAAGCCGATTCTGGAATGGATGAAGGCCCGTGCTACCAAGCCCAAGTGGAGCGACGTCTCAGCGATGAGTCCGACCACTAAAAGCTATTGGGCGCAATGGGACCGCTTGCTGATTCAGGATGGAGGTCTGTGCCGTAAATGGGACAATGGTCGAGGAGACAGCTGCCTTTTGCTAATGGTTGTCCCTAAAGCTAAAGTGCCGAATGTCCTACAGCTGTACCATAATGGTTGTTCAGGAGTCCATCTGGGAGTTTAAAGAACTCTACTGAAGATCCGAGAACAGTTTTACTGGGTCCATTATCGTGACGATGTCGAGGATTGGTGTCGCACATGTACAAGTTGTGCGGCTGTGAAGGGACCTCAGACTCGTAGTAGAGGAGCATCAAAATTGTACAATGTTGGTGCACCATGGGGTAGGACAGCCCTTGACAATGCAGAGCCGTTTCAGAAAGACGCAAGAGGGACTCCTAAGATCGTCCATGTGGATCACCTGGCGCGCTATTATGGGGCTGATAATGCTCGGGACGAGCATGTCTTAGGAGGGGCAGTGTTGCGCGCCTAAGTTGACGTCAGCTAGCGCCATCTAGTGTCGGGGACCAGAGCGAGGATGGCTTCCTAGAAAATGTCAATCTTGACTTTCGACCAACAGCGCCATCTAGTATTGAACAAAAGAATTAAGCTTTCTAGAAGCCCCACACTCGAACTTTCTGCGTCTGGTCGGTCGGCGCCCGTATCTACGGGAATATTCTGGATGTTTCGGTGTAAATGTGTATTTAAACACGCTGCATGGCGCGATTGGGGAAGTATTGAATATGGCGAGACAAACGAAGCTTCGGAGCGAAATAAAGTGAATCTGTGTGATTAATTATTAGTATGTTTTAAGTGTAATTAGTGTAAAGTGAATTAAAGTATTAATTTTGGTAATTCAATCGGCAGTTTTTATTGTCACGAACCCTCAAGCTCGTAACACTACTGTTTTGTATGGTGAGTGTAGAGAATCGGAAAACCTTTTAACTGGCAACCAGGCATTCTTTCATTCCTTCTTATTCCGCAGGTGTGACAACGAATTTGCATTTTCATTATTAAATAGATGATAAATATAGATATCAATGGGCTACAGCAATCACTTACCATTAGATAGACTGTGTGCTCGTTTGTCACCCTTATACTATAAAAAGACAAAAGAACTTACAGTCCACCTGATCCTGATGACAGTGAGTTGTAGTTGCAGCCCATGGACACTAGCAACCAACATCAAACAAGGAAGTCTACAGATGCGTTGTCACCACTGAGGACTAAGATGGAATGCTGCACGGTCTGTAATTATACTGGTTCTATAAACCTTTTACATAGCGGTGAAAGCACTTCTATTTGGAAGATGGCGTCATAAATAAGTAAGAGCACCTACCTAGATGGCGTGGCAGCCATCGCTTCAACATGCCCCTGTTGCATGAGACTAGTGAGAAGAAGCGGCAAGAAACTTATAAAATATATCATCACCATCATCATTACAACTTTGAACATAGGCCTCCCCCAAGGAATTCCGCAAAGCAAAGCAAAAAAATCGATTTCCTGCATATCTTACCAGGTCATCATTCCATCTAGTGGGGGGGGGGGGGGGGGGCATCCCACACTTCCCTTGCCCGTACGAGGCTGCCACTCAAAAACCTATATTCCCCATTAGTTGTCGATTCTTCTAGCTATATCGCTGGCCTATTGTCACCTTAGCTTACTAATACGTTGAGCTTTATCGGTCACTCTGGTTCTACTACGAATATTCTCATTTCTACGTCTACCCCCCGGATTAGCTCTCTCCACAGCTCGCTGAAAGATATTAAGCTTCCTTATACGGCCAGCAGTGAAGGACCACGTCTCAGATCCATATATCATCACTGGCGTCACGTACTTGTTGTACCATCTAGTTTTCAAGTTTTGAGGTATACCTAGTTATAACAGAAAGCGGCTAGACTGACTTTGACGGGACATTCACTGGCAGATAGCTGATGTTATAAGGAGTAACTCAGGCTACTTTTTCAGAAAAAGAATAAGGGTTCCGTGCAAAAAATTTAAACTTCTAGCAGACATAGAAGCTTCAAATTTAGATTACAATTAGTGTTTAGTGCATAAATCCAGGAAAACTAAAACGTTTGTTAATTTCGGTCCAGTTTTCTAGATACATCAACTGCATAAATAACTTTGTAATCCCATATAAATATATAGAATTACAAAGTTACATTTGCAGTGAATGAATCAGTGTACTTGTATATGTATAACAGGTGTAGATAGGTACGTTGTTGGTATTCAAGAAGTAGAAGGTATCGGTATCGAAAAGTCAATCTATATATTTAAAACATAAAACATTTTTAACCTTGATATGGTCGCTATAAAATGTTGTTAGGTTAGCTAATTACATAATAACTTAAAACAGAAGGAGTCTTAAGTAGGAACTGAATAAATTAACCGACTTGGTATTACATGGATCTCACAACTTTTTACGGTAGAAGAACTGAGTTGCGAGACTTGGTTTTTTGATGGCATAACTTATTATACTTTCCAATTTGAATTGGATTTTGTTCACAATTACTTATAATTACTAACTTACTATTTATAATTACTAAAATTATAGTGTGCGAACGAAGTTGCGGGCACAGCTAGTAAATAATAGGAACCCGTGTAAAATAATATAGCTCACGTGTAACAACAACACTCCGGCAATTCTGCAGTCTGTGATCATATCCTAGACCGCTACCGGCATTAGGTACTTCAGATTTGATTGACCACAAATCCTCGCGAAAGATTTGAAGAAGATCGATTCTTAACAAGAAGTCGATTTTCTTAAATTTTTTGAATTGATGCTATTAAATTTAAAAACATTCGAATTTCTATGCAAAAGACGTCGTAAGTACTGTCACTTGTTTACGATCAAGAAGATGAAGAAAATCTAATTGGTATATTTTCGCATCATATCACGTGCCTCCGTGGCGCAATCGGCTAGCGCGTTCGGCTGTTAACCGAAAGGTTGGTGGTTCGTGCCCACCCGGGGGCGGTACAATTTTTGAAATTATCTTAAAAACAATTAACATTAACTTTATTAATTTTAATAACCTAAGAATATGGATAATTAAAGAATGAATATCATTTTCAACGTTAACTCATTGCGACATTGACTTATATATTACTTTTACTAGCGTAGATTGCGAACTCAAAGGTCGTGGGTTCGAATCCGCCATTCGACTAATGTCGTGAACTCATAAACCACTCCTAACAAGCATTTTAAGCTTATCGTCGTAGGATCGTTAGTTATGTTAATAACGGGAATTTTTTTAAGGAAATATTGATATGGTGTATATCATTACGTGCGTGTCGTAATAGGAGTCAGGAAAACGAACGGGAGATGGGCAGCAGTGTGTTCTTATAACAACCGAATATTTAAAAAAAATACTGCGGTTATCAAGCTGTTTATGAAGCGTAGTAACCACAGAAATCATAAATTACGATTTCTGTGGTAGTAACTATGAGAAAATTCCTCTATGAGGAAATTTATGTGAGAGGCCTAGCCGTTTTCAGTCCATGGGCTGTAATTTATTTATATTTTTAAAACACAAAAAATGTTTCTACCTATGTCCATAACGGACTTTGAAGCCATTCAACCGATTTTGATGATTTTTTTTGTGTTTGAATTTTGAAATTGAACCCGCTAGATGGCGCTGTTGTCGAAATCCAGAAGTTACAGGCAGATCGCTAGTAGACAATAGATGATACTACAGTTGATTTGAATAGGTACATGGAGTATAGAATAGGTAGTTCGATCATTAAACCACATTTTTATTTAAAAATATAACAATTAGTAAGAATAAAAAGCATGAAGTCAATTTTTATTTAATAAATCAAGTTACAAACTGAACTACTAACTGGAGCCGTGGTAGCTCAGTGGCCAGGCGCTAAATTCTTTTAATATAATTATTATTGTAGTAATAGTTTAATTTTGCATTCGCGTGCTCCTCGATGAAGGAAAACCTCGAGAAAAAACAATGTCTGAGAAATAAAAAATAACATTTCGAAGACATGTGAATGTGAAGTTCGTCAATTGAGGCAGCGCGGCGTTTAGTTTAGTTTACGACGGGCTGTTTTCCACAACTCCACGTCTAAGCGCGTATTTTGCATGTGGGCAGGAATAATATGCTTATACGAGCCATGATATCTCCTCGAAGAAGCTCAACAGTTCCTTGATGTTGCAAGTAACTTCGGGGAGCGATCTCGGCGTGCCGAGATGTTTAGCCCTATATGAAGCGACTTCTGGATATGTCAGCAACACGTGAGCCGCCGTTTCTTCCTCTCCCATGCATGCCCTGCACAGGGCATCATCATTAGCCCCAGAGGTGGACTCACTACTGCTTGCAAACATAGATAAGAGTGTAGTACCTAACCAGATAGACTCCAACACAGAAAAGTATTCCAATCACCATAACAAATAGAAATAAGTAAGTCATACCTACCCATTACCACTAGGCAGAATAGAAAAAGAAGAAAAAAAAACAAAGGTTTTGCATAAATAATGTCATTTTAATCACTGAATTTAATTTGTTTATTCAGTTTAAATAAAAATGCGTCATTGGACTTTTCTAGAAATTTCCACAAATTACCATAAATTATTTACATGAATAATATAAAATGCATCCTATTTTATATAAACAATTACAATATATGTTTAAATACCATTTATAACGTGATATTTATGAAACTTATCAGTACAATTAATATTTACATATTTATATGATTGATGATGGTCTAATGTCTAGCAATTTCTATGATTAAGAATATAGTTCCAATCTATTAATATTAAAGCATTAACAATGAAACTTGTCTAATTGCTTTAAATTGCAAATTGAATACCATTTAGAAGCCATTATTATTCAGATAACTTCGTACTGGGACTCTAATTCATTGCGCAAATGCAGACCAATAGGTAGAACTACATGCTCAGTTGACCACATCACTTGCAAACAGTTCCGGCCTCAGGCAGGTTTTAAGATGTAACAAAATTCAACTATATCTTCCCCTTACTTCTCCCTAATATATGCTTAGAATTTGGAAGATTTTGACAACATCTTAAGTCTCTGTCTAACTCGTCGATTTAAAACCATAACCGAACATGTGTCAACAGATAAAATCAGTCTCATACCACATTATTGAAAATATCAAAAAGCAAAAAAAATTTTTTTCTTTATATCTTTAGCACAAGGCTGACTTCTGGGACTTATCCGGACCATTTGGAAATCAAATAGAGCAAGAGACCAAACCTAACTTTGGTTTGGTTTCATTTAATTTTGAAAAAACATTAAATTCTGTTGCTTGGTTGTCATCCTCTAATATAAAGAAATTGAATAGCGTAGTTACAAAAGATATTATCATACAGAAAACAACATATACATTCAAATTTATGAACCTTTGAAGAAAATAATGAATTCAAATATAGACTTTGTGATGTTTACTGTATGCTCAACGAGACAGTGGTGAAAGAAAACGTCATGAGGAGACCTGCATGGCCAAGAAATAAAAAAAATTTTCGAAGGTTAACAAAGTTTGCCAACATGCTTTGGGGCAGCGTGATGAAAACCTCTTGCCCAAAAATCCTTTTCGAAATGAGAGTAGATTTGTGCCCAGGTGTGGGATGTATATTAGACTGTAACTTTGTATACTCAAACTTGCAACAGTCTCTTTTTTTATTAGGATAGGGTGACAAATGAGCACACAGTCCAAATGAGGGTAAGTGGTTGCTGGGGTTCATAGAAATCTACATCTATACTCGATTACAAATCAAAATGCAGATCTGTGAGAGTGTGGTCCTTCCCTGGTCGAGCCGACCCATTCATGCTACAACTATACTACTAATATAACTGCAGCATGGCTCTAACACCTGTGAAATAATAATTTATAAGTAGTAAAAGTAAAAATTTTGTACAACCGACTTCAATATAAATAAAATGAGAACATCAATGTAGTTGAATTCAATTAAAAACACATTATTAAGGATAACTCAAAAGCTACTGGTCAGATCTTGATCAAATTTATAAGAGACTACAAGAGCAGCACTAGATTTAAAATAAAAAAGGATCATCAAAATCGGTTCACCTAGAAAAAAGTTCTAAGGTAACACACAATAAAGTCAAATTCTCCAGAACCTCCTTCTTTTTTGATGTCGGTTGAAAAATTGATGTGACAATTGAGCTGTTCAACTGATGGTAGGTCTGCCTATGTTCACCTACAAACTAATTTTAAACAATTAATACGATAGATACCTTGTCACTACGGAGGACTAAGATGAAATGCTTCTCAGCCTGTAATTATACTGACTTTCTATGCCCTTCAGATGGAACATGTATTGTAGTGCACACACTGCTGCTTTACAGCAGAAACAGGTAAGGTGGTGGTACCTTTCCACTCGGAACCTAGGCAGAAAAGGGCCTACGAGCAAACACCAGAAGCAGGCACTGTCACCTCTGAGGACTAAGATGAAATGTCTTATAGCCATAATAACTACTGACTTGGCAATATACTGCAACCATATACATAACACTTATGTCCAATACCACAAATAAAGAAGAGGCAAATTGCCTTCCATCTTGACCTCTTCATCATTATAATTCATCATCACTACAGCCCTGAACATAGGCCTCCCCCAAGGAATGCCACAAAGCAAGGTCCTGAGCCATCTGGATCCATCGACTTCCTGCATGTCTTACCAGGATGTCATTCCTTCCTCTGGCTGTTTACCAATACTAGGCTGCCACTCGAGAACTTTTCTTCCCCATCGGTCGTCGGTTCTTCGAGCTATATGACTTTTTTCCTCTAATAATTAGAAAATCCCAAATGTATATAACAAATGTGAATTCAGCATTAATAATAATAATTTCATTAGGCTTAATCATGTCTGACTACCATCATTATCAACTTTAATTTTTACCTCAATGTTTTCATTGACAATATTATTATATTTCATCCGAGATGATGTGTCAACATTGTGCCTTCTTTTCATATGCTTTTTGTAATTAGAACCATTAGTAAAGTCCCTCTGACACAGAGTACATGTATATGGTTTTGCTCCAGTATGCTGCCGTAGATGTAAATTGAGGCGGGTTTTAAAACGAAATGGCTTATTACAATATTCACATATATACGGCATTAAGTCTGTATGGACGATGGAATGCGACTTTAAGTGCCTTTTAACCCTAAAGCTTTTCCCACATTGTTCACACACAAAAGGTTTAGCCCCGGAGTGCAAGCTTATGTGTGACTGGAGGTTTCCTCTGGCTTTGAACGCCATGGGACAAAATTGGCATTTGTATGGCTTTGTTTCTTCATGTGTTAGTATATGAGTGCCCAAGGTACCCTTAGTATAAAACATTTTGCCACATACATGACAAGAGAAATCCCTACTACGATTGGTGTGTACCAATTTATGTTGCTGTAAATTACTGCGTGTTTTGAACTCCTTATAACAATGGTCACATCTTAATTCTTGCTCTCCACTTACTTTACTACATGATTTCTTAAAACTTTTATTATATATATCTAAGTGGTCACGCAACTGTTCAGGAGTATCAAAACTAGCACCACATTTCCTACAAGAAGATAAATATACATCACAATGTTCAGTGTTCCGATGTCTTTTTATATATGATACCATTGAAAACTTTTTGTTGCAGAATTCACAACAATAGTTGAGCGGCTGCTTGTGGAGGCGTGAGTGATTAACAAACGATTTAAAATTGGATATTATTTTGCCACAGTCCACACATTTGAAAACACAACATCTATTATGTATTTGTAATGAATGCAACCTCAACAATGATATGTTTCTGCACTGTGCATCACAGTAACCACAACGGCATATTTGTTCTTCCCATGTCAAGTCCAGTGTAGATATATCAACAGGTTCTATGTCTGTTTTATTAGAAAGCCGGAGTCGTGATGCGGTTTTCTTTTTGATTTTTTTTCTCCGTACAGTTAGCAAGGGGACATCGCTGTCGGTTGTAATGAAACCATCTGTTTCAGGCAAGGAGTCTTGTATACCATCAATACTATGCGTTTCAGCTTTAATGTTTTCTAGATCATCAATAAACTTATCAGTATTGATTAATGTGATATCACTTTTTTCATCTTTTATTAAGGCCTTAGACTCCTGAAAATCATCCCAACTCAGATCAACTGGTTTACCTATCTCGGAGGAAACATTTTTTAAAGTGCACTCTTGAGTCTCATTGCTTCTAGAAAAAATCTCATTTAACTTTTCCTGTGCTTCCCGAACATTATGTAGGAAAATCCATGTACGTTCTAATAGGTCGAAACAAGAGTAACAAATAGCCTTAGGTAGATTATTTGAAGGAGATACATCAACGTTTATCCACAGCATCTTAATAGCTATTTTAGAGTTAATTGCTACTTCCTCGTCAGCGTAAATAAGTTGTGAAGTAGGTTCGGCGCACAACCGACAATAATTCTCCTTCCCAGACATTTTATTACACCAATATAATTAGTAATTTCTCCTATCGCGTTTTGTTTTACAGATTGTTATTTCTCACTTTCCGAAAAATAAACAGACCACAGACTATTACCACAGAGTAACTACTAATTAGAGGTATTCTATACTGTCTATACTCCAAAGAGTATACACCGATATTTAGACTTCTTGGATTCTTTACAAATCATTATTATATAAAACTTTAATTCCTTCATAGTTAATAAAGTACATTCCAACCAATTTCCAAAGTAAAACTTAGTGATTTATATACATTGTTTGAAATAATTTGTTTGTGAGAGCATCCACTAATTTTTCTGCCTCCAGGGCGACATCACTTGGGAATAAGATAAAATATTTGACAGATTTCATAGCGGAGGAAGTTAATTTGTTAGAAAACCGTAAAAGTTTATGTTTTTTCTCAAATATTAGTTGGGGAACGCAGAGAAAAGTGAGTATAAAACAAAATATCAAGGATATTATGAAAATTGAGTTTATTAGTTTGGATTTTGCCATTGAGCTATTATGTACGTACTAGAGGAGACACTGCATTCAGCTACTCTGTTCCACTCAACTGCGGTGCATGCACCGCACTTTAATCAGTCACTCGCTAGGCGATTGTAGAGTTGTCACGTGGTGTGTTGATTTTAAAAAAAATCTCTTGATAAAAATATGCCGTCTTGTGTATTTAGATATTGCACAAATAATTCAAGAAATGTAATTAAAACCCAAGGAATTACTTTTCATCGGTTAATAACATACTTAATCAGTAAAAAAGTATTATAAATTAGTAATAAAACAAATTATTCCTAAGACGCCATCTCGTATCATGGAATATTGATTATGAAATTAATATGTTCAGATGCGACGTTCCTGTGGATACTTAAGTATAGGACGAATATATTATTATACACATTTTTTTTGCGGAAACATAAGTATATAAGTTATTATAATTAGGCTAAATTTTTCATGTTTAAATCTACTTATTATTCTTTTATTTTATTTTTGGGTTTCCACTTCAAAGTCAAAGTGGAATAAATTCGTCCATTCTTAACTCTTGAGTGCCCAGCATTTATGAACGATTATTTACAGCATTTGTGATTCTAATTTAAATAAATATATTTGTAATTTAAATGTTATGTTAATAAGTTTTGTTAAACATACATTTAGTATGATTTTTTATATTTGACATAGATACCTTTTAAAACATTCAGATAAAAATATCATTAAAATGTAATTGTGATATAATATTATGTAATATTATATTAAATAAACAAATATAATATACAAAATAAATGACAAAATTTAAATATTGTTCTCGATATAATTTAGCTATTTAACAATACAATCTACTATTACCTACGGATCATTCTACCTATGTTTATTCTATGATAAAATGACCAAACGCGCGAACACAGAGTAGCGCACATTTTTTGTTTGAGATAGCTGTTGATGTTGTAGTACGTAAGTACATATTACTTCAATGGATTTTGCTAATTATTCGTTAATTTAAAATATCCAACGTCAAAAAAACAAACGATCAAATAAAAAAAATTACCAAATTAAGAAAAAAAGATAATTTTTACAGGAAAGAAACATCTTTTTCCTTAATCTTTTTCCTTATCTTTGTACTTAACATTTTATTCATAAAAGAAACGGTTATATCTTGCGCTATAATCAGAACTTAGAGTTGCCCCCTCTAGCTCTTCGAACTATTTTTAGTATCCTGGGCTTACCTTGGGATTAGGATCAAGTAAATTTAAAACATTTTCTTTGAAAATGCAACATATATTTGTTTGAGTTTGGTGGGGAATTTGATCGCTGGCAAGCCCGCTTTTGAGCATCGATGAGGTAGCGCAGCATCAAACGCAAAACTATCCTCTTCCCCTGAAAATGCAGTGATCGCTTACCGATCCAATTGCGTATATATTTTTTTATAATTTACTAAACAGTGTCACATTTAAAAATTAAAGTCATGCTACTATAACGAGGAACACCGATATATTAAATTACTCTGATATGCATATCAATTACAAGTGTACATAACATTCACAGCACGAAGTAATAAGAAGTACTAGCGATTCACAGATTGAGTCACATCCAATCAATACAATACAATCAGAAGTTATTCAAGTAATTCTAACCAACTTTATTATTATAATGGGTTTCCGCAAAATAACGCCTGATTCTATTAATAATTATCTTTCAAAGGCTAGCACGGCCGACCAGGCATGACTCTATTTCAGAATAACAAAACTACATCATATTGTTGCCCAAAATGTTTGGTTCAATCAGCAGTGCATGTCATACCCAATTATATTCAAATACTCGTACGTTCTGGCACAAATAGTCGAGCGGGCAATGTTGCCACTTCCAAAGCTCAGAACATTTAGCTTAATGAAAAGTGTCGTCGTTGTTCCAATAGAGATAAATTAAGAACCCACCTTAAAGTATTATATTCTGAATTTTCATATAAATTATATAATATTGAATTTCATATTTTAGTTGGAAAAACCCAGAGAACTTGCTTCAATGGCTATCTAAGAGAAATATCAAATTCAGTCCCATAAGTTATAACGAATTGTATCCTCTTCATCCATTAAACGCAACAACGACATACATACTGAATATAACGAATGTTATCCCCGAGTTAAGAATTTTTCCGATGTCCAGTTTCCAACCGGTGAGTTGTCCCTTTTACATAAAGGCCTAAAGTATAATTTAACACCTTCGTTCTCCCAAAAATCGATAGAAACTATGGCCGTCGACGCGGAGGTGGCTGTTATTATCTGAAAGAAAGATAGCATCGTTAAAAGTTTGGTAGCTAAAGAAATTCGGGCTGTACCCGCATTTTCCAGTTGCAATCCTGAGTTCCCCATTTTTATGTCACTAAAGCAAAGAATAAAAGACAATATCGTTATTGTTACTAAAGCCGACAAAGTAAAAACTGTGGTCTAATGGAGAATAGCGGGTACAGCCAGAAAGTTAACGATGTTATCCAAGATGACGACTATGAGCTATTGGAGTCTGACCCAACCAATAAGTTTACTTCGGATATTAAAGTAAGTATAAAAAAGTCATCATATGTTTTTCCCGATCACAACTTGTTTTGGAACAGCCTTGTTCCAATGAATCCTCAAGCTCCCATTTTAATTGGGTTACCTAAAATACATAAAGAACATGTTCCTATTCATCCAGTTGTCTCATGCGTAGGTGCACCAGCTTATATCCTTGCTAAAAAATTAAACTTCCTCCTTCGGGAGAAATCTGGATTCAACCTAACTTACATCCTTAAAAATAGTTTAGATCTCATTTCTATAATTAAAGACATTTATATTCCACCTAAATCTATGTTATTATCTTTAGAAGTTGATAGTCTTTTCACAAATGTTCCATCCCCTGACTGCGTATACTCGCAGACCGCTTTGATAAACGTCGTCTACATACTAGGGAAACAAATGATCTTCTTAACTTAACATCTCTTTGTATGAAAAAAAAATTATTTCCAGTTTAATAACCGTTTCTATCTAAAAAGAAAAAGGGTTAGCTATGGGATCCCCTCTAAGTCCAGTTTTACCGGACATTTTCATGGATAATTTCGAAAAACAACATACAGTTGTCAATAAAAATGTTTATATTATTATCAATATGTAGACGACATAATTATTTGCTGGACTGGCTAAAGGATAAACTGGATGTTGTCCTTAATAAAAAAATAGAGTCGAGAGTAGAGTAGAATTTAAGCTTGAATTGGAACAAGATTGTCCTCCCTTAATTTTCTTGACTTAACAATTACAAGAAAATTTATCGAAAGCCAACTCATACCGACAAGGTCATCGCCGCGTCATCGTGTCATACATGACAACATAAATTAGCCGCTTTTTATTGTCACATTAATCGTCTGTTCACTGTTCCATTAAGTAAAGAAAATGATTTAAAAGAGCTTAATGTAATTTATCAAATTTCAGTCTCTAACGGTTTTTCAAATAGCCTGATTAGCAATCTAATTAAAAAGAAACAAAAGCATGTCGTTCACAATTCTCACATTCTTCAAAGTGTCCGGCGATATGTGAGCAGTTTGACCTACTTAGGCTCCATATATGAAAATTATCTAATACCCTTCGATAAAATGGCGTTAACGTGGCGTTTAAAACAAAAACTTCTCTTAGGAATATCTGTAATAATAAAGATAAGTTGGATATTAGTCAAAAGTCGGGTATTTACAAACTTGTTTGTGACGAATGCCACGCAGTTTACGCGGGTCAGACTGGTCGCAACTTTGGGACACGGTATAATGAGCACTGCGTACAGAAATTGCAAACCTGGACACAACCTAGCCAACGACCACTCCTTTACTGCCTTATTAATAAAAATTGCTTATTCCAAGCTTAATTCGAAGTTACACTTGGACTAGCTAATCTCAGAGTAACTGACTATTTACTTCGTTATTACAATGTTATTAATAAGCATGGAGTAACCTCGGAATAACTATACATTCCTTACGCCGGGATTAAGGCTTGCGCTATGGCAACCCACTTATTTTAAAAGTAAAAAAGAGTGAGTCAATGGGTGCGTTTGGCAGAAAAAAGCGCTAGCAAGCGCTTGTAAGCAAAATGGCGATCGTAAGCGGTAAGCGCTGTCAAATCGTAAGTAGCTATTTTCCTTCAGGACACGATGTTAGTTTTAACCGGGGAACCTAACCTAATTTAAATATATGTTTGTAAAGTATTCATATTAAAAACTTACCAATCATGAATTTTTAATAACATGTATATGTTTATTCACGTTATTATATTACTTAAAACTAATATTGCACAAAACAACTTTAAAACTCTACTTCAAAACAAACAAATTAAATAAGCAAAATGGCGGATTGTGTCAGCGCTACTGAAGTAGTAATCGTGTCCTGGCCGAAAACTATTTCAGCGCTTGTAAGCGCTTGCTAGCGCTTTTTTCTGCCAAACGCACCCAATGAATGATTAGTGAACTAATTCAATGCTTGATGATGACATTAATGACAGTGACAGGCAATATTTTGAGTTTGACAAGAGATAAATGTTACGGGCTACATATTTATTTATCTATGGTTACGGGTTGTTCCTTGTTCCTCGTGTTGTTTTCGAAATCGCTGGAAAAAGTTCTAAATATAATAATTTTTATTATTATTTGTAACGAAATTTTAGAATTAAGAAAAGATCGTGAAGGGCAAAATTTATTAAATAACCATTTTTGTTTTGTGTTTTGGGGATAAATAAAATCTTTTGTACATGTAATTATTGTATATTTATTTAAAAATCGTTAATAGTGCTGCCCGAACAGAATTTCCTCTAATGGAGTTATTTACTAATTGTGTGACTGATATATTTTCATCATCTCCTTATACTACAACCTCAAGCAGATCTTGCTTTTGCATTGCAATGTATACCTATATTGTTTTGTATGCTCTTATTTAGTATTTAGTCCTCGCAGTAAACACCGAAATCTTTGCTTCCCTCCAAAGTATTGTTCTACAGTGTAACGGGGCCACCAGATGTGCGACCGGTTGTACATTCTTCCTTTTGTTTATTAGGACGTAGGATAGGAGTGTATAAATAAGAAGTACAAGCATAATCAGAATCTCGGAGAAGTCTGCCTTTAAATTCTGACTGCTCAAACATTTGTTTTAATGCGACGATAATTAAATATTCTTGAGTCATGTGTGCTGCCTTGCCAATGTGCCACTGTATCCATGAACTCTAAATTTGCATTTGACACAACCTGGAACAAAGCACTCATAACTTCTTTATTATGAAGTAATAGATTGAGGTGACTGTATTGAATCTGAGAAAATAACTAAGTACCTATACGGCAGAGATGGGCTAGCTAGGTGCTATAAAATTTACTTGTACATTTATTGAACTGCATCCTTTCCTGTTTATGTAGTATTGTCCGATGTTTCCAGCGACTTTCGGGATTAGAATATTTAGCAATCAATAGCCCCAATCACTTGTCTAAATCCACGTAATAAAAACCTGCAATCACTTTGTTCTGCTCCACATCACTTCTTGGCATTTTAATCCATTATGCTGTTTTTGTTATTAGTACTTACAACTTATGAATTTAACACGGGTAACAACGCGCGTAAACGTAAAGTTTTATAAAATGTCAACATACGCGTCTAGACTATGCTTACTCAGTCGTTAAACTAGGTACCGCCAAGGATTAACTTTTATTCCGAGAGTAGATTCGGATTACTCCGTCCTTAATCTATGTTTATTAATACTGAAATTAGATATTTTAAGCTTTAAACTAGAAGTAAAATTAATCTTGCTCAAGTCTGTGTTTATTAAATAGGGCTGTTAAAGTCTTAAATACTTGTAATAAAGGGCTGCGACTGTGTGCTGTGGAACAGTTAGAGATTTAAAAAAAAATGTTAACGTTGCACTGCTGAATGAACGAACAAATGTTTCTAACCTCTATTAAACATCTTTAAGCCTGCTCTCTAATTTTTATTATGTCTTTTGACAGCCTCGCAATATGGTCGTTGATCACCGTCGCGGTGATGGAGGGTAGGCGGACGTTTCGTGTCAGTTTGTTGTCTATTATTTTTACAGCAAACGGCTGCGTACATCGGGTAGTGAATGGTGGCATATTTTTATTGCATGACGTGGTCGCTCGCTACTTCAGTGGCGAGTAGTTGCGTCAGCGAGTAGTATAAATAGCAGCTGTTTTTGACTCGCCGCTAGGAGCTTGGTTCAAAAAATGGCGCATCGATGTGAACCTGGAGAAGAGCTCCGCCGTTCACTTCGATTATAAACGACGCCGTCTTAAAAACACCCCACCAATACGTATGCTAGGCACCCCTGTCCCCTGGCATACGACCGCCAAATATTTAGGTGTCGCTCTAGACACAGGGCTCACTTTCAGGCCCCACGTCAAAAGAGTAACCCGTCACGCACGGTTCTATCTGAGCAGGCTCAACTGTATGTTGGGCCGACACAGTAAAATGTCCCTTAGAAACAAGCGTACCCTTTATAAGGTCTGTATACGACCAGTCATGTCATACGCGGGCCCCGTTTTTGCCCACGCCAACCCTAAAATCATTAATGAACTCCAAATAGTTCAAAACCTTTTCTGTCGTCGAACTGCGAACGCACCTTGGTACGTCCGTAATGCTGACATTTATCGGGACCTAGAGCTCCCCACAATCCAACAATTTCTCCAAAAACTCTCTGAGAACTTCTTCAAAGCCTCAGAGTCGCACTCAAATCATTTAATTCGTGAGGCAGCTACTTATGCAGCCCCACCCCCTCTCGCTATCGAGTCCGCAGGCCGAGAAACTCTCTCTCTCGGGCCCGCCTAATAAACTAACTAACGATCTGAACTGCCTCCTGGCGGCTCAGGTCAACTCTAATTAAATTAAATTATTATATTAACTAATATTAATTTGCCTTCGTAGGCACTCCCTCAGCGGCTCGTAGCCGCCTGCGCCCTCTTTTACCAAAAGAGGGTCGCTCACGATAAGGCACAATACAGCTTAATCAGCCGGTTGCCTGTCCCCAAAGGCGGTTTTTAGAGGGTATCACTTAGGGTCCCCGGTAGGACAGTGAGTCCCTCATAACCACGATAGACCGGCTATCGTGGTATGCGTAATGCATTTTCCGCCTCCCTACGTATAGGGTAGCTCTTTAATTGCTTCGGGCGCAAAAAAAAAAAACTCGCCGCTCACTTAGTGGTAAGCCACCATAGAGTCGACATCACCTGAGGATGCCTCGTGTAGAGGCGAAACACGTGTCGTATTATCGTCGATGGGGTGTCTTTCCTAGTGTAGTGGGTTTGGGAGTAGTGGTGACGGGATTAGTATACGCAATTGAGGGAGGGTGGACGGTGCTTTTCAAACTAGGTAAGACACATCATTTTATTTTATTGAGCGGATATGTCCAAAGTAATTCTTACCAACTTTAAGCAATATAAGAGTCGTGAAACATGTCTAAATGTGTTTAAGAAGTGACAACAGGGATATTTACGCGGAACAGCTAACGATATGCGGTCAAGAATGTCACTGCACTTAAATTTATTGTGGAGTATTTTATGTAGAAAACACAGATTTAGAATAATGATTTCTTATATTTACGCGAACACTATACATGATTAAAACTACTTTTACGGATTCTAAACAATCTAATCAAGGAGGAACAAATACCATACAGAGCAAGTTTGTTAATGAGTTGCTTTAGGTCAACCTTATCGAATGCACTGCTAAAGTCTGTGTATATGGCGTTGCTTTCTTGGCCCTTGTTTACTTCTTTTAAAAGATCAGACGTAAAATTGTACAAATTAGTTTCAACTGCCAACCACTTTCTGTATCCATGCTGCGAACTGGTAAGAAAATTATCAAGTTGCTTGGCAAAACCTGGGTGCACAAGACTTTCAAAAGCAAGAAAGAATTGATATAGGGCGATAATTTTTTATATCCATCACGCGATCACCTTTTTTTAAAAACTGGAACAGTTCGTGCTTTTTTCCATTTTTAGGAAAGATACCATCGTTTCTTAACAATTAAAAATAAGTGTCAATGGAAAAGTGATTTTTGAGCCACAGCGTTTTACAAAAATGGGATTTTAGAGGATTTTATTTACTCAAAAGGATGCAGGTTCAGATGGTATCCCTGTTTGAACCCACACCCTTTTGAGTATCTCAAGCTTTAATTATTTTACGACATCTTTTTCAGAAATCTTCAATTTACTCAAATGTGTAATATTGCTTTTTTGTTCAGATATTGACACAATGTTATTAGTTGTTTGATAGTTGTTTAATGTTGAAGATGTTTTAAAATTTTACATTAAAATACAGCTAGTTTTTATTTTTCGTCAATACGTTCTACTTTTGAAGTTGGTTGCAGATGTTCATAGGCTGCAGCAGCCATTTACCATCAGGTGGATTGTAAGATCGTTTTTCACTTCGATTTTATTAAAAAAAAAATAAGTCTGTTTTCATTGCATGCTTGTGAGACTGTAATTGAAAGGGCGTTAGTTTGTTCAGTAAATCCCCTTTTCGTTAAGGCAATCAAGCCAGATGGGCCCCTTCTGACCTCACCTGCAGCATGTTGAATCATAACGGATCATCATCTCTGTTATATATCTTCTTTTACTGTTGTTAGTTTCAAAGTGGTACAATTTCGCGTTGCATTGCACCGCTTCCGCTTCGGATTCCAGTGCATGTGCCAGTGTGCTTCCCTTGTCGTACTATTGCTCGAACCTCGACGTCCCGAATCCCGACTCTTATGGCAGAAGGTGCTGATGCACAGGCGCGACGAACCAGTCTCTGTCTCATTAACTTACTGTATCACTGTAGGCGCTTGAATCGTACTCCATAATATTTATGTTTGTCGTCGTTTCACGTCTCTAGGGTTTTAATAAAACACTTAAGTTTACTAGAACTATGCAGTCACTCAAGCGCTAGAGGCAGCTATACATCATCACCTCTAAGTGCTAAGGTTAATGCCATAAATGCTTAATCTTCAACTAAGCTACTTCCCTAGTAAAGGTTGTCAAAGTGCTGTAAGCTGTTCATGAAGATGTGCCGTTAATGGTTTACCTAATATCAATGCCGGTGCAACCTGAACTGAAATATTCAGACTGACTTTCACTTCGTGAAAATCCTCTGACAATTCCTGAAGACGACAATCAGCGCTGTTGAGACTGTCAAGTGTTTTAGTTTCATACGCTACTCTTTCATTTCTTTGTTACCTTGTGTCTAACTGATAGCTAATATAATCCTGTAGTTCTTGTCTAGCGGCCACCTGTTTCTGCAGAGCGAATTCCTGTTTTCGATGAGCGAGTGTTAGTTCCAGTGCTATAGAGGATTTGTGGTTTATGAAATTAACCAGGTTTGATCGTGGAGTTGATCCTGAATGTTCACAAATAGCAGACATCCCGAATTGTCGGTGCTTAACCTATGTTTCAAATTCTTTTACACGCGTTCTATTGATCATTTTATTGGTCATATTTGTACAAGAGACTACATTCACAATCAAGCTTGTACACTTTACTTTTGACAGATGGCAAGAGCAGACTTTTGCCAAGAGCAGAATCTATTTCCGCGGCTTATATACCTAGTATGTTAATTTTGAAACCCGCTTCAAGACGTTGTTAATCATGTGTGTCACTGCACTATTAAAAATGAAGAACATTCAGGAAAGGTATCACGTTCACTCATAAATCTGACTGCAAGGCTTGTAAATTTCCTAGAATCCGTGCAACTTTAAACTATCCAGATGTTTTTCTAAAGTTCATACGTGATCAGGGTTGTAAACGACCTACCGATGCATTCCCGGACTGATGTGATATAACGAAATAAATTACGTCACAGCATCGGCTTTACTTTGTCAACAAACTTGGGAGCTTCGGACGTAAGATGTTATCGTAGAATTCAAATATATTGTTAATACACGAGTAATTTCTTTATTTGAATGTGGACGAATATTGAATATAAATAGATTTTGTAGAATTAGTCTGAGAACTCATGGAACGATATTTAGCCGCCTCCGCAGCTTTGGAAGTACTGCGACACGCGTAGAGTTTAAGTAATGTAGGCAAATCTATAACAAATTTCACGACGCGAAATACCTTAGAATAATAAATTTAAAGGAAAGGAATGCATTCAATCAAAATACTTTCTATATTTAAATTCATTTCGGTAGCCCGTGTTGCTTTACGTAAAGTTAGTACATATTCGAGTTGATTACATTTCCTATATGCACCGATTTCTCGAGAACAGCTGAACCAATTTTTATGATTTTTTTTTATTCCCAAAAATTCTTTTATTAAAAAGTTCGAGTTATGAGCAAAAAAATCGGGATACTTGGCTGATTTTAATCGTGGTATTGTCGTGCGAAGAAATTTTCTAAGTTAATAACTTTTAGTAATTTCTTAGCGATTCCCGGAAACGATGCTGCCACACTCAGTCCTCAGCTTTGACAGTTGGCTCTTTCTGGCAGACAGATCTCTGGCAAATACTTTGGAGCCCTGGTTCCGCTCAATCGCTTCTTCAATACGAGCAGTATTAAAGTTGTGTAAGTCCTGCCGCATGCATTTGAAGATCTGTCTGTTCAGTTGCCTGTATGATGTCAAATCTGCAGACGATTGCAGCCTCATCTCCCGTCTAACAGCCATGTGATGTGTTCTTCTGCGGCGGGTCTTGCAGAACTTAGCTCCGACCGCATGAACAGTTTCCACGAGCTTGTCATTCATATCGTACACTGCAATGCAATCTTCTAGGCACTGAAAACGGTTTTGTAACTAGATCTGAAAGATTTCGGGATTTTGGATTAGAGCACGAGGGGGACCGAGCGTTGACTTCATTAGACGAGACCTCTCCAACTTAACGTTTAGGTTCAGTGTGCCTCTAACCATTCGGTGATCGCTGCCAGTTTTAACCCTTGCGATCACTGTGACATCACTGAACAGTTGCCGTCTAGTTGTCATAATGAAGTCAATCTCATTTTTTGTCAAACTGTCAGGGCTCGACCAAGTCCACTTTCTGTGGGGCCGCTTCTGGAAGAAAGAGTTGTCATATTCATCATAAAGAGTCCTTCTTTCTCCATGAATTCGGCCAGCTGCTGACCCCTTGGGTTCCGTTGCCCTATCCCAAATTTCCCTTCCTTCAACTCACCGTTCTTTCTTGTGCCTAGTTTTGCGTTGAAGTCTCCCATTAACACCGTGTATTAATTTTTGGAGGAATGCATTTCTCTGGAAATATCTTCATACATTTCCTCCACTTCCTTATCGTTATGTTCCAACGTTGGAGCGTAAACCTGTATGACCTTCAGCGAATACCGTTTGGTGATTCTGAGTATAAGGTACGTAAACCTCGTCGACATACTCCCAATCTTTACAACGTTGTTAACGATAGACTTCTGGACGATAAATCCAACACCTCATTGGGACAGATGGTCGCCCTCCCGGTGATAGAACGAGTTGCCGGATTCGAGAATCACCGTGTCCGCCCCCTCTCTTCGGACCTCGGATAATCCTATAATATACCAGCGTAACTTGCCGATCTCTTCTTCCAGCTCCAAAATCTTTTCGTCAGTCCTCAGGGTGCGTGCGTTATATGTTGCCAGGTTGAGTCGTTGTAGGTGGCAACCGAACCTCCACCGGAGATTCTTAGCACCCCCTGCCCCGTCGTTACCATGGTCGCCACCGTAGCCAGGAATAGCGGGGCCGCCGGGGACTGGACTTCTTCGTAACTATCAATACCTATACCCCATATAGCCATAGTTGCCATGCTTGGCGAGCAGGTAGGCAACCGCAGTTTTTTTGTGTGCGTAGTGGATATTCTTAACCACTACCGCGTAGTGGCAGTTAAGAATATCCACTACCCCATATCTTCCTGCGGGCGTCGTTAAAGGCGTCAGAGGGAAACGGGCAGTAGATGTGCAGCAGCATCTCCCTGATAGCAGGAACTGTACGAAAAAAATCCGTAAAATTAGTTTTAATTAATGTGTAGTGTTCGCGTAAATATAAGAAACCAAACTAAAATTGTAGTCAGATAAACCATTTTTGCAGCTTTTACTACACTGCACTAAAGGAAAAGAAAATAAATTTAATTGTACCGCTAAGTTCATCGATGTTCCTGCTATAGAAATCCTAGGGATGGGAATCAATGAAATCTTTAAAGGTGTATTTTACATAATTCATAATTATTTATTTGCATAGAATGTAGGTAGATATTACAAGAGTATTATTAAAATATGAAAGTTCCTATACATTCTGCCTTGTCGAGGCGTGCAAATTTTGACTAATTAGATATAACAATTTTTTTTGATAAGTTTAACTTATTTACAAATATCAAAATGTTCATATGTAAAAACAGTAAAATTAACTAACTAATAATTATTCTATAACTATCGAAGTCCTTTATAAATTTACAGAAAAAAAAATTCAAGCATTTTTGGATACAGATTTTTAAATATGTAATTTATTTAGATTTTTGTGATCAAGATACTCATTAACAGTATAGAAACAATTAAGTAAAAGCCTTTCATGAAGTTGCTTTTTTAACTTTGTCATTGGGAAATATTTAAACTCGTCGGGTAAAGAGTTAAAGATTTTATTGGCCATTATATATAAATTTTTTTGGAAGAGCATCAATTTATATTTTGGAAAGTATATTCTGTTATTAGATTTTTCTACTTCTATCTCTTAAAATTTTATTACTTGGGAAGTATTCAGGGAATTGTTTGAAAAAAAAAATCGCCGCTTTTTTATATACCTACATGCGAGTGGCAGCACTTTTATTTCTTTAAATAATGGTTTGCACGATGTCGTGGAATGTGCTCCACAGATTGCTCGAATGCATTTTTTTTGATTTTAAATACGCGTAATACTTCACAACAGTTGCCCCATATTAGAAGTCCGTACTGCAATATCGATGAAACATAGCTAGCATAGCTATGATAGGCGTTTAACGCTGCTTTGGCAGATGCTATTTCTCGAAGTCGGCGAAGTGCAAATACAAATCTGTTTAATTATTGTCAATAGTGATACCAAGAAATTTATAATAATTAACTTCTTGTAGCACTTTTTCATTCTACATTATATTTAAATTAATTTGCTTACTTCTAGTCGTGAGGAATTGCATTATTTTAGTTTTATTTATAAATATAAATAAAACTAAAATAATGCGATTTCATATTGTTACACTTTAACCAATCAATTATATGTTTTAGTGTACTATTGCGATCAAATTCAAAAATCTTTTTATTCGTACATTTAAGAATGATTGTTGCATCATCAGCGAAAAGAATCGTTTTATGAGGAGTTATAGTTGGTAGCTCATTAATATATATTAGGAAGAGTATAAGACCCCGAATACTTCCTTGTGGTACACCATATTTGTTCAACCGATATTCCGACCGAATGTGCACCTTTTAAAGGTTTTTGAGCATTGTTATTTCAGTGCATTGCTGTCTTTGACCCAGGTAACTTTTAAACCATTTATTTGCTTTCCCACGTATTCCATATCTTTCGAGTTTATTGAGAAGTATTCCACGATAAATAAAGTCAAATGCTTTACTCATATCTAAAAAAAAGAGCTACCACCGGTACACCGTCATTGACGCATTATGTAATAAGCTTAACGAGTTGGAAGGTCGCTAATGTTGTGAACTTATTTTTTAAAAAACCATTTTGTGCGTTATTAATAATGTTAAATTTTTCCATAAAATTATTAAGTCTCTTAAGTATTGCTTTTTCAAAAACTTTTGATAAAATGGGCATCATTGGAACAGGTCTGTAATTATTAATATCTTTAGTATCGCCATTTTTGAAGATGGGTTTTAAAACTGAATACTTGAGATCTGCACAGGAAAAATTCCTTGGGTAAAAGATAAGTTTATGATATGACTAAGTATTGGTGCTATATTTAAAGAACCTAGTTTTAATATTTTTGTCGGTAACTCATCATAACCAACCGAATTAGTGTTTCGAAGAGATAATATAATTTGATTAACTTCATCAGGAGTCGTAAGAATATAGTAGAGTGACGGGATTGTTTACGCATACAATTATTCGACATATTTGGTTTGTCTTTATTTGTCGAATCTATAAAAAAATATTAAACCCATTTGCAATGTCATATCCTTCTACCAGGGTTCTACCATTGTAATTTATAGTGTCTATTTCTTTATTAGTTAGTCTATTAGTTATCTTTGTTCTTATGACATTCCATATAGCTTTACCTTTATTATTTGAGGCTAATATATATTTTTCATTTTGATGTTTTTGTGCCTTTAAAATATATTTCCTAAGAATTTTAGCAGAACTTATATATCTAGATTTATTTAAACTTTTATTTGCCGCTGTAAGCAGATATTTACAATATAGCTTTCTTTTTACTACGCAAGATTTTTTTTATACCTCTTGAAAGCCAATAACTTTTATTATCTATTAACGAAATCTTAATTAATTTGGTTGGGAAACATAGGTCGAAGAACAGTTTGTAAATATTATAAAAGCTTGAAAATGATTTTTTGGTGTCTTGTTCAGTATAGATTTCAGAAAAAGATATTGATTGTATACATTCCAAGAACTTTTCTATATTATCTTTCGCAAAGTCCCTTTTTTCTTCAAACCAGTATTTTACTGTTTTACTGACTTTCATAGAAGCTACTTGTCCCGTGTGGTCAGAGAGGCCCAAATAATGTATAGAACCTTTTGCTTTTGTAACATTGCTTATTAAGTGATCAATACATGAATTAATTCTGGTTGGGGAGGTTATGTGCTGAGTTAAGTTAAAATTTAGTAATAAATCTTTAAGCTTCTTAGAGTAATTACTAACCTTTATAGTGTCTATATTTAAATCTACTGCTATGATTATTCGTTTTTTATTTCTTCTTGATAATTTTAATAATAATTTATTTAATTTTTCGAAAAATATGTATATGTGTGAATTAGGCGTTCGATATATGCATAAAATTATAACATTAAAATTACCAATTTCAATTCCGCAACATTCACGTTTAATTGAGAAGTTAGTTTTAAAAAAAGTTTATCAGTGTCTAATGTCTTATTCTATTAATACCTATACAAAACAAATTCATCCGTGGTTTGCTCTTTAATTTCTTGCATATTTTTATTTTTTCAACTTTTATGATTATCAGTGGTTTGGTTTATTTATTTTTAATCTAATTAATAATAATAATGTCCTCCAGACCGAATTTCGGCTACGGCGGCCTGCCTCAACCGAGGCTAGCCATCGGTGCAGGACAGTATTATGGTGCCCAAGTGTATGTGCAAGCATAGGTGCACTGTCTTTTCCCTCACTCGCATAATCCGATGGGACTGTAAACCGACACGACCGGAGAGAGATTAGGCGCAGGATCAACGGCTTTACGTGCTTTCCGAAGCACGGGGGTGAGACACCGCCAACTTCCTGACTCCGGGCAACTTCTGAGAATTTCTTGACGGAAAAACTCAATAATTAATTTTTTGGTTCAGCATGATCACCAGTCAACTACTATAACCACTAGATCAACCTCATGATCAGCAGTCGCACTACTATAACCACTAGATCAACGAGGCAGTCAATCTAATTAATATAAAATATACAAAAACACAACTAATGGTACAGAAAGAAACATTAACTTTTAACTACCCCGTTATGAAATCTATCAAATATTAATCATCTTTTTTAAATGGCGTTGCCCTTTTGGCAGCAAAATTCGTACATGCCCTATTTCAGTCATCTTGGTTCTATAATAAGAAGCTTGTCCAGCATTGTTTGCAATTTAGAGTATCTTGGATTTCTACAATAGCTGTTGTGCCAGATCTCACTTATTCAGTCCAAAGACCACTGTTGAACATATCCTCCCTCATAAATTGCCGTCTAAAAAGAATTATGCCATAGTTGCCATTTTATTATTTTCGGTTGTATTCAGGAAGACGCTGCTGTCCACCTCCTGCTTCAGTTTTCCTCTGTCATCTCCTACGACACCCATGAGACACGCATCAGATGTCGAGCAACTGCAATTAATATAATAGTCCTGGCCCACATTACAGACACAAATAGCTTTTTTGAAACAATTTTGCGTTTGGAACATCGTTTGGCTGCTTCACCTATCACAAACAAATGCAACAAACGTCTAGAAGGTAGGATCTAATAGTTAAATCCGCTTTATTATGGTAAAATATCTGTACTCGATGTTAACCTCTTTATCATCAGCGTTACGGTTCACAGTTTAAACACAGGGCTCTCTGTAAAAAATCTGTGCGAAAGAGGAACCGTGGGACGTGGGATTCGTCGACGTTAGTGTGTATCTTGTCATTTGGTGCTCGTAAAACATGACCCGAAACACGACCCCGACAGACCTCCAAATGCATGCGGCGAGACTTACGCAACTTTAATACTGCTCGTATTAAAGAAGCGATCGAGCGGAACCAGGGCTCCAAAGTCTTTGCCAGAGATCTGTCTGCCAGTAAGAGCCAACTGTCAAAGCTGAAGACTGAGTGTGGCAGCATCATCAGCAAAGTCTGTTCAATGAGCTCATAGAATGTAAATCTTCAAAAACATTGCATCCCTCCACAACAATCGATTTGACTGGTGATGATTTTGTCACATCTAGAACAGCAGAAAGGATTACATGCAGTAGAAGAAAATTAAAGAAATACATAAAAATTAATAAATATGTTAGGAAAGTACAAAAAGTTAATTAAAACAAAAATTAATACAAAAAATTATATAAATATATGTAAGTAAAAGCATGTATTAATTAATAAACTTAAATTATATGCAATTGAGGTGGAAAATATGAAAAACTGTTATGAGACTGAAATAGAGTGTCTCAATTCAGAAGTTTTGTCGCTTAAAAACTCCTTACAAATTATCTCAAATAAATATGCATCGGCTCAGGTTGAGATAAAAGAACACATATTGGCCATGAATGATCTGGTAGTCATGTAAATACAATGAGGAGCGCTTTGACTCCTTAATAAAACATCAGAGTGAGAATCAACGCTCTATACCATGTTCATCGGGGACAATATGTGTAAATAGCAATGACTCCTTATTTTCACCAACACTCTATGAGGGTGTCATAACACAGAATAAAAACTTAAAAAGTAGTTTAAATATTAAAAAACATAAAGTTATTATGTATTGTGATAACATAGGTAAAAATTTGGGCATGATGTTAAATAACCATTTAAAAGGACAATTGATTAGTAATTATTGTATGCCTGGAGCATCCTTTAGTCATATAATGAATAAAGTTTTAACCAGTAAGTTTTCTCCTAGTAGTACATTAATAATTCTTGTTGGGAGAAGAGGCAATGTAAACAAAAATCAATTATTAAAATATATTGATTACCTCAATACTTTAAATGTACATAAAATTATCTTGTTTACATTGCCTTACATACAGGAGAATAAAATAAGATATGATTTAAATTTATTAATGAATAATTTATCATGTAACAATAATTTAAATTTGACATTTAATTGTAACAAATATACCAATAGAATTAATTTAATAGATATTAATAATTTAATTAAGAAATTTTTGACTACAGATAGGTATTACTTATCCAAATATAATTTAAGACAGATAGCAAATGTGCTATCTTATTATTTATATATTAACTCAGCCAAGGACTTGGCTACCCAGACATCATGATTTGACATGTAATTTGGAATCCGTTCCAAGTAATTTAAATTAGAAAATGAGACAATAGAGGTAATCTCTAGCAGTTATAATAATTTAAATAACTTAGAATGTAGCTTACAAATCCTTAATAGTTGCAATTCTATAACTCCACAAAATGATAATAAAAATTGTTTAAACCTGGTGCATCAGAATATACAAGGCATGATAGGCAAAGAGCTAGAAATTGAATTGTTTTTAAATAATATAAATATTTTAAATAATAATAATATTCATATTTTATGTATTACTGAACATTGGTTAAAAGCTCATAATTTTAATGTTTAACTTTAGTAATCACCAGGTGCTCAGTTCTTTCAATAGAGAAACGATTTTAAGAGGTGGCTCCTTAATTTTAGCTAGTAAATTATTTTCATATAAAGAACGTAAAGATATTGTGAGCCTCTCTGTTGAGCGAACTGTAGAAATGGCATGTGTTGAGTTTGAGTTTGTTGTGAGCGTTTACAGACCCCCATGTTCTTTATATGATACTTTTGAAAAAATTATGGAGGAAGTTTTCGCTAAGCTTAATAAACAGAATAAATCTGTTGTAATATGTGGAGACTTTAATATCAATCTCCTAGAAGCTTCCTCCACTAATATTAAATTTAGATCATTGTTTAAATCTTATGGTCTTTTTAATTTATTTTTGGAGCCAACACGTATTGCTGAATCTAGTGCAACATGTATAGATAACATTTTTACAAATGTTAAGCCGTTCAATAAATGTATAATTCAAAAATTGAGCTCAGATCACTGAGGACAATTTGTTTCATTACCTTATGTTCACAAAAAGCAAGTAGATAAAAAAATAGTGTTTGTTCCAGTAAATGCACATCGCTTGGAGAAGTTTAGAAGTAACATAGTAAAAAAGCTTCCATTACTTTCATACCAAAATAATCTAAATTTTTTGTATGCAACATTATTTAAGCTCATTTGCAATGAATTTAATAATACTTTTACTTCTAAAACATTCTCCTTGAATAATCGTAAAGCATTTAATGAATGGACGACAGTAGGAGTCCATAAGAGTAAACAAAGGTTATATGAACTTTACAATGAAAGGTCATATAATCCTAGCGTCGAATTTAGGGAATATGTAAAAAAATATTCCAAAATATTTGAACGAGTGTGCTCCTTAGCCAAGTCATTGTATATAAGCAACAAAATAAAGACTGCTTCTAATAAAATTAAAATGACATGGAGTATAATTAATAGTGAAACTGGTAAGGTCAACTCTCGCAATTCATACTACCAGTTAAGTTTTAACAATAAATTAACTAAATCAGATCAGGACGTTGCAATGGTTTTTGAGAAATATTTTAGTGATATTCCGATCTTAACCACTAAGTCACTGAATTCTTCTCCTACCGTCGCCGAATCATTACGTAAACAAAATGTAAATGTGTGTACAAAGAATTTTATATTTCATAAAATTTCATCAAAAGATATTGTAAAATATTTTCAGACTATTGATATTAAGAGAACCGCCGATCTGTGGGGGATTTCTGTTAAAGTTATTGCGTCAATAATAGATACAATCGCACCTCAACTATCTGTTATTTTTAATAGTAGTATGAAATCTGGTGTGTTTCCTGATTTAATGAAGCATAGTAAAGTAATACCTTTATTTAAATCTGGTTCTGTACTGCCAACAAAAATTTTTGAAAAAATTATTCTTGATCAATTGTTAATTTTTTTTAATGTAAATAAATTACTTCATAAAAATCAATTTGGTTTCACAAGGGGTCGCTCGACAACTGATGCTGGTGTTGAGCTGATTAAATATATATTTAATGCATGGGAGAATTCACAGGATGCTTTGGGTGTGTTCTGTGACCTATCCAAAGCCTTTGATTGTGTTCACCATGAAACATTAATCAGGAAACTTCAACACTTCGGTGTAAGAAATGATGCTCTTAAATTAATTATTTCATATTTAAGTGACAGAACACAAAAAGTTGTTATTAATAGTATGAGTTCTTCCGGGTCGATTGTATAAATGGGCGTGCCTCAGGGTTCAATTCTCGGCCCCTTCTGTTTCTTGTATATATTAATGACTTACCTTTCATAGTAGGGGATAACCATGATATAGTATTATTTGCTGATGATACTTCATTAATTTTCAAATTAAAACGACAGTTATTAAATTACGACGAAGTAAATATTGCTATAGCTAAGTTAGTCAATTGGTTTAATGTAAATAATTTGCATTTGAATGGAACTAAAACTAAATGTATGAAATTCGTAACTCCTAATGTTAAATATGTCAATACTAATGTAATTTTAAATGGGGAGGAACTGAGTCTTGTTGATACCACCATTTTTCTTGGAATCACACTGGACGCAAAGCTTCAATGGCTCCCCCATATATCAAAACTAGCTAGCAGACTTAGTTCTGCAGTATATGCTGTAAAAAGATTAGAACTCTTACCAGTGTTGAAGCAGCTAGAATAGTTTACTCTAGTTATTTCCATAGCATTATGTCGTATGGTATTTTGCTATGGGGACACGCGACTGACACTGAAATTATATTTATTTTACAGAATAGGGCCATTAGAGCAATATATAATTTAAAACCAAAAGAGTCACTGAGACAAAAATTTAAGGAAATTAATATATTAACTCTGGCCTCTTAATACATTTATGAAAATGTAATGTACGTACACAAAAATAAAAGTAGTTTTGCGAAAATAAGTGATATTCATTCTGTAAATACTAGGAGCAGACACAAGCTGGTAGTACCAGTTACTCGACTCCACCGAGTCAGTAATTCATTCTTGGGGCGATGTATACGCTTTTACAACAAAATCTCAGAAAATATACAAAATTTGTCATACACAAAGTTCAAAAATGTTAATAAACTAAGTTTGTATAAAAAGGGTTATTATAATATTAAGGAATTTATAGATGATAATAACCCCTGGGAAGGGTGATCGCTACCAAACTATTTCTAATTTGTCTTGTGTTGTTGATTGTAAACATGATTGTAAGCAATTATTAAAAAAATAGTCCCGCTGGGTTTCTTGCTGGTTCTTCCCAGGACAGAGGTTTTTTTTGCGAACCAGTGGTAAATTAAAAAAGTGACTTTCAATAAGTATTTTTATAATCTACATTGAATAAAAAAAGTTTCTATTTCTATTTCTATTTCTATCGTTTCCGAGACACCTGAGATTTTGAGTGAGATTGAGAGGTTCTATGGGCAGCTGTACACATCATCGCTGGAGCTACATGCAAGTGTGAGTAACAATCCAAGAGCAAGTTTTATCCGTCACTATTCCGATGATATCCCGGATGTCAGTCTAAGGGAGATTAGAATGGCTCTCCAGCACCTTAAAAACGGCAGGGTCCCAGGCGAGGATGGAATTACAGTGGAGCTTCTGAAAGCGGGTGGAACACCGGTACTTGAAGTCCTTCAGAAGCTCTTCAATTCCGTCCTCCATGGTGGCACTACTCCAGAGGCGTGGAGCAGAAGTGCGGTGGTCTTGTTCTTTAAGAAAGGCGACAACGCTCTCTTGAAGAACTACAGACCGATTTCCATTTTGAGCCGCGTCTACGTACTGTTTTCGAGAGTCATTACGAATCGTCTCGTACGCAGACTCGACGACTTCCAGCCTCCCGAATAAGCCGGTTTCCGAAAAGGCTTCAGTACCATAGACCACATACATACCCTGCGGCAGATTGAACAAGAAGACTGAAGAGTACAATCTGCCACTTTGCCTGGCTTATGTGGACTATGAGAAAGCCTTTGATTCCGTCGAAATTTGGGCGGTGCTACAGTCCCTTCAGCGGTGCCAAGTTGACTGTCGGTATATCGAAGTGCTGAAGTGTTTGTACAGTAGGGCTACGATGGCTGTCCGAGTACAGAACCAGAGCTCGAAACCTATCCAACTGCAGAGAGGTGTAAGACAGGGTGACGTTATATCCCCGAAACTCTTCACCGCTGCATTGGAAGATGTTTTCAAGCTACTGGACTGGAAAGGATACGGTATTAACATCAATGGCGAGTACATCACTCACCTTCGATTTGCCGATGATATAGTCCTTATGGCAGAATCGCTGGAGGACTTAAGCACTATGCTCAATGACCTCAATAGTACCTTCCAACGGATAGGTCTTAAGATGAACATGGACAAAACAAAGATTATGTTTAATGTCCATGTCACACCTATGCCGGTAGTTGTTGGGAGCACTATGCTCGATTTTGTTTACGAGTATGTTTACCTGGGACAAATAGTCCGACTAGGTAAGTCCAACTTCGACCGAGAGGTCAATCGACGGATTCAACTCGGCTGGGCAGCGTTCGGGAAATTACGACATATATTCTCGTCAGGTATACCTCAATCTCTAAAAACTAGATTGTACAACCAGTGCGTGTTGCCAGTGATGACTTACGGATCTGAGACGTGGTCCTTCTCTGCTGGCCGTATGAGGACGCTCAAGGTCGCTCAGCGAGCTATGGAGAGGGCTATGCTCGGAGTTTCTCTGCGTGATAGACTCAGAAATGAGGATATTTGCAGTAACTCCAGAGTGACCGACATAGCCCAAAGGATTAGTAAGCTGAAGTGGCAATGGGCCGGCCATATAGCTCGTAGAACCGATAACCGATGGGGAAGAAAGGTTCTCGAGTGGCAGCCTCGTACCAGTAGGCGTAGTGTAGGACGACCCCTCACTAGGTGGAGTGACGACCTGGTAAGATATGCAGGAAGTCGATGGATGCAGGTGGCTCAGGACCGTGCTTTGTGGCATTACTTGGGGGAGGCCTATGTTCAGCAGTGGACTTGTGAAGGGCTGTAATGATGATGATGATGATGAAAACATGACCCGTAATTTTTTAAGCTATAAAATGAAACATAATTTCGTATTTTCATACCTATACCGTGCGGGATTCTAATCCGCGGCCCCGCATCGTCGTTGCCAAACATTTAGAAACTGCACTACCGAGCCGTCATTAGACATAGTCGTTTTGTTATTGCATCAAAAGTTTTAAAAATATATAACATCGAAAGGAATAATATTTATATTTTAAGCAAACTTTATATTTGGTGGTTATATTTGCCGTTAATTTCGGCAAAAATTATCATTTGATTCTCACGACCAGACCCACGGCAAACATGCAGTGATGAATGTTGATACTGGATGAAAAAAGTTGAATTAGCTTTCATTTATTATACCGCGCACATACACACCCAGACGTTCGCATTATTGAGGTGATTTCAGCTTTTTTAATGAAACGGAATAATATGTGTGAGTTTGGGACAAATAATTATATTACAAATTTAAATCATAAAAATGATCTCTCTCGTTTTCCATAAATGAGAATAGAAAAAGATATATATATATATATATATTTTAATTTTGAATTTTAAAATTGATTGACACCGTATTACTACTGTTTATTGTGCGGTATTGTGTTCAATGTAAACTTTAGGTACCTATTCATAAGCGTTTCATTTGACATGACTGGGCTGGGACGAATAAGGTCTTTTGTGTTTTCATATACTTGTGGGCAGTAAAATATCCTCTAATCACTTGATAGCTTCTGATATTTCAGAAAAATCATCAAAATTTACTGGTTTATCCAAATTTGGATTTTCTTAGACACGGTGTAACAATGTCATAAAAATGCTGTTTGAAACTTGGGTCTAACTTCGATGCCATACATAATCAACATTATTTCACACCCTTCAGGTCACATTGATTGGTTTTCGCTACTGCTCAAACTTCTTACACTAAATTATTTCATGAGCAATAAAAACGGCTTGTCAAATGCTTTTTTTAATGAAATTAATGTGACAAAGGAACTTACCGTCCACCTGATGGTAAGAGGTTAGTGCAGTTCATAAATAACTGTAACCAACTTTAAACAAACAAGGCTACAGATGTGATGTCACCTCTGAGGACTAAGATGGAATGCCTCCCAGCCTGTAATTATAATGGTGTATATATATATGTATATATATATATATATATATATATATATATATATATATATATACATATATATATATATATATATATATATACCATTTAGATCTAAACACAACAGTGCATGAACTGATGCTTGAAAAGTAAGTAGTAGATACTTTACATTACCTCCTCATGCTTGACGGATCTTATGCGATTCGGCGCGCTGTACACCAGGTTTCTAAGCAGATGCTTTGGAAATATTATTCCCTTTTTAACTCACCGCATGTTACAGTCAGGCACTGTCCTACTGGAATGTTCTTACTGAATACCTTTAATGATATTAACGAAAACTGATATCGTATTGAGTTGTTGTCAAGAAGACACAGCTGCCCATCTCCTATTTTCTTCTCCTGAAAGTAGGTAATCATAAAATGCTTCTTAGGAGTAGTTCATTATCTATTATGGTTTAAGTACGAAGTCTCTGCTCGACTGGGGTAGGCCGCGTAAAACAGTAGCTTAATGCTGTATTTTGTATGGTGAGTGTAGAAAACCGGAGACCACATTTGACTGGAAACGAGGCATTCCATTTTTGTCCTCAGTGATGACAACGCATTTGCGTTTTCATTCTTAATTGAGGATAGATGTAGATGTCTATGGGCCACAGCAACCACTTACCCTACGTGGTTACTTACTTACGTGGACTGTGTGCTCATTTGGTACCCTTATTCTATATAAAAAATCTATAAAAAAAGTAGTCAAATGGATTCGAACCCACGATTTTCCGAGTGTGCAGCCGCATCCTTAATATTAGGCAACTGTGTCTGTTGAAGTTATCAATTGAGCCACATGCCAGTTTCTTTTTAAAAAAAAAGTGACAAAGGAATACTATCTGATGGTAAGTGGATACTGTGGCTCCTAAACATTTACTTCCTAATAAGAATATAGAAGCCAAATATCTTAATTCAAAGAAGATGAAATGCTGATGCGTGACCACGTACACTTTAAAAGTAGTAAGTTATGTAAAAGTAGTGTTTTGCCTAGGTCGTTGACATCTACCAACGGCGCCATTTACGTATGCTAGACGTGTCCTTCGATAGTTACTTCACTGGAATCTAAATATGCTTTTATCGCACTTTGTGGCAATAAATAGATTTAAGTACAAATGTCTTAAGATAACTTTGCGGGATCCTTGTTTTTGAGATTTGCTACAAAATAGGTGGGTGTTTGTTTATCACTTACTAAAGTGCTTTTTACTGGTTGGTTTGGTTTTTACTTGAATTGACTTGTAAAATATTGTAATATTAAGGAACTAGCTAGCTGCTTCGTACGCGGATGATGTTGTTTATGCCAGCGACAACGGGGTCGTCAAAATCGAAGATCTAAAACGTCTGATGTCGAATTCTAAGAGCCCGGGGACGGGAAAACAACGTGATGCGCGAGAAGATTCGAGACGTTCCAGATCTTTCATTTTTGTAAGTCAACACGAAAAGTCCATTAGACTAAACAACTTTTGCTAAGACGTGATTCCTATATATGTTATAATGTCGCTGGGCTTTGGAGTTCCACAACAGGTGTTCCAGATCTTCAAATTTATTCTCACAGCAGAAAAAACTCTTCACGTGGAATATTTTTTGCTTTGACACCATTTTTATATCTCTTATACTTTAGCTGGTCTGCTGCGGTTCTGCATCAGGTGTACCATTTTCCAAAATAAATTATAGCCTGTAATATGTTACCCTAGACTTAACACCTATACAACAAAAAACTTTTCATTCCGTATATTTCACCGATCCGGTGCGGAATGCACAGGATCCTAAGGGTACACTGAATTAACAATAATATTGCAAATAACTTTCAAAAAATTCTTTACAAACTATAGCTGTACCCTTGGCTTTGCCCACGTTCTCGGTCACGCACAGACAAAAAATGACGATCCCGGTCGACAGCTAAAAGCATTTCTCGTTGTTTCACACTTTCCATAGATCGAGAAGCAGTAGTGCGGACTCATTTAAATTCTAGTCGTAATTGGCGCTCGTGCTATTTTCTGCGGACAAACTTAGTGCATTACGCTCACGGTTAGCACCTAGCCGTTGTTCACGCTCTGCGTGGGTTCGAGAGAAACTACTGCTACTACTAACGAACCTGCGCATCTTAGAAACCCTTGAGTTTCGAGACAGATTTGTTCTTTTTCTAAAAGGCATAGCTAAAATTCCGTCTTAATCCGATATTAACGATATTCAAAACAATGAAAAGTAATCGAATAAGTACGTAAGAACTGCTAGTAAGTAGAAAACCAATAATTATTCGCAGGAAAATTAAACACATCAACCAGCATAGACAACAAAGGTAACCCCGTTTCTATAGGATGAGAGCGAGAGCGGCCCATCGGCACCTATAACATCACTTTTTGGGAACGAAACCATAGCGCGATCTAACTCGACGCCAACGCCATCTAGTTAGTAAACGGAAACTACATATTATTTACCCAAATGATTTAGTTAAATTATGAATTAAAACTAAATTTTCGTTAATTTAAATGACAAGTACATTTTTTTGCATTAAAAATATGGTTACAACAGCAAGGAACAGAACTAAGAATTACATACTATAAATAAATCAATTACCTGCAACAAATGTGCTTGGTAAGATATAACTTAGAACCAAAAGTTTGACTTGACTTCATGATAGTGTAACTTGTTGTACCACCAATTAATCTGTTTAGTAATATTGGTGTGAAACTCTCCATAACATTAGATAGGACATGTAAAGTTCTCAGATTTCCTAATGCACATAAAAAGTGCAAAAATTAAACAAAAATTACGATTTTTCAAAACAATATTATGGAATTTAAACTTGCACCATTCAATGCGGTAAACGGTCGCCTGACCCTACCGCTAAATTCCCCGTTGACATATTGTTAAACAGCTGTTCCCTTGCAATTTATAATATTACTGCCCTGCTCCTTTATAAAAACAGCGTGATTATTATGTTCCCAGAGTTAAATTTTTATTTTTAGTTTAACTAATAACATGTCAAAAATGACATGTTATTAGTTAAACTAAAAAATAATTGGATGCACAAAAGTGCATCCAATTATTTTGTGCATTCAATTACGAAGAAAAACCTTTTAAAATCAATACTGCTTACCTCCTATAACATACGGCGTGATAATATGTAGCCTAAAGCCTTCCTTGGTTTACAAAGAATATTTTTGCTGAATTTCAATTCAATCTATCCAGTAGTTTTGGCGTGAAGCCGTACCATACACACAGACAAACAGACAAAAATTCTAAAAAGTCACTTTTTGTCATCAGTTACGTTTTTCTAAGAAAAGCCACTTATTGTTTCTCGAAAATACTTAACGTACAGTTTTTCTTTCGTTACTGTTTTATTATATGTATAGATTTATGGATTATAATAACGTATGGGGAAGATAAGTTCTCGAGTGGTAGCCTCGTACCGGTAGAAGAAGTGTGGGGCGGCCCCCACTAAATGGAGTGACGACCTGGTAAGACATACATCAAGTCGGTGGATGCAGGTGTTTCAAGACCGTGCTTTGTGGCATTCCTTGAGGGAGGCATATGTTCAGCAGTGGACTTGTGGAAGGCGGTAATGATGATGATGATGAATAACCCCTAGGATACGATGGTCGCTACCAAACTGTTCTGAAAAAAATGGAAACTGTTCTTTTAAAAAAAGTCCCGCTGGGTTTCTTGCTGGTTCTTCCAAGCACAGACGTATTTTACGAACCAGTGGTAATTAAACAAAAGAGTATATACAGACTATCTATACATATATAGTATATTTGTATATATGAAATCGTTTTACTAAAAATCCATTAGATCGATCACCATGAAAATTTGTATATAAATACAACAGAATCTAAGGAATGATCTATATTTCATCAAATATCTAAAAATCTATGAAATTTTTTTCTGATATAGTAAATTTAAGAATGATAGGCTATTTTAAGGTATTTAATAAAAAATTAAAAACATTTCGTACTTTTTTTAATAAAGTTGTTAATTTTTAAATGCGTAGAAAATTATTATGGTAAAAAAACTTCATTCCTTCCTAAAATTTTTTAATTTTAGTTAAAATTGAAAAAATCTTAAAAAGTCCAATTATAAATAATCAGTGTCAAAACCATCTCTTATATTAACTAGACATGGACATCGGTCATTGATACTTAAAATTAAATTGTCAATGTCTTGCTGCGGTATGAGGTCCGATATTCTTTGCAAGTGTTCGTAAAGTTGTTCCGTCGTCAAAGGGAAATCACTCAAAGGTTTTGTTGTAACATGTCCCAGGCATGCTCGATAGGATTTAAGTCGGACGACTGTGCAGGCCAATCCAAAAATTGAATATCGTGGTCGGGGAGAGCGGGCGACACCTGCCGCGCCATATGGGAAGGAGCATTATCGTACATGAGTAGAAATTCCTGGCCCATTTGGATTTTGTGTGTGACAATAACAGACTATACTGCCTCCTCGTGGTATTTTTGTGCAGTCATACTGCCTTGAATCCAAACGAGCTTGGTTTGTCCGCCAAAACAAATTCCTGCCCACACTATGATTGTACCGCCTGGGTAAGAGTGGACTGACTCGCAGCTGACTCTCCTTAGTGTTCTCCAAACGCATGTTCATCGTGAATCCGGACGAAACCCAAACTGGGACTCATCGGTGAACACCACCAAAGACCACTGTTCGTCACTCCAGGGTAAAAGTTCCCGAGCCCACGAAAGCCACTGACCGCGTTTGCCACGTTACAATGCTGGAACACGTAGCGGTCTTCAAGCATGAAGACTAACTTCATGCAAATCCCATCGCACGGTTTGGTTGGTTACCAGCAGCTGGTCGGCAGGCAGGACAACGTCTGCCGGGTCCATCTAGTATTTTGTAATCGATATAGCCGTGGTAGTTCAGTGGCTAAGCGCTCGCTGTATGTTTCACAGTACGCGAGTAACCCGGGTTCGATCCCGCTGGTACCAATGAAATTGTTAATTGCAATTTTAAAAACATCGCGGCGAAACCTGATGTTTGAGAAATAAGAAAAAATGTTTTTTTGAGACGTGAAGTCCGCCAGCACGCATTAGGACAGCACGTCGGATATTTCCCTGTCCTTAAAAACCCTCTCAGAGATGAGAGGAGGTCTGTGTCCAGCAGTGGGACGTATACAGGCTGTAACTTTACCGGAACGATGAGCTAAAGTTAGGGACATTTGGGATAGGGCAACGGAACCTTAACTTTACCTTTACCGTAACTTTACCTTACTTTACTTTATAACCTATATTGAATAAAAAGCTTCTATTTCTTATTCTCTGTCTATTATAGAAAAAACAAGAAAACCTAGCAGCCTAATCTAACTGTGAACATACTGCACCAATATGACTGAGTCGATTTCTAATATTACTGCTAAAGTGTTTTTTCTTTCACCAAAAATGTTTTCTATTGCATCTCCCACAAACGTCTACGCAGCTACTAAAGTCCCAAACACGGCAACGTTTAAGCTTAAAATTTTTTTAAATACAAAATAAAGGTGAAAAACGTGCATACTGTCCATCTGATGGTGAGTGGACGCTGTGGCCCATAGGAATCTACATTTATCAATCATATACATATACAATCCTCGGCAGGATTATGCTGCTATTTTAGGCTGCTATTCTGTAAGAGTGTGGTTCTACTCCAGTGAACCGACATTTTCGTGTGACAACCACAATATAGCTGCGGAGTAGCTCTTCCCCGTATAATAAGTAATAACTTGCGTTATATACCTGGAAAATATATTCCGTAGTACTGTCCACTCTAACAACAAAAGTGACGGACCCACGGAATTTTTAATGGGGTTATTTAAAATATTTCCAAACGCATCAACGTGCCGATCACGCGCCGAAATAGAGTTGTAAACTATTATTTCGTAGACGTTTCAGATTCGCACGAGTTCAAAAACCTCATCGTTAAAGAATTCATTTGACGCAGTTTTCGTATGAATCTGTCATACAACGCACGTATCGTTTTTTTTTTAATGAAGGGTTTGACACTGCGTCACACACTTGACCCTGGCCATTCCATGGGTAGAACTAGTGTAAAAAAGTGACAAATAAAAACATTCCAAATGATAGAATGGATGAGGTGCCTCATAGTTACCTTTATTTATATTCTCATTTAATAACCAAAGTAGTGATACGTTGGTACCCCTCAGAACTGAGGTGGAATATATTCCCAAAAACACGTTATTGCTCACCGAACTGTTGTATAAAGTTTTATCTGTTATGAAAAGTTATTTTATTTAACGAATGTTATTTTATTGTTTTAAAAAATATTCATTTAATTACTTATTTAGAGATATCTTCTCTATATATTTATTAAAAGCAATTGCTATCCGTTTGTCTCGGTAAATCTGAAAAACGGCTCGACCGATTATAAGGAAAACTTTTGTGGGTATTTGAATACTTATAATTATAATTGTGGGTATTTGAATAGGTCCCTGGTTTGTTTAGATTTACAATTGAACCCGCTAGGTGACGCTGTTGTCGAGATCTGGAAATCATTCGTGCGGAGCCCGGGCTGATCGCTTCTTAGAAATATATTAAAAAAAAACGTTATTTAATATTTGCAGCTTATTACTTTTTAGGAATGAAGAAATTTCTGATTATGCTATGTGGAAACTAAAGAGTTTCTCGCTAAAACAAGAACTAAAGAAAGGTGAATTTGGATGACGACCGAATAGAGTCACGTGGTAGTACGTGGATGATGTAGCCCTCAGGCGTCTACGTCTATCCTCGATTAGAATTTTAAATGCAGATGACTTGTCACCCCTAAGAACACAGATGGATGCCTCGTTTGCAGTAAAAAGTGCATTAAGCTGCTATTTCACGCTTGTATTTTGTGAGGCCGTGGTCATTACCCGACCGAGTCGACCCCCTGCGTATTGTTTCTATAATATATGTAACTGCAGCGTGGTTCTGCCACATAAAACTTGTCTATCCAACTAGTCATAAAAATAGCGGTACCGTACAATCTGTTCCAGTCGATCTCCTTACGTGATTAACCGGTCCAGATTGTAAGACTAGGATTATGCTCCTTTTAGTTACTTTGGGGCTTTGACATTGCTTAAAAATATACAAAATAAATATTGTCTCTAGTTACAATATGACAAATATCTGGTGATGGCGTGAGAGAATCTGTCACTATCATTATTCCTCTGGGTGCCGTCAGAGGTGATGATGAAAACACGATGGTATACAATCTCGTATACACCATTTATATAACGATTGGGAGCATCCACAACGGTGAGGAGCAGCGTGAAAGATCCTTTGTTCGCTATAATGCTAAACGTAATTACGCTATTACGCTAAACTTGACAATTACAGTAAATTTACGTTTCATCGTCACAACATTATGGGAGGCACAATGCGGATTTAGACCTGGAAGAGGATACACGGATCAAATGTTTTCTCTCCGCATGATCACGGAGAAGCTTCTGAGTGTTAACCAGAAGATTTTCTGTGCTTTTGTGGATCTGGAGAAAGCATTTGATAAGGTTATAAGGAAGAAAATGTGGGAACTGTTGCAGGAATGTGGTTTAGATGGTCGATTGTTAAGGGCTGTTTACTATGACTGTAAAGCCTGTGTGCGGGTAGGGCATGACCTGTCACCCATGTTTAGCGTCCAAGCGGGCGTAAAACAGGGTTGTGTCATGTCTTCCTGGCTGTTCATATTGTATCTCGACAGCTGTTTACAGAAGCTGAAAAATAGCTGTTTGGGTGTGAAATTGGGTGACATTAAAGTTAATTGTCTGCTGTATGCTGATGATGCAGTGCTGCAGGCATTAGTCACGTGTATGAAAGAGGAATGTGAAATTAAAGGTCTCCGTTTGAATGCTAATAAAACTAAGGTTCTGGTATTTGAAAAGGTCGAAGAGAGAACTAAATGTGAAATATGGGTAAATCAGGAATGTCTAGAACAGGTAAATGAAATTGTATACTTGGGGAGTGCTTTCAGCCGGGATGGAAGATGTGATTTAGATGTGGACAGGCGTGTCGCTGCCGGGAACAAAGTCAATGGTGCCCTGAATGCGTTAATCAAAAGGCAAGGCGTAGTGAAGAGTGCACGCCTTACAATACATAACGCAGTGTTGGTGCCGACTTTGCCATATAAGGCAGCAAAAACTGAGTATGCCAGAAGAAGCATAAAAGCAAGTTGAATGCAGTGGAGATGCGATCTCTTCGTAAAATGTGCGGTGTTACCATAGCCGACCGAAAGCGAAACGAAGAGATTCGCAATATGGCAGGATTGAAAGATGACCTTAGGCGTACTCCGATGGTTTGGGCACGTTGAGCGAATGAGTGAAGACCGAATGGTGAAGGAAATATATAGCACGAAAGTAAATATTAAAAGGTGTCGAGGTAGACCGAGACTAACTTTCGAAGACCATGTGAGCAAATTACTCGAAGAGGGGAAGGTCAAGAGTACTCGGATACCTAGACGTGCATGTATGAAGAAGTTAATGAACCTGAAAGAAGCGAAAGAGGTATGTAAGGATCGTGACACTTTGCGATCTGTTCTCTCTGGCTACCCCGTTAGGGATTGTGCGTGAAGATAAGTATCATTTAATTTGCTAAAAAAGAAGTTATTTATTTGGTTCCCTTAGGGGTGGAATTTTTTCCCCAAATTTATATAGGAAGTGTAAACTCTTTAATAAAAAAGTATCATCAACATTGGTTCACAATCTGCGAGGATATAGTGTAACATATATACAAAAGAAAAAACGTACATTCGTATTGAGAACCTCCTCTTTTATAAGTTGGTTAGTAATAACTATTATTACTACTACTTTAACATTCTTATAATATTTAAAATTACCACATTTTTTCATTATTTTCATTGGGTGAAGACCTGGTGTCCTGAAATACAAGCCTACAGGATAGTCTAAATAATATACCGGTCCCCCACATCAAATTAGCCTTAATAACATTTATGTAAGGTTTGTCTTTCATGTTTCATTCCCTGCCCTGCCATTAGGCTACTGTCGCTTCAAATTAATTAATTATTAGCTTTCTTTAGGTGTACAGGGCGACACAGGAAAGCTTGACCGGGACACCGGTGGCAGCAACTGCCTGAGACCCACCATCTACGAGTATGGCAAATAATCCCTCATGAGAAGGATTTGTTATAAACTTTAATAAAGCAATGTGTTTTGCGATTTGGATTAAAAAGGTGATATTTTGACTTAAGTCTGAATTATCATTTAATGAATATTGCACTAAGTTTAAGTCATATCGTATAGTAAACTGTAAGAATACCAAGTCCATTATAAACTACAAGATGAACACACATAAGTTCGTACCTGCGAATACGAAAAGGGACGTTTACATATGTCGTATAATCCTGAATTTATTATTAATTAATATAGTGTGCGTGTGGCAATTAAAGGGAGCAATAATTCGAGTCAGTGTGCGCATAAACCGGCCCGTGACGGGCTAATCCTGGCCGGGCAACATGCTCAGGGCGCATTATAAATTACGCGATCGCTCTCCGCGGAGGAGACAAAAGCCTTGAAGCCTTTGCTGTATATGTATTGTAGTGAGAAAATAAAAATTTATTAGTAATATTGTTATTGGGTAGATGCTCCCCATCTTCTGCTACATTTTCCTCTGTTACCTCTAACGATACCCACGGGATGATAGTTTTTTTATTATTATAAGACAGAGTGACAAACGAGCACACAGTCCACATGATGGGAAGTGGTTGCTGTGGCCCATACACATATACATCTATCCTCGATCACGAATTCAGTTGCGTCAAAGTCGTCAGTCAACTCAAAATTCAGATGCGTTGTCACCCTTGAGGACTTAGATGGAATGCCTCTTTTCCAGTAAAAAAGGGTCTAAAAGGTCTGGGTAGGTGGTGGTGGATACCACTACATGGTAACTCCAAGCGTAAAATACCTAGACCGGTGACGGAAGAGCAGCGTCATAGGCGTAAGACTTCTGGTATAGCGATCGTTAATTCGCTGAGCGTGGCGCTTTTGGTAAATCATTCTTACAATAAGAGAATGAGAGGTCCAGGTCCAGCACAGGCCTGTTGCAGGCTGATGAAAGAGAAGAACAAGTATGAAATTTAAGAAATGGAGTATGAAACGCAAACAATGTAATTGACGGCGACGACTAGGTAACTCCAACTTCGACCTAGAGGTCAATCGACGGATTCAACTCGGCTGGGCAGCGTTCGGGAGATTGCGGCACATTTTCTCGTCAGGCATACCTCAGAATCTCAAAACTAGATTGTACAAACAGTACGTGTTGCCAGACGGATCTGGGATTTGTGGTCGTCGTGGTCCTTCACTGCTGGCTCAGCGAGCTATGGAGAGGGTTATGCTCGGAGTTTCTCTGCGTGATAAATTTAGAAATGAGGGTATCCGTAGTAGAACCAGAGTGATCGTCATAGCCCAACGATTAGTAAGCTGAAGTGGGAATGGGCCGGCCAAATAGCTCGAAGAACCGATAACCGATGTGGAAAAAGGTTTTCGAGCTACAGCCTCCTACCGGCAGGCGAAGTGTAGGGCGGCGTCACGAGATGGAGTGACGACCTGGTAAGACATGCAGACGTCGATGGATGCAGGTGGCTCAGAACCGTGCTTTATGGCATACCTTAGGGGAGGCCAATGTTCAGCAGTGGACTTGTGGAAGGCGGTAATGATGATGATGATGAATAACCCCTAGCATACGATGGTCGCTACCAAACTGTTTTGAAAAAATGGAAACTTTTCTTTTAAAAAAAAGTCCCGCTGGGTTTCTTGCTGGTTCTTCCAAGCACAGACGTATTTTACGAACCAGTGGTAATTAAACAAAAGCTGTAATGATGATGATGATAATGATTAATGTAATTGACAATAATAGTCATTATTTTAGCCGGATAAATCGATTGCCTTGTTGGCCTAGTAGTCGTAAACGCGTCTGCTATTAATGAGATCCTGAGTTCGAATCTTTCGGGTTTTCTGTCAATAAAGTCTCAGTAGCAATCCGGAGTCAAGAAGTAGGCGATCTTGGTACTCCACCGGACTTCTCTTCGGTTTTGTCGAACTATAACATTGAGGGAATAGAGAGTTCCCAAGCTTGCGCACACTTTCATACACTATACTCCTGTCCAGCGCAGATGGTTGGTTTCCTAATTTCGAATCAATAATGAAACTTTACTTGCTGCAGAAAGTAGGCTTTTAATTTGTATGTAAATTCAATAACGAAAATGATTTTGCATACAAATTAAAAGCCTACTTTCTGCAGCAAGTAAAGTGTGCGAATAGCTGCTGCTCAACATCTTATTATATTTTATATCATATATACCATAAAATCTACATGTACATTTTTACGATGTAGAAATATCGTAGAAATATACTTACTTACTTACTTACTTATCTTCACGCACAATCCCTAACGAGGTAGCCAGAGAGAACAGATCGCCAAGTGTCACGATCCTTACATACCTCTTTCGCTTCTTTCAGGTTCATTAACTTCTTCATACATGCACGTCTAGGTATCCGAGTACTCTTGACCCTCCCCTCTTCGAGCAATTTTCTCACATGGTCTTCGAAAGTTAGTCTCGGTCTACCTCGACACCTTTTAATATTTACTTTCGCTCTATATATTTTCTTCACCATTCAGTCTTCACTCATTCGTTCAACGTGCCCAAACCATTGGAGTACGCCCCTATCAATTTTTGTGATAAGGTCATCTTTCAATCCTGCCATATTGCGAATCTCTTCGTTTTGCTTTCGTTCGGCTATGGTAACGCCACACATTTTACGAAGAGATCGCATCTCCACTACATTCAACTTGCTTTTATGCTTCTTCTGGCATACCCAGGTTTCGCTGCCATATAACAAAGTCGGTACCAACACTGCGTTATGTATTGCAAGGCGTGCACTCTTCACCACGCCTTGCCTTTTTTTCGTAGAAATATGATAATATGTTATGGATGTAGTACGAATGGGTAGGCTCGACCGGGGAAGAACCACTCTCTCACAGAATACCAACGTTTTACTATTTTATAGCAGCTCAATGCTGCTGTGTTTCGAATGGTGAATGTAGGGAACCGGAGACCATTTTAACTAGAAACGAGGCATTCCATATCAGTCCCCAGGGGTGACAACGCATCTGCATTTTGATTCTTAATCGAGGATAGATGTAGATGTATATCTGCCACAGCATCCACTTACCATCAAGTGGACATTACGTATTAAGTAAACAAATCTATTTCTTAAGGTTAGGAGGTTACCATTTGACAAAATTGTGTTTCTTAATGTCTGTCATTTTCAACCCGTCATAGATAAGATGATAATAAAACTCGCTGTGTACCTTTGGAGTGAGCCTCTTTAATCGTTCGCCTGTGAAGAAGAATGTCTCGTTAGATTATCTATCAGTAATCTACACTGATTATCACCCAGTTTTTTAATTTTCTGATTATTTCGGCCGTAAAGATATATTGCAATTTCCCTTTCTTAGTTAAAGAAACTTTTTAAATTATTGTTACATACCTATTATATTATTACACATAAGACGTAATTGAACTTTTGATATATGTAAAATCGAGTTCAAAGACTCAAAAAGAATGAAAAAAGTTTCACATATTTACTTGTGAAGTCGGGCTAAGACATACTCGTAAGGAAAAGGTGGAATTTCATTTCTTATACAAAGAAAGAAGAAAAAGAGAAAGAAAAAATCATTTAGTAGATATAAAAACCTTTTCAGAAGTCTGTTAAAAAAGTAAGATAAATAAGATTAATTAGAAAAAAAAATTTTATAAGAATTATGAAGATATAAAATATTACGGAACCATTGTAATCCAAAGGATGGTTTTAAAAAGTCGATTTTTTTTGGCGGCAATAAATCGGCGCGAATCTAAGCTGCCATATTTAGACATTCCACTCATGCGTCGCCAAATGCGAAGGCATTGCGGACCACGTTACGTTACTCTACAGTTAGCGACCTTAGTACAGTTACGAGGATTATCGGTTTTTGAGATTTATTGACTTTTTAAAAATACCCAAAAAGCAGGAAAATGCTTAAAACGTGTACGTGCGGATGCGGTAATATCCCTGTGCATTGCCCTACAATTGTCTTTGACGAGGTTATATAAATATAATTTTTAATAAGTTTTTTGAATAGAACGTACATGAATTAACAGACGGCTCCATGGTGCCATGGATGAGTATGAGTGAATCCCGCACGGAGCAAGTGTTTGTTTGATCTACAAATAGTTGTGCAGCGTCTGGATGTTTGTTTTATGAAATTTAGGTATGTAAATTGCCTCCAAGAAGTAGGAGAAAATCCTAGTGTGGAGGTAACGTTTTACAAAAAAATGAAAAAACTTAATTTGGAGTCCTATGTGGCTCCAACAGAATATCAGCGCTCCGTCAACATCTGTAGCGTTATGTTGAGTCGGTAGCCTTTTACTTGCTGCGATCAAATGTGTAGT